>OU026156.1:119171184-119886289 GCA_907269105.1 Volucella inanis | reverse complement strand
TAAATAATAAAAAATAAATAATAAATAATAATAATAAATAATAAATAATAAATAATAAATAATAAATAATAATAATAAATAATAAATAATATATAATAAATAATAAATAATAAATAATAAAATAAATAATAAATAATAAATAATAAATAATAAATAATAAATAATAAATAATAAAATAATAAATATTAAATAATAAATAATAAATAACAAATAATAAAAAAAAATAATAAATAATAAATAATAAATAATAAATAATAAATAATAAATAATAAATAATAAATAATAAATAATAAATAATAAATAATAAATAATAAATAATAAATAATAAATAATAAATAATAAATAATAAGTAATAAATAATAAATAATAAATAATAAATAATAAATAATAAATAATAAATAATAAATAATAGATAATAAATAATAAATAATAAATAATAAATAATAAATAAATAAATAATAAATAATAAATAATAAATAATAAATAATAAATAATAAATAATAAATAATAAATAATAATAATAATAATAAATAATAAATAATAAATAATAAATAATAAATAATAAATAATAAATAATAAATAATAAATAATAAATAAAAATAATAAAAATAAATAATAAATAATAAATAATAAATAATAAATAATAAATAATAATAAAAATAATAAATAATAAATAATAAATAATAAATAATAAATAATAAATAATAAATAATAAATAATAAATAATAAATAATAAATAATAAATAATAAATAATAAATAATAAGTAATAAATAATAAATAATAAATAATAAATAATAAATAATAAATAATAAATAATAAATAATAGAATAATAAATAATAAATAATAAATAATAAATAATAAATAATAAATAATAAATAATAAATAATAAATAATAATAATAAATAATAAATAATAAATAATAAATAATAATATATGATAAATAATAAATAATAAATAATAAATAATAAATAATAAATAATAAATAATAAATAATAAATAATAAATAATAAATAATAAATAATAAATAATAAATAATAAATATTAAATAATAAATAATAAATAACAAATAATAAATAATAAATAATAAATAATAAATAATAAATAATAAATAATAAATAATAAATAATAAATAATAAATAATAAACAATAAATAATAAATAATAAATAATAAATAATAAATAATAAATAATAAATAATAAATAATAAATAATAAATAATAAATAATAAATAATAATAATAAAATAAATAGTAAATAATTATGAAATAATTAGCAAGTAAATGAAAACTATATAAATATATAAATATTAATTTGATAATTTGAAAATTGGGTAAATGGGTAGATTACCAAATAGACAAACGAAATTAATTAATCTCAGATGAGTTAATAACTAATAAATAATTTGCAATAATTTATCCATTTATATATGACGCATACAAAGCTACCTGAGAGTTGGGAATGACAGGAAAGTCAGATATAAATATACAATATTAAATAGAGTTGGTGCTAGAACCGATCCTTGAGGAACACCAGATGCACAACTTTAGAGGAAGAGACTGAACGCTAATGGAGCTGAAAAAGTTCGATAGCTCAAAAAATGTTGTATGATTTTTGTAAGGTACACAGGACAACCAAATTTTATAAGTTTGTAGATTAGACCGTCATGCCAAACAGAGTCAAAAGCTTTTTCTGAGTCTAGTAATACAAGACCAGTAGATTCCTTTCCTCCAAAGCTTTTTTTTACTTCCCTGCAAATTTTTAATACCTGATAAGAAGTACTATGATGTTCACGGAAAAATTGCTTTAACGTTTTTTTTTAAGGTCTTGTAGACGAATAGATTCATTTTCAAAATAAACGACATAAAAATAATTCACAAATTTTTGGTTGTCTTTCTTGATCATTTTGACATCTTTACATTTCAAACCAAGAGAAATTAGTTCAGTTTTAAGGGAAGTTACGGGAATCTCATCTAAGCCGAAGAGAACCATTTTGAATGATTTTTCATCCTTAAGATCATGCGAGAAGAATTGACACTTTTTCGATTTAAGTCCACTGCACGCGGTATGGAATGAGTCGATTGATTCACAAAATAATTTAACTCCAAGTGAGATTTTCCGTATGGAGTAATCGTTTATTTTAAATTCATTTAGCAATTAGTGCACAAATTTACTTGTTTTGTGTAATATTTTTATAGGGGGTATGGCAACTTCTTCTTAAGGCGACTGATTGACACTCGAAGACATATTGTCTTCATTGTCCATGTCGAGATAGAATCGAGAATGCTAAACATTTTCACTTTGCGACATTGTAGGAGTATTAGTTCTCCTATATTTATTTCTTGAGGACGATGAGTCATCGAATAAGTTAAAGCCGCTCTTAGCTATCTTCATATATAGTCCGATTGGGTTAATTTAAGAGAGAAGGGGAGAACGAGTGCAGATTAACACTAGGGAAAACACAATGCTAACCGCTCGAAGGTTAATCAAAGACTCGAATATTTATTATCTCGCATTTCTCTATGGCATCGACTTATTCGGGTATTCGCATTTATCAAGCCTTTTATCTCAAATTGTAAACGTTTTAATAAATCACATACATTTCAGCTTATTCCTTGTTAAATCAGCCACGCCAAACTTCATATCATAAGATTTGTATATGTATATATTTGTATATATGATTTGTACTTTGAAGAAGTATACTGTTTTTAACACAAGTACTTCAAAAGAACAAAAACCAAGTACTTCGCGTCGGAGGCAGAATCATAAAATCAGACATTTCATTTGGAATAAAGCATCCTATAATCTTATCAAAAAGGCACATCGTTACAACACTCATCGCTTTGGATCAACATGAACGATTTCTGCATCCATGAGTATCTGCACTGTTCATCCTTATCCGTCAAGATGATTGGATCATTGGCTGTAGAAATCTTCTGCGAAAAATAACCCACACCTGCATTAAGTGCTTTCGCCAGCGTAAACTAATGTCAACACAAATGATGGGAAATCTTTCTGAGTAACATACCATATTCTACAGAGTAGACTAATTTTACATTGCGAATGCGATTATGCAGGTTCTATCCTCATAAAAACAAAAATCGGACGTAAATCACAATGTACAAAGGACTACATATCTCACTTCGTATGTATGGTAACGAAGGCCATACATTTGGAGCTAGTTACCGTCTTAACGAACAACACATTCCTAGCTGCTCTTCGGCGATTCATTGCTCGTCGTGGGAAGCCATCGCGCATTTATTCGAAAAACGGCACCAATCTCCGAAGATTGGCAAAAATGTTGTCTGATTTACACCACTCGGAACATCTTAATTGTCCCTTATGTGAAACATCTGATCAGGACGTAGACCCACTAACACTAGCTCATTTTCTCTTAAGTGAATCATACGCAGCTGATCCGGAGCCATCGGTTGACATACCCCAAAATCGATTGCGTTGCTGGCAATCCATAGAAGAAAAGGTGCAGGGATTTTGACGCTGCTGGAGTATGGAATATTTAATTTCGCTCCAACAACGCCCCTGATGGACCCAGCTGCAACGAAATTTCAAAATAAATGATCTGGTAGTCACTAAAGGGCCAAATTTGCCACCAAGTAAATAGACCATGGGATGAGTTTCTTCTGTTCATTCAGGAGCTGATGGACAAGTTAGTGTTGTAACACTACGTACTGCCAGTGGAGATTTGAAGCGCCCAATTCACCAGCTAGCACTCCTTCCTACCAGATGAAACTACGTTCCAGGGGCGGGGGAATGTTTGAGAATATTTGCATGTTTTGCTTTGCCAACTCATTCTTATAATATACATTACACCATACATACTTATTCATACTTATCCACACATGCACTAGCCATCATACATATTTTTTTGCATCAAACACACTCAAACGTTTAAACTGTCATACTCATGTACATATGTAAATTCTTTTGCTCTAAATTAATTTCTTGTAATAAACTCTTTCACTTGGATCCAAACAATTAGAGAAGTATAATCCATATTTTAATCGTCGTCGACCTTCTCCCAGGTTTCATTTCTTTCGTGGATCTTTGTTCTGGTCCCCCGAGTATTCTTTCGATCGCCTCTCATCACTTTATTGAATAAAATCTAAACCTCTTTTACAGCAACGAAAATGTTAGGTCCTTTACCTGTGTTGCGACATTGTACTTCTTCTACTGCTTGCCATCTTCTTAAAGGTTCGGTAGATTCCTGAAAGTAAAATGCTTCTACTCATCTTTGGTTTCCTCACGAACGTTTCTATCAGCAAAAGTCGATGTTCGCCTGGGATTACATACTTTAGAATCTTTTACTGGCCGTTTCGCGTTAAATTGTAATATATATATAATTTTCCGACTTTGCCTAAAAGCTAAGAGCCTTTTTTTATAATGAATAATTTTTTGTGAAATGTTATTAACGACTTTGATAAGATCGGACGCGATTACATTAGCTTCAATCTCTTTCTCTTGTGTGCACAAAGTTCTTAAACTCTTAATACGGTTGGATTTGCATATGTTGGACTACTTTAAAGAAATCTTTGATCGTTTTAAAAAAAGATATACTTAAAATTGAAAAACAATGAGCCAAATATAAGGCTTAATTTATGCACTGAAGCTTAGCAATGGGTTTATAGCTACAGATTTGACCTTCCATGTTGTCAGAAATTTTACCTGTAAAATGGAAAGCTAGAACAGAATTTCGAGGTACAGAGCGAATCAAATTACGACCTTTTTGATAAAAATTCAGTCATTGAGTACATCTATTGCATTTTTACTTATATTATCTTATATTTATAACGTAGTCACAGAGTAGGGGTATATAAGTAAGAATGAATATTTTCATAAATTGTGCAGCCTCTTAGCCGTCAAAAGATTATAGAAAATAAGAAAACCCTCACACGAAGTCAATTGTGCTTATTATCAGAAGGCAACATTGGGGCATGGTCTACTACCAAGCATTATAAAGCATACAATATAAACAGCGTCATAATTTTTCTAATCGACATCAATTCCCTAGGAACCATTCGGTAAGGCCCAAGTTAGAAAGTATCTTAAAAAACACCTAGATATGCGAACTTTTTTTTGAACATTTACGAGGGCGGTCCCAAAGGTACCCGACCCAACAAAGAAAACACAAAAATTTTGGAAAAAAATTTATTTATTTTTGAACGTAATCGCCTTTCAGCTCTATACACCTTTTCCAGCGATGTTCAAAAAGTTCAATACCTTTTTTATAATAAGAGCTGTCTTGCTCCTCAAAATAGCCATTAACTGCCGACATCACTTCTTCATCGTTGGAAAATCTTTGACCACTGAGTCATTTTTTCAAGTTTGGAACCGAAAATAATCCGAGGGGGCTAAGTCTGGCGAATAGGGTGCATGAGGTAGCAATTCAAATTTTAATTCATTAATTTTGGCCATTGCAATAACGGATTTGTGAGCTGGTGCATTGTCTTGATGAAACAACACTTTCTTCTTAGCCAAATGCGGCCGTTTTTGCTTGATTTCTTCGCTCAAACGTTGCAATAAATTCGCATAATACTGGCCGTTGATAGTTTTTTTATTGATAGTTTTTATTTTTTTTTATCCCACGCGCATCCCAAAAAATCGACGCCATGAACTTGTCTGCATGGCGGTCTTTGCCTTCTTTGGAGGCGTTTCTCCCTTTTGAATCCATTGTTTTGATTGTTCTTTTGTCTCGGGTGTAAAGTGATGGACTCATTTTTCAACCATTGTTATGAAACGGCGCAAAGATTCTGCTTTGTTGCTGTGAAACTTCGCTAAACACTCAATTGAAACATCTTCACGACATTGTTTTTGCCCGAGTGTGAGCAAACGCTTCACCCATCTTGCACACAGCTTTCTCATGTCCAAATTTTCAAATAATATGCGATGTACCGTACTTTTTGAAATTCCTACAATGTCTGCTAGTCCGCGCACTTTCAGTCGACGATCATCTAGTACCGCTTTGTGGATTTTCTTCACCATACCTGGAGCCGTCACCTCATTTGTACGTCACCGCAGCTCGTACGGCTTTGTTTAAACTAAGCAACCCAAAATTTTACTGTTGTAAATGAAGGAACAGACTCACCCAGAGTAGAATCCAGTTCAGCTTTTATATTGGTTGGGCTGCGGTCTTTCAAATAAAAGTATTGTATCACATATAGTAACGATGAGCAATTTTCTCCATTTCCACAAGTTCACTGACAATGTTCACTATTGATGGCTGCAAACAAATACTAAACAACGTGGTGCTTTCAAACTTGAAACATATGCTTTATAGACTGGTTACTTTCCAATACAGTGATATTTTTGAACAACTACCGCCATGTCTGGGACATAAATACAAGTTGTACTATATATTGTAATTAGGGGTGCTTTTGTGGAAATCTGAAAACCGTTGCGATATTTATAAGCAAGGATAGTACTTGTATATGATGTAAGCAATTTCGACCGATATTACCATTTCAAAATGTCTTTCGCTTCCTCAAACGTGAAGAATTTCTGGAATTGTAAAGAATTCTATTTCCCAATAATTGGTATCTGGATGCAGAAGTCTGAGTTCTTTTAAGGCAGTCCTCGTAATACAATGAATTTTTTTAATTCCCTTAAAATGTTTACATAAAGTAAGGAAATTAGGAAGAAAAAAAAAGAAAGGTATCGATGTATGTTGGTCTGAAATGTTTGAAAGTTACAATGACTAGGACATAAAGAGTTCGGCAAGGCATTCTCCAGTATACATTGAGGCCAGACCAGAAGGGGAAAAGTATTCCTTACATCGATTGAACAAACTGCTCAATTTTTAGCAACAACCTATTTCAACCTATGTTGTCATTGACACACTGAGAATGGAAACCATTACGGTTTCGACGGTACCATTGCCATTCATTCATAATGGCTGGGTGTTTAAATTTCACTTTAACGATAGTAATTAAATAGTTCCTCAATTAATTATGCTGGTACTATCGGAATTTAATGAGCTTAAGACATGCTCCCGTTTCCGTTCTAAAGCCGAAGAGCAGGACATAATTCTGGGAATGAATATGAGAAGCAGAAAGTGCTATCGTCAGAAAAGGAGTATATTGAGTTAAAAGTGGCAAACCTGAAATCTTTTGCGAACATAAGAAAGAGTGTCGGAGACAGAATGGAGCCCTGTGACGCACGAGCATTTATTTTGTAGATAGTAGACTTGATCCAAGACAACTTGGACTAAATATTCTGAAAGTCATTCAAAGTCATCACAAAAGAGCCTGATGTCAAACTAAGACAAATACTTTTGAAACATCAAGTGCAACTATCATATATTGCTTTCGCCAGATTAATGTACGATTTGGTTCCACTTTTCTTTGAGATATGGTTTGCAGCGTAGAAGATAAGCTCTTCAGAAAAAGCGGAGATATGCCATCTGGAGCTACGGAACTGTGTATATTAAGATCATAAGATGCCCTTAGTAATACACGAATGCGTAGGCGGATTCCTCATATTAAAGATTTGACGCACTTAAGTGTAGGCGGAGACAAAATACAATCTGGGAGTGTTGAACTGGCCGCAAAGTGTGAAGCATGCAGATTGGCTTTAAACAAGAGCTGACAGCTGGAATATCATTACAAATGAGCCTTGGGGTGGAGAATTACCCCGAATTTCTGATGTTTTTGACAAACGGCCACCGATTTTTATTACTCTTGGGACATTGTAGTATTTTTTTCCTCAGTTTTTGGTCGTATTGAAATTACACACGCTCAACAAAGGCGTTGCAATCATTCCTGACACGTTTCAATTTTGAATTTTTTTCCAGTTTTCTTATATATCCAGAATGTCAAAGCCACCCAGATGTACCTGTATTTCATTAAGTGCCAAAATAGATGGCCTGTTTCGCAAAAATTTCGGATTTCTCGAGAATTGGATATGTTCGAGCTGTTGAATTTACATGTGGTCGCAAACCAAGATCGGATGTTACCCCTAGGTAAATACATTCATTAACAACTACAATATTTTTACTTATAAGATACCAACTTTTCTTTAGTAATCCAATTTTAATCTGTCCAGTGGCTTACAGATCATAAATCACGACTAAGTAGTTTTGATTCCATAACCCCACGTACGTATGCCACGGTTGTGACCGTGGTGTAGTGGTACATACATAGACTCCTCAAGCAGATGGTCGCGGGTTCGAATTCTGTGCAAGGCAATTCTCTGAAAAAGTCGTTTCATAGAATTTGTATGTAGTTATATGAAAATCCCGTCGGCTTCATAACACTGATGTTGGAGTGGTTGCTGGCTGGGGTAAATGTAACGAACTAACAACTAGCACGTATTAAGACTCCACTGGTTGAGGATGCACTGGCTCCAGTTTGACAACCACCTCTGGAAAAATATCGAAACACAATACACCTGAGTTTTTAACTATTACACCACCCGCCCGCGCCCTGGTGAAAAGCCAGTAAAAGGGTATTCATATCCCCTTGGTGCACGCGTGGTATTATAAAAAAAAAAATATATATATAGCTAGGTTTTTTAAATTGCAGGTACAAAAAAAAAAAAAAAAAATTTGTCTTTTGTCGGCTCCCATCAAACTTCTCTGGGAATATTTTACTTAGAAATTACCGATTGACGTTGTCTTAGTAAAATTGAAATTAAATTTAAACTCTCGAAAACTTATTTATAAATCATCTCAATTTGTCTGGCGAATTGCTTCGCTTAACACATTGGAATTGAACATGTTTGCTACGTGATTACTATTATCACGTCATGTATCATATATAGAATTTTTTTTCCTATCTGTTGAACAGTTTTCTCATTTTCTTCACGTTCAATTTATTGGGTTTATTATGACCATCCCACTCAAACCATTTACTCTTCCCTGTAAACGCTTTTTCAATTCCCTTATATTACCAATCACGTTTCTCACTTTTCGTCTTTTCCGCATCATGTTACTCATATTTCTTTTAGTTTCGAATGGACCATGCTGGCCATAATTTCTAATGGTCCTTTCATCACTGAATAGATGACATCAGGGAACAAGCACTACGTGCATTCATTGATATTTAACCTTTAAACGATGACTTGAATATCGATCCTTTTCAACGGTTCAAAAAAAAAATATTATGGATTTAAGAGTCGAAAAATGTTAATTGGATTTTGTGATTATTACAGAAATACTGGCATACGAATACATACTATAAATAGTTCCTTTGCATCATTTAATTGTTAATATTGACATAAAGTTGACGGGAGTTGAAATTTAACTATTAAACCTAAAATGAAAGAAAATGATTTTTTTGTATACTACTGTTAATGCAAGCAAATTATGATTAGTTTGTTTCGAAAACTGTATAATGTTCTGTAATTTAAAAAAAAAAAAAAAATCTAGCAATATTCTTAGATTCTTAGGCTTATTTTGAGAATAAAATTTTATTGTTGTGGAGAAGGTCGGAAGTACATCTCCTGCATGGTACAGATGTATTAAGTATAACGTTGAACTGTCCTGTTTTGACTTCTATCGATAATAACATCATTCAAACATTTATGTGTATAAAAACAAATGGGACATCATTGATTGGGATGATTGGGATAGTCAAGACTCTTTTGGTTTTTTTTTTTTTTTTTTTTTTTTTTTTTTTTTTGCTGTTATATCATTAATTTAATTCCTTTCTAAATATTATTGCTTTAAATTAATTACGAGAAGACGGCAACACTATTTGTTATCTGAATTTCATGTGTTATGTAAAAGTTCTTACTATATATTGGGTCTATAACTATAACCGCCATCTCGTGCATTTTGCTAAGAGATGGCGTAACTTGTATTATTCCATTGTTATTATTCCATTGGAACATGGGTTGGAAAGCTACTGTCATTGTACGTCATTTCAGTGTCATTCATTTGAAGCGTGAACAACAATAATTTTTTTTCACTCAAATATGTCAAACTCTGTGCCTGAAAAAGTGTTTTTGCGGGGAGTTCTTCTTCATTACATTAATATGAAGAAAACTGCTGCCGAATGTCATCGTATTTTGGAGGAAGTTTATGGTGAACATGCGCTAGCTGAGCGAGCGTGCCAAAAGTTGTTTGCACGATTTTGGCTTGGAAGACGATGAACGTCCTGGGCAGCCAAAAAAGTTTGAAGATGAAGAACTGGAAGCATTATTCTATGAAGATTGTTGCCAAACACAAGAAGAGCTCGCCGGATCTTTGGGTGTCACTCAAGCAGCCATTTCAAAACGTTTAAAAGCAGCTGGATATATTCAAAAGCAAGGAAATTGGGTTCCACATGAACTCAAGCCGAGAGATGTCGAAAGGCGGTTTTGCATGTCCGAAATGCTGCTGGAACGCCACAAAAGGGGGTCGTGCATCGGATTGTTACTGGTTATGAAAAATGGATCCATTACAATAACCCCAAGCGCAAAAAATCATATGTGAAACCCGGCCAACCAACCAAATCAACGGCAAAGCCGAATATCCATGGCGCAAAGGTAATGCTCTGTATTTGGGGGGATCAGATGGGTGTGCTGTATTACGAGCTGCTAAAACCGGGTGAAACCATCAATGGACAATTCTACCGAAAACAATTAACCCGTTTGAAGAGAGCAGTAGCCAAAAAACGCCCGGAATATACGACCAGACACGAGGCAATAATTTTCCATCATGACAGCGCTCGGTCTCACGTTGCTATTCCGGTTAAGAACTATTTGGAAAACAGTGGATGGGAAATCTTACCCCATCCGCCTTATAGCCCAGACCTTGCCCCTTCTCCCTTAACATGGAACTCAAATGGCATTCTGAAAAAATCGACGAAATAGAATCTTTTCTATGGAAAGACCGTATTGACATATGCCTGGTTTCGAAAACACACTTAAAAGAGGGAGTTAAACCCAGATAAGAGGTTACTCTGTTTATCACGCACATCATCCCGCAGAAAACGCAAGGGGTGGATCCTCACTTTATATTAAAGACTGAATCCATGCAAATAAGTTCAGTTTCCGTAAACATAAATCATATAGACTATAACAAATAGCATCTTGTTATTTCCCTCCGAGATATAAGATGGCAGACGACGACCTCGATCGCCTTTTTTACCAACTTGGGTCAAACTTTATTCTCGGTGGTGATTTCAACGCAAAGCATACATTTTGGGGTTTAAGATTCATTTCGACAAAGGGCACCAAACAAGTATGAATCGTGGTTTGGACTTTTTTCGACGGGCAAGCCAACCAACAATCGACACAAATAAAATACCTGACCTGGTTGATTTTTTCATTACAAAATATATTCTCTAAATATCTCACGACTTTAGAAGAATCATTTGATCTCTGCTTAGATCACTCGTCAGTAATCTTTAAAATCGGCAGGAGCATAGCAAAAACCGAAAGAGAGCCCAGATTGACGAATAAGAAAACAAACTGGGATGATTTCAGAAGAAATTGCAAGGAAAATATTGCTTAAAGAGTTCCACTTACGACTCTTCCACACTTACGACCTCCACAGCGGACGACGAATGGGCAAGAGGAGACAAAGAGAAAGCGAATTTATTTGCCGACCACTTGGAAGAAACATTTAAACCCAAGAACTTAATCTCAGAACAGTATCCGACAACTACAATATAAAATCCGTATCACTGCTACAGCAAAAAAAAAATTAATAAGGCTCCAGGATACAATGTAATTACAAGTGAAATTCTAAAGGAGCTACCTCGAAAAGCGTTTGTCAAGCTCCTCCACATTATAAATGCTTCCATGAGACTTTTATACGTTCCAAGCCAATGAAAAGTCGCAGAAGTCATAATGGTTCCAAAACCGGGGAAAAATCCGAACGACAAAAAATCATACAGACCCATTTCGCTCCTGCCGATAATTTCAAAAGTCTTCGAAATTCTTCTGCTTAAACTTTTAAAACCGATAACTGAAGAAATACGATTGATCCCGGATCACCAGTTTGGCTTTAGGGTCAAACATTCCACAATCGATCAGGCCTATTGAATAACCAATGTAATTGAAAACGCGCTAGAGGGAAAAAAGATATGTTCAAGCCAAGGTATGGCACGAGGGCTTGAAGTATAAGCTACAACAATTTTTTCCCGAGAGAAATGAATAGAATACTCAAATCTTATCTTGAAAATAGACTGTTTGGTGTTAGATATGGGATTCAATACTTTGAATTCAAGGAAATTCAAGCTGGCGTTCCACAAGGAAGCGTCCTGGGGCCATACCTATTCTTACTGTACACTAGAGACTTACCTCTAGATGAAGAGACTGTGGTAGCCATGTTCGCGGATGACACGGCGATCCCAGCCATAGGACAAACAGTTAAATCCTCGACTGCAAAACTTCAACGAGCTCTGAACAAAATATTTGAGTGGACGAAGAGCTGGCGAATCGTGCTAAACGAGACTAAGTCAACACACGTCAATTTCACATACAGAAAGATATACAACTTACCTTTATTCATAAACTCGGTACAAATACGGTATGCAAACGAGGCAAAATATTTAGGAATGACCCTAAATGCAAAACTGAAGTGGAAATCACACGTAAAATAGAACCGTGCAGAGCTCGAAATCAGGCTAAGAGAAATGAATTGGCTTATCGGAAGATACTCTAAACTAAGCATTTAAGCAAGTGCTAAATCAGTGGTATGAAATAGTAGGTGCCTTCGCTGGAAAGCTACCTACTAAACGCGATAAACTACAGAAGCTTGAGATACTTGTTAAGGAAACTTAGTCGTAGTCTTATAGAAAATGGGAGTTTTTTTAGTGAGTAAGAATATCACACTACCATGAGCGCGTGCTTATGGTGGACGCATCTATGCCCTGTGGTAGGCAGTAGGTGCTCGTGCTTATGGTGCCTGATGTGGTGGTGTGGTGGTGTTCTTATGAACGCGTGCCTATGAAGGTTTTTACCTACCCACGAAAAAAAAAATTACAATGTTAACTTATTCTTAGCTGATAATTTTTTGTAATCTCATTTCAATAGTGATTTTTTAGAAATTAAACCGTCAACAAGTACAGTTCACTTTAAAACCGTCTTGAGTTCTTATTACCTATCGTTGGTTTGATTTACTTTTTCCTGTTTTATCTGAAAACAATTGGTATTTGGATAGTTTCTGACGTAATTTAAAATGTCTTCATAGCAGGGAACGCCTTTTGCTAAAGCAGTTCATTATTTTTTAATGTAATTTATTGTTATTGTTGTTATTAAAAAATACGCAATGTTTTGAGTTCTACCATTAGTATAAGTTGGGTCGCATCTTGAAAACTACTGACCTGAAATGAAACAACCTGACTTTTTGTTTTTGTTTTTATAAATATGGTGCTAGGTACACCTTCCAAAGTTGCAATAAATGGGGGTTAATAAGATATTTTTTTCCGAAAAATATAATGACATACTCAAAATCTTAAGTTTCTAAAAAAAATCGCTTTCGATCTTCAATAACTTTTGACACATAAATTTAAAAGCGACATCAACTTTCAAACAATTACAGTACGTATAGTTACGAGTTCGACGAAACTCCGTTTATTACCATACAGGCATAAATTGGAAAGATGTTATTTTCAATAAAAATACATAAAACCTCTGCATCTCGGTGCGGATGCATTTCCAACCATCCACTCCAACCAATATGATTTTTTTTCTCAAAATATGTCTCCTCTCCTTAAAATCTCCGACACATTATTCTGAGCGTTATGTACTAAATATACAGCATTATTATATTTTTGGGCCTAAATGAGGTTCCAATTATGTACACTTGACTTTGGGCGTCAGCTTTTATAACTTCATAGATTTCTTTGCAATCGACGGTACCTATCGTCCTTTGCGTAGGGTCAGTAAAACTTTATATGACAAAAAAAAAAAAACTGCTGCTTAAAAAGACTATAATTCAACTTTACCATAGTTCTAGCCATCGTTAAGTTCAACGATCATTACATTGTTTTATACGAAAAAAACCTAACAAAGCAAAAATGAAATTCTCTTTGGGGTTGATACTTTTCTGATCGATATTAAAATTTTAAATTCAAATTTTACTCAATCAAAGTTGTAAAGTGTATGAGTAAATATGGAAATCCTTAAAAGGACGTGTACCAATTCAAGAACTTCACTCCCTTGGAGATCATGAAACTTCTGTCACTGCCTTGCCATTACCAAAAATCTGTAAAGGATAATCTCTTGATCAACATGTCATTTTCCAAATTCCAAAATCGTTTGTTTTTGCCACAAAAGACAGGATTTCCTTTTAGAACCATACCTCGTTATTCCAGTTGTACAGTCAAAAAGCAAGGATTTGATCCCAAAATGTGAGATATTAAAAGCAGAGAAATATTTTTAATTTCGAAAAGGAGACAACAGATTGTTTTTGACATTTAACAAGAGTGTAGGAGGCCAAATTGAGCCCTAGCGGATGCACTTATATAGTGCAATTTAGATTTGTAATCAGATTAAGGTTAGGCGCGCACAACGTGAAAAAGTGAAGCACACATTTTTCAATATGTACCTGATAATAATCGCAGCGATTATTATGCCGCAATTTGTTCCATTTTTTCAGCGACGTGATAGTCGCCAAGATAAATGAGTCACATGAATTTAATTAGTTAGCACTAATTAATAATCTTAGTCGCAATAGTGCTCGCACTGGCGATTTTCTATTGCGTTTCTATTTGGTAGCGAGAAATTGAACACATGGCTTGTAATAGGATTGCGCATTTGCGACTAAATAATTGCAGAAATAATAATAATAATAAAAAAAAAAAATGGAACATGTCCCATATTTACTTGCGATTTTCCAGTCGTAAGTTTTAATGAAACATATTGATTATTTAATAGCAAATTGAACAGTTCGAAAATGGATTTCAATTAAAAGTGTTGTGTTGTAGCTTTAATGCTCCGGCTAAGAGATAATAAGAACCGAAATAAGAAAAATTGGGTGCATCCTATTGTTAGTCAAAGGCATTTAAAATTTTCTAGAATTCATCAAAGCTTGAGATAGCAGCCTAAGTACTCAAGGCTTTGAAGAATTACTTGATGTAATTAAATCTAAAATAAAATACATAAATACAGAATGGAGACAGTCCGTACCACCTTAAAAACGCTTATCTGTAACTTTGAGGTAAGTGAAATCTATAAACACATATACACCAGTTAAATTGCAATTAATTTTTTTATTAGAAATTTATACTAAAATTAAACATTTGAAAAATATAAAATAAATGAAGAATATTGACATTCGTATAATTACATATTTACATAAATAAAAATTTAACTTAAAAAGTATAAAAATACGAGTACATATGTTTAAAATCTAAAAAATCAAGAAAAATTCGGGGCGATAATGTAGAAGTAGCAACATTGAGGGCAACTCGGCTTGTTGTTGCACATGTGAAGTAGCTGGTGGGACAGCTTGCATATTTTGCACAGTTGGAGGTATGTGTAAAATGTGAGACTGGGTATATTGCGGATGGTAAGCATTTGTGATCTGGTCTACAAATAAATGGAGTGTTCTTGCTTTCCTCATCACATTTCAAATTTAAATTTTTCAAAATACATTTGCTCTTCATCATAGGAACAAACATGAAAGCAAATTTGTAGCAAATGGTTTTCAAATCTTGAAGGAGTGAGCTGCGCCTAATTTCTGCAGCTACGAGATGTAGTTGGTTCATTTTGTGTATTTTTATCCCTGTCTCTGTTTTGAAATGTTCCATCATCCTCTATACGCTCAAAAAGATTTCCAGTAATAGGCCTGTCGTCCAAAAAGGGTATCAAGAAGAGGATTAAATCAAAATGTACGTATTTTTTCCTCTTTTTCACCGCAAGATCCTTGCTTTGCCAGCTCCTTGCAAATCAATCTCAATCTCTCAAGTTCTTCAATTTCTTCTACACCTATTTTTCTACACATTTATTAAAATCATTTCTTTAAACAAGCTGTGTACAAATACATATGTACATAAATTAATTATAGATATCTTGCCATTGGAGAAAGTTTTAACTCGCTACATCATCAACATCTAATAGGAGCCACTACTATTAGGGAAATTGTTAATTATACCTGTGCTGTAATTTAGGATTGCTTGCAGCCGTTATATATAAAATAAAAGACTAAAAGCGATTGGTTTGTTATTGCACAGCAATTCTATGAGCGAAGTAATTTTCCTAAATGCATCCATCGGTGCTGTGGACGGCGAACATAAGGGTTAAGAAAGTCATGTGGGGCTGGGTCAGATTTCTTTAACAACAAGAATTTTTTTCCATTATTATTTTGGCTGTAGTTGATGCCGAATATTGCTATATGGTGCAAACAGTGATTCGAATGTATTAAAAAAGTCAATTTTTTTTACAGAAACCTATCTGCTGATCAAATGAATATATCCAAGCCAGACCAACTTAAATACGACGAAGAGGGAAAACCTATGCCATATGTATTTGTAGGCGATGAAGCATTTGAGGCCATAACGAAGGAATCTATTCGTAAAGCAAAGAATATTCAACTAGAGAATTACACGTGCTTGTCGCATGGTCGAATGGACATTTGGAACTATGGCTAACAAATGGCGAATTTTTCATAGACCGCTTTGCCGACGAAATAGTCAAAGTATGCTGTGTTTTGCACAATTTTATAAGGAAATGATAGCGTGTAATTTGAAGGTGAATCTTACGAATATAAACAGCACAATACACCATCAAACATCCTAATAAATGTGGCCTTAATACCAGAGATTATTTCACCAACTACTTCGTAGGTCCACAGGGCTCATTGCCTTGGCAATACAATAACATCTAAGTTATAAAAACCTTACCTAAAACATGCACTGTATATATAAAAAAAATAAATAAATAAATAAATCATGTGCTTCAATATTATGTATCTATTACCTACCTTTTACGTTTTTCTCTTTGGCACTTTTCCCACATTTTTTTTTAATTTCTGTCACTATATTGATTGGACTTTCTATCATAAATGATTAGACGCATTTCAATCTCTACTATCAAAGCCTTCGTGTCTTATATACAGTTATTTGACAGATGTTCATTTGGAAGAATTGAGTCGTTATCAGACAGCAAAGGTCACTTTAAAAAAAAATAATAATAATTCAACTGCTCAGTAAACAACGATACGGCCAAAGATATTAAAGGACTGAATTGTCACCAGTGTGCGAAGTCTTATGATTCTCTAGTATATGGTATGTGTTCCAGTTATATTTGCTACTAAGGAATCGCCAGAAAATTAGCTTAATTTAATCGCGGCGGTTGCTTAGTCGCAAGTGCGGCCGCACGTATTAAAAGCCATGTGCTCTATTTTTTTGTCGCTGGTGCGAGTATTGCCATTTCCTACAGCGAATACGATTCTTTTTATTGCAGCGACAGAAAATCGTTTGTGTGCGCCTAGCCATAAAAATAGGCTTTTTGTGATTTTTTTTTTTCTCAGAAAAAATATAAAATAAATCGAGTTTACAAAGGCAAAAGTTTTTCGTACATATGATTGACTGTAGAACATAATTTTTGTAGAATAATTTATTTAAAATTGGCGGGTGTACAGCTTTTCTCAGATGACCGCTCCTGTAAATTTTGAATTATGATGAGCCACTAATTTTTTTTTTTATTGTACATAATAATAGCTAGTGATTTTTTTGATATATTGATTTTTGACCGCACTTCCAAAGTCAAACTTGGAAAATTCGAGGACAAATCGCCAGAAAATTGCAAATAACAAATAAACTATGATATATATATTTCCTGTGTGCTTTTTAGACAATATATTTTTAAAGATCTAGTTAATATTTGGAGTAAATTGGTTTTAAATTGTTCAAGTTATGGGTGCGGCAAACTTGAAAAATGCAGTCCTGGAAATAAACGCGTTTAAAATTTTAAGTTATAGAAAGTCATATCTGGCGGCCTTTTATTATACTTTGGAAAACAAGGCACCATTGAAAGCAACAATTAATATTCCGACAGTTTCAAGTGATCTGCTGACGAGTATGCACGTGTCGGAAACTTTTTTTTACTCGATTTTCTCAACTCCTAAAATGTCTTGCAACTCGTGTAGAAAAAAAATCGAAAGAAGCGAATGTCTGCTGTGGCTGCACATGCATTTTCGATGCTTTTTGCGTTAACTAAATGCCGGCCGATTTAGACTTATGAAAAAAAGTAACAAAGCTTGGAGATGTGTGAGCTTTGTAACAGTTAAACGCAGCGACTTTCTCTCTGGAGAGGCATGTGCTTCTAGTGTTGCGAACCAACATCAACATAATAAACTAGCTAATTCACTTCCACCCCATCCGACATTGAAGATAGAGTAAATAAACTAGAACAACAATTATTTGCCAACACCGTTTGGATCTATAATGTTCCTCCCAACAAATGTAATGCCTCTCCCATCGATTTAGAGCTAAAAGTCTTCTGTGATGGTATGCATATTGATATTACAGAGAGAGTGATTGACATTTGCTACACTAAATAAAAATTATAAATCGTTATCATAGCAAATCAAACAATGACTTACCAAGCTGTACTAATATTCTTACCTATCGAACTCGTCATCCGAGTTAAACTACAACATCGCTGAAGATTTCTAAAAATTATAAATATGTTTGGACTAGGAATGGTGTGGTATATACATAGGAACGAGGTTTAGTTTATGAATTCTATTTTTTCTGTCCCTCGTTTAAATCGTAATGCATGTATTTACCAAGTCTTTCCTATTGATTCTGTTAATATCTTCTGCTTGCATTAAAACGTACGTAGCTTTAGGGAAAATTTTTCATCGCTGCTAGGTCAAATTAAATCGCTCGCGAATTTACTGGTAGTAATTGTGTTAAGTGAGATATGGATCTTTGAGAGTGAATTAAGTTTTTACAAAATTCCGGGCTATTCAGTTTTTGGTAATTATAGGGAGTCATATTCAGCAGGTGTAACGGTATATATAAGGGATGGGTTAATATCCTATTTCTCTGAAATTGGTATGACTAGCGCCCATGTTGGGAAGCTGTCGTTCGGATATCAATATGAGAATAACACAATGTTGTACATATACAAATTGAATGAATTTGCAAAATCTGTTTTTTTTTTTTTTTGAAGAGTTAAATGATGTTCTTGTTGTAATAATGGAAAAAATTTTAATTGATTTGGGCGACAAAAATATTGAAATTTTTAATGATTCCGAGAAAGACACCAAAAATTATTTGTTTTTTATGGCCTCATATGATCTAAAAAGTTTTATAAATGTTGAAATTTTGAATGATTCCGAGAAAGACACCAAAAATTATTTGTTTTTTATGGCCTCATATGATCTAAAAAGTTTTATAAATGTTCCAACCTGTGACTGATTCCTCTGTAAGTTGCATTGACCACATTTTCATTAGAGTGTAAGCAAATAATAGAATTATTTTTAATGGTGGAATCTACGATTATAAGCTCTCAGATCATAATATGGTTGCCCTCAATTCATTCACGAGCTCTGACTAGTGACTGACTGTAGATTACAGTATGTTATTGAAAGTGTCTGAAAAATTAATTGTTTTTTATGGCCTCATATGATCTAAAAAGTTTTATAAATGTTCCAACCTGTGACTGATTCCTCTGTAAGTTGCATTGACCACATTTTCATTAGAGTGTAAGCAAATAATAGAATTATTTTTAATGGTGGAATCTACGATTATAAGCTCTCAGATCATAATATGGTTGCCCTCAATTCATTCACGAGCTCTGACTAGTGACTGACTGTAGATTACAGTATGTTATTGAAAGTGTCTGAAAAATTAATTCGGATGCGTTTAACGTATTTTCTTCGACTTTACAAAATCTTATAAGGTCCTGTGCTACTGCCTTCTTGCATTGTTTAAATAATAAAAGACATTTAAAGCCATGGATGACAAATATATACACTTAAAAAAAAAAAAACTTCGCATTTAAATGCACCAAGCACCCTTATAATAGAAGACTTAAAAATTCGTTAGCATTTGAGCGATGTTTTCGGAGACAAGAGTGATAGCTAGTACGCCCTGTCGCTTTTTTGTCATAAAAGTGGGGTTATTACCAATGTTGCAAGTACTTATTTATAATCAAAAAGTGGCTCAACTCTATTGTTGATGTTGGTACTGCCCATACCGTGTGATGAACGTTAGCATCGCACCCGATGATAAGGAAAGTTTTTAACCTTTCAGCTTCCAGTACCACCCTTTCTAGGTTGTCACCAAGGAGAGGGCCCACATGATCGTGACCAAGATATATCGATGCCAGCCAGTAGAAGCCTTTTTCAGTTTCCAGTCTGGCAACGGTTATGACTGACGGTTATAGCTGAGGTTAGGAAATAAAAATGCATTAAAGCTACGTTTCACTAATATACAAATTTTATTAAGATTAAGATGATGTCTTCTTCGTTCTTGGAAAGACGCAGAATAAGCGCGGCCGAAGCCTTTTTTAAGTAATGGAGACTAATCTGGAGAAACCGTATCATTGCTACAATCTACCAGAGTAGCCTTCACCACGGTGCTGTTCGAATCTTCCGATATTGTGCGCAAGAGCTGATATTCTTTCTACGATTGTAAAGAATCTCTTCTTAGTTCGTCATCAGTTTCCACTTCCGACAGAGTGTCAGAGGAGGAGGGTTGTGACGGATTCCTTATTGATCACTATTAACGCAAATCTATAAGGGCCTCATAGTTCTTCCAGTTTCGTGACTTTCCAGTCATAAGTCGGGAGGGTCGGATTACTGAGCCTGATGATCTTCAGAATGCTTTCCGGGGACGAGGGTTAAAGCTGGGATCTAGGTGTGGGTTCTAGGTTTTCTAGGGATATCCTTCTTAGCCACGACCTCGAGTTTTGCACCTGGCCAAATCTCTTTTAATCCACCTCTGGCTTTGGTATAAAGCTCAAGAGTTCTTTGATCGGCACATGCGATAAGTCTGACGTGGGCTTAAACTTAACTAACTGCCACCGTTCAGACATTACTGATCCGTCGGTGTCATTTTTGTCGATTACCGCGAACGTTATTGCGTGTTTTAAGATTTCGCAAAAAAAACCTCAGATATGTTCTTTTGGAAGACCCAGGGGTTTTGGCATTATTAGTTTTCGGCTTTTGGGAACCTGTTTCTGTAACGGAAGATGAAAATTTATATGAATTATCATCTCTAAATTCAAGTGCCAGCATTGCATCCGACAATTTTTTGCCTTTATTTGTTAGAGTCTGCAAATTTAGTTTAGTCTTGCCTCTGAAAATAATTTTCAACGAGTCGTAAGTTCATAATAAATGATAAATTCCTGGACTGTTGGAAGTATTCATTTATTACACCAATACAAAATTCAGAGTCTAAGGGAATCGTTGAAAATCATATCGCAAAATTGCAATGGATTCCAAAAATATTTGAAGCTGTTGCCAAGAGGATATAGTTTTCTGGCGTTTGCAATCAATTAAACAAATAGTAATAGAAGTTTTTTTGACTAATCGAGTTCAATATGTTAAAATTCAGGTTCAGATTCAGTGCTCTCGAAAGCTATTTTTAATCACTCGGGTGTTGATCAGGAAAGTCACATTGGGCCGCTCATATTTCTTCTATTCATAAACGACCTGCCTTTCTTTATATATTGGTCTGAATGTCTCTTATATACAGACGATCTCAAAATAAATAAGCCAGTGAAGCATTTTGAAGTAATTGAACTACAAAACTATGTAAATCCAGTTAATGACTGAACCATTCTTAATGGATTATATTCTAATATAAATAAATGTTCAGTTATAACCTTAAGTAAAAAAAATTACTTTTTATCTTTGGCTACAGTATTCATAATTTAGTGATTAAAAGAGTTACTGATACTAACACAAGACTTCGACTGTGACTTCGAGGAGTGATCTTTGACACTAATTTACCTTTTTCGTTGCACTTGGACTACACATAATAGTAGTGAACAAGGCGAAACACATGTTAGGTTTCTTGTCTCGAAATAATTAGGATTTACATGACCCTTATACCCTCAAAACATTGTACGTTTCACTTATTCGATCTATAATGGAGTATCACTACGTATTTTAAAACCCTTATTATCGCAATTCTGAAGTTTATATAGACCGAGTACAAAAACGGTTTACGAAATTTACTTTGCGTAAAAGGTGTTAAAATAATGACTAACCGTCATATGGTATGAAAATAGATGTGCGCTTATTAACCTAAAAGCTATTGCTAAAAGAAGATCATATTACTCTGTGTTCTTTGCACACGATGTAATAATTGCTTACATTGAGTCTTCGTTTTTACTCTCATTGTTTAATTTTTATGCCTCGTCACGTATTCTTCGACCTACATCTAGACATCGAACTTATTATGGCCAATTTGACTCAATAACTACGACATGTCTACAATATCTATAATTATGTTATAGATTTCAACGTGAATAGAATTCTTTACAAGGCTGCCATCATTTTTAATTGTTAACCTTAAAATACAATAGTTTGATTCTGATCTCTATCAAAATTTTATAACTATTTAAAAGTAGTCTATATTAAGTTTTTATACATAAATACATAAATAAATTTCTCATCCGTAACAGCAAAAACAAATTGTGAAACAAATTTTTAAGAATTCGATCTGATTCCATCTACAGTAGCTATCGATTTTTATACAATCGTTTTTCTGAACTTCTCCTAAGCTGTTATCGGCTTTTTTCAAACTACGGGATAGCGATCCCATTCTTTTTTTAACATATACTAGATGGGGTGAAAAGTAACCTCCTTTGGAATGAAAAAAAAAAAATTTATTTTCTTCAATATAGTCCCCTTTTAGTTTGATAAATTTATTCCAGCCATTTTCGGATCCCGTCCGAAAAGTAATTTTCCGGAAGGTCGGGAAAATACTCCTCCGTGGCGTCGATGATTTCCTCGTGTCAGCAGAATTTTTTATTGATGAGCCATCTTTTGAGGTTTGGGAAGAGGTAATAGTCCGAAGGAGCCAAACCGGGCGAATACGGTAGATGCGGCAGCAATTGGAGCCGTAAGTCATTGATTTTAGCCGTGGTTGCGTGTTCTTGTGCGCCGGTGCATTGTCTTGCAAAAACAAAATTTTTTTTTTTTCGCTTCATGTGATTCCGTTTGGCAGCGATTTCGCTCCACTAATGCACAGCAATACTCACTGTTGATGGTTTTTCCTTTTTCGAGGTAATCCACGAAGAGTATGCCATGACAATTATAGAAATCTGGCGCCACAACCTTTCCGACCCATCGAGCCTCCCTCGGCCGCTTCGGAGCACTCGTGCAGTGCTCTCGCGTTCGTGTTTTTGGTCAAGAGTGAGTATGCGCGGCACCCAGCGGCAGGATAACTTTTTCATATGCAGAATATTGCCCAAAATATGGTGTGTGCGCTCAGTACTAATCTTTGTGGTATCTGCTAGCTCCCGCACAACACCATTTCATGTATTTTTTTTGACTTTGTCCTTTGTAACCGCATCGGAGGGCCTGCCGCTTGATAAAAATAATAAAATAAAACGTCCGATCAGTTTTACTTTCAGGGTAAAAAAGGGGGTTATATATATATTATGTACTACGTACAAGGAGTCAGTGCACACTGAATCAACCTGGATCAACCCCGGCGTATCTTTTACTTCGACGGCACATTGGATGAATAATGTGGAGCAAAATTTCGTATCATATAAATCAACCAATTTTGATTGTAGTGATATTTCTGATAATTTTTCTTACCCTTTCCCCGATGTTCAAAGGCTTGAACACTGTTTGAAGATTTTACCCCGCTTCTTGTTTTACACTTCATCTCCCTCTTCTATAAAACCAGTCTTACCCCGGGGTAATTAGTCCAGTGTGCGCTGGCCCAAAGAGGTCAGGTTACAAATTTAATATAGGGTTTTCTAATAACGACTTGACAACTTTCTTTTTAAATAAAAGGCAAACCATTTGAGATATTTCAAAAACTTTATTACTTTATTATTGGTTTGAAGTACAATCAAAATATTTATGAATAGAACTCGACTTTATTCATATGGTCACCGCGGGCACGTTTGCAGCGGTTGATTCGTTGGACCCAATTTTCAAAGACTCGGCCACACATTTCGGCCGAAACGGCCGCTATTTCGCGTTCAATGTTGGCTCTGAGCTCTTCCAACGTCGTCGACGTGTTGGCATAAACCAATGACTTAACGTAGCCCCACAGAAAAAAGTCAAGCGGCGTTAAATCGCACGAACGAGGCGGCCAATCGACTGGTCCATGTCTTAAAATAACACGCTCACCATACTTACTCTTCAATAAATCGGTTGTTGCGTGTTCTGTGTGGCTTGTGGCACCATCTTGTTGAAACCACATGTCGTCCAAGTCTATATCTTCCAATTCGGACCAAAAATAATCGGTGATCATGGCGCGATAACACTGAGCATTAACAGTAACGTGACGATCGTTATCGTCGACGAAAAAATATGGCCCAATAACGCTGCCGGCATGTAAGCCGCACCAAACAGTTATTTTTTGTGGATGAAGTGGTGATTCATAAAGCACATGTGGGTTTTCACCCGACCAATAACGCATATTTTGCTTATTGACGAATCCATTGAGCCAAAAATGAGCTTCGTTACTGAAGATGATTTTGCGATGAAATTCATCATCTTGGCGCATCTTCTCCAGAACCTAATCGGAGAACGTAGCTCGTTAGTTTACTTTACCATGATGAAAATGTTGAGTTTACTGAATATATTGACAGTGACAGTTTGATTATTAGCGAAAGAGAGCGTTCGCAAATTAAATTCAAAGTTGTCAAGTCAGTATATTTAGTACTAAAGAATGTATTCAGAGGGTCTGAAAGTTAAATCAAGTTATTAATAGGTTTGTTCGCGTACTGTCAAAAACTAGAAAAAACTAAGAAATTCTACGAAAAAGAGTCCAAAATGCGTTCGCGTACTGATATTTTTAGTAGTCTTCCCCAAAAGAGAGCGAAATGAGATAGGAATTTATTTCCCATCTTTTGTCAATATAAGTCCAAGAAATTTGTTTGGACAAATTTGTAAAAATTGTCAAATTGTTTTCTTTTTTTATAAATTTAAAACTTTCATTAGGTTTGCTTATATTTCGAAAGGAAACGTTTTCTTTACTGTGTTTTGACAAAAATAATAAATAATAATATATAATAAATAAATAAATTGCACTTTAAATAGAATTATAAATTAATTATTAAAGTTTTATATTGAAAAGCAGGCAAATTAAATGAAAAAAACTTTGTCTTAAAATTCAAGATTTTGACTGCTAAATTCATTAAAACATGTTTTCTATTTATTTATTATTTTTTTTTTGTAAAAAAATACGTCACCAGCATTTCTAATAAATTTAATGAATATTTTTAATTAATATTTTACTAATATCGGTTGAACCTTGTAATTCTTGCAACTGCACGTTATCATCAGTTGTAATTCCTGAGCTCTATAAACCAATCATGTCTTTAAGAAACAAAAATGCCTGCACGGCATAACAAAAATTTTCCTAAAAAAAAAAAATGCTTGGTATGTGGTGGAGTCCTGATTAACTTATTTAATGTAAGCGTGAATTATTGTTGTTTTCCCTTATTCATTAAATGTGCCGAAATATAGTAGTTCATCTTTTTAAAAAAGGCAATAGAGAAAATATATCTAATTATAGACCTATATATCTGCGTCCAATTTTGCTAAACTGTTTGAGAAACTGATTAAAATTCGTATCCTATCGTTTTTCGATCATAATCACTTTTCCTCAGATAATCAGTTTGATTTTAGGTATGTCAACAGAAGATGCTATTCTTAGCTTGTGTAGTCAGCTGTATGAAGGTATAAATATTAAAAAATCAATTATGGCTCTACTCATTGAGATGAGTCGACCATGAGTTGTTACTGGACAAGTTATATAATGCCAGTCTTAGAGGACTAACATATGGTTCAAAACGTATTTAAAAGATAGGAAACAAAAAATGAATATCAAAGGAAATTTCGGTAAATCTCGTGTTTAAAAAAATACCGTCCCACAGGGTTCTGTACTTTTACCTGTACTCTTCCTAGTCTATATAAATTATCTTTTCACTCAGGAATTTAATGGTATATCTACTGCATTTGCGGATGATATAGCATTTACATATCAGTCTAATACCCTTTTTGAATGCATTGTAAATATTTGAGTAGACTTAGATAGATTGAGCCTTTGAGGCTGTACACAGGTTAGTTATCAGCGAGCAAACGAAGCTGATTTCAATAAAAATATCGGGAAATGCTTTAAATGATTTCAATCTTTGTTTTCATGCATATGACTGTAAAAGGTTAAGCTTACCCATATACACTTGTGGTATTAACAACTGATCCGATTCCAGTCAATGCTCTAATAACTGTTTTAAAATCGAGTCAGTTAAAAATTTTAAATATCTTGAATTCTTAATCGATCATAACTTGAGCTGGAAAGATCATATTCAAGCAGTGAAATCTCATATGATGTTGGTGACTCGTAAACTATACCTCATTACTATGCTCTGAGAAAGTTTTAACTCAAATCTACGTACTTTGGTCTTGCAAACTCAAAGTTGCAATATCACCAGCTAGGGAGGATCGTACTCTACTATGTTGAGAACTGTATTAGTGGCACAGAAATATTTAATTCGGATCATTTCTAATTGTAATCCCCTCACTTATAGCTGGCCCTTGTTCAAAAAAACTTCGAATTTTACCCTTAAGGTATCTGTACGTCTTTAAAGTACTCAGGAAGTTTTTCAAACAAAGTTGTAACATTCCAAGTAGAAACTCATAAATTTATAGCTTACGCATAAATACGTAATTTGGCTCTAGTCAACATAAAGCATGGGCTGAAAAGTCAGTGCCGTTTTATAGTAAAACACAAAATTTTTGCAAAATTCTACTTTATTAATTAATATAGTTGCCTTCGAGGGCGATACACTGATTGAATTTTTGGTCGTTTTGGACGAGGTTCGTCGCCTGCTCGCCACTCAGCTGACTGCCGGCTTGACTCTGGTGTGAAGTGATGGAGCCAAGTTTCATCCATTGTCACATACCGCTTTAAACACTCCTCTGAATCACCAACACGTTGTTGTTTTTGGTTGAGTGTGAGCAAACGCGGCACCCACTTTCGCATGTCCAAATATTCGCTCTTTTGATATCTTCAGAGCCTCAGCTATTTTGATCAACTTCACTCTACGCTCATTCGTAATCATTTTGTGGACTTTTTTGATGTTTTCATCTGAAACAGCCTCTTTTGGACGTCCACTGCGTACATCATCTTCCGTGCTTGTATGACCACTTTTAAATTTTTCAGTCCACTTGCGAATGGTTCGTTCGTGCTCTCTCTTAGAAACGGTACAGCCCATTTAATACCAGTTGCACATGGAGGTCATTTTATTCATTTTTACACCGTTACAGCCCCAACCTATTGTATTTCAATAAACTACCATATATTATCAGAACTACCTATAACTTTCGCTTATTCCTAAGAGAAGTAAGAGACTGGCTGGTTACTACTGATTATGCAAGCATTGAATTGTTAAATTCTTCTTTCTTCTCTGAATTCATCTTTTTATAAATTATTAGTTAAAATTTTTTATTATTATTGTAATTTGGATTGTATCTATTGGATTGAATTTGTTTATTTTTAAAAATTTCTCTAAGTACCCCACATCAGAACCCTATTATATTATTTAAATAAATTTGAAGTATCATTCATCACTTATTCATGACATAACCTAATAGTTATAGAATGTCCATTATTTATTCTCTTCCATTTAATATGAACTAATTGCTATTGTTGCTGATTTAGTCTTAAGTTGGAAATGGATAAAATTATATCTATCTACAAAAAAATCTAATTTATTTTATTGAAGAAGAGATTTATCGATCCCAAATTGACGCATTTTTGAAAAGAAGCCTAATACCGGACCATGTCCAATGCCACTGGACTATCATGTGTAGCATTCAGGCTTAGGTCAGAGATGCCTTTCAATGATGATTCCTACAAAGTGGGTACTGACAGTCATTAAAAAGGGCTTAGTTTCCTTGTACTTTCTCTTCGAAAGTCGGTCACATACTCGTAGTACGGTTATGACTCTGAAAAGTTACTCGTTCATAAAACCACAAGCTAAACAATTTTTAAAAAGAATACAGTAGAGAAGATAGATGAATTAAGAGAATGTCAGGTTAAGAAGTTTAAGGCAGTCACGATAGGTAAAATAAAGGGGTCATATCAGGGTAGTCCTCGAAGGGTAAATCAAATAAAACGACGTTGAATGTTCTCGAATCGGGATATATGAACTCTCCGAAAAGGCGACAACACTTGACTGGCATATTCAAGAAGAGGCCAGACAAGGCTAATGTAAAGTGTCCTTGTCAAATAAGCGTTGCAAAATTCTATAGACCATCGTTTGATAAAGTTGGCTTTAAGGATTATCTCATCAATATGCGAACGGAAGTTAAAGTCTTTATCGTATAATATTTCAAGGTCGCTTAAGGATTAAACCTGGAGTACAGGTTGGTCATGCAGACAATAAAGTCGAGGGGGAGATTGATTCGACTAACGTGACAAAGCCATATATTGACATTTGGAGACATTAATTTCAAAGCAGTTTTTTAGACACCAAATAGAAAATCTATCAAGGTCTTCATGAAGAAAAATAGATTCATCGGGTGAAGAAATAGTTTTGGAAAACTTAGTGTGGTCAGCGTAAACGGATAAGGGGCAGTGTTTAATAGTATTCTCAAGATCGGTTATAGCTAAAATGAAAAAGAGGGGACTTAGATAGCTGCCTAGTATGACAGAAGTGACTTAAAACGGAGTTGAGAAGACTGATCTAAAACGTACGCTATAATAACGGTTCTTCAGAATAGACGATATTAATTTTAACAATATGAACCGAAGGAAGACAATTTGAAAAGGATCAATTGATGATATATTTTATCGAAGCAAAATCTGTTGCAATAACGTCGATTTCGTTGTTATTTTCTAGAGCTGAAAAGCTCAGAATGGCAACGCTGAAAAAACGTTCAAACACTTTAGGTATGTGAGAAAGTTTTGCAATGGGATGGTAGTTAGTTACTACCTTCCGGAAAATTACTTTTCGGACGGGATCAAGAAGTTTTAAAATCGCTAGAATAAGTGTATCAAACTAAAAAGAGACTATATTGAATAAAAAAAAAAAAACATTTAAATTTTTTTTTTTTCATTCCCAAGGAGGTTACTTTTTACCCCACCTAGTAGTGTTGTGTTTTGAGTGGATAACGTCGAGTGCTACAGAAACTTCAAAAGCCATCGGGGTTTTGATTCTCCTATTCCCGTCGCATTTTGGAATTTCGTGCAACGTTGTCCGGTATGAATGATTTTTTTTAATGAGTGGATTGTATGTGTGTGTTGTGCTGTATAGGAAAGTCTAGGGTGAATGAGATTGTAATTATTTTTATTTTAATTATTTAATAAATCATTCTTAAAAGAATTGAAATGCCTGTATTTTTTTTTTGTGAATTTATGTAAGTGTGTTTCTTATAAATTTTGTGACTTGTCGCTTAAATGTCTTGTTTTTTGTTGCGATGTTTGAATGGCAAATAGAAAACTCTTCTTAAGTGACCGCTTAAGTTTTCCGGTTTCGGTTTTTAACTTAGCGAGTCGAGCAAGTCCATCTTTTCCGGGATTTTTGTAGTTGATCCGTCCGAGTTACCATTGCAATGGCGGTAGTTTCTTTTCCTTGACGAAAACCAAGTCTTCGCGTCCTTGTTCCGGCTTCTGTCTTGTTCATTTCGGGGGTTGTTTTATCATGTATATATGTGCTTAACTCGTTTCCATCGCTCAAGGCAACGTACTTTCTCCACGGCAGTGTCGCCTTAAGGAATTTCGGGTGTTGTTTCGCCGATCGGATATGCCTTAAGTGGACCTTGTACAAACCATTTCCTTCCGTTTGATGAAACTTGCGTAAGGCACTTAACGTCGAGGCACCAAATCCAAGCTTACATTCAGTTTTAAATTAACGATACCTCATATCGACCATCAGCAATTCTTCTTGTTGTGTTGATATTAAGCTTTTCACATGTTTTGTCTTCCACAGTTTCCTTAGTGTTGAAAGACTACTCCTCCAATTCCCAGGACATTCACAGCTAAGTGTCGTTATCGAAAATCTGTAAAAAGCTATGAACAGGTACTTTATTTTGATAAATTGTCTTCCCAAGGAGAAGCAAACCTAATTCTGATTCCTGTGCAATTGGCTGTCTCTTATTAACACCATGGATAACGGATCTTAAAATAAATTCAGAGTAAACATCGACTCCCAGGAGAAAATAAACAGTCCCAGGTTTATCGAATTGTGGACCAGCTAATTTTAAACCCTAGATGTGTTCCCAATTTTGAAGAGTTAAAGGCTTCGATGGCAAAAGACCATTCAGGGAATTGAACACATAGGCTGTGGTATTCGTCTCAAAAGGTTTTACCAGCGACCCAAAGGTATGACTTAAATACAGTTGACATGAACCAGGGCTAACTTTTCCCAATCCAGATACCTTAATGAGTGTTGGCCGTTGATGAAGCCCTGGCAATTGTACAGCTGACACAGTTATAAAAGTTCCTTCAGATCCATGATCGACTAACGCACTAAAATAAAAATAGCTTCTACTTGAAGACCTGACTAGAACCACTGCTGTTGTCAAAAGAACACTTGGCTGATGAACTTCAGAAGCGACAACTTTGATTTGATTTTTGACGTTATATGAAATGTTTGTGTACCTGTAGTTGTATTTGTATAATCCGTTGTAGGTTTGGAGCTGATATTATTAAAATGCAGCAGAGAACGGTATTTTTGCTGACATTACTAGCAGCGTACACTGCCTTAGCATTGGTTTGTTTTGTGACTGTGTGCCAATCTGTTCCGACAAACCCCGTTTCTGTCAACTGCCACGATCTGTCCGATCGTTCGCAGGTCTCCATGTTAATAAACTTTTGACAAATACGAAAGGAGTGTTGACCTTTACCACGTACCTGGCATGCAAACGTGCAACACCGTTTTCTTCTTAACTGCAATAGCTTTGTGTGAAGAAAAACCGCTGCCCTTTATGCCATTCGTTCCAGCTACTGCTTCTATGGTCCGAAAATGATTCAGGAACTCTATAAATTGTGTTAGTGTGGGCAACTCCTTCGAACTACCTAAATTTTCCACCAACAAGCGCTAAGTAAATCCAGGTAACTTTTGTATCAATGTATAAATTAATATGTCATCCCAAGAACTAACCGGCAATCCTTAATTTTCCAGGGCACAGAAACATTCCTGGGACGTGTCCAATAGAGACTTTATACCACTTGCAGTCAACTGCTCTTCAAACAAAAATTTAAAGTAAGCGTTTACCAACACTCGCTTGTGGTCGTATCTGGCGAACTGCAGTTCCCATGCTTTGTCATAATTGCCAGAATACAACCCTAAATTCTGCAACAAACGATCTGCAGAAATGATTTTAAATGGTGAAGTTTTTAAGTTTCACCCAGCTTTTAAGTTGTGTGGCTAAAGAAAAAAATATGTCTTGGAAAGCCCCCCATTTAGGGTGACGAAAACTCACTACAAGAAGCGCCTGCGGATTCACTTTCCACAATCTTCTCCTTAAATGCTGACTTGGCACTGTCGATAGCAACAACTAATTTAGCACGGTAAGTGCAATACGTTTCTTGTAACCTATCAAATAGGTATGTCATCATAATCTTCTTCTTCCAGACGTTCTTCTACCTCTCCTCATCGAATCTTCGATTGAAGACAAAGCGAGTTCTTGAACTTCCCTTCTAGAATAAGAAGACGAACTGAAAGATAGCTGGTTGTACGACGTGATTCTCCAGTTTTTTTTTTTTTTTTTTTTTTTTGAGAATCTGCTTCGGAACACCTTTCCGATCTGCACCTGATGACAATTTCAAAATTCTTTAGAGGTTCTTATTTCTAAATTAATTAACTAATATGTGTTCCTATCAAGTATTTATTAGTATTTATTAGATACAGTTTTTTATATTAATTTAATTTTTTATTACAGCAACTTACAACCTTTAGGTTTGCCCAGCTGGTGACAGTTGAGATTAAGGTTGCAAATGATGGATTTTTACACGGCGTGGGAAATACGATTTATCCACAACCACCGAAATAATCTTTAAAAGGAGCAAAACAATGGGCAAGACACCGATACGCGAGGGAATACGATTATATGTACTGGTATAGACTTTGTTTTTTTTTTTATGTTATATAATATAAGCAAAGTGTGGTGTTCCCATTGTTCTGATTTGAGGTTTTTTTTTTTTTAAGTCGGTACATCTGTTGTTAACATACCCTCTAAATATTAGCATCATAGCTTGACATTTGCAAAAGTAATTTTAGAAATGGATTTAGATTTGCTACAACGAACTTGTATTAAATTTTGCGTAAAAAATGGATTTAATGGTGCGAATGTTGAAAATGTTGAAAAAGTGTTTCTTCAATGATTCTCTAAAGAAAACAGTCGTTTATCAGTGGCACGAGCGGTTCAGATGTGGTCGTGAGTCAATCGAAGATGATGAACGCAGTGGCAGACCATCGACATCGAAAATTGACGAAAACATTGATGAAGTAAAAGAAATGTTGGTCAATAACCGCAAATTAACTATCAGAGAGATAGCGGCAGACTTGAACATAGCCTATGGACCCGTCCAAGACATTTTGGTTAATGATTTTGGTTTCCGTCGTGTAGCAGCAAAGTTGGTGCCAAAAGACCTTAATTTCACGCAAAAAAGAGACCGTATTGACGTCGCAAAAGAGATGATTTGCGAGTCTGAATCCGATCCCACATTCATCAAAAGGATCATTACTGGAGACGAGACGTGAGTTTATGAGTACGACAAGCAATCTAGACATCAAGCAAGTGAATGGCGTTCACCGAGTGAGCACGTCATTTTCAGTCAAAAAAGAAGGCAATGCTCATGGTTTTCATGGATTACAACGGTGTAGTGCATCATGAATTTTTGCTCGAAGGCCAGATAGTAAACAAAGAGCATTATGAAACGTTTGCCTGAAGCAATGCGCCGAAAGAGACCAGAATTGTCGCCATCATTATTCGTAATTTTTTAACAAAAATGCAACGAATACCATTTAACAGCCACCGAATTCACCTGATTTGGCTCCCTGTGATTTCTTTCTGTTCAATCGAGTTAAAAATCCTCTTCGGGGAACGCGTTTCAGCAGCCGAGAGGAAGTAATGGAAAAGCGCAGGAAGCACTGTCGGACATACCGAAAACCGAACATAAGAAATGTTTTGTGGGTTGGATGAAGCGCTGGCATAATTGTGTTGCAGTCGATGGGAATTACTTTGAAGGGGACAATATAGATTTAGATGAATAAAATTGTATTTTTAAGAAGGGTTCTTTGTTTTCTCATTCATTTAAAGATTTTAGTTTAAACGGTTGGTGAGCATGCGTAACAATTGATGGAAAATGGACGCAAATTATTGAATCACTTCTAAGAATGATGCAACTATTTAGCTGTATACATGCATGTCTATGATTGAACAGAAACTGTTAAATTTGAACAATCTCATTGCTTTTGTCAACCTTATTTTAAGCATCACAGGAATAATAACAGTTTTCGTCTGAAATTGAAGAACTCATGTCTCGTTATATCAATTTTGGAACACATTTACAATGTTTCTTTGGTAAACTTTAGTTAAGTGTTAAGTTAAGAACAATGTCGAAAAAGAATATAATCTGATAGAAGTCTCTCATATATTATTACTCGCGTTTATTTATTTTATTAAAGCATATCAGAGCCTTACAAAAACGTATATTTGTAACGACTTTCCTTAAGAAAAAAAACATTAGGGTAAGATACTTTTATAGTACCATTGTAATGTTTCCACAGCTTATAATCTTCGTTTGGTTCACTTATCCTTCGCTTAATCGAAATGAGTAAATACATAATGGAAATGTATTCAAATTGTCACTTTTTTTAAAAGAAATTTTAATTAAAGATAAGTAGTTTTCATATCCGTTTATACACACATATTGTACTTAGTTCCATGTCTTCTTCAGATATAGTCGTATAAATGTGCAGATGCGTTTGATAAATGCAAATCATTCAATTTTTTACTGAATGAAAAGCTCTTTTGTAAGTATTTCATATGCATGCATCCTCAAACATCATTGGGGAAAAATTGTCAGAACTATCTGTACAAGTTGAACATCTTCGTAGCAAATAGTGATGATGCTTTAATTCTCAATCAGATGCACAAATGCTTACTTCTCCTAGCATATGATGTATTCAAATTTTGTGTGAATGCTGTAGAATGAATAAGACATCATATTCCACATGTCTCTGAATTTCAAATTCAGTATTTGAATATCAGAATCCAAAGTAATCGATCATAACATTTTTGCACCATCAAATGGATGTTGAAGCTCAAGTGATTGAAAGTGCTATTCTTGCTACTCTTGAAGTAACATTGATAACTACTGGTAGGTACTTTTAATATTTATGTAACTTCTTTAATCCTTATTTTATTTAATTTTATAATGTATGATAAATGTCATATATATAGGAGAAGTATGATTACATTATGTTGTAAAATTAGGAGATCACATATACAATATGTATTAATAGATAGAAATAATGTTCTGGCATTCAGATACATAACATATGTACGACTACGTATGGAAAGCGGCGTCTATTGGTTGTTAACTCTGCTTGTGGCCACACTGTAAAATAGATTTTGCAGACATTCAGTTAGAATTACCGCTTCTCATTGGCATTTCCTTTTTTTTTCTGTAAAAATGAAAGCGAATTTGTTACTGTCGTCTTAGCAGAGCACGGGAACTCACATTACTGTGACGGATATGAACGAAATAATTTCCATCTGTACATGCTGGTAAAATGATGACTACATTGAGGAAATATACGAACTAAACTAGATGAAAGCGTTTTCAAAATTAGCCATTCTAAAAACGGTTTTTTATTGATTGCCTCAAATATATGTGATCATTAATCTATACTATCAATCTAATGCAAGGTGAGTCAGGCTGGATGACTTAATGAATAGCAAAACTTAGAGAAAATGTCCGAAACAATTTCTGTTAATATTTGTATTATTGATAAATAAAAAAATGTTTATCATAAAAACCTAAAGCGTTATGAGTTCACTTTTGCATGTCCCTGCTTATCTACTTAGGGCATGAAAAAAACTATAAACTATATTGATCACACAAAACACGACCCGAGCTATCGGCTCAGACCACTACCTAATTGTAGCCAAACAACGACGCATGCCGGAATATTAATGAAGTATGCATATTGTTATGCATTTGTTGCTGCCGGCTTCCACTCTGGTTTATTGTTGTTGCTACAGCTACAGGTTTAGATATATGTAAAACTCCCATGTGTAACAATATACTATGAAGAAATCAGGTAAACGAAGTGTCTATGTTCACGGCTTACTGCAATCCATTGGTGTTTCTGACTTTTCGATTAAAAAAAAATATCAATCGGTATAAAAATTATTTTTGATATAATCGAAACCTATAAACTTTTTATAGGGAAATTAAAATCGGATAGTTGTCAGTACTTCACGCGTGATTTTCGTTGTTTAAAAGCTTTTAAAAACGTTTTTTTTCGGTTTGGATGTGTATGACATCAATGAAATAATAGCTGAGCTCAGTAGATTCGGGCTTAAGTGCACGGAAGTTGAAACAGTAACAAAAAAAAATGACTACCATTCGGATACTTTTTACATAGTTGCCCTAGAAATTGACGCAATAAAATTTAACTAACATAAAGAAAACATTCGTTCGATATTTCTCTCCCAAGTGAGTTGGAATGAAAACATAAGAACAGATCAACGCATAATTGCCACATAAAAACTTATTGTAGCACTTGTGCTGGTTCTTATAAAACTAGTAAATACAAATACAAGTGCACAGATGGTGTATGTGAGACAAAAAATTTCAAACAAAAACAATCGCTCTTTATCTATGATAAGTAGAACAACAATAATGCAGTGTAAATGTTCCATTGCTGTCAATGAATGATTTCCTACCAACATAAAATGCAGCATATATGGTAGAATGCACAATATAAAATTGGGATATAACATATCTACCTAGCCCCACTCAAAAACTTACGGTGAATACACCTGTTCAGGTTTGGATCAACAACTTCTCCGCTTTTGGAAGATGTTCAGGAAGACATTTCATCACTTTCAAAGGACGAACGAGATGATTCGGGGCGGTACGTGGTTAGACTCCCTCGCAAGCAAGAGCTCCTGAGTCAAGATTTTTCACAAACACGTCAACTTGCTGTTCGCCGGTTGTCTCACGCTGAACGACGGTTTGAGGTAGGTCGTGGTCTGCGAGATCACTACCAACAATTCATAGCTGAATTCCTCAATTTAGGACACATGGAGGTTTCGACTTCCATTGAGGATTGCCACAATATGCGGTTACTTTCAAGGAAGCCCATTCGACCAAGTTTCGCGTAGTATTCGACGCATCTAGTCGAGCCCCAAATGGAACATCTGTGCTATCGGGTGGAGAATCAGTGCAGGTTGTACTGAAACTTAGGGATGATTTACAATAATAAGATGGGCATCTAACGAAGAACAAGTATTAGCAGACTTACCTGAGCACATGCGAGAGAGTAAGGTGAGCAATAGTTCTAAGATTAATGGCATAAAAACCCTAGGTTTACATTGGAGCCCAGAAGGATATATATTTTAGTACACGATTGGAGTACACCAGCATTTGTCAGAAGTAATTACCAAACGTCATGTATTAGGCGATATCGCCAGACCGTTTGATCCCTTAGGATGACTGGCACCAAGCATCATACTGGGTAAAATCTTTCTACAGAATTTCAGGACTGCAATGGGATAATCCGTTGCCATCAAAGCTTCAGACATGGACTTGGTACAAACGATAAGAATGGATCGCTGGGTAGGAAGATGTGTAATGTGTAATGCATCCACAGTGGCCTGCAGTGCAGCAGTATATATCAGAGTGACTCATGACGTCGACAACATCCAAGTAAGCCTGCTAATGGCTAAAACAAAGGTTGCTTCACTTAAGACAACTAGCATACCAGTCCTAGAATTATGCGGTGCATTGCTGTTATCCCGACATATCAAAGGGGTTAGGCAGATTGAGTTTTTTAAGAACATGATAAGATTTGCTTGGACGGACTCTACTGTGGCTTTAGCATGGATTCGTGGGGAACCAAGTCGTTGGAAGATTTTCGTCGATGTGTCATCTGCTACCGACAGAGGGCCAACGGCGCAACGCAACTTATGGGTAACTTGCCGTCGGCTAGTGTTCAGCAATGTCGTCCCTACATTAAGTCTGGTATTGACTATGCAGGGCCCATCTCCATTCGCCAATATATGCGTAGACGAATTATCCTTACCAAAGAATACATATGTGTCTTCGTGTGTCTGGCCACTCGCGCGATATACATTGAGCTGGCACCAGATTTTTTCACTGATGTTATTATAGCTGCTTACAAAAGATTTACGTCAAGACGAGGGATCTGAAGCGACCTATTTAGTGATCCTGGAACGAATTTTGTCAAAGCAGATAGACAGCTCTGAGAATGTTTGCAACTTTTCGGCCAACAAAATAACATCATCGGTATTGAGTTAGATCAAATGGGAACTTCGTGTCATTTCATCCCTCCAGGATCACCACACTTTGGAGGAATCTGGGAGGCGGCCGTCAAATCGACCAAACACCATTTACGCCGAATATTGGCAGACCGGACGCTGCGATACAAGGTATTAAACACTATTTTTTCACAAATTGAGACAGTTTTCGACTCTTGACCACGCATGCCTTTGCGCACTTTCTGATTGAGCAGCCTTTAACGATGGTTCTTGAATCCGACCTTAGTGACACGAAGTCAAGTTATTTGAAACGATGGCAGTTGATGCAGCAAATATGTAAGCATTTTTAGAAGACTTGTTCAAGAGATTATCTTCATCATTTGCAGCAAAGACCAAAATGGACCACTCAGGCACCATCTATTCGAACCGGGCAGCTGGTACTCGTCAAAGACGATTGCTTACCACTAAGCAAATGGTCACTAGTACGAGCAGAATTATATTATCCCGGTCCTAATGGATTGATCAGGAATTCATCCGGTACTTTCAAACGTTCAATTGCTAAAATATGTCCTCTACCACTGGAGAAAGGTCTAGAGCATTGAAATAACAAATAGGATATACTTAGAGGTTGAAACAGGCATAACTTTAACAATCACTATTCAAAGAGGGCGCTACAATATATTGTTTAAGTTTCTTTTAATATATTATTTTATTGCATACTTTGTCCTTATTTATTTAAATAACAATATCGTCGTTAGACATAGCAAAGATGGGAAACTGTGTAATAGATCCGTTACGGCCCTAAACACTCCCGGCAGGTTTATAAGTTATAGTCAAATCTGTGTACACATAACCGGAGAAACCACGATGAAAAGATACTTCTTCTGAATTCAGCTATAGTTAAAGCTAAACGCGGGCAACTGGGTTCATTACGTCAATAGCAGAGATACCAGTTTAAACCATTTTGTCCGTATAAATACGTGATACAGGTGTACGCAAAATATCACCGGTGTTCTTGGCATCAATACCCGATGTACCCTCGAACTCACTTTTAAAACCTGTTCCGAACGTATTGTGCCATCTTTCAAACGAAGTTGCACAATTTCATCTCAATTAAGTCCATTGACACCAGATACGATTTTGTATGTAAGTCGTGGCTAAGAGCTTAATTCCTGGAAACGGCAAAGACATGCTCCCTGCTAATACGGGGCATCTTTGTATGAATTCAAAATTCTGTTGTTTCTCGTTTCTTATGGATTTAAGCTGTTTACGTCCACAATATTGGTTAAATCACAGATTAGAAAAGTTTTACCAGTCATCTGAATATGAGAATTCAACGAAAATATCATACTGACTTGCGTTAAGTACCTGTGAATATCTTGAATCAATATTAAACTTTAAAGAGCACAGTATGCAAAGTCTTAGCAAAATAAATACAGGTATTAAGATGTTATATCGTTTTATCAACAGAAAATCATTACAACGAAATCACATACACAAAGTGATTTTCCAATCGATACTATTATTGTACCCAATGTCATATTTAAAAAAATATGTTTATGTTTATCTTTGGTTCTTTTTTCAGAGCCTAAAGATCGTTTACTTTTAAATTATTCTACTACAACAATTGACAACCAATAGAAATTATAAAATATTATTTTCGTAAACCAATTTTTACATCTACAACAGCAACAGTTGAAGGTGACAGACCCAAAATATTTTCTACGGGTACCAGGCCAAAATCTTGGACTATTCGTACTTTAGCTTCTTGGTCTTCCAAACAAATGACGTCTAAGTAGTTCACATCCAATCTTGAGTTTAATCTCTTAGATATAGGATTTTTTAAATGCTTTTATAATCAATCACAAGACAATACCTGATGATTCCTTTTATTTCTATTCGAAATTACTTTTTTTAAATATCGTATGCTGAAGGATCCGTAGAATTGGATGAAAAGGCGTTTTTCGTCCGTAACTTTCCTCCCTTCCCAGCACTTAAACCATCTCGCTTCACGTCTTCACTCCACAGCATCCCCCTTACTTTTAACTATCAGAATGTAAGAAGTATTCCCTCTAAGATAAATGCTGTTCTACTCCAATCGCATTCTCTTCCCTTTGACATTTATGGCTTGACTGAAACGAATCTGATTCTCGACATAAAGAACCAGGAAATATTCCCCCCTACATTTAATCTTGTTAGCGACGTTGATCCTACCTGCGCAAAGGATGATTCCCACTGCCGAGGCGTCTTACTGGCTATCCACAACAGCTTCAACTCTTCTCCCATTACCATTTCTTCTTCCTCTTAATTTGACTTTGTCTCAATAAAAATATCACTCCCTATCAAGTCCTTTTACGTTATATGTTGATACATCCTACCACCGCAACCTATCGAATCCTAACAACTTGCCATCGATGCGATCATTTTACTGACCTGACTGACTCTATTGACAATATCCTTATTTTTGGCGACTTAAATCTTTCTCAGATACAGTGAAAATCATTTCAAATTTCAGATCACCTATGGAATGTCTCTTCTTAGATCGCTTAGCAGACCCAAATCTATTCCAAGTCGGCGGAATATCCAACTACATGGGCAGGCAATCAGACCTTATTTTCACAACAGGCTTAATTAACTCCTCAGTTTCACTTTGTCCTCTATCTCTCTCAACAACTGATAACCACCGTCTTCCTTTTCTTCTCTTGTTTTTTTTTTTTTTTGTAACTCTTCTATCCAATCCACTACACCCCACAACTCTCTCATACTACGACTTTCATAAAGTAAATTTTCACAAAATCAGTGACTACATCAGCAGATCTCCCTTTAACTTTCACAACCTAACAATAAATGATGTCTATTCATTTTTTATAAAAAAATATTTAAATCTTTTTCCCTTTACGTTTTGTTTTATCTTCTAGTCCTCTCTAGTATAGTTCCAAGCTTCGTACAAATTATGGGCTGTTTTCCTTCGTACCAGAAACTTTTCCGACTATTACAATTATCCCGGTACTTATCTTCATTTCAGAAATCTTTATGATTCCTTTTACAAGCGCTACCTAAGCAATTCGCAAGTGAACCTTATAACCGACGCTAAGTACTTTTTTCAAATTATTAACTACAAAAGTAACTTCAATGGTTACCCGCCTTCCCTCTCTTTGACCAACAAGTCATTAACTGATCCACTCATCACTGGCAACCTATTTGCCACCTTTTTTTACAAAAAATCCTTCACTCATGGATCCTTGGTACCAGATCAGTCCTATTTTAATTTCCTACTGAAAAATTCCAATGGCCCACTACGCTCTCACACTTTATACCCGTCTTTTATCGAATATAAATTACACCAACTTAATAACGAATTCACACCGGCCGAAATGGCCTCCCTGCCATATTTCTTAAAAAGTGTTCTTCCTCTCTCTTTCTTGCCCTTTCTTATACCTTTTGTCTATCTCTTTCAAAACGTGAATTTCCTCAGGCTTGGAACACCTCCTTCATAACTACGATCCACAAAAAAGGATCAAAGAACGAAATAACCAACCATCATCCTATTGCCTTCGATAAAATCTCTCATAGATTAATACTCTTCAAATTGTTTGCCCTCGGCTTTGAACACATACTTTAAAAATGGAAATTTTTTTTACAATTTTTATAGTGTTCGATTTAGGTCAGCCCACTCGACTCCATTTTTTGTCACCTCTGTAGTTCCACAAGGCATCTGGGTCCGCTTTTTTTTTTTTTATTAACCATAAATAATCTCGATATGATTATCAAATACTTTTGTGTCTCACTTTACGCCTGGAATAGAGTCATGAGTCTCCTCTCTCCTTTCTCCTTCAACAAAACCTTGATAGTTTTTTAATCTGGAGCCTCAAATATTGTTTGGAACTTAAAATCGTCAAATGCCAATCCACACAAATGGCACCAATGGTGGTACAAAAAATTTACCAACCCAGGTTAGCTTTATTTACCCCCTCCTAGAGTACGTCAATCAAATATGGTTCCCATATCGTTGTATTGGTATTTCGAGAATCGACAGCATCCAACGCCGGTGTCTTCTATTTACTCTTTCAGGTATGCCCTTGGACGATCATTTTATTCTACCCTCTTTTCAAAACCATCTCGTCCTTATCAATTTAAACACCCTTGAGGAACGCAGAGATGCAGCCGACTTTATGTTCATTCATTGACTCCCTTTAGGTCACGTTGAATGCTTTTCCCTTCATAACTCTATTTTCCTCAACACTAACCCTCGTAATCCACGTAACCCTCGTCTCTTCTATACATAAGTTGTTCATACATCACATCAAAATGATGTTTTAAAAAATCACATGCCAATAAAGGTCTCGGTTTGAAGACCTACTTCGACAGAACAGCGTGCATTCTACATCGTCAGCCAGATCTAGACTTGGCTTTGTACATATAATTCATCTCTATAGATGCTGTCATATGCGTCTTTTAAATCACTGAAGTGGTGGTGTATATCGATTTGGAACTTGTGGATTTTTTCTAAAGTCTACCGTTATGTGAAAATTTGATCTATGGTGGTTTTTAAAACCACACTGATTGAGCCCGGTTCGACTGCCTAAGAAGGGGTAAAGGGGTTCACATAGTATGACAGACAAGATTTTACGTGCGATGTTGAAAAGAATTATTCAACTGTAGTTAGGCCTGTTCAGGGATTATACCTTCTTTAGAATCGTTTAATCGATGAATTACATTCATCGGGTATCCAATCAAATCAAATAACTGTCTTGACTATATGCTGGTCGGATGGGCAATGGGACGGTTATATCCGCTTTGTAGTAGTCGAGAGTCTCCGCTGGGTTAAGAGTTCGATTATTCCACATGCACGTCCGAAGATTGTTGTCCCTTAATCGTTTGTTGGCAAAGTCAATATATACGCTATTAGCTGCTTCGTCACATTTTTTTAATCTCTTCCGTAAAAGACCATCAAATTACTCGAAATTTTTTAATACATGCACACATTTTAGATAATTCCTGTGTACTTTCATCTGGTGGCGATGGCGTGATGGTTGACTCACTGGCTGAACACGCTACCTACCTGGATGCGAATCCCGGTAGGAGCACAACAGCAAATTTTTCAAAAATCGTCATCACCCTTTCGGCGGGCAATGGCAAACCTCCGAAAATCAAATTTTGCCTGTGAAAAAGCTTCTCAGGAATACGACTGTTTGTTTGTAACACTAACTACTATAAATAACTGACAGTTCTTAAAATCTAATTGCACTGAACTTAACATATAAATGCAAGAGCGCAATCTGCAGCGCTAAAAACAAAATCATGGAGAAAGTGTAAGTCCAACATTTAAAGCACATCAGAGCACGCGAGGTTAAGGAAACTCATATCTAAAAGAACTTAAGGCTCAAGTGGGTATGACTACAGTTATGATGCCAAACCATGTGTTAAGTTTTCCGGAATATGAAACAGTAAAAGAAGGAAAGACGTTTTGGCTCAGTGGTTTTTTCGCGCAATGGGTGGCGTCCAATATTTAATGGGGAGACTCAATTCTTTGGCATGTTGTTAATATCTGGCCAACTATTTATCTTACTTGATTTTTTTTTAACTGAATGTCCTTCGGTTGTGGTTGGTATTCGAACACCGAACCTTCCGATTTGGAAGCCAGTCTACTACCACTTGAGCCACGGCCACCAACAGATGGTAGCTACACGAAATCCAACATTAAAGTTTTGGGATTCATGTTAAAAGCCCACTTACCAGGATGCACTCCTATTCCAGCACTAGCAGTAAATGTAGATACATTTTTCTCTGAAAAAAAAAAATATTCCAAAGGTGATACTAAAAGAAAAGGAAATAAACTGGGCGATAGACTAATTCTCAAAAAACAAAGCAGGCTCTGATATCGTTCCTTAAAATAACATTCAGCAAAAGCATCAAGTGTGGATATGTGGCAAAATGCTGGTGATAAATAAAAGTAGTTTTTATTCCCAAGGCAGGTAAGCCCAGCTATACCCATCCAAGTAACCATTAAAAAATTTTAGAAAAACTGATTGACACTGATATTCGAAGTAATTTGCATCCAGAAGACTCAGCCTCAACCCAGCATACCTATATTAAAAGCAAAGGCACGGAAACGGACCTATATGAATTTGTCAACACGATTATACAAAGAGTCTTCCATCTTGACATCGAAACAACCTTAAGAAATGTCAAAAATCTCGCTATATAGTAAGAAGAAATTTAGAAAATGCTAGAGTTCATCCTGCATTAATGAACTGATAACCTGTATGCTCCGAAACAATGTAGCACTAGGGAACACGATATTAAGGGGCACCCCATAAGGGGGAGTGATCACCCCTACTGTGGCTTTAAGTGGTTAATGAAATATTTCTAAAACTAAACTAAAACTAAATCTTCTGTTGACTATTATTCAACCCGAAAAAAATCAGAGTTTGCTACATTCGCACATAAAAGGATAATACCACAATATGACTTCCCTAGGTACCTAGGTACTGTACTAGATATTAAACTAAAGTAATGATCGTCTTTTACGCTTGCAGTCACATATTTGGAAGAAAATGGGAATCTAATCTTAACACATCCTATGGATGTACACGGCTATCGTCAGACCCATCTTAACCTACGAAAACTTGGAATAGTGGCAATCCACAAATAAAACTATGTTAGGGGATGCAACCTGTAACTTACATGTAACATCAATCATAACTTAGTTATTGAAACTTAAAATTTTATACTATAGTTATTGGAACTGCATTTTAATTTGCTTAAAAATTACCTATATTATTCTTTGTAATTTTCTATATTCTATCTTTTGCCAAAAACACATGTCATACAATACCCTATGTATAGTTTCTTTATCAATTCAATTTTTTCGCACTTGCTCATTCATATGGACAATAGAATTACCTCGGAAAATTAAGCTTCGTGTGCGGATGCATTGCGTTATCGATCTCTTTTTATTAGCAACCACCAACCGCAAATCATCATCGAACAATCCACACTGTCTTTTGTGTTTCTTGATCGCAGGCAATTAGAATTAAATAAACTTTATAACGTTATATGAATTTTTTCTTTTTGCTTTTTTACCACCTCTGATCACTTAGGTTAATGACAAAAGTACCGAGGATTGCATGTACTCGTGTGGACATGATCTATGCCATACCGTAAGAACGACGCCAACTACGGCATATATACATGCCGGCCTGCCCCTAGATCTATATATAAAAGAATCTGCAGCAAAAAGCGCTTTAAGATTGAGTCATCTAAATGAATGGAAACCAAACCCGCAAGGCCACGGCTTGACCTTTACAAATGAACTGGGTTATGGTCCAATACGCACTACATAATAACTCATCAGGACTTTGAAACACCATTCGCCTGCATTTTCTTAAACAGAGAGAAATGGTACAAGACTCGATATCAATTTTTACAGATGGATCAAATATGGACACAGAAACAGACGCTGGAATCTTAACCGATCAATTGAACTTACGATGCTCACGTCGTTTTGCCGGATTACAGCAGTGTTTTCCTGGAGATATTGGCTGTACCAGAAGCTGCCAAGCTTGCGGCAATAAAGAGAATATCCCATGAGGATACTACTTCATACTAGTATATTGACAGCCAGGCTGCCATCAAGCCCATCGTGGCAGTCAAAATCAAATCAAGATTTGTGAAGCGCTATCGCGAACAACTTAATCCATTTTGCAGTGAAAGGTTAACGATACAAATAAAACCAATGGAAGGCGGAAAAAACATTTAACCTGTCACTCAAGCAGCCATTTCAAAACGTTTAAAAGCAGCTGAATATATTCAAAAGCAAGGAAATTGGGTTCCACATGAACTCAAGCCGAGATACGTCGAAAGGCGGTTTTGCATGTCCGAAATGCTGCTGGAACGTCACAAAAGGAAATCATTTTTTCATCGGATTGTCACTGGTGATGAAAAATGGATCCATTACGACAACCCCAAGTGCAAAAAATTATATGTGAGACCCGGCCAACCAGCCAAATCAACGGCAAAGCCAAATATCCATGGCGCAAAGGTAATGCTCTGTATTTGGTGTGATCAGAGGGGTGTGCTATATTATGAGCTGCTAAAACTGGGTGAAACCATCAATGGACAATGCTACCGAACACAATTAATCCGTTTGAAGAGAGCAGTAGCCGAAAAACGCCCGGAATATGCGACCAGACACGAGGCAAAAATTTTCCATCATGACAACGCTCGGCCCCACGTTGCTATTCCGGTTAAGAACTATTTGGATAACAGTGGATGGGAAGTCTTACCCCACCCGCCTTATAGCCCAGACCTTGCCCCTTTTGACTACCATTTGTTCCGGTTGATGCAGAACGCCCTCACTGAAATACTGTTCACATTAGAGCAGAATATAAAAAATTGACTTGATTCTTTCTTGGCTGCCATGCCGGCGCAGTTCTTTTAGGATAGGATCCACAAATTGCCAGAAAGATGGGAAAAAGTCATAGCTTCAGATGGGCAATACTTTGAATAATACTATTGTACATGTTTTTCTTAAATAAACGTTCAAATTTTGAAGAAAAAAAACCCCACGAATTAAATTACATACCCAATATATGTTACAAAAATAATGGGAACACTATGCCTTAGTTTGAAAAAAGCCGATAAAAGCTTAGGAAAAAAATTATAACCACGCTAAAATTAAATGTCAACTTGATTATTAATGTTCATGCGATCATGAAACATCAAGATAATGTGGATGGAATTTACAAACCAATCTGGGCTACATTTTATCACTTTATTTCGACTGATAAGAATCCAAACCATGGAAACTGTCCGGAAGGCGCGGAGAGTTGGTGTGCTTATCGCCGCGCGGAAGCTGAAGAAATGAACTTGAATTAGTCCAAGCACGATTATATCCCACTTGATCCAAATTTTCAAAAAGCTCTGAAGCCAATATATGAGGTTTTGTCTCTGTGTGAACTGCTTGATAGATCTAAGGGTAATAAAATGCAGAATAATAGCTACAATGGTGTACTTTGGCACGTTGCTCAAAACACCTAATAGTGTTCTCAAAACCATTGAATTATCAAACTACTTCTATATTGAATGATGGTTATACATCTACCTAAAAAATATTTAAGGTGATGGGAGTGATAGTTGGACATACAGCAATAATTATGTCGATAGCAAAGATGAAACAAGACTACGAGTATCACAGCATCCCCAACAGACTGCCTAGAAAGAGGCATCTTCGATCATCTCGAAGAAGAGCTCTAGCAGCCCAGTAGGCGCTTTTTGAAGAAGAGGAAGGTGAATTTTATGAGCCTGGAATAGCAGATTAGCTTATTGCATTATTTTTAAAAATGTAGTCAATCATTTCGCCTTTAAACGCGTTTTCCTCCAATTTTTTGATTGTACAAAAAATGTAATTTTCGGGCAAAATTCTACTTTTTTTTTCAAATCTCTGCCAATTCGTTAAATTTAATTTTTTTTCACAAGGGTGGGTCATTGTATAGACAATACTTTTTTGATTTTTTGATTTTATCCACGGTTAAGGCCCCGATCACTGCAGCAGTGGAGGACCTTTTATTGTGACTTGGGAGATAGCGAATTCTCGTACCTGAAAATTAAATTTTTTTTTCTTTTTCAACGTATGTTCATTATTTATGTATAAATGTATTCTTCAAATTTTTTGGCGGTCACGCTAGAACGAAATAGATCACTACCTTGCACAGCACCTTGGGTTGAAACGTTTTGAAATTCAATAGTATCACATTAAGTTTATATTTTCACATTAAGTTTATATGGTACATCACAAATAATGATACATTTAAATAAGTTCAGAAGTGAGCTCTCCATATTTTCTGAATACTTAGAAATTGTTATGAAAGTTTGAAAGTTTGCTTAACAGAGTTCTTAAAACACACCAATTTAAATATGAATAGTACACAAACATTTACCTCTTTCCATAAATACAAACTTTCAGATCACGCAAACACAATATAGAGAACTTTCCCAAGACAAATAGATTTTTTTCATAAACTCCTCTCTGCATTATTAACTTATTCCTCAATTTATTTCAAAGTCTTGTAACTTGCTGACGTGATGCCATTATTCGTACGAACGTCTGACAAATTTGTGAAATGTTATGTTCTTGGACTAGGAAAGACTTTTATTTGACATTTGAGTATAATTTTCGAAGACGTTGATGCTTGTTGCTAAGCTTGTGATGAAGTTTACAGCCAAACGCATGTAGTAAAGTAACTAACACACAAAGTTGGCAGCCAAAAAAAAGAGAGAAATTCTTGGGCTCCATAAGCAGTATAGAAAGAATGAATATTAACTTGTTTGGAGGCAAAAAACAGCTTATTAGTCGCCCGATTGAGGAATAATGTTCGAAATACTATGCAAAAAATAAAAAGAACGCAGCAAGGCTCTAACTGAGATTTGTTGAGATTCATTTTTCATTCATAATTCATTCAATCTAATCCAAAGGTGCAAAAAAACGGACTCCCTCAATGATAGCAATGCTTAAACTTAAATATGTTCAACAAGGTCACAACAAGGGCTGTGACTTGCTAGGGACCGTAAGCCAAATTGTTTCTATTTTTTTGCAAAAAACAAAGTATGGCTTATTTATGAAACCTTATTATCATTTGTCCAATTCACAATAAAATGTACGATCTAAAGAGCGTCGACTAAAGAAGTATCAGTCTGCCTACAGGATAATGTTTACCATATTGCGTGAAAGCCGGAAATAAATTGTTAATTATCTATGGTACTTGACCCCTATTAATGTGATTAAATCTTTGGTAAGTCTACAATTGACCAGGTATTCACGATAAATTCTGGTGAAAACCCAAGTGTCCAAACCCAAGAGTCCAAACCCATATTCAAGTCGGCGCTATACAAAGCCTTTTCTACTTTTAGTATTGCTGGCAAACCTATGACTAGGCAGAACGCTAGCTGTAATGTAAAAATTGCTCAGAGAGTAGTACATTTTTTAACACAATAGAGGAGAAAATTGTGCAGAATTCGCAACCAGAGACATAATTTTTCGAAAACCTTGATATCACCAGCAGTATGCAAGAAGTTGTCACTGGTGCGTTTGTAAGACGGAAACAAAATAAGCAAGATGGGTTTAGTTTGCAAATGAGGGCAAAACCAAGAAAGGAAACGCAACATAAATGAATCTGACGTTAACTTTAATTTTGATTTTACGTAATTTTTTCCATCTCAGCTTCGCGAATATCTCTGACAATGACAACTTGGCCGTAAACTTAAGAAGAATTATACTTGAAAATCTCTGTTTCTTTTTTCAAAGAAAATCCCTTGGCAAGTAACACTAACGATACTCTTCATTAATATTTGTCTTGCCATACGATACGACAAACAGATCAAAAGCTAATGTAAATAAATATGTCAATATATCTTCGGTCATTTTGTTTGATTTTGGAGGATTTCTGGTCCTTCTTGCATTGACAGAATTTAAAGCAGACGATAAAAAAGCTAACTTAGATTACTAAGGCATGTAGAACGAGTAGATACTAAGTTCATACCTGGGAGATAGCTGTGGTGTTAAAAAATAAAAGGGATATCAACAATTTTACTTTAAATAAATAAACAGAAGAAACATATTTGCTTCCAATAGTCTGCTATCAGCATGGATTTCTTGGGGAGTCAAAAAATGATCTTCGTCTTAAATGAATGAGCTATACAAACCTGGTTTTATTTTTTTCCATTACAATCGTTACAAAATGGTATCATCACGTAAAAGTGTTGAACTGGGTATATGTTTATGACAACAAGAGACAGTAAAAGCACACCACTGATTAAAACAAAAGAAAAAAGAACTTCTATAGCCCCCAATTGAAAAAAGTTGATTTTTAAGGGAAAGCGTCGTATCATTATTAACCCATGTATTTGTGCTAGTTGAATAATTTAATTTAGTAATATTACAATTAACACCGTTTTAGTGCAGTCAAATTTGAAAAATTAAGAGAAGAGGTAAGTGAGATTTCTGAAAATTGCATGTTATTGCTTCTTTGAACACAATATTCTTCGTTTTTCTATCAAGAGTAAGTATGAATTAATTTTTTTCCAGTCCTATCCGCTACATCCTACAAAAATCTGACTATAAGAAAATAACCTATTTTCAAGGAGCACACTTATACTTGGAGGTTATGTCCGTCGGATTTATACGGCTTTATGATGATTTATAAGGCTTATCGCTGTTCGCGAGCTCTATCAGCAGAAGAGGAGAGACGAACAAATGCTTTTCAGAAGGAAAACGATGGAGCATGAGAAGCGCGCAGTCGAGGTAATAGAGAAAGATGCAACTCTAGGAATGAGATTCAGAAGTTTTACCAAAAAGCATAACAAACGTGCAGCGGACAAATAAGACCCTGTAGAGACAAACAAAGAAACATAATAGTAGAGTCACACTCGATGCTGAGGATTTAGAAAGAGCATTTCTGTATACTGTATAACGGCAATGAAAAACGAAATATCGCTGTTACGCAGAATGACCATATTTACCTAGATGATGTAGACCAATAATTTTTACCACCCGACTTGGATGGATTGCCATATCTAAGCTGATCTCAGACAAAGTTGCTGGAGCGGCCGGTCTGACTGCCGAGATCTTCAAAGCGCCAGGCAATTACTTGGTAAGAAGCATACAGCAGTTCATCTGTAAAATATGGTCGGATGAAAGTTTGCCCGATAAATGGAACCTCATCTTTGTTTGTCCGATCCTTAAAAAAGGAGACCCTCTGAATTGCGCCAACTACAGAGGTATTAGCCTCCTTAACGTCGACTACAAGATCATATCTGCATTATTGTGTGGACGACTAATGCTATACAGACCACCTATTTATTAAATTTATTACTATTACTTCAAACAACGATACCTATGCTAAGATCAAAGAATAATTCTTGCCAATTGCTGCTTCTTTGGAATAAGAGGGTAATTGACTAGCAAAGAGAACTTGTAATTAATAGTTTTTTTTTATATTTCATATCCTATTACAATTTAGGACAAGTAAATCCGAAAATGGTCGAAAAAAAAACAGGTTAAGCCTGACGACTAAGATTGAAAGTTTTTGCTAAAGCTAAAAAAAGGGTGTGTTAATGAGGTTTATCTCCCCTTTCTCCCGAGCTAAAAACACTTGAATATTTACTTAAAGTGAATTAAAAAATAGTTAAAAAGTTAGCCACAAGCTTCAATTAAAAAAATAAGCTAAATATATTTTTTTTTAATAATTTAAACAATCAAGGACACTGTTGAACTCTGTTGACGTCACCCATTAAGTCACCTAACAAGCATTTGGATATGGATTCTAAGAATATTGATAAGGTTGAGGCAGTTAAAGAAACGTACCTAGATTTTCGGGGGGATTTGTTAGACGCATCGGATAAGGCCAAAATCGCAGTTGAAAATTCCAACGGTCACGGTGCGAAAGAGTACAGGGGAAGCAACGAAAATTCTTCGAACGCGTCAAATATGGTTGTTATAATATTGCCGAAAATTAACCTTCCCATTTTTAGTGGCAGCTACGAGACTTGTGTCTTCATTTCATAAAATCAAGTATATCGGGGGAAGTTGATAACCTATTAGCTCACTTGGTAATTGATGTATTAAATTATGTGAAGACCTGGGAGTTTTTAGTATCCAGATATGACAGCAATCGTTACCTTATGAACAGCTAGCTGAAGTGTTTTTTCAACCAGCCATCATTAAGGACATTATAAATACATCGAAAGAGGTTATATATAGTTTAAGTAACTTAAAGATATCTTTTGAGCATTGCGACGTTTTTTTACTTATCGTGCTTCTGCATCTGCACAACGTCTATGGGAAGAGAGATTAGGGTTGAAAACTGATACCCGAAAATTGCCGACATTTATCGAATCTTTTTTTTTTTTAAAAAACTAGGTTCCGCACGCTCGATGCCGTCGATCATTAGCAGAGGTAGAACTACTTTTCATACTTTTGTACAACAAGGTACAAAAAGCAATTCGTAAATGCGTTCAGTGCCCTAGCCAACGACGATGTTATCACTGTCAATACATTTGATTCAACTCACTTAAACACTCGAATTGTACTTACTACAACTGTGATGAAAGTATTTTCTTTATCCAAAGAAACATTTTCCTTTGTTGGACTCAGGTTCGGAGACCAGCTTCATCACTGGAGAAGCAGCTCAGCATTTACGTCTTCAGCCAAAATCAACCTCCGTCGAAGTTTCTGAGTTGGGTTTGGTCAACAACGGCACGTGTACCAAGATAGTAGATATCTGCATCGGTTCTAACCATTCACGCACGCACTCTTTTTTGAATGCAATCTTTGAAGAATTCAGTTTAATGATTGTATTCATTGACTTCAAAAACGAATGCAAAGAAAATGCAATCAGCATTAATATATAAAATATAAATGTTTGGAGAAAAAAAACTTACGACTTACTGACTGGCAGTAAGTGACTGCTTAGAGTTTGTAATACTTAAGCCTCTTCCGGTTCCAGGTTGTTTGCTTTCAGCAACAACAATTTTTCAAAATTGTCGTACGAAAGAAGTCCCCGCATAGGAATATTTTAAGTATTGGCAAATGAAAATAATCTCTCAACGGCAGCAGATGAGGAAAGTGGTGTGTTATATTTTAGAAATGTTGCTTTTAAATGTGGGAATCTATTTAACACATCCATCGAAGTTGATGGATTTGCAAGATTCGCAAAATAATCGTTATCTGCTGCATGTTCAAGCGAAGTGTTGGCAGAAGTTGAAGCATTTGGAGTTGAAGCTTGTAATAAGTCTTCTGAAAGTTTAATTACAATAAATTTACGCAATTATGTTTAATGTATGAAGCTTACGTTTATCGCTCAAAAAAAGCTTTCTCGACAGTTACAAAATAATATCATTAATAGGTATATGAAAATAGGTAAAATTCTTTTTTGTTTGCAGTGTTAGTATAAATAATTAATTGAACGCTACGTGGAAACAGCCATGTTTAATCAGATATAATATTATAGTCTAAAAGTGTTTTTCTTACCATTTATAAAAAAAGTAAAAATATGTATCATCTGACAATTTGTTTTGCGACTGCCCCAGACAATAATTCGACAAGTTATACTCTCTTTGAATTGCTTTCTTACAAGGGCACTTATTTCGGAAATTTTGTCGTCACTGAAGGAAAGGTTAAGGGCTGATACCAATTTTAATTTCACAGCGGGCATAGTACAGATGCTACAATGGCATCGTGGACATCCCGTGTTAAATTAAAGTAATTAAAAAATCTCTGGACCAGAGCATCATCTAATTTCGTAACCACACCCAAGTCCATAGTCTTCAAATTGTTATTTACTCTGATTTTTCAAAGCTTAGACCTTACAGTGGCTAATGTAAGAAGCAAATACTCGTATGTCATTTCTTTCTGAGCTTGCAAAAATCGAGTGATTCAGAAACAGGTAGCAAAAGTGAATATAGTATAGTAAGTATTTAAAGTCTGCCTCAAATAACTTCGGGATCTCCAGTTGACTACAGATCTCACCAAGCTTACTTCGATGTAAAAGAATGTCTTTCACCGAATCGAAGAGAGAGTTCCACCTCGTTACAACCGGATTAAGCTGGGATCCCAAAGCTAAAATGATTAGCTCCGAGAAGTCTGAATTTCTTCTTCGTCAGGATCCATAGTATCTATGTCCGCGCTAAAGCAACATGCAGCTTTGCTCTCTATACTGAATTCTTTGAAAGCTTTTACAAAATTTGACCCAATATCCGTAACAGTGGCTACAACATTTGCGTTGTTTAGCCCCAACTCTGCATGAATTTTTGCAGTATTTCGTTAATTTTTTCATATGAGTGTGCTTCACAAAAACGCTTACATGCTAGTGCAACGGATTTTCGTTAAAAGCTTTGGCCTACCCAGTGGCATATGTAACCTAAAAAGCTACGGTGACCAAACATCAGCGGTAGTGCAAAAGTTTTTGTTTTTTTCCAATTAGGTCCTTTATCTTGTCCAACATTCCAAAATAAATTTTTTCAATGACTTTCAGCGCTGTTAGTCTGCTCATAACATTCAAATTGCTGTTACAAAAATGAAGTACATCTCTAAAAGACTTGTCTTCAACTATTCGAATTGGAAGCATGTTGTTGGCCAAAAACTTAGCAACAAGTGTATAAAGTTGATCTTATACAAAGCCTTGATTTCTATGGTTACTGGTCTTAGCAAGTTCGTATTCTTTCAGTTTATTGGGATGCTTAATTCGTAGATGTCTTAAGAAATTCGATGTAATTTGATATGATCCCTGTAAATACTCAAGTAAAATACTCAGCTAAAATGCCACTTCGTTTTTTTTTTTTTTGAAATTCTGTGTCGTTCAGCTAAATTTTAATAAAAGGTTCGAGGTATAGCGAAGGGCAAGCAAACATTAGAAAGATTTTATAATTAACTAATGGATTGCTAAATAAATGACTCCAGAGAAATATTACAATAGTAATTTGAACTTTGTACTGATTCAATAAATTATTTCATCCAGTAAAAAAAAGCAATGTAGGAATCATACAGTAAGATCGGCAACATATTCTACCATAGAGGCAAAACGAAATCATTTGAAAAAAATATATATATTTATCAAAACAGAGTGTTAAATATACATATTATGTAGTTATAATCATGCAGTTTTCTCAAACTTGATAACAGCATTTTTAACTGACGAATCTAAGATGAAAGTTCTTTTGTTTTTTAATCTTTCGATTACAGTATTTTATTTTCTTTTCCCTGTAAAAGAAACATTCAGAAAACACTCACCATCTTGATTATTTTAAAAAATCTTCTTGAAAACAGCAGGTTATTGTGAAGACGACGAAAAGTCTCCATTAGTGTTAAGATCAAAACCAAATAGTATATAAAAAACCATAGTTTCTGTTTATTCGTTATGCAAAAAGTACTCAACAAACCTCATTGACAAAATGAGACAAAAACTGTTTTAATTCTGATGTACACTAGCGAAACAATTGAAAAACTCGTTTTTAGCGATTGCATCTACCTGCTAATGGCACAAGACTAGTCTAGTTCTCCCTATGTTGCTTCTAGTTCGTAAACAACGATAATTCGTTTCGTAAACGTAAACTGCGGAAGTACTTTTGTTTTAAAACTTTAGATTAGTTTTGACATATTATCCACTTGATTGATTATTAGGGGTGATTCATCGCGAGGTTTGATTTTCAATAAGCTTTTTTGACAGATCACGCGTGACTCTTGTCAAACTGCTTTGTTATTTTTGTTCATCGTTTGACAAGTCATTATATAGGGTTTTCTAGGAACAACGTGACAGTTTTTTTTTTTAAATAAAAGCCAAACTATTTGAGATATTTCAAAAACTTTATTATTGGCTTGAAATACAATCAAAACATTTATGAATGGAACTCGACTTCGTTCATATGGCCACCGCGGGCACGTTTGCAGCCACGATAACGTGGCGATCGTTATCGTCGCCGCACCAAACAGTTATTTTTTGTGGATGAAGTGGTGACTCATGAAGCACATGTGGGTTTTCACCCGACCAATAACGCATATTTTGCTTATTGACGAACCCATTGAGCCAAAAATAAGCTTCGTTACTGAAGTTGATTTTGCGACTCCGAATATCTTCAGAAAATTTTTGTAATTTGCAGACGTTGCTCGTAAGAAAATGTTGAGTTTACTGAATAAATTGACAGTGACAGTTTGATGATTAGTGAAAGAATGCGTTCACAAATTAAATTCAAAGTTATCAAGTCCCTATTGGAAAACCTTATAGAAAGACTCACATAACAACAGCGTCTTCAAATTGTTCAGCTGTATTACGAAAATCAGCGTTCTGTGAAAAATGTTTTTCGTGCTGCGTGCTTTGTTCAGCTGTATTAAGAAAATCAGCGTTTTGTGAGAAATGTTTTTCGTGCGATTCGAGGAACTTACGGTGCGCATAATCGACATACTGAAACCACTATTGCCAATACCATTTGACAATTTGAGTCCACATTAGTGGATGATACTTGACCAGTTAGACCACATCCAGCACGTAGTGAAGAGACTATAGCAGCTGTATCTGAGAGTGTACGCGAAGACCGTGAAGAATCGATTCGTCGTCATTCTCAGCAGCTTGGCATGGCGTATTCGGAAACTTGGCGTATTTTACGTGAGGAACTTGGCTTAAAGCGTACAAAATTCAACTTGTGCAATAATTGAAGTCAGGCGACTTGAATTTGCGTCATATTTTCAGTGAATGGGATCTGGAAAAACTCAATGAAAATCCGGTGATTTATCGTGAAATTTTGTTTAGTGATGAAGCCAATTTCTGGCTCAATGGATACGTTAACCAACAAAATTGCCGTATTTGGGCTGATGAGCAACTTGAAGAGTACCAAGAGCTTCCATTACATCCATCAAAAACAACGGTATGGTGTGATTTATGGGCTGGTGGAATCATTGGTTCGTATTTCTTCAAAAATGAGGCAAATCAGAATGTTACCGCCAATGATAACCGTTATCGCACCATTTTAACGAACTATGTGCTTCCTAAAATTCAAGCACATGGTCTCGGTGAGCTCTGGTTTCAAGAAGATGGCGCTACGAGCCATACAGCGTGAAACAATGGACTTGTTGAGAAATCATTTTCACGTTTCGCTACGGTAAATTGGCCGCCTAGATCGTGCGATATCACACCTTTGGACTATTTTCTCTGGGGATATGTCTTCAGGGATAAGCTAGCTACGATTGACGCATTGAAAGGTAACATTACTCGTGTTATCCGCGAAATACCAGTCGCTATGCTTGAAAGAGTCGCCCAAAATTGGACCTTCCGAATGGACCACCTCAAACGTAGTCATGGTCAACATTTATATGATGTCATTTTAAAAAAGTAAGTGACTTGAATTGTTCTTTTAACTGATAGTAAAAAGTTTGAAGTTCACTTTCAAATTTATGTGTTTTATTTTACATTATAAATCAAAGCTCACGATGAATCACCCTTTATAAAAGGCAAATAAGAATATTCTAGTGCAGCTAGATCTCTTAGTTCTACAGTTTTTGTAGTAAGTGCATAATTTGATTACCTTTTAAAGATACAGGGTGAAAGAACTAAAATATATAAACAGATCCAACTAAATATTCACTGCATATATGTGTGTGTAATGTATGTACTACACAAATGTACATATGTAAATGCAAATATTGCTATAAAAAAATTAAATGAACACCAAAGAATGCAAAAGACTGCAAATATTGCAAAAGAATTCATGAATTTAAAAATGATTGCATTCTATTGATTACATTCAATTGAATGGTAAGAAAACGAATGCAATCATTACATCGCTAAATGAATGCTGATTACTTTCGTTTTCGTTGCATTCTTTTTTGAAGTCAATGAATGCAATTAGTATTTTGAATTCATTGAATATTTTTTTGAGAATGCATTCAAAAATAATTGCACTCTTTACAAGTCTGCTGTCTGGGCATTTTCCGACTCGGACTTGGAGTTTGGGAACACCTAAGGGGTTTGTATTAACAGATCCCAAATTTCAATTGCCTAGTAAAGTAGATTTAATTTTAGGTAGTGATATTTAAGCCCATGTTTTATACCCATATATAGTAAGATCACACGATGGTCACTTACAAATGGCACAAAAGACAAAATTAGGTTGGTTACTATTCGGCCGAGCTTCACTAGAATCAAACAAAGTTGAAATTTTTCGTAATACCATTGAGACACAGCTTCGCAGATTCTGGGAGGTAGAAGAGGTTGCTTTCCAGCCGTACGCGAAACCTGAGCACTTTAAATGCGAGAAACATTTCGTTAACACAATCCATCGGTTGTCTGACGGTCACTTTGAAGTATTTAAGCAAATCCAAAAAAGGGGTGCTTAAACGATTTATGAGCCAGGAAAGAGAATTAATTTCTGATGAGAATTTCTACAATAAATACAATGCATTGACGATAACCTGAAGCTGGGTCACATGGAAGAAACTGAAGAAAATATGGCTGAAAGGCCACATCATTATTTTTTTGCCCATCTAGCCGTTATCAAAGATCAGCTCGATGACGAAACTTCGAGTTATATTCGATGCCTCATTTAAAACATCGCGCGGAGTCTCGTTAAGTGATCAGCTAATGGTGGGCCCCTTGCTACAGCAAAACATTACTAGTATTTTGTTCAGATGGAGACTCTATCGGTACACATTCACTAGGGACTTAGAGAAAATGTACCGCTAAGTTTGTCAGTGGCATAGACAAGCATCCGAAGTCTTAAAAACTTATCGACTAAAATCCGTGACATTTGGTACGTCACCGGTTTCGTATTTGGTGATTTGAACTATGAAGGCATTAGTCGATGACGTTTGTGAGCAGCATCCACGAGCAGCAAAGATGATACAACATGAATGTATGTCGTCGATCTTATTTCCGGCGCAAATACACTACAAGAGGCAAAGTACAAAAGAGATGAAATCAGTTAGTGGTACAAATCATGTAAAAACGTTAAGCATTCAATGGTTCCTTCAAATCGATAAATTCTCCTTTCATTATTCCATTCCAAAATACCAGCACCCAACAAAACGATAATTTTGTCGCTCTCAACTGTATGGTTTTCGCTATATTTCTAAAAGCTCATATGGTGCAGTAGATTACCTTAGTGTGGAAGACGAAGAGGGGCAAACTTCACATGTGTATTCTCATGTCAAAATCGAAAATTGCACCAATAAACCCAACCACTCTTCCCCCCCTTGGAGTTATGCGGAGCTGTAACCCTGGCCAAACTTTTAAATTACATAAAAAATACTAGTACTCCGCCTTTCGATTAGATAGATTCCACTATTAGTCTGTGCTGGATCTGCGCTGATCCTTCGAAATGGTAGACTTTTCTGCAAAATAGAGTCGGGAAGATCCAACGTCTGACAGATGTTACTATATGGAAGCGCATTCCTTCCCAACATAAACCCGCCGATTTAATTTTCTGGTGGAATGGACCGGCAATTGTGCTCAATTCATGGTGTTTTAAATTACCAAGACAATTAACTGACCTCATCACCTACGACTAGAAGAAGGAAGTCAAAGTTTGTCATACACAGATCTCCGAAAATATTTTTAACAAGTTTATTCATTCTCTTTCATATATAAAACGGGTTTGCAGAATAACATGGCCTAATTATTCGATTTGATAAATGTACGTTTCAACAAGAGAAAACCGTTTACTTAAAGTATAAGGTCAAACAAAACGGCATAAGACCCAATGATAATAATCTTAAGGCGATCTTCCTACATCAATGTGTGTTAAAGACGTTCATAGCTCTTTTGGACTCTGTTCCTACTTCCGCAAATTTATTAAAAATTTCACTAACATCGCAAAGCCCTTATATGATTTGCTTAAGAAAAATACTATATTAGTATATGTTCTCAAGGAGATAGAAACTTTTCAGCTTCTCGAAGATATGTTAGTAGCATCACCAGTTTTAGCTATTTATAGCTCTCATTGCGTTACTGAACTTCATTGTGATGCAAGTAGCGTTGGATTTGGGGCAGTGCTCGTACAAGAGCAAACAGATGGGAGGTTTCATCCTGTTATCTTTTTTTATAAGCGGGCAAACGAGTCCGAAAGTAATTACCACAGCTATGAGCTGGAAACCCTTTAAATTATTTACGCCCCTAGAAGGTTCAAGATTTATTTAATTGGAATTCCCTTTAAAATGGTCACTGACTGTCAAACATTGGTTCTCACACTTAATAAAATGTCGTTAAACGCTCGCATATCTCGCTGGGCATTAGAACTAAAATTTTCGACAGAAAAAAAAATAGGATGGCACATGTCGATGCCTTAAGCCGATCGTTCAATATTTTGCATGTCGGCGATGAATTCTTCGAGTTTGTGCTAGCTGCAGCACAAAAACAAGATAGCAAGATCATATCGATTTTATCAGACTTGAAAAGGGCTGAAAGCTCTCAATTTAAAATGATAAATTGCTTAATATATCGTTAGTTCCAAGGCAGTGTTCGTTTTATGTTCCGTATAACATGGAATAACAAGTCATTCGCACACATCACGAGGCTATGTGCCATTTGTAGGTTGAGAAATGTTTCAAACACCTATCTGGGAATTATTATTCTTGCAGGAAAATGGTGTCAAGCACGTAAATATCGCAACACATTCGCCTCAGTCAAATTGACAGGTTGAGCGTGTTAATCGCATGCTTAACATGCTTAACCTATGCTTGCAAAAGGATGCGATGCGTCTACGTCTAGTTGTTGGGATAAATATTTGCCTAAAATAGAATTCGCTATAAATAATAATGTAAATAGGAGTATTGGTTTTACACCAAGCGTTCTTTTGTTTGGTCAAAATCAAAAGACTGAACTCTCTGATCGTGTTAAAGAATTTCTTGTTAATACCTTAGGGGAAAAACAGGCTAAGCTAGTAGATGTTGGGAACAGAGCAGAAAATAATATGGACAGCTCAGGAAAAAAATAAAATTCACTACGAGAATCATTACAAAAAGCCTAAAACATAATGAGAAGGCGAATATGAGATGATTAAGAACGTTGTTCCCACCCCTGGGGTAAACAAAAAGCTCCTTGAGAAGTATTGCGGATCATATGAAGCAAAACAAGTTTTATCTAATGACAGATACGTCATTGCGGATATTGAAGACCTGCAATTAACTCGATTGCCATACAAGGGTATATTTTCACGAAGCAACATGAGATCTCACAATGTTATAACCATTGGAAAATGAAAATTTGTCCGGAGAATATCTAAAGTATTTTCATTCATCGGACAACGTTTAATTTTTTTAGTTTTTGATTTTTTATATTAAATGATTTCCTACAAAATGAATTTTAGTTTTACTTTTACTTTTGGTTATATACTTTTACCACGAACGAATTATTTATATTTCAAAATGAATTTTACTTTTAACTTATATATTTCTATCACAAATGAATTTGTCTTAATAATGTTAATGTGGTTAAGTGAAAATGAAAATTTAATCGGGTCGATTATTCTATCAGGATGGTCGAACTGTAGTGGAATTAAGTTCAAGTGATCCGTAATTTTCGATTACCACTGTAATTAGCATGCTTTTCATAGATCTGTACAAAGTTGTTTACACTAAAGACCATCCAATGAGTTGATTGTACCGAAAACTCTCCACTTGTACCAACCGGAGTCATCTATCAAATGTACCATATAAATGAATTTATGATTTATGAAGAAGATACCTAGTACCTTAGAAATTCGACGACGAAGCATCCAGATTCAACCAGCCACCACAACTGCTGGTGCTGCTGAGCAACATTCCTCATGTCAGTAGTAACCCCCTAAGATCAGGTTGTTCGATGAGGTCATTGCTCTTGCAATATACCGTCGAGTCAACTTAATGACGGAATTGCCCAGATTGACCTGATCTGTACGCCATTAAATCGTCTGCGTACGCTATGACATGGTAAAGTGAACCTATCAGATCACTTGTATAGATGTTGAACAGGATCGGCGAGTTTACCACACCTTGTTGCAGACCACTTTTAACGTAAAATGTTCTAGTAGAAGTCATATTGCCATTTTATACAATGAACTGTGAGCATATTAAAAATTATATATGTACAAAAGTGGTTTACTAATGCCCAGCCTGTTCAGCTTGAAGAAGAGTCCCTCTAACCATACGGTATCGAAGGCTTTTTCCAAGTCAATCAGATAGGCACCAGTGCACTTGTTCTTCCCTTGTTCCATATATGGATATAGAAACCAGTTTGGACACGGCATGAATGATATCATGTCTCGCCTTGAAACCGAATTGATTATCCGGAACTATATTTTTGTCCTCAACCCACTTAGTCAGGACTCTATTAATCACCTTTTCGAAAATTTTACCGATGTTTGGTAGAAGACTGATCTAGCGGTGATTCGTCGGATTGAAAGTATCTTTATCTCTTTTGGAAGTATCTTTATGGCGAAGTACAATGTTCGGTATTTCATCGGTTCCTACTGATTTCTTACTTCTAAGCGATTCGAAGATCGTTTGGAGATCTGGAGAACGGTGGTAATACCTTTACATTGGTGATGACATTATTTGCCATATTCTCGTCACTGAACTAGGTGAAACACGAGTTCTCAAATCGCCAATTCACGTTTTCACCAATTCTTTTACACTTCCTGGAAAGTCGCTCTACCTTCTCCTGCGGATCCTCGATCACAAAAAAATCGTCATCATCAACGGCCTCATTTGGATTTATGCCAGCTGATACAAGTATTTTGAGACATGGAAGGTCGTTCTAATTATTTCTTCTAAATATTTTATTCATTTGCAGGAACATATTCGGGTTGCTGGTGTTTACAGCCCGAATTTTATTGTTCCAATACAAACTTACAGGATTTCTGTAATTTTCCTTTATTAATGTTTAGAGGTTTTTAATCGATGATTTTAGTGTCATAATCTCCAGTATACGTCTGTCATTAAATTGTCTGTACAAGGCTTTTAGTCTTGACAGCAATCTACTTTAATGTCGGTGCAGTGCGTCAATAGATGCGTTGTGGAATAAGTCTTCGTTGTAAGTGTTGGTACAGAGGTATCGTTTTGTCCATTTTTCCATTACCTTTAAATACCTGTTAATCTCCTCGTTTGACAGATTTCTGTTGGAAGGTGGGTAGAGCGAATTCGAGGAGAGTGCTCTTGTCAGTATTCTTCAGAATTGTGTCCAACGCATCCCACTATAATTATAGGAATGCATTTGCACAAACTCTTCCATTACCGCAGTTTCGTTGGGAACAGTTATTATATGGTACACATTGGTCATTGGAAAGAGCGTAGCAGGTTGTAGTTTGTTGGTTTGTGCACGTTAGTTGTATCCGTTAGTCAAACATCAGGAGATCCAGGAGACCCGTGTCTGGGGAACGACGGACTATCTGTCGACTTAAGGCTGAGTCGATACATTAAGCTGTGCTGACCCCACCAATTGAATAGTAGGATTTCTCTACTATTTGGTATGTTATTTCCCCAATCACTATGTTTAGCATTGAAATCTCCGCCGATAATAAAATAATTGTCTTCCAATTCTAACCTCAGGAATAGAAAAAGTGTTTCGAGCTCTGAGATGAATAGACGGACACCATGTACAACCGCTTTCCACAGCGGAGAGGAATATACACGATAATGTTTCCAGCACTTGGAACAAAATATTTGGTGTTCCTGCGGCATTGATTTTAATGTTAATTTTTACTTCGCGAGGTAAAACTTTTTCACTTAGGATTCTACTAGAAAAGGAGTAACATCTTGTCACCATAGTCTCTTTCATTTCGCACCTATAGATAGTTTTCGTTGGATTTCTCTTTTTTTTCGTATGTTCTACTATGGCTTACGTTTGTGTTATAAATAAATCATCATAAACTTTCACACATCCACAGTACTGTGCAAAACCTACGCAACCATCTGAAAGCGACACGGCTTTTAAGGATACCAAACAGGTTTTCGATGGGATTCAAGTCGAATGATTGGGCCGGCCAATCAAGGACTTGAATCCCACTATTCGCTTACCACTCCTTTACCAACTTCGATGTGTGTTTCGTATCCTGTGGAAACACCAAACGAAGTGGTATTTCCCACTCCGCAGGTGGTAGCATTACTGATTCTACATAGAATGGATTTGTATTTGAATCAATTCATGATTCCGTCTTTTTCGTAGAATGGACCTACTCCTCCTGCTGAAAAATAACGTCTCACATAACATATCCCGTCATTCTGAATTATTTAAATTAAATTTTTACTCGTCGCTGAAAAGAACTGTTTTCCATTTTACAGGTGACCAGTGTTGGTATGTTCTTGCAAAATTAAGCCTAATATGAAAAAAGACTTTAGTTTGAATTATGTTTAAAAAATTTAGTTGCACTACCTGTTCCTTAAATGTCTTTTTGTGAGCATCGGTATTTTGCACGGCCTGTAACTTTGAAGATTATTTTCAACTGCATATATAGGGTTTTCCAATAAGGGCTTGACAACTTTGAATTTAATTTGTGAACGCACTATTTCACTAATCATCAAACTGTTACTGTCAATTTATTCAATAAACTCAACATTTTCATCATGGTAAAGTACACTAACAAGCAACGTCTGCAAATTATAAAAATTTTCTACAGATATTCGGAGTCGGTGACTGCAACTTTAAGAGCGTTAACTCCAATTTTCGGCCGTAATTCTCGCCCTAGTAGACAGGCAATAACAAGTTTAGTGCAAACATTTAAGTCTACATATTCGTTGTGTGATGTTGCCGTGTCAGTGAGACAACGGGTTGGTCGAAGTGTCGAAAATATCGCTGCCGTTCAGACGTCCGTAGCAAACGATCCAAATCAGTCAATTCCACGGCGTTCTTAAGAACATCATGGCGTATTTCGCAAAAGGATCTTGGTTTACACCCATACAAGATCAAGTGGACTCAAGAATTGAAGCCAATGGACCATCGGACGTTTTCCGATTGGATTCTGGAGAAGATGCGCCAAGATGATGAATTTCATCGCAAAATCATCTTCAGTGACGAAGCTCATTTTTGGCTCAAGGGGTTCATCAATAAGCAAAATATGTGTTATTGGTCGGGTGAAAACCCACATGTGCTTCATGAATCACCACTTCATCCACAAAAAATAACTGTTTGGTGCGGTTTGCATGCCGGTGGCGTTATTGGGCTATATTTTTTCGTCGACAATAACGATCGTCACGTTAGTGTGAATGCTCAGCGTTATCGCTCCATGAAGATATGGACTTGGACGACATGTGGTTTTAACAGGATGGTGCCACAAGCCACACAGCACACGCTACAATCGATTTATTGAAGAGTAAGTATGGTGAGCGTTTTATCTCAAGACATGGGCCAGTCGATTGGCCGCCTCGTTCGTGCGATTTGACGCCGCTTGACTATTTTCTGTGGGGCTACGTTTAGTCATTGGTTTATGTCAACACGCCGACGACGTTGGAAGAGCTCAGAGTCAACATTGAACGCGAAATAGCGGCCGTTTCGGCCGAAATGTGTGGCCGAGTCGTTGAAAATTGGGTCCAACGAATCGACCGCTGTAAACGTGCCCGCGGTGGCCATATGAACGAAGTCGAGTTCCATTTATAAATGTTTTGATTGTACTTCAAGCCAATTTTAAAGTTTTTGAAGTATCTCAAATGGTTTGCATTTTATTTTAAAAAAAAGTTGTCAAGTCGTTATTAGGAAACCCTATATTTGCACCGTGCTAACATCAAAGTTTAAATCAAGTAATTTTACGACTTCATTCGAACTTATGAACGGTTGTTTTTAATTACACGATAAATGTTTCTATCCGTTCGACATGTTGTCTTGTTCATGTTGACATTTTGACTTTCAACCACTCCTGTTGCATTATGTTTTTTTATTAAACGTGAAATAATCGATTTATTTATATAATAACGTTTAGCTAATGTTGCCTGTTTATCTCCAGACTTAAATTCATCAGTAATCTTTAGTTTAAGAGAAGTAGAGTAACTTTGTCGCGACATTATTAATAAATGTCAATTATGCAACTAACTTAAAGGAAAATTGACCAAAGACAATCACTCAAGATCAAAGATAAAGAGCTTACAACATTTTATGTGTAATCTGACTGAAAAATTACTGTTAGCTATTTTACAAAGTTGCTTAGGTTTTGCACAGCTCAATTTGGCTAATTTATTTGTTTTTGCGTTTTTTTTTAAATCTGAAGTATTATTACTTTTATAAAAAGTTGCAAAACCTACGCAACCATCTGAAAGCGACACGGCTTTTAAGGATACCAAACAGGTTTTCGATGGGATTCAAGTCGAATGATTGGGCCGGCCAATCAAGGACTTGAATCCCACTATTCGCTTACCACTCCTTTACCAACTTCGATGTGTGTTTCGTATCCTGTGGAAACACCAAACGAAGTGGTATTTCCCACTCCGCAGGTGGTAGCATTACTGATTCTACATAGAATGGATTTGTATTTGAATCAATTCATGATTCCGTCTTTTTCGTAGAATGGACCTACTCCTCCTGCTGAAAAATAACGTCTCACATAACATATCCCGTCATTCTGAATTATTTAAATTAAATTTTTACTCGTCGCTGAAAAGAACTGTTTTCCATTTTACAGGTGACCAGTGTTGGTATGTTCTTGCAAAATTAAGCCTAATATGAAAAAAGACTTTAGTTTGAATTATGTTTAAAAAATTTAGTTGCACTACCTGTTCCTTAAATGTCTTTTTGTGAGCATCGGTATTTTGCACGGCCTGTAACTTTGAAGATTATTTTCAACTGCATATATAGGGTTTTCCAATAAGGGCTTGACAACTTTGAATTTAATTTGTGAACGCACTATTTCACTAATCATCAAACTGTTACTGTCAATTTATTCAATAAACTCAACATTTTCATCATGGTAAAGTACACTAACAAGCAACGTCTGCAAATTATAAAAATTTTCTACAGATATTCGGAGTCGGTGACTGCAACTTTAAGAGCGTTAACTCCAATTTTCGGCCGTAATTCTCGCCCTAGTAGACAGGCAATAACAAGTTTAGTGCAAACATTTAAGTCTACATATTCGTTGTGTGATGTTGCCGTGTCAGTGAGACAACGGGTTGGTCGAAGTGTCGAAAATATCGCTGCCGTTCAGACGTCCGTAGCAAACGATCCAAATCAGTCAATTCCACGGCGTTCTTAAGAACATCATGGCGTATTTCGCAAAAGGATCTTGGTTTACACCCATACAAGATCAAGTGGACTCAAGAATTGAAGCCAATGGACCATCGGACGTTTTCCGATTGGATTCTGGAGAAGATGCGCCAAGATGATGAATTTCATCGCAAAATCATCTTCAGTGACGAAGCTCATTTTTGGCTCAAGGGGTTCATCAATAAGCAAAATATGTGTTATTGGTCGGGTGAAAACCCACATGTGCTTCATGAATCACCACTTCATCCACAAAAAATAACTGTTTGGTGCGGTTTGCATGCCGGTGGCGTTATTGGGCTATATTTTTTCGTCGACAATAACGATCGTCACGTTAGTGTGAATGCTCAGCGTTATCGCTCCATGAAGATATGGACTTGGACGACATGTGGTTTTAACAGGATGGTGCCACAAGCCACACAGCACACGCTACAATCGATTTATTGAAGAGTAAGTATGGTGAGCGTTTTATCTCAAGACATGGGCCAGTCGATTGGCCGCCTCGTTCGTGCGATTTGACGCCGCTTGACTATTTTCTGTGGGGCTACGTTTAGTCATTGGTTTATGTCAACACGCCGACGACGTTGGAAGAGCTCAGAGTCAACATTGAACGCGAAATAGCGGCCGTTTCGGCCGAAATGTGTGGCCGAGTCGTTGAAAATTGGGTCCAACGAATCGACCGCTGTAAACGTGCCCGCGGTGGCCATATGAACGAAGTCGAGTTCCATTTATAAATGTTTTGATTGTACTTCAAGCCAATTTTAAAGTTTTTGAAGTATCTCAAATGGTTTGCATTTTATTTTAAAAAAAAGTTGTCAAGTCGTTATTAGGAAACCCTATATTTGCACCGTGCTAACATCAAAGTTTAAATCAAGTAATTTTACGACTTCATTCGAACTTATGAACGGTTGTTTTTAATTACACGATAAATGTTTCTATCCGTTCGACATGTTGTCTTGTTCATGTTGACATTTTGACTTTCAACCACTCCTGTTGCATTATGTTTTTTTATTAAACGTGAAATAATCGATTTATTTATATAATAACGTTTAGCTAATGTTGCCTGTTTATCTCCAGACTTAAATTCATCAGTAATCTTTAGTTTAAGAGAAGTAGAGTAACTTTGTCGCGACATTATTAATAAATGTCAATTATGCAACTAACTTAAAGGAAAATTGACCAAAGACAATCACTCAAGATCAAAGATAAAGAGCTTACAACATTTTATGTGTAATCTGACTGAAAAATTACTGTTAGCTATTTTACAAAGTTGCTTAGGTTTTGCACAGCTCAATTTGGCTAATTTATTTGTTTTTGCGTTTTTTTTTAAATCTGAAGTATTATTACTTTTATAAAAAGTTGTGAATTTTAAAATACACTCTATTACACATCATTATATATCCATTTCTTTTTATTTGGTCGGGTAAAAAGTATGAAGTGCTGACTCCAGATGGCTGCTTAGGTTTTGCACAGTATTGTATGTTAAAACAAGCTAATTGAAACTATCGTTTATATATTTTTCACTTATTCCAATTTAGTTCAACTCCACTAACAAAGCAAAATAGGAAATCAAGTTACACATATATTCTTAATCGATTTTGTAAAATAAGGAGTTAGCTCTAACCATGTATCGATAATGTTGACATTTTTCTACTTTGCTACTTTGCTTTGAAGTGCTAATGAACTGTCATTTCAAATCATATCCAATAAAATATAATACAGCAACAATAAATATCATGAATCCTGGCCATGATGTGGTTAGGAAACTTAAGTACGAGTATGTGTCTGCCTGGATGCTTAAACATAATAAAAGGGATGTTGGTGTTGAATGGAATTCCCTTTTAAGATTGACCTTTAAAAAGAAATTCAATTAAAAAGATAAGGATTATATTTATTTAACACATACGAATGTAATTGGAGGTTCATTACTGTAAGAATAACATATAATGATATTTTCAGAGCTTTCATTTTGAGAAATAATTGAATTAAAATACGGGCAGAAGTCATGCAAAAAAAAAAAAAATAGAGTTTGTATGTACATATATGTACGAATACCTTTAAAAAAGCTCTAGTTACTTGTACTTTAATAAGCTAGAAAATTCCCTTAGTAGCTAATTGTTTTGCAGTAAAAAAAAAATAAACATATAGCTTCACCGGCGTATTACCTACTTAAGTTTGGATGAATCACAACTTTTAACACGAATACAGAACGTTAAAATTTATAAAAGGATACAACTTTAAATAATGATAACTTACATTGTCGAGTTAAACTTGTAGATGTAATGTGTACAACCAGCCCCAGGCATTGGATTCACCCAAGGCTATAACCTATGACATATTTTCTAAATTTAAATAAGTCTGTTTGTACTTCCGTAACTTATTTTCTTAAATTTCCTAAGCAACTTTAAGTGTGAATAATTTCAAACTTTGCAATTCAACGAGTACGTGATAACATAAAATTGGAATTAAAGCAAAGGCCACACATATGTTCCTACACATGAGAGCACATACATTAGATTGGATAAGACTGGTGCCAGGTGAAATTTTTAAGAAAGGAAAGAAAGTTGAATTTTAAATAAAAGCAGAATTTTAATTCGACACAACATGAACATACCTTTATAGGATTACATACGTAAGTATGCATGTACGTTTCTATCTAAAACCAGGTGAATCGTATTCCAAGTCATCTCTTTCAAACTTTAAGTAATTGGTATTAACATTATATTTACATTTTAAGGAAAGTGTACGGATATTTTCCAGAATTGCTTCTTAAGTACTACGAGTAGAGGAGAATGAATGAATTAGGACCAGAAGAGTATGAGTGTGTTTTGCGAAATTGTCGATACGAAATAAAAAACAAACATAATTCATATTTGCTCTAAAATATTGAACATATTTCATGGATGATTTTCCACGCAAATAGAATATAATTCGCAATTTAAAGGTTAGGTTCAGTAAGGTCGAGCAGGCGCACTTAGGCCAAAAAACACTTTTGAGATATTACACGATTTCAAAATTTTAATGTGAAGGTCTATCTTAATGTCATGAAGATCTTCTTTGAGGACTATTTGTGCCGAAGCCATATTGTCAAATCCACTCAACATCGCCCAGCCATCTGAGACATTAGATATGTAAACGCCTGGCGAGACCGGTGTCACTGTACTTAGTTCGTGGTTGAATCTCCTCCTTCATTTCTAGTCAATACAGACAGTATCTTTCTCTAGAAACCGCTAAGCGCTTTATCCGCTTTCGATAAGATTCAAGCCACTTTCGGATGATAAAAATCTTGCCCAAAATCAGATTGGTCGTAGGGGAGATGATTTTATTATTCATGTCCAAAGTGGACAAAGTCCTTAATCATTTCGAAGTTATAATTGCCAATGGTGACGTTGTGTCCATGTCGTGGTGGTGTGTATCCTTTTCGGGTGGCAGCACGCATATGTTTTTTTTTAATTTTGGTTTAATTCTGGTGGGGGCTAATGGCCCCATTTATTTTCCTTATCACTAGGGCTTAAAGCTAGGGATGGTGAAGGAGATCGAATTTGAGGGAATGTGTGCTGCAATTCAAATCGAAAACGAAGAGGTTGGAGATTACCTTACGAATCATATGGGATATTGGTTCGTTAGAGCCATATGTGGTGCGGTAGATAGGTAGATAAAAGAGACGGGGGCAACGTAGATTTCGAGGGTTAATGTTAAAGAAAATGGAGTTGCAAAGAGACATGTCAGCTGCGTCCCTTCGTTCCTCAAGGGTATTCAGGTTAATGAGCTTGAGACGGTCTCGGTAGGGAGGTAAGATAAGAGGATCGTTCCAAGGTAGACCTCGAAGAGCAAATCGAAGACAACGACGCTGGATGCTCTCAATACGGGATACATGAATTCGTTGAAAGGGGAACCATGCTTGGCTAGCGTACTCGAGAAGAGGGCGAACGTAAGTGATGTATAGTGATCTGGTCACGTACGGGTTGCAGAATTCTTTGGACCATCTTTTAACAAAGCCAAGTGATGAGTTTGCTAAAGCTCCCTGTCGCATAATATGCCAAGGTCGCGGATAGTCTGACTAGGGATATAAGTTGACCGCGGAGAACGTAAATTCTGGGAGTAGACATGTTGCACTTACGTTAAAAAGTAATCGATTGACATTTGGTGACATTGAGTTCCAAGCAGTTCTTATTGCACCAGGTGGAAAAACTATTTAGATCTATTTGAAGGAGGCTAGAGTCATGTTGTGAGGAAATGGGTTTAAAAAATTTGGTATCGTCAGCATAGAGAGAAAGTGCTGAGTGTTGAATCACCCTTTCAAAATCGTTAATAGTTAAGATGAAGAGAAGTGGACCTAGGTGACTCCCCTCAGGAACACCTGAAGTAGCCAAGAAAGGGGCCGATAGGACAGACCTGAAACGAACACTATAAAAACGATTATCCAGGTAAGAAGATATCCATTTAAGCAAAGTGGGTTCAAAGCCAAGGACGGACAATTTGAACAGGATTAGCTTATGAGATATCTTGTCAAAAGCCTTAATGAAATCAGTTATTAAAACGTCAACTTCTTTACCACTTTCTAAGGCTGAGAGAACAGAGGACACAAATTCTACGAGGTTAGTGGTAGTTGATCTACCCTTCAGAAAGCCGTGTTGACTAGGGGAAATAAAAGATTTGCACTGGAAGCTTAAGGCTTCATACAAAATGCTCTCGAGAAATTTGGGTATATGAGAAAATTTAGCTATAGGGCGGTAATTAGTGACTTCGCTCTTTAATCCATTTTTGTGTATCGGTGTTATGAAAGAAGACTTCCATATTTGTGGAAATTCACCTTGAGAGAGCGATAATCGAAAGAGATTTTCAAGGGGGTGTGAAAGTGTTGAGGAACACTTTTTAAGAAATATGGATGGAAGGCCATCTGGGCCGGGTAAGTATTCATCATTAAGTTGCTGTAATTTATTTTCTATTACTGTATGATCAAATCTTTGAGAAATAGAGGGGCCGATGGGGAAGTTAAGCAGATATTTGAAATAAGAGTAATCCGGTATGAAGGAATTATCGGCAAAAGATTGCTTAAAGAAAGTAGCAAAAAAGTTGGCTATGGTATGCGGATCGGTTGATGATGTGTTTTCGTATGAGAGGGATGGAGGAAAACCGTTAGATTTTTTTTTTGTAGTTAACAAATGGGTAGAAAGACTTAGGATCGTTTATAAGCCTTGATTGCGCACAATCAAGGTATCGCTAATAGAGAACGTTATAAAGCTGGGCGAATTTAAGGTCAATTTAATTTAAGTCAACAAAAGAGTTGGATTGGCGGAAAACTGCCCATAATTTGTTTCTCTTGTTACGTAAAGAGCGAAGTTTACCATTATACCACGTGGGGATCGTAGAAGGAGTCTTATTGCACGAAAAGGGGACATAGAGAGAAATAAAGTTTAATAATTCTCTTTACAAAATAGAGAGAGCACTTTTTAGGGGCATATTGGCGAAATCAAAAGAACACTCACTAAGGTATGCGTTAATTTTGCGGAAATTTGCTTAATAAAAGTCGTAAGAGGAGGCGGTAACAGATGGGGTGTGGTGTATAGGAGAGTGGTGGAAAAGAGAAAGAAGAAGTGGTGGATGAAAGTTATCAATGGTCGATAGTGAAAGGGGACAGAGCGAGACAGAGGAGTTTATAGGATCAGTGGTGAAAATGAGGTCTAATTGCCTACCCATATAATTGCGTACTCCACTAACTTGGCATAAGCTAGAGTCTGTGAGCTCGTCTAAGAAGAGACATTCTTTACTCGAGGTAGGCTAAGCGATAAAAAAAGATTCGTCAACAGATTGAGTCCAGTGCAACTGGGGTAAATTGAAATCTCCGAATACCATGGTATCATCGAGAGGATAAGATAAGTTAATTATTTGATCAATTGCATCGATGGCGGGTTGGTAGCATTCGATTGGTTGTGCGGGTGGGATGTAAAAACACATAACGTACAGGAACCTACAGGAGAGAGTTATCTTTATTAAAACGTAGTCAATCTTAGAAAAAGTAGAAACAGCGATTGGTGAAGAGTTTAGGTCATTGCGGACGGCATATAGGACACCTCGACAGGGAGAGTCATCATTTGGACGAGTCAGATCGTCATCTCGAAAAATATTAAAACTAGGGGGAAATAATTCCTGATTCTTTATATCGGGAATTAGATTAGTTTCGGTCAGAGCGTAGACCTCAAATGGGAGAGCGTAAGATTGGCGCAAGGCGGCACGGGTCTTAGATCGCAGTCCTCTAACGTTTTGATAGTAGAAGGTAAGAGGAAGGTTATTTCGAGAGGGCGTAGGAGTGGATGGTCGAAACAAGTTAGGGACGAAAAAATTTGTCGTTTTTAGCTCTGCTCCGTTGGAGGTTTGAGACCCTTTTTGAGTGCACATAGTTACCGAAAGCAGCAAAGTCGTCTGAGACTTTTTGGGGAGACATATTGAAAATCTCGTGGAACTTAATATATAAGTTCCTCAGACTTGTAAGGTCAGTAGGGAGACCTTCCTGCTATATGGAGACCATGACGCTTGTTTTGGTTATTCCCTCATAACAAACTGTGTCTGATTTGTCATGCAGATATGCTAGAAGGAGACGTATATTCTCGTACGTCTTTTTTTCTCTAAGCCTAGAAAGTGCATAACGACATTCTGTTGTGTCAAAAGTTTGTTGAGTTATTTTAACAACGGGTGGCAGAAGGGGGTCAAAAAGGGGGCGAGTGGACGGAGATGTTAATGGTTAAGCAGCGGTAATTGAAGGGGCTTTAGACATTTTTGCAGATGAGGGATTTATAATATGAGAACTAATGAAATTGGGATATTAAGCTCCGGTTTTAAGATCAAAATTAGGGAAAGAAGTGATAGTTGGGGCATGTGCAGATGGGTTAGATATTTCAGAGGAGTTAGTGTGAGTTAACGGAGGAGGGAACGGCGGCTGCAGGTGCAATATAATTGGAGGACTGATTAAGTCGGTTCGGGATGTGAGTGCGAGGGGTGAAATTGGGGAAGATGTTAGTTTTAAATATCCAATTAGGGTCAGATTTGGAACGGGAGCTGGAAACGGAGTCAGGTTTGGGACGGTTAGAATTAAGCTTCTTTTTAAGCTTCTTTTTATCCTGTTTCTTGGTAGGTGTGTCAATCCATTTACAGATGCACATCTTTCCAACGTTAAAATTAGCACCAGCAGGGTTCTTAAATAACCATTCGTATCTAGTAGGTAGGTCGAGTTTAAAGCTTCGATTACCTTGCTGGTGAGATGGCAGGAACATTTCACAATTACTGATGGTGATGCCGTATTTGTTCGTGAAGAATTTCGTGATCCAAGAAATATCAGCGCTTACGGGGGTGCCTTTGATGAAAAATGTACTCCTATCGGTTTCGATTTTATTCAGTCTACGCCTCCATTCAAAAGGTGTCCATGTTGTACCAAAATGTTTGATGAGCTTGCGTGGGGCGGCAACGGGAGGAGTAACAGTTTCGGTCTCTTGGATTGAAGGGGCAGCGGGAGAATTTGTAGATTTATTTAACCGTGGTGGACGAGGAGGTGGTGGTGAACGTGGACCGACTTCGATTTCCAGTAATTCAGCCAAAATTGATGTATTGTAGTGAATATTCTGGTGGTGTTGTGTGTGAATTGGTAAATTGTCAATTTTGTTGCTTACCGTTTCGATATGATTCTCGATATCGAAAATGGTTGATTGTGCTGCAGCCAGATCGTCACCAACACCGTTGATTCTATCAAAGATTACTTCGAGCATTGGATCAGGCTGCATTAGAGAGTCTCAAGATCTTCATGCAGGTTGTTTATTGATTCGCACAGTTTTAGGTTAGAGATGTTTTGGGCGGAACAAACTGCATTGAGATCATTGATCGCAGTATTCATCTCGACCAGACTTGCAGATTGTTTTTCGATGTTGGAGAGCTTTGACTTTATTACATCGGTTGAGGACAGAACCGAGTTGCCTAATTCATCAGCGTAACTGACACTACTTTCTAAATTGGACTGATTCGTCGTAATCATTTTTGTGAGACTTTTTTGGAAAGAGTCATTAGATTCACTGAGGCACTTTATAGCAAGCAACACGTGCGAAAGTGAGATGATCTTGCACTCATCACAAAAGAATAGGAGGTTGTTAGGGAACTCTTTGATGAATACGGTATTCCTTTTATTTAATCCAACACAAATTGCATGGAATGATTTTCCACAGATTCCCTTACAAGTGACAAAGTCAGCATTGAGATCAAAGATTGGGCAGTTAGTGATTCCGCAAGACATAGCAATTTTAACAAAATTACAATAAACGAAAAGGGTAAAGAAAAAAAAAAATCTTAAAATTGGTCAACACTTGGGGTAATGCACTAAATATATGCGGAACCGATAGCAGAAGTGGCAATGCGACAGTTATTGAGCACGAAAAATTGAGGTTAGTCAAAAAAAAAAAAAAAACCAAAGATACAGTCAGCACTTGGGGTAATGTCGTGAAACTGATAGCAGAAGTAGAGATATGGAAGGGAAGAAATAAATTATATTTAAAAGTTTAATGCGGAGCAAAACGAAAACACACAGCAAAACGAACTCGGCGAACAGAACTTACTAAATACTTTGGTTTGTTCTCATTTACCATTCGACCGCTTGCGGCTGCGTCCTACTCAATACTCAATATATATTCAATATTCGTTCAATCACATCAATGCCATCTGTGTATGTAAGTCATTATGCAGGCTTAAAAAGATTGTGTCCCTTTTGTTGGTCTTTCTTTCTAGATAAATGACAGTCCGTCGTCTTGTCTTAACCTTTTTTGACAAGGTAACGGTTTATTCAGTATCGACCTTGATAGAGCAGGTATGTCAAAACTAGAAATGGGCTTGTATAGCTCGTGACCATGCACGCCATCATGTGCTGGCTTAATGTCGACAAATAGATGGTGAGTGTCGATCTGAAATTCTGGCCTTGTGAATCATTTGTGAAATCTTCTGGACTGAAACCGCAATGCTATGGACCAATAAGATTGCTTATGAATGGTTTCAAAGTCTCACATAATATGGCAGAAAATATCTTATAGGCTTTGTTTAGAACATTCCTCTAATTGGATTAGTCGGAAGGTTTTGCCTTTTTATATACCAGACAAACGATACCTAGAGTCCATGCTTTGGACAAGCTTTCATCTGAGTATATTTTACAGATTAGCCTTACGTAAGTATTTTTGTGAATGGTTCATTCTGCCTGATAAAAATATGTTATAATAACCATGATCGTTGTTTAACACTCTGCAGAAGTAATCTTTCCATATTCTCAGCACCAACTGCGAATCTACTACTAATTATCCATGTTATTCTTTGCAGGATTCTATACTGATGTTGTAGCCTTGGCATGTTGATTTCATTTCTGCATTAAAATCTCGCTTCTCGTGATCTTTCTATTTTTGTGAGAAGCTGTTTGTGCATGGAAGCGCATTTTTTGAGGTTCGAGCAGTCGATGTTAGCTCCTCGGGAAGTAAGGACATAACTAATCTGGTTGACGGTTGATTGATCAAGGAAAAACAAAGCCCTATAAGTATGTTGATATGTGGAAGCCTCGTGCTGGTTATTTAACTTGAACCCCTTTTCAAAATTCTAAGAACCAGAATCCATTGTTCGACATTGTGTTATGCAAGCTATGTTGTGTGGTCATCTGCTCAAAGACTTACGTTAAAATCTCCTATCACAATTTTGGTGTCATAGTTGGGGTACTGAAAACATGTTCTGGCATGGAAGTCGTGGAATTCATTTTTCATAATGTCATCCTTATTTGTAGGGGCATAAATACAAATCAGGCTTATATTTCCAAATTGAGCCTGGGCGTCTATTGTTACGATGCATTCGCTTACATGCTGAAAGCTTGATACTTTTTTCCTGTCGTCAACGATTTGTTCCGCAATACATGCCTCAGGGGTTCTAACTATCAATATGCAAATCTGAAAACTATTCTCCTCAAAATGTTTGCTGGAGCCGCCGACATTATATCCGCCTGTATACCTGTCTATTGCAGGTAATCCCCACACGCAACTCAAAATTTGGATGACTTTGTCTTTAGTAAAAATTCAAAGCCCTAATTTATTCAGATTACTTACGCCAAGTAAGGTTTCGGCACAACTAGTGAGCTCTTGCTAGAACTGAACTTCGAATATTTGTAAGTAGTTATAATGCGGGTCTGAACATTTACGACATGAAAGTCATCAATTTGGATTTTTCGTCTGGTGAAGACATCAGAATAAAACAGTTTCCTCCTCTTATTTCTACAATTTTTAGAAGAGAAAACGAATTCGCTGGTATATTTACCAATTAAACATTTTCTGTGATTTCCTGTGATGATGCCCGTTAAGATTAATGTACAAATTAAATGCCTTTTGTGTGTCTCTGTATCTGATGTGGTTGTAGTTTATGCCAAACGACCACCTGAAATTAGTCTCGTCTAAGCTAGTACATTAACAAATATATAGATGGTGTCAGCTCTTTGTCCTTAGAAATTGAACGAATGTTTTATAGCCATGGTCTACGAATTCCATGTGTATAAGTTACATATGATTGTTTCGCTGACCAGTGAACATCAAAATGTGGCTTATGAAGTGCTTAATCATATCAGGAGAAAGTGAACAATTACCAACAATCCTTGGTGTCGAAACTGAGTTCAATGATTTTATAACTGATATTCAATGGTGAAAAAAACAGATATACGTACTTAGCAGATATCACATCCCACTTAAGACAAAGGATAACTTACTAAATTCCTAATATTTCTGCCTTAAACAAATTTAAGTTATTTGGGAGGGAATAAAATTTATTCTTTATCAATATACACAGGTATGCCTATCGTAAGAGGCAACTTTAGTTAATTTTTGCATACTGGGCTTAAAGTAATTACATAAATATGCAAAAACCAAAGAAAGATATATAAACTTGAGGTAATTACTTCATATAGGTTTGAAAATTCACCCATTTTGGAGATCTAGAGAGAGCCATTTATTATGTTTGAATATACCGTTCGAAAAAACGCAAACCAAAGTCAAAACAAAATCCAGAAAAATGAAAGTTGGCTCCTAACCCCAAATTGTTAATCAACAGAAAGTAACCAAAAAGCCAAAAAAAAAAAAATAATAATAATAATAATAATAACGCCCTAATTAAAATTCATACCAAAAACACTCGACGTAATAAGTGACGGTAATGACAGCAATTTATAGAATTGTAATTGCGAGTTACAAACCATCTTGAAACGTTAAGCATCAGCCTCAAAAACACTGAAAGCTAGCGTTTAGTGACTTATAATAAAAGTGCCACTAATAAACTTAAGTATCACTCACAAGCGAACAAAATTGGAGATCACTTGTCATTGCTAGAAGAATACATGATTCGACAGTACATAATATATTTAAAGCAGACTTACTGACGACCTAGAAACTAGACACTTTAAAATTATTGATACTGTCTATATGAATAAACGAAAAAATCAGAAGCGAAGTTAACATGCGGTTCTCCAATTGTTTGTTCGTGCCAGACAAAGCCAGGAGCCTGGTTAAAATTTTGAAAAGAAAAAAATAGTGTCCCATATAATAAAACATAGTGAAAACGTTCCAAAGGATTTACTCACATGTACAAAAAAAAGTAAACAAACCTCTGCAAAGGACAGTACCAGATGTACCGGTATGAAGCGTCAAGGTACAAATGTCTCGATAGGGAACATTTATTGTAAACGGGCCTTAATTTATCTTTTTTTTTTTTGGTTACACCTGTCAAACATATTTAGTATACATCAATTCATTGATCAAATAACATCATATTTTTTCATCGTGTTAAAAATGTCGAATTTTGTACCAGAAAATGATGAATTGCGGAAAGCCTTAATTTTTTGTTTTTATTTGAAGAAAAGTGCTGCAGAGTCGCATCGAATGCTTATCGAGGCATATGATCATGCTCTTTCAGAAGCAATATAAAAAAATTGGTTTCAACGTGGAACGTGGAAGATCACCAAAAAAGTTTGAAGACGCCGAATTACAAGCAATATTGGTTGAAGATGACACTTTGAAGCAGAAACAAATGGCAGAAATGTTAAATGGTGCGCAACAAACAATTTCTGACCGTTTAAAGGCTATGGGAAAGATCCAAAAGTCTGGAAAATGGATACCACATGAATTGAATGAAAGACAGAAGCAAAACGGAAAAACCACTTTATTTATTTATTTTCAGAATCCTTAATGGAAAAAACCATGGGTTAATCCCTGACAACCATCAACTTCGCATGCAAAACCAGGTCGATTCGGCAAGAAGACAATGCTGTGTGTCTGGTGGGACTAGAAAGGTGTGGTGTACCACGAGCTCCTAAAACCTAGTGAAACCGTTAATACAGATTGAAAAACGACCAGAATAGGCCATAAGACACGGCAAGGTAATTTTACTCCATGATAATGCACCTGCACACAAAGCAAAACTGGTTAAGGAAACAACCAAAGCACTTGGCTGGGACCTGCTACCTTAAACGCCGTATTCACTAGACTTAGCTCCTTCCGACTACCATTTGCTCTCATCGATGGAAAATTAGTGTTTTATTTATTTTCACAAAAAAACGATCACTTCATACCAGGACACCTGGTATATTGGTAACCTGGACGTTCCATCAATATGGTTGTAATGCCTGGTGGTTTCACTGAAGATGAGATAGTGTCCTCAGTCTCCATCTCTGTATTTGTTACAGGAGAACGGAGAAGAGCTTCTTCATCTGACTCGGTAATTGTGGTTTTATTTTGTTCTTATTTGGACTTTCATATACACTTGCGGTCATAAAAACCGCACCATATCAAAATGATTGAAAAATTGTTAATAACTACGATAATAATTTTTATAATTTAATGAATTTAAATTAATTTTTGTTGAGTACTCCGCAGTAGTTTATAAGTATTTCTATCTAATTTCCATCTGTTTATTGAATGTTTGAAAAACAGTTATTAACAAAGAAAGAAAAACCAGTTAATTTTCTTATTTTTTTAAAATATTTTAATACAGTCTATGGTTAACAAAATCAAACGATACATTTTTTATGTAAGTGTATATAAGGTGTTTAGATATGCCACTTTTACCAAAAAAGTTGCTCCTCCTTTGGCGGTTATAGCCGCTTTTATTCTAGAAGACATCGAGTTTACTAGAAGTTCAGTAATATCCCTTGAAATATCAGTATTACATACATTTTCCAGAACTTCATTTAGCTTTTTTTACTCTCTGGTTTATGTTCAGCCACCTTACGTTTCTTTACATGCCACGAGTGTTCGATTGGGTTTAAATCGGGCGAATTAGCTGGCCAGTCTAGTCTGGTAATTCCGAGGTCATCAAACGTTGTCTTGAGCTGAAAATTATTGAAAGACTCTACTTATTCGTATGTTTATTATTTATACAGTTAACATCTAGAAGTTGATTTATTACACTTTACTTACGGATTTGGCGCGGTGGCAAGGTGCAGAATCATGCACTTGTCAGTATACGAATGATGCTGTTCAATTGCTGGTACCAAAAACTCCCTTACTACTTCTCCATTCTTTTGAGCGTTCATAGTTCCATTAACAAAGTGCAAACTGCCCAAAACGTAAAAAGAAAAACATTCCCTCGATCTGGCTTTGAGGAAACTTCACTGTTTTGACTATGCACTCGTCCTTGAACCTTTCACCTGCTGAGCGTCGTATGTATGGCAAATTGTCGGCACACTACAAATTAAATTTACTTTCATCGGACCATATCACACATCGCCAATCATCCTGCGTCCAATCTTCGTACTTTTTTGCCTACGTCAACCAAGCTTTTTTCATTTTTGGGGTTAGGAGAGGTTTTTTAGCTGGTTGTCTTCCATATAAACCTATCTCCCGTAGCCGTCGGCGTATGGTTTCGGTGCCTAGATCAACTTGATGAAATTCACTCAGCTCTGCTCTTATACGGACAGCACTTTTAAAGCGATCTTTCATGCTAATTCGTTGTAATACATTGTCCGTCCTCTGGGTGGATCCAAATTTTCTTTTTTCTTCAACAGTCGTACGATAGCTGAATGAAAGTATCCTATTTTAATCGCAATCTCACGATAGCCAAGCCCTTCTTAGATTAAAGTCAATATTTGAACTTATTCGTCCCGAGTCAGTTGATGATATTTACCAGACATTTCACTTTTTTTTACTTGTCACCGTCACAACTCAATTCAAACTGATTTTTTTTTTTTGCGCTGAATACCGAACTCCACTGTGGGGAATACCCTTCATTAGTATGGGAAAAACTCTTACGATCTGATGTAATTAGGTATTTTTTGAGAACTCAATAGGTGGTGCGGTTTTTATGACCGCAAGTGTATATCCCACGAGAAAGGTAAGTCCGCACCCGCAGACTTCCTATACGGGTGTAAGGCTATTTATGGCAGTAGCAAAAGGCGTCCGGTATCCGGAAAATTCCGGACAGAGGTAGGGAGTTATGGAAAAACGAGGAAAGAAGAGGAGGGTGAAAGTTGTCGATAGTTGGACAAAACGTTACTGTGGAGTTAATGTGATTTGTAATGAAAATAAGGTCTATTGGTCTATCGACGGAGTAAGGGAAGCCACTTACTTGCCATAAGCTTGAGTCTGTTATACGATCAATGAATGGACATTCTTTGGATGAACTAGCGTTTGACGCGTTAAAAACGAATTTATCATCTGATGGAATCCGCTTCAGCAAAGGCAGATTAAAGTCACCAAAGATAAGGATATCGTTAATGGAATCATTTACGTCAATAAGTTGGTCAGTCGCTTTAATAGCAAGGATGTAGAATTCGATAGGTTGCACTGGGAGGTTGTAGCAACATATAACGTACAGGGTTCTATTGGGAAGTGTAATTTTAATTCAAACAAAGTTAAGTTTGACAGAAGAAGAGATAGCGGTGAGAGAATTGAGGTTATTTTGAATGGCAAGTATGAAACTTCGGCTTGGAGAATCAACTTTAGGGCGGATAGGATCATTAGTCTTGAGGAAAGAGTGATTGTCATTTCGGAAAACATTTTAAGAAGATGGGAAAAGCTCCTGGCTCTTTTTTTTTATAATACCGCGCGCGCACCAAGGAGATATGATTACCCTTTTACTGGCTTTTTCTCCAGGGCGCGGGCGGGTGGTGTAGTAGTTTGAAACTCAGGTGTATTAGGTTTCGATATTTTTCCCAGAGGTGGTTGTCTTACTGGACGGGACGAGCTAGTACATCCTCCTCAACCAGTGGGTCTTAAGTACGTGCTAGTTGTTAGTTCGTTACATTTAGCCCAGCCAGCAACCACTTTAACATCAGTGTTGTGCCTTCATGTCAGAGTTGACGCCGACGGGATTTTCTTATAACTACATACGTACGTCGGGGATCAGATTGTTTTCTGTAAGAGCATAGACATCGAAAGAGAGGCCATAAAACTAAGACAAAACAGCACGAGGGTGCAAGCCTTTTACATTTTGGAGTCGGATTTATCGTAAAGATATGTGCGAAGAAACGTATATTTTCGTATATCTTTGTATCCCTTAGCCTAGAGAGCGGATAAATGCATTCCGTGGTATCTATATTATTTTAGGTAAATTTAACGTAAGGTGGCGAAAGGGGATCGAATATTCGGGCAGTAAGCCGTGAAACCGAGGAAAAAGGCGATCTAGGAGCCGGATTTAAGATATGCGAACTGATCAAGTTTGGATATTTGCCCCTTGTTAATATTCGTAGGAGTGGTTGTGGGTGGTTGAGCAATGACAGTATCAGGGGCAGGGGTTAGATTAAAAGAAACACGTTGATGTTGGGACTTGGATGGAAGAGGGACAATTAGTGTTTTTGTGAGGTGACGTGAAGAGTGTTGCTTAAGGATACAGACAGGAGGAAAAAATTGAGAAATATTTTGGTTAAAGGCTTCAGTTGGAATCAGGTTTAGGATGTGGATAGGGAATATATCTGGGCGATATATATGGGTTTGCTTTTGTGGTGAAATGTTGGGAATATTGTGCATTGACTGATTGTGAAGCCATACATTCTTTGGAAAATTCGCGCAATATTGGGCACCTTTGACGAGTAGGGTGGTGAATATTTGATTCGTTGTGCTGCTCGGTCTAGCCTCATTTGCTAACTTGAAGGCGTTCACATAGTATTATATTATGTAACATGTTTCCATGGATCGGCGACAAAAGGACTTGGTGTTGGAGCAGTTATATTATCATAAGATTTTTGGATCGAAGTGTTGGTGCGAGGATTTGGAGGTTGGGCTGTCGGCGCTGGATGTGGCAATGATTTGGCTATTGATTATGGTATTGTAACTGTTGTGCCGCATGGATCCTTAATTGGAAAATCGATAGATATAAATTCACTTAACACTTTATCGAGATGGCACTTGGATTTTTCTCCATATCTGAATTTTGCACTTTTTAATTCAATTAAACTCGCAACCTATTTTTCGATTCCACACATCTAACACTTTACTTAAAGGTTGATAGTTTGTCCAATATCAGCCTGGCGAGTGAGTTATGATTGGATTCATTGGAGTCACTGAGGCACTTAGTTGCAAGGAGCACATATGAGGGGGAGATACTGATACACTCGCCATATAAGAATAGCTGATTTTCCGAAAACCCTTTAACGAAGACCGTGTTTTCGAAATACCGACATTAGTTCTGCAACTGTACTAACATTTTAACGTAGTTTTTTATCAGATCCTCTTCTTTATTTCATTTCTGCTGGTCCACCTTCTCCATTGAGGTCAATAGTTTGTAGGCTAACACATAGATGGAATTACTAGAATTAAATTCATATGGTTTATAGTAATACTAGCCTTCAAACGACACGTGTATAAATTTGACAGCTGTCGGACAATTGGTTCGTGAGAGATAGTATTGTGAGTTAACCAACTTTTGTTATTATGGAAAAAATGGAAAAAAAGAGTTTCGTGTGTTAGTAAAGCATTGCCTTATTATGAAAATAAAAAAAATACCGTTAAAATCAAAGCTTGGCTTGATAAACATTATTCGGACTCTGCACCAGGAAAACCAACCGTTGAGAAGTGGTTTTCAAATTTAAACGGGGCGAAGTGAGCACCGAAGACGATGCACGCAGTGGACGCCCGAAAAAGGCTGTTACTAACGAAAATATGAAAAAAGGTTGATCGAGATAGGTTGATGGAGATATCAAAAGAGCGTGTTTGGACGTATTGTACATGAATATTTGGACATGCGAAAGCTGTGTGCAAATCACAAATCAATGAAAACGATGGCAAAATTGCAAAAATTAGGCTACGAATTGCTTCCCAATCCACCGTATTCTCTAAATCTGGCCCACAGTGACATTTTCCTGTTTGCAGACCTTAAAGGAATGCTCACTGGGAAAAAAATCAGCACTAATGAAGAAGTAATCGCTGAAACTTAGGCTTATTTTGAGGGTAAAAAGAAATCGTGCTAAAAAAATGGGATCGAAAAAGTACATGACCGCTTGAATCGTAGTATTGTCCTCGAAGGCAACTATGTTGAATAAAAAATTTGAATTTTACCAAAAAAATATGTTTTACTATGACAACCTTGGAACTTTTTAGCCGACCTCTTATTCAATGCTGAATTAGTTAGTAGCTTACTAAGCAAGGTTTCTTTTTAAATAAAAGGATGTGTGTTCAAGATATCAATGGAATTTTTATTTTGGATTGAAATGTGAATGACACCTTTAGTTATGAAATATAACATCATTTATTTATTTATTCGCTTAATTTTTTACTACAATTTAAATTGAAATGTTGATGACTGTCATTAGCGACGCGTAGCTTTCGAGACATAGGCTCATTACGCTTATAATTCGTACGATGAAATTTTAAGTGGAAGATGGGCACTGACCTCCGAGTACGCGGATTTGTGCTAAATGATATTGTTTGTAGAGGCACAGGACAATCAATATTACCTGCTAAAAGCTGTTGTACAAATAGGACATCAGCAACTTTTATTTGTTTTTCAAGCGATTGCATATTCAGCAAGTTCATACGATCCTCGTAAGGATGTAGATTGTATTCAACCTCAATTCGATACGAATGTGTATCGTGATAGGGAGACCAGACTTGGCTGACAGGAAACAAGTTCTTTGCTGATTACATAAGTTTTGGGGGCTGTCGGGGGACGCTTCCGAAAATAAGTGATAGCTAGGTATATGGCGACATTCAGCTCTAGGAATTTTTTACCACACCAAATAGAAAAGATGTTCAAGTCATCTTGAAGTGCATGGGAGTCAGTGGGTGTAGAGATGTGCATGAAAACTTTCATGTCGTGCGCATAAACTAATAGACGAGAATAATTAATAATGCGATCAACGTCATTAATTGGCAGAATGAAAATCAGGGGACCAATGTGGCTGCCCTGTGGAAACCCAGATGGGGCATTAAAAGGATTAGATACAGATAATCTAAAAAGGACCTCATATTTACGGTCTTGCAGGTAGGATTTAATCCATGCTTTAAAACCAGATCTAAATCCGAGAATCTTAAGTTTTAAAATGAATAATGTAGAGTCAAGGCGATTGTGTACTGCCCAAAGTACAACTCGACCCTAGGGATCATCCTTTTTCTTAAGATCATCATCTCGAAAAAAAGTACAATCTGAGATAAATAGCTCGTTGTTATTTTAATCAAGAGTAAGATTAGTTTGGTTAGGGGGAAGATATCGTAGGGGAGTTTTTGTGAACTAAGATATATGGTAGATGTCTTAGTTCACATCCCTCGAACGTTTTGATAGTACGCGCGAAGACACCCAGGGGAAGTTACATATAAATGAGGAGTATTTCAATAAATAACTAATCGTTTTTTGGATTCTACGTTACGGGTTCAGGGAATGAGTTCATTGATGACATTATAGGTGCAGGTACTGGATCCTTTAAAGTTGATAAGTCCTCGAAACATATTCATGGACCAGAGTTCCGTCAGGCCAAAATTCCCTTGAAAGAAGCAATTCCAGGTGGAAATCAAGAGGTAAAAGGTTATAAGATGCTATTTCACGAGGTTGTTTGAACTTGTATTTGATGCATTTTACGGATAAAATATAATATCATTATGTAAATATAGTTCATTATGTCGTCTTCAGTAGTAACAGAAGAAAGTCTCGAGATGAAGATAGTTTCACGAGGAAGCTTTTTCACAACTATCAGATTGATGGATGATAGTACTATAAACAAAGATTCTTGACGTGATGTATGGGGAAGAGAGTTATCGTTGCAAACAGACGGAGGTAATAAAGAGGGAGAAATAGATTTATCGCTTGATAAGTCAATAGCGGGAAAATCCACAATTGAATTAGAGTTAGAACGTAAAACTCTCTTTTGCTGCGGGGGTTCCAATTGAAGCGTTGACTCCTAAACAGTTACGACAGATGCATGTAATGATTGTTGTTGATGCTTAGCTCTTCACTTGTAGTCATCGCCATTTGCTTAAAGAAATACAATATGAGTATTATGACTGAAAGAAATTAATATTAATATGTTATATGATTTTTGAAAAACATGCAGAGGCGCATGAAAAATGTATAACTGATAAATAGTACAATCTTGTTGTCAAGTTTAAATATGTTTCTCGAGCCTCCTGAAGCATAAGGTTTTTCTTATTCAATACTTGACAGCTGACACCACAATATGACATGTGCCAAAAGATGACATGCATGTGTTTAGAGGATTCCCTATAGTAAAAATGGGTCGCATCTAATTAAAAATTATTTTTTTGTGATTTTCCATAATTGCAGCATTGATTCCCAAATACCAGTTTGTATCCACCTCTACAGTACATTATTCTTGATTATTATGCAATTACACATTTTCGAAAGCAACAATTTAGTTCTGTCCTGACTTATTCTATTCGCGCAAGGATCTTTCATCCGTGTACAAAGAGTTCCTCAACAGAACACTCACACATTAGTTTCCATGTACTCTCATTCCATATTTTTCGCTGGTATGCTAGAAAATATCTGTTTATATTGTTGCCACTTACCTGCAGCCTGTAAAGTAACTTTGCATCTTATTCTCTCCTTGGTAGTAAAGACAATGAATATATTTTCGTTCCAATTAAGTTACTTTTCACGACAAGCTAGAAAACACTGGGGCAATATTGTATACCTCATCTTCTGGGTATATAGGATTTTCTAATAACGACTTGACAACTTTTTTTTTTTTTAAATAAAAGGCAAACCACTTGAGATATTTCAAAAACTTTATTATTGGCTTGAAGTACAATCAAAACATTTATGAATGGAACTCGACTTCGTTCATATGGCCACTGCGGGCACGTTTGAAGCGGTCGATCCGTTGGACCCAATTTTCAACTCGGCCAAACATTTCGACCGAAACGGCCGCTATTTCGCGTTCAATGTTGGCTCTGAGCTCTGTCAACGTCATCGGCGTGTTGGCATAAACCAATGACTTAACGTAGCCCACAGAAAATAGTCAAGCGGCGTTAAATCGCACGAACGAGGCGGCCAATCGACTGCCCCATGTCTTGAGATAAAACGCTCACCATACTTACTCTTTAATAAATCGATTGTAGCGTGTTCTGTGTGGCTTGTGGCACCATCCTGTTGAAACCACATGTCGTCCAAGTCCATATCTTCCAATTCGGGCCAAAAATAATCGGTGATCATGGCGTTATAACGCTGACCACTTACAGTAACGTGAAGATCGTTATCGTCGACGATATTTTTTGTGGATGAAGTGGTGATTCATGAAGCACATGTGGGTTTTCACCCGACCAATAACGCATATTTTGCTTATTGACGAACCCATAGAGCCAATCGGAGAACGTAGCTCGTTAGTGTACTTTACCATGATGAAAAGGTTGAGTTTACTGAATTGTCAAGTCCCTATTGGATAACTCTATATTATGTTGGCAATAAATGTATTGTATTATACAAATTAAATAATAAACCTCAAAACATTTATTTCTATAGTGACTATACATATGGCACTGCAATTGCATGAACTGAATGACTGTTGATCCCTGGTTTTGTTTTTCTTCTTGCGGTTTTAAAACCCTTTGCAGAAGTGACTGCTTGTCATCCTAAAGGTTTCTTTCTGTCACACTGCACTAAAAACACCTCCTGCATCATGATTGATCAATGAAAAATCGACAGATGATATTTATTTTTTTGGAAAGGGTAATATAATTTTAACATGAGTTCGTGTGGCTTTGTTCATCTCAATCTGCGAACATTTAATTTTAAATCCAAAATGGCTTCTATTACAGGCTTAATATGCACCTGTAGACGCTGGTTGTGAAGAATATTATTTTTTTTATGAACTCTTTGACCAGGTCAACCTGCAAATCACGATGCAAGTCTTTGTTCTTATACACCAAGCTGCATTAACTATTCCACTTTAGTTCGGAATTTTTGGATTATTTGTGCATTCGTTTTATTTGTACAACTTCATAGCTGGATACCTCACGTGCAGATAAGCTTTTATACCTGATTTTATTCTCAATTGACATTTCTGAATTACGTCCCAATTGCCAATACAGTTTTCTGTATCTAATATTTAATACCTCACCTTTTTTTAAAAATGCTCCTTCCATTTTAATTTGGCGTCCAAGTTCATACCGAGGTATTTAGCTGAGTTAATATAAAATACAGTGCGATTATAAATAACGAAAGGAAGATTCGTTATTTTTCTGTTTGCAGAATTAATATGAGTTGATTATGCCTCATTAATTGCGCCCAAACTCCTATCTTGTTAACTGCAATTTGTAATTTTTGTATTAATTTAACCACCCAGCCATTTACTGCTAAGATTGCAGTGCCGTCTGCGAATGTGGCTATCATTTTGACATTTCTATATGGAATATCACTAGTATATTGTATAATAAATATATTGTTGCTTTTCCATAACATACTTTAAAGAATCTTTTTGCTACAGAAGATTTAAAAATCTCAAAATATTGTCTAGGTAGATTCCTATAAATTTAATACTCTAAACCCTTATACTAGACCTTATCAAAGGCCACCGCAACATCTTAAAATACGTAAGCGCAAATCAACTTTTGAATTGAAGCAACTTTTGTTATTGTGAAAAAAATGGATTCAAAGCAATTTCGTGTTTTTATTTATCAATGCTTTTTTATGGGAAAAAATGCAGCCGATGCAAAGAAATGGCTTGATAAGTGTTACCCGGACTCTGCACCAGCCGAACGAAACATTCGCAAGTAGATTGAAAAATTAAAAAGTGATCATACAAGCACCGAAGATGATGCACGCAGTGGACGTCCAAAAGATACTGTTTCAGATAAAAACATCAAAAAAATCCACAAAATGATAGCAAATGACCGTAAAGTGAAGTTGATCGAGATAGCTGAGGCTCTGAAGATATCAAAAGAGCGTGTTGGATATATCATACACGAATATTTGGACATGCGAAAGCTCTGTTCAAAGTGGGTGCCGCGTTTGCTCACAGTCGACCAAAAACAACAACGTGTTGATGATTCAGATTAGTGTTTAAAGCTGTTCAACCGCAATAAAGCCGAATTTTTGCGTCGGTATGTGACCATGGATTAAACTGGGCTCCATCACTTCACACCAGAGTCAAGTCGGGAGTCAGCTGAGTGACGAGCAGGCGACAAACCTCGTTCAAAACGACCAAAAACTCAACAGTTGGCTGGCAAGGTTATGGCATCCGTATTTTGGGATACACATGGAATAGTTTTCATCGACTATCTCCAAAAGGGGCAGACTATCAACAGCGGCTATAACATTGCGTTGTTGGAACGTTTGAAGGACGAAATCGCAGAAAAACGCCGCATTTGAAGAAAAAGAAAGTGCTGTATCATCAAGACAATGCACCGTGTCACAAGTCGATGAAAACGATGGCAAAATTGAATGAATTCGGCTACGAATTGCTTCCCCACCCACCGTATTCTCCAGATTTGGCCCCAAGCGACTATTTCCTGTTAGCAGACCTCAAAAGAATGCTCGCCGGAAAGAGATTTAAGACCGATGAAGAAGTAATCGCCGAAACATAGGCCTATTTTGAGGCTAAACCGAAATCGTACCATAAAACTGGTATCGAAAGATTAAAAAATCTTTTCAATCAGTGTATCGCCCTCGAAGGTAACTATATTGATATATAATGTTGAATTTTGCAAAAATTTTGTGTTTTACTATAAAACGGCAATGACTTTTCAGCCCATGTGCTATTACAGTTATACAATGCACTTGCTCAATTTTGAGTTTCCGAACTTATGGTTCGGAATAAGTTTTCTTACGTCTAGTCTTTTGAGAAGTAGTTTCTTGAAAATTTTTAACAATATCCGCAAAAATGAGGTTGACTGATGTGAAGTCACTTCTGATAGTGCCTTACCTTATTTACATATAGCAATTATCTCTGCAATCTTCCAGTGATGTGGAATATATTTTAGGCTAAAACAGGCGTTAAACACAATATATACATATTTGAGTTTTACCAGAGCAATGCATGCCAATTTCTTCACGATCTGTGTAGTAATAAGGTCATCGCCCGGTGATTTTCTCTTAGCTAAACATAAGATATGCTTTGTTTCATGTTTGAAGTGAATCTCAGTAATCATTCAAACATAAATAATTTCATTGCATAGAAACAAATGTAACTCAGAATAATATTGGAGAAGACTGTTTGCATTCCAGGTTGCAACTTTTAGGGGTTAAATCATTGTCCTTTGATTCCCGCTCCTTGTAGATATTTCATAACTAAGTAATTTAATTATTTTATAAACATTTTCTTCATAGAAACCTCTTCCTCTTAATATTTTTGCTAGCTAGCTTGTTTCTTTCAGCTGTGGGTGCTATTTTGTCCAGTGGTTTACTTTCAGCATTTGCTTGCTGAATATTTTTAGATGGTTTTTGCTGATAGTGGTGGCGGTGTCTTGATGGTTGGCTCACTGGCTATCACGTCAACCTACCTGAAATCGAATCCCTGTAGGAACTCAACAGCAAATTTTCAAATCGTCATCACCCTTTCGGCGGGAAATGGCAAGCCTCCGAAAGTCAAATTCTGATTATGAGAAAGCTACTCAGGAGAGCCGTTCTGGCAATAAACAGTAGGCCCTGATGAGGAGTGTACAAATTCACAAAATGAGAAGCACAAATGAGTGCGAAAAGCTAGGCCTTGGCCAACACCGAGCTGTCGCGTCAAAGTATTTATTTATTTTTGTTTTTTTTTTTTTTTTTTGCTAATGATTACTTGCATACTTACTTTTCTTCCCTAGGTATTCTATTGTAATCGGACAACCTCTATAATTTGCAGGGTGATCGCCGTGGTATAAAGTGATTTGTCTGGTTCTGTCACACTGCCATGCAACATTTTTTCTGCCTAAAATAAATTACATACTCGTACGTTCAGCATTATCGTCAGTAATATTTTGTGGTCATGTGATCAATCCGGATTTCCGGTCAATTAGCGAACTCACGGAGCTGTCTATGGTCGTTCGGCTTCAGTTCTTGTGTTAGCACTATCTTATACGGATGTAGGCCCAAATCCAACCGCAAAATACACCGGGTTGACTCTTTGGCGATGCCCAATTCAACTGAACAGCACCAAATCGACATTTCTGGGTCTTCTTCGATATTGGCCGATACGGCGACTATGTTTTCTTTGTTTCTCATCATTCTTTACCTCGTTGGTGACTTAAGATTCGAAAGAGTATACTCACACTTCCACGTCGTAACGAATTGTCTGCATACTATCACGATCACGGCCGACTTCACGTTGAAATTCACGTTGCTAAGCCGGAATTTCGATTATATTGTAATTTTTAATGATTTCCGCACGTTCGATGAAATGGCAAACCTTACTGAATATTTTAACAGCTGGATGGTTATAGTAACTTTGACAGCTGCTGAAACATAACAATTCGAATAACTATCATTGCTATCTCCTGAGACATCCTAAATAATTATTACCAAATATCGACAAAAAGTTGAAGGTCTGTACTCGGTGTGAGAATACTAGGCATTATTCTACCTTAACTTTCACAGGGAGTTTCGGAGTAAATGCTCTATATTTCACAGTTATTGACAAGTCTCCACAGCAAACAAATGACTGACAAACCAAAATGACATCTAAACAAAATCGGTCGTGCGCGAAATTCCGCAGTAAATAAAAATCACATTCCGATTAAACTGTAAATGGAAAATAAAATGAAGGCTTTTTTTAGTTTTTCAATTGAAAACTGCAGAATACTGAAATCTTATCATTCGCTTCTAAAGCAAAAACTAAAAATAAAATACTCTAAACTTTATGAGAAAAACACACAAAAGTTGGATCTCCAGAAGGCAGTATCCTAGGCTCAACACATTACCCTATATGCTGGGCTTTTTGCTTTTTTATAAAATCCGTCAAATAGATATAAGCAGAATATGGTATTAGTTTTTTCGAACATAAGAAATATTTCCAAATAATATTTCATATTCTATTATGGCAACATGAACGCCTGATTATCGTCTACAGTTATACCAACTTTCACGGATGAAAATGTATCGTAGTGAGAAATAGCACGAACTAATTTTTGAATCACGAAAATTGAGCCTGTGTTGTTGTTTTTATACATGCAAACCAATGATCTTTATGGATCATGAGTGATAATAACATACGTGTAATACCGAAATAGTTAATTGGAGTAAGAAAATGGCACAATTGACGCAAAATAAGTACTCGTATATGGTCAAATATGTAAGTTTACTTAAAAAATGTTCGTAAACCCCAATTTGCGTGGGTGAATCAAAAAGTTAATGATTTTTTAATGATAGTTCTTTTGGCAAAAAGTTGTATTATTTCTTAACGTGGTCTCTTCTGAGATCAATACACTTCATCTATCGATTCTTCATGTTTTTGATCTTTTTCAAATTATACGATTTGTCCAGGTCGTATTCCCCTTTTGTGTGAGAGATGATTTTATAATTGGGCCAAATCTCTTTTCACCGAACCATTCAGTTACTAAGATTCGAAAGCAGGAAATAGTCAAGGTGGGCTAAGTCCGAAGAATATGGATGAGGGAACAATTCGTATCCCGAATCATAAAATTTCGTCATTGCGACTACGCATGTGTGCACCCGAGTAATGCATTAAATCGCGGCCAATTATTGTGGTTTTTCCTTTAAATCGTCGTTGGACAGGTCCGATAGTTTGGCAAAATAAAACGCTGTTGATTCGTTTTCTCTTTTGAATATAATCAATGTGGAATATGTCAGGTGCATCTCGAAAAACTATCAACATGACCTTGACCTCCTTCGGTCACAATTCGTACTAGAAACCCACTGTTTCCACTACTACCTGTTCTCCAATGTGTAATAAAATGATGCGCAGACCTTTGGATGCGTGGATTCTTGTTCACAAAAGGCGGTATCTCTCATGGAGCACGCTTTTAGTTGCAGACGTTCATGGTATTGTTCTATTTAATTTCCCTATTTAGCCTCTTACTCTTACTTTTAATGTCTGGAAAGCTTGTCCAGCGTTACCTGATATAAGAGTAGTAAATACAAAATTTTCTGTACCACAAAAGAGCATAATTTATATTTTTTAAATAAAAATTTCCCTTGATTACGCAAATCAGGTCAACAATATATTTATAATATTGAGGAAAAAGGGCATCAGGAAAATTAACTGCCTTAAACAAAAACATTATACTTGTTGCTCTGGGCAGTAATTTAACCAATGAAGATAAAATTAAAATGAAGCATTTTCAAATTGCTTAAAGCTTTAAAGTTGTAGCGCAAAATTCACACTTAACGTAAAAGACGAGTATATAAGGGACAGTTTTTTGACATAAATGCGGAAAATGTGCTTTGGAAAGCATTTTTATACATTCATATATGAAATTAGAATTTGTAGGACACACGAATAATGCAAATGGCCAAAAAAAAAAACATGCAACTACTGCGAATAGCAGTGTGAACTCTATGTTTGCGATGATTTCGTTCTGGGTATCATTGGAAAGAACTCTGAGTCCTTGGGTTGAGGAGTTATAAGTTTCACAAATCGTAATCATGTCTCGTTGCCAGTTGTTCGATTGAAAGTTCTTCATTTCTGGGTTAAGCTGATAAACGTAGTCGTCAGCTTAGTTTTTTAGATGATAAGCATTTTTAGCTCCAACTCTATTGGTTTCTAACGTAAGGAGACAAGAAGAAATATATAGGAATTAACACTCAGTTTCAAGAAAAAGAAACTGATGGTAGAACACCTCGAGTTACTTAAAACGAAACTCAAATTAGAAATCGCAGTGCTGCAAAAGAGTATCCTCTAAAGAAACAGTTTTGGAAGTAATTAAATTAATAGAGGCTAGATTTTAACAAATACTCATCAACAATCTCTTGTCTGCTACTTCCAATTTAATATGTTCCTTTGCTGACTACAGTACTCTCTGCTTTTCATATTTGTTCCCTGACTCAATTCAATGCTCTTCGATCCTAGAACGGGAACAGCAGCGTATGTGAAGCTCATTAAATTCTGATGCTAACAGCTTAACTGATTAGGGAACCAATAATAGAGTATAATTAAATGCTCTAAAACACAATGTTGTCTGCTGTCGTTAAAGCGAAATTTAAACACCATTTTAACACCCATTATCCATAAAGGGCTCCTGCATCGTTATAACCGAAAAACGTCAAATTCTCAGTATTGTGTCAATGACAACTTACATTGAAATGACCACATATTCGGTGTCGTTAAGTATACTGCAAAATGTCTAGGATTTCTCAAGCGATGTAAGAAATATTTTACCCCCTCTGATCTGGCCTTAATATGTAAGACGTACAATGCCCACATCTGGTCAGGAGCGCCCAAAACATCTGCTAAATAGGATTCAAAACCGTGCGATAAAGCTCATATGTGATAATAATATCACTCAGTCAATGGACACTCTTGAACACCGACGCAATGTCTCGTGTCTCACTCTATTTTATCGCTATTTGCACCAAGAGTGCTACATAGAAATCGACAGTAGCATTCCGCCCCTTCAAACTTTTAACCGTAATACCCGTCTCATTTTCAGCCCTCATCAGTTTACCCTCAAGCCCACTTTCGGACGTACTATAAAATAATGTGATTCGTTCCTAAGCCACCCAACTCGCTTATGAAATGCCCTGCCTAGCTCTTTATTTCCTAGTCATTATAACATTCAAACGTTTGAAAACAACGTTCATCGGCACCTCTCTTTCTATCCTCCCTGATTTTCAATCGCCCGCGCTGTGTACAGTACTTTCAAGTACTGTGACCGCAAATCTTTACTACTCACGTAACCCTGAGTAACTCTTCTGTAAATTACGGTCCAAAATTGAAACATATCTTTATCGGTTTTAACTAAAATATTCCTTTTTTGTCTACCCATGTATCTGAAAATCATTAATCACCCAACTTGAGCTGACTGTACTGACAAAAAAATTTGCTATGCCATTTTGGCAAGTAACTTTAAATGATGGCGTATTTAGTCTGCATTCCAAAATGGTATGACACTTGCTAGATTAACGCTTAATTGAGGACAAAAATATTTTGTTAAAGAAATCTGATTTATATATAATTTTTTTTAATAAGTTAAAATGAGTACCAAGTGTGAGCGAGACAGACAGTGACGCCGCGATTGAGACGGATAAACACGCCATTTCGACTAGTGTGAGTGAAACAGATAGAGATGCCACCCTTGTCATTTTCACGATAAGCAATCATAAAATAAAGAAAAGAAAAATATGTACTAACAGCTGTTAGTTGATGCGTGACTGCGATAGTTTGCCAAATTTTCGAAATTGGTTGCGATATCGGATGCGAGTAATCGTGTCATTGTAAACAAGCGTATCGAATCTCGGAGCATTATAAATGGGGCTTTATTTACTTGGTGAGAACCGTAGATTTTACTTAGAGTTTGACGACTTGCCAAAGTTTTATAGCTGCTTGACTGTCCACAAAAAAGAAATCTCTGAGCGATCAACTTCCATGAGTAGCATAGCCCGTGCCTACATTACTCCAGTCATCGACGTAGGCTACTGCCTTACCACCCTCCAGTTCGAAACTTATCAGGATGTCGTCATCCGTTTTCTTGACTATGTTTCTCTCAAATTCTGAATTAATAAGTTTTTTTTTTGTGTGTGTGTGTGTGTGAGAGAGAGATTCTTCCTCACTAAACAACACCTCCCTTATGCAGACTACGACTGAGTTCATACTCAACAAGCAGTTCTTCTTTCGCGTTTTATTTTGCTTCAATAAGATACTTTGCAGGCGATTTTCCATTGAAGTTTCCTACTTACTTTAAAAAGTAAGCGCTGCTGATCACCGCGCTAGTTAGAGAGGTTTGGTCCTTTTAAGACGCCCAATAAATTTGTCTCGTCAAGGATCTGTTGAACAGAAATATTCGTATGTCCTTGTAGTCGATTTTTGTGTTTTCGCGCAAACATTTTAATTTTCTTCTGAACGTTTTCGTCTCCTAGGTCTCTGTGGATATCATCGTTTCTAATATACCACGGTGAATTAACAAGCAATCGGAGAACTTTCTTTTGGAATGTCTGTAAGACGTTAACGTTACTAGTTCTGGTACAACCGCAAAACTGTATACCATATATCCAGACCGGTTTTAGCACTTGCTTATATAGCAGCAATTTGTTTTCTAAACTGAGCTTGGAATACTTTTCAAGAAGCCAGTACATGTCTCTATACTTAATCTCAAGCTCTTCACGTTTTTTCTAAACGTGTGCTCTCCATTTAAGCTTAGCTTCGAGTGTCATACCAAGATATTTGGCCTCGGTCATGAAAGGAATTTGTACAGCGTTGATAAACGCAAGTAAATTGTCAGATTTGTCATGGATAGACTTATTTTCATTAAGCGCGATTCGCCGAGTCTTTGTCCAATTGTATCCAATTGAATCCGTGTAAGAAGCGTTGCAACTTAGCAGTTGCTTCTTCGATGGTTTTAGCAGAGGGCCAAGTACACTTCCTTGCAGTACCCCCGCCTTTATTGTCTTAAAATTGGAATTTTCGTTTCCATGTCTGACACGGAAGAGTCGGTCATCTAGGTATGAGCTTAAAATATGAGACAATTGCTCGGTTAGGAATTGTCGAAGTTTATATTTCAGGTCCTCGTACCATACCTTATCAAAAGCTTGCGAAACGTCAAGGAATGCGCTTAAACAGACTTACTTACAATCAATTGTCCATTTAATTACATCGGTTGTTCGATGCACTTGGTCAACAGTAGCGTGTTGGCTTCTAAAGCCAAATTGTTGATCGGGGAAGAGGCGATTTGTGTCAATAATCGATTTAAGACGATTCGCTCGAAAACCTTTGATATAATCGGGTGGAGCGATATTGGTCTGTATGACTTGACTTCAGTCAGCTATTTACCGGGCTTCGGAACCATAATAACTTCGGCAACTTTCCACTGATGCGGCACATGCTCTAATGTTATGGTGGCATTTATAAGATAGAAAAGCTTTAGCAAACCTTTTTTCGGTAGCACTTGAAGTATAATTAAGTCATATCCAGGGGCTTTTTGGGCTTAAGCGTGTCTATAACTTGTCTAAGTTCCCTAAGTGTAGCCTCTTCTATTGGAAGGTTCGTCGTCACGTCTAGCGTATTGACATTCTCTGGAAGCACTTTCCCGTCGAATGGTTTGAACATTTCTGCAAGATGGTTGACGAAAATTTTAGCTTTTTCTTTATATTATTTCGTCCAGTCATCCTGGTTTCTTCTTATTGGCTCCACGTGTATTTGGGTCTTTCGAAGACTTTTAACGGCTCTCCATATGGAGTAATTGGTATCTTTTGTCGCTGTGTGGCTTTCCAGGTATTTGGTTATTGAAGTCCTTGATCGATTTTTTGAACAAGTTGCAGAGTCTATTAAAGGATGCTTTATCTTGTTAATCCCGAGTTTAATGCCACTTTTTCCGCTCTCTTTATTTCTTCCTTATCATTACCCAAATTTCCGAAGGGTATCGTATGCCTTATCTTATACTGGCAGCTTTGTTTGATTTGCGTGAATTGTTATTCCAGGCCGCCTGCTGTATGACTTCAACAAACCGTTCAACTTCTTTTTCAAGTTGATACGGCGTTCTAAGTGGTACTTTTAGTACCTCTATTCGGAAATCTTCCCACTGATTTTTTTGTTGGATAATCTGGTTGGTCTTTGTTTCTTAATAAAGGATTCGCACAACGAAAGGATAGTTGGAGAATGGTCAGAAGAGAGATCAACTTTGACGTAACTAGCGTTTACTTTTTTTTCAATAAAGAAGTCTATCAGATCGGGTGTTTTGGCGACATCCGGGTGCCAGTACGTCGGTCTGCCTGTTGAGTAAAATTGCCAACCACATTCCATGTCATGCATGCATTAAGGTCGCAACCAATGATAAAGATTGGTGTAAGAGAGTTAAATAGCTCAATGAATTCGTATTTTCCTATATATTTGGCAGCGCGATTGGCAGTAGATTGAGGATAAACTAAAAGAGTAATTTTTATTTTTAGCGCACACTGTGGTAATTTGAAATTTGTCAAGTTCAGTTTGTGCTTCCAGAGAGTGTTCAATGCAGTTTTTTTATAAATAGGGATGACCCGCCTCTTGCGTTTCTTGATGGATGGTGAGCGTGGTAGTCGCAGTAACCTTTTAGTTTCATGCGTGATTGTGTTGTCGGGTGAGTTTCAGAAATTAAACAAATATCAACTTATTTTAAAAATATTCAGTTCAAGACTTTTCTGTAGACCGTTGGCATTCCACGTACGAATTTTGAGCTTCTTTGTCATGGTTAATTACACAGATCTGCTTCGAAGTTGAGAAGCTATCCGACTATTGTCTTATTTGTTTTAGTCAGTTCTTCTAGTCTCTCGAGAATTACTGAGAAAACATTTGAGGCAGGATCAGATAATTCACAGTTGGTCGTATTAACTCGCATCACTATTTGTGCGTTAATTTTTCCACTTTTCACTTGCGCGTAGTTATTTATGACGTTTTTGTTATTGGTGATTTTAGCGGCCATCACAGCGTTTGCTATCTTTGCCTTCTTTAAAGTCTTTGGGGTTGAACGACTGTTATAATTACTCGTACTCGCTGGTCCTGCGTTTTCAGAAGTCATCGTTTTGAATTGTTAAATTTGTTCCTTAAAATTTTCTCGATTTAAAGAGATCGACCGTTCTTATACGTAGATCGGATTGTTTTATTATTAAACGCTCCTTCGATATCCAGGCGGCCATGGTCTACACTTTGTAGCTCATATCGTTTTCTATGGTAGCCCATGCAAACAGATAGACAATTCATCGTGAAAAAGGTGATGTAACTTCTGCTGAAACATTTCAAATTAAAAACGTACTGCAACAAGTTGCGGTAAATTCGCCGCAATGTACTGATCTTATCGTAACGGTTTTATAAACTTAAAGCCTCTGAAGGTTGATATGTTTTGACAAGTTACAAACTGCCGGTCATAACTCTTGCTGGTGGCAGGATCACCGATAGTCTCTACCAGTACCTAAACCACCATACTATGGGAGTCGGGAGCCCCCGGATCTCTGTCGCTGCCTGATTTGTAGAGGTATTCCCCCTTGAGGGAGCGTCATGGTGGCTGTGGTTTAAACCCAAATCGCGAGAAGGGTCTTCCTTTGGTTTGAACCAATGAAGAGTTGCATCAAGTACTAGGGGTTGTGACCCTAAGACGACACGACGTCCACACGACAGGTGTTTACGTTAAAAAACCGGACTAGTTATCTGTTAGTATATTGTAAAGAATATATAGCAGTGGCTTACTAATGCTTCAGCTTGAAAAAGAGCCCTTCTAACCATATTGCATCGAAGTCGTTTTCTAAGACATTCAGGTGGGAACTAGTATACTGGTTCGTGCCTTTGCTCCATTGAATATCAGAGACCAGTTTAGACGGGACATGAATGACATCATGCCCCGCATTGAAACCGAATCAATTATCCAGAACTATATGTTTGTCCTCAACTCTATTAGTCAGAACTCTATTGATTACGTTCTCGAAAACCTTACTAATGCTTGGAAGAAGACTGATCGACCGGAGATTCGCTGGATTCAAAGTGAGTGGGATGTTCCACCTTAGTGGCATACCAATGCGTTGGATAATGGGCATTATTCATTGCATTATTAAACAAGGTGGTATAAATGTCCACCGCTTCTAGTGGATTATGTCGAAGCACAATGTTCGCTACTCATAGGTTCGAACTGATTTCTTACTTCTCAGTGATTCGTTTGGAGCTCTTCCTTCGAAGTGAACGAGGGTAGTACCCTCTTATCGGCGATAGCAAAATTTGCCATATTCTCTTCACTGAACTGGGCGAGCTCTCTAATCGCCAGTTCGCTATTTCATTTAGAAGGTAGAAATTGTTCAGAAGGACTCAATTTTCTTGGTCGTGGTTCGGGTCGATGATGTCACTCGCCTTATACATTTTCTTGAAAGTCACTCCTATAGCCTCTACTTTCTCCTGCGGATCCCCGATCACAAAAAAGTTGTCATCATCATTGACCTTATTTGGTGTTACCGTCGTTTTCCCTACCACCAGGCGACGTTCCACGGAATGGTCGTGGGTAAAGATGTTTAATATGGGTACCACAGGATTACTCTTCTGTTTCACTATCAATATCCAGAACTACCAATATGAAATTCACGTTTTCTTTTTCCCCTTGCCGATTAACCGATTGTACACCAAAAATAATAAATTTTAAACAACTATTTGCCACAACGTTATACTTTTTTTTTTTAAATTCAGACTTAATTAACAAACTTAAACACTTACTAACAAGTAGGTCTCCGCCAAACAATTCTACTCCCTAAACTCATAATAATCCAAAATATTACAAAAAGAAAGAAAAAAAAAGCTTTAAACCACGACTATTGAGAAGTATCTACGTAAGCGTAATACTATAAATATAACTAGGCGGATATACATATATATATATCACTTATCATTAAATAAAAGCTTAACATAGGTATCTTTCCGATTGATCTCGTTCGGCATTAAGTCACAGTTAATATTACGAAGGCGTTTAGGCGCTCTGCAAATATAAAAGTTCGGCTTATTTTTTTCGACACTACGATAAAATCTTTCACCACTTTTTTTTTCCTTAAAAATTCTTTTCCAATAATAATCTGTAACTTCCGTTTCGATAAATTTGAAATTTTTCAAATGTCTTTTCAAGATCCACCATTGAAACCCCTCACCTAGCCACAAAAATCCTAATTCTATTTCATCCACTAGAACTGGACCATCAGACCACCACCTCTAAACTTCAACGACCGCTAATCCAAAACGTATGTTATGTATTGGGTATGTAATTTAATTCGTGCGTTTTTTTTTTCAAAATTTGAACGTTTATTTAAGAAAAACATGTACAATAGTATAATTCAAAGTATTGCCCATCTGAAGCTGTGACTTTTTCCCATCTTTCTGGTAATTTGTGGATCCCATCCCAAAAGAACTGCGTCGGCTTGCCAGCCAAGAATGAATCAAGCCAATTTTTGATATTCTGCTTTGATGTGAACCGTATTGCAGTGAGGGCGTTCTGCATCGACCGGAACAAATGGTAGTCAGAAGGGGCAAGGTCTGGGCTATAAGGCGGGTGGGGTAAGACTTTCTATCCACTGTTTTCCAAATAGTTCTTAACCGGAATAGCAACGTGGGGCCGAGCGTTGTCATGATGGAAAATTATTGCCTCGTGTCTGGTCGCATATTCCGGGCGTTTTTCGGCTGCTGCTCTCTTCAAACGGATTAATTGTGTTTGGTAGCGTTGTCCATTAATGGTTTCACCTGGTTTTAGTAGCTCTGATCCCACCAAATACAGAGCATTACCTTCGCGCCATTGATATTCGGCTTTGCCGTTGATTTGGCAGGTTGGCCGGGTTTCACATATGATTTTTTGCGCTTAGGGTTGTCGTAATGGATTCACTTTTTCACCAGTAACAATCCAATGCAAAAACGACTTCCTTTTGTGGCGTTCCAGCAGCATTTCGGACATGCAAATCCGCCTTTCAACGTCTCTCGGATTGAGTTCATGTGGAACCCAATTTCCTTGCTTTTAAATATATCCAACTGCTTTTAAAAGTTTTGAAATGGCTGCTTGAGTGACACCCAAAGATTCTGCGAGCTCTTCTTGTTGTTTGTGCTTTAAATGAATGACATATACTGAAATGACGTACAATGACAGTAGCTTTCCAACGCATGTTCCAATGGAATAATACAAGTTACGTCATCTCTTAGCAAGCCGCACGAAGTTATATACCCAATACATATCTTCTGATATGATACGATATGATACGTTTTGTTGAACTGTTATTTCGGTACTGAGATGGCAATGTTCACTGTCATACATAAAAGTGCGTAGACATTTTATGGTATGTTGGTTAGTGCTTGTCAGTTGTATTCGTGTGTCGAACAGCATGAGATCCAAATAGGACCCGTGTCTAGGAAATGACGAACTATCTGTCGCCTTTAGCTGAGTGTGTACGTTGTACTGTGCTGATCGAATAGTATGTTCGCTCTAGTATTTTGTGTATTATTTCTTCAATCTCTACATTTTGCCATGAGATTTCCGCCGACAATAAAATAATTCTCCGCCAATTCCAGCCTTAGGTATCGAAAAGGTGTCTCGAACTCTGAGATGAGTATGGAAGATTGAATAGGCTTAGATGCACAGAGAGACACCATATATAACGGTTTTCACTACGCAGAGGGATATACATATATGGTATACATATGTTATAGGATATCATATATGACTGTATGTATACTCCGAAGCTAATATAGAGGGTGGTTCATAGTGAGCTTTGATTTATAATGTAAATTAGGGCACATAAATTTGAAAATGAGATTTAAACTTTTAGTATCGGTTAAATAAACAATTTATGGCATTTATTTTCTGAAAATGATATGATGTAAATGTTGGCCACGACTACGTCTGAGTTGGTCCATTCGTAAGGTCCAATTCTCTTTCAAGCATAGCGACTGGTATCTCGCGGATAACACGAGTAATGTTAGCTTTCAAAGCGTCAATCGTAGCTGCTTATTTCTGAAGACCTGGGACTTTACATATCCGCAGATAAAATGGTCCAAAGGTGTAAAGGCGGCCAATTTACCGTAGCAAAACGTGAAATTAAGTGCTCAACAAGTCCATTGCCGCGCTCAGGAAGCACATAGTTCGTTAACATGCAGCGATAACTGTTACCATTGACGGTAACATTCTGATTTGCCTCATTTTTGAAGAAATATGGACCAATGATTCCACCAGCCCATAAACCACACAATACTGTTGTTTTTAATGGATGTAATGGTAGCTCTTGGTACTCTTCTGGTTGTTTATCAGCCCAAATACAGCAATTTTGTTTATTAACGTATACATTAGGTCAGAAATGGGCTTCATCATTCATCATGAACAAAATTTCAGGATAAAACACCGGACTTTCATTGAGTTTTTCCAAAGCCCATTCACTGCAAATATTCAAGTCGCCAGGTTTCAATTCTTGCGCAAGTTGAATTTTGTACGCTTTTAAGCCTACATGATCCTTACGTAAAATACGCCAAGTTGTCGAATACTCCAAGCCAAGCTACCGAGAACGACGACGAATCGATTCGTCATGATCTTCGCGTACACTCTCAGCTACAGCTGTTATAGTCTCTTCACTACGTGCTGGATGTGGTCTAACCGGTCAAGTATCATCCACTAATATAAAATATATATATATATATCATCCATTTGCGAATGGTATTGCCAATAATGGTTTCGGTAGGTCGATTATGCGCACCGTAAGTTCCTTGAATCGCACGAAAAAGATTTCTCATAGAACGCTGATTTTCGTAATACAGCTGAACAATTTGTGGTGTGAGTTTTCCACGAGTACTTGCCAAATGATACCGAACAAAAATGACAAAGCACTTTGATTGAGTCACGCGTGATCTGTCAATCTGTGATCTGAAAATATAACCTCACGATGAATCACCATATACTACCACTTGAGCCACGGCAACCAACATTACCTCAGTGATCAAGGGTGTCGAATGATTGTATAATATTGGCCTCATTTACGAGTTTTGGGCCCTAGCTAGCAAGTGCAAAATAGTCCTAGGGGCTCCTGACAAGATGAGGACGTTGTAATCCAAATTTGGGCAGATAAATGCTTTATATACTGGCGCCCGAAGTAAGCGGGTGAAATATTTCTTACATTGCTTACATCTAGACATTTCGCAGCATTTTTGGCAACATTCAATTTAAATTATCACACACATACCGAAAATGAAGGTTTTTTTGCTTTAACGACAGCAGACAGCATTGTATTTTGGAAGCACTAAATTCCACCCTGTTATACCGTAATTTAATGTGCTTAACATACTTAACATACTTCTACAGCCGCAGAACAGGGACATGAGTTCGGAAATGAATATGAAAAGCAGAGATTACTGTTTTCAGCAAAGGAATACATATATAGGTATTGGATTAGAAGTAGCAGACAAGAGGTCATTACAAAAAATTCAAAAGAACGTCGGAGACAAAGTAGAGCCAAGGGGCACACCCGTATTAATTTTGATAATATTTGACTTGAAATCATCTAAGACAACTTAAATTATATGTCGATCGTCAATCCCAAATGCACGCATTTTCATCAAAAGAGTATGATGCCAAACCAAATCTTGCTTTCGCCAGATTGGTGTAGACTTTGCTTCAATTTTTCGGTAAAACATGCCATTAAATCATCAGTGCTACTGTTCGGTCATTGAGAAGATTTCGTATTTCAAAATATGGCCAAATGTTATTTTTCATTTTCAGCAGTGTACAAGATTATTGTACATCAATTCGATTTTCAAATTTCTGTAAAAGCGGTTTTTCACTATTTGGCATTTTATACTATGAATTCTTTTTTTGTTTGTTCAGTTGTGTTCTTATCATCTTGGCGAGCAAGCTCTTTGAGCTTCTTTTTTTGTGATTTTCTATGTGAATAAAAATATCGTTAATATTGAGCTGGCTTCTGTTTTCAAATTTCCTCCTTTTTTAAGCAATTGTCCGAGTGTATTATTTCTTATACAAGCAGGTTTTTGTATATTCACATCTCGTATGAATGAGAAAGTGGATTCTTCCCATTGAAGATTCAAATGTAGGCGCAGACAAAGAACTGTGTGGAAGTATAAGCTTGCCTCAAAGCAAGCAGATTGGCCTTGTGCAAGGAGCTGATAGCCGGAATCTCATTATAAATGAGCGTTGGATAGTGGGTGATGCAGATTTGCTAATGTTTTTGACGAACGACCTACCTTCAAGACACTGTAATATTTTTCTTCAGTTTTTTGTCGTATTGAACTTTTGCGCAATTAAGAAAGATGTTTCAGTCGTTCCTTACACGTTTGAAAGTTTTTCTATTTTCTTCTGTAGGTTCGATCCTGTAGAGCCGGAAAAACATTTTTCTAATTCTGACAGCCCTGTCCATGTCCACATTTTTGGCGGATAACTCGCGAACAAATAAAGTTATCGATTTGTCGGTTGATGCTTCTTTATACGGAATCACAGCCATTAGACTTCGACCAAAATCCGCCAATGACTTTTAAAGTAATTAAAAAGACAACATTCTCGAAATACAAAATACAAATTTTTCTTAAAAACAAAGGATTCTTTCGAAATGAAATCTTGAAAAAAGAATCAGGCTAGAATTATCTAAGTTATTCAAGGAATAGCAAAACTTTTAGAACCGTCAATGCAGTATATCAAAACTACTGTTGAATAACATAAGCTCTTTTCTTCAGGAAGTTATTGGCGTGCACTCAGCCGCACGCATTTCAGCTATTTTTTTTTTCTTTCACACGCTCGAATTACGTATGTTTTGTTATTTTACTTTTATATAGACACAATTATTTTTTTCAAATAATTTTTTTTTAATCTTATAATAAAATGCGTGACAACTGGGACGGAGTTCAGACTTCCGAAAAGGCTTTTCTTTACAACTCGGTTGTTTATTGGTTTTTACTCAAGCCAAGCTCCAACTAACAGTCTAACCTGCTGTTAATCATATGTTATTATATTCTGTTTTCGTGGAAAAAGTGTATCTGTACCATGTACATATATAGAAATATATATAACATGTATGTAGGTATCTACAGTTGATTAAAAAAAAAAAAACTCGGACAGTTGGTATTCCTACCTCAAATATATAGGGTTTTCTAATAACGACTTGACAAGTTTTTTTTTTAAATAAAAGGCAAACAATTTGAGATATTTCAAAAAGTTTATTATTGGCTTGAAGTACAATTAAAACATTTATGAATGGAACTCGACTTCGTTCATATGGCCACCGCGGGCACGTTTGCAGCGGTCGATTCGTTATACCCAATTTTCAACGACTCGGCCACACATTCAATGTTGGCTCTGAGCTTTTCCAACGTCGTTGGCGTGTTGGCATAAACCAATGACTTAACGTAGCTCCACAGATAATATTCAAACGGCGATAAATCGCACGAACGAGGAGGCCAATCGACTGGCCCATGTCTTGAGATAACACGCTCACCATACTTACTCCTCAATAAATCGATTGTATCGTGTGCTGTGTAGCTTGTAACACCATCCTGTTAAAACCACATGTCGTCCAAGTCCATATCTTCCAATTTGGGCCAAAAATAATCGGTGATTATGCCGCGATAACGCTGACCATTCACAGTAACGTGACGATCGTTATCGTCGACGAAAAAATATGGCAAACCGCACCAAACAGTTATTTTTTGTGGATGAAGTGGTGATTCATGAAGCACATGTGGGTTTTCACCTGACCAATAACGCATATTTTGCTTGTAGGCGAACCCATTGATTCAAAAATAAGCTTCGTCACTGAAGATGATTTTGCGATGAAATTCATCATTTTGGCGCATCTTCTCCAGAACCCAATCGGAGAACGTACGTCGCCTGAAATGGTCCATCGGCTTCAATTCTTAAGTCAGCTGGATCTTGTATAGGTGTAAAGCAAGATCTTTACGTAAAATACGCCATAATGTGGTCTGAGCAATACCCAATTCTTGAGAACGCCGTGTAATTGACTGATTTGGATCGTTTGCTACGGACGTCTGAACGGCAGCGACATTTTCGACACTTCGACCAACCCGTTGTCTCACTGACAAGGCAAAATTACACAACGAATATGTAGACTCAAATTTTTGCACTAAACTTATCTACATTGCTCGTTAGTGAACTTTACCATGATGAAAGTATTGGGCTTACTGAATAAATTGACAGTGACTGTTTGATGATTAGTGAAAGAGTGCGTTCACAAATTAAATTCAAAGTTGTCAAGTCCCTATTGGAAAACCCTATATATATATACAGGTATTATTTCTTCCTTTATTTATTTTTTATACATTTTGAAGACTTTGTGTTTATCCCTTGATTAAGGATATATAGGATGTATATAATAGAGATTATTATATTTAAACAGATTATATTATACAAAGAGAAAATATTGAATCCACCAATTCTTTACTTCACTTTTAAAAGAAACAAACAAATGAAAATTTGTTTTTTTTTTGTGGAGGGGGTTTAATAATTAGTAGGTAATTGGTGCAATCGATTGTACCAATTTTTCGAAAAGAGAGACCGTAATATTGTTTTTGGTTCTAAGTATTTTTTAATAAAAATTGTGTTGTTTTTAAGCTGGTTTTCCAAATAGCTATAAATATGTTCTATAACATTTACATCAAGGGACTGAGGTAGTGGTCCACGTTTAGTTTTTTTTTTTCGAAACTACTCGAATTGTTTCAGGATTTACCTCTTTATGAAGGTAATTTTTAACTTCTGCTGTTTACTTGGGAGCACTTAGACAGCGATTTCTGAACTTGCCTTTCGTTTATCTTCTTCAATGATCTTCCTTTGCCTTCCAGATTTTTGTAAATTGTTTAATAAATTGTGGGTTTTACATCTTTTTGTAATATCTCCGATAGTTGAGTGACTTTTTTTTACTTTTTTCCCCATTTCTCGAAATGATTTACCCCCATTAAAATAATCGATCATAATTTTTTGGATATGTAACGATGTTTGACCATGTTGTCACCCCTTTTTGTCTTTATTGTTAAACTGGTATTGACATTTGAACTCAGAAAAAGTATACTGCAAACTAAAGTGCGAAAACATTGCAAATAACTCGTTAGAGAGTTGAAAATAACTCAGTGGGCCATGTGTCCGTCATATTTTTAGAGATGGAATTTGCTGTTTTTTTTTTTACTTGCTGTTTTAAAAAACAGCTTTAATATTATGTTATAAGTCAAAAGTACAAAGCTTTTAAAATGTATAAAATAAAAATCAATATAATATTGCTACTAACGCATTTTTGGGTAAAAACACAGAAAAAACAATTGTCCGAATTTTTTTTTAACCAACTGTACATGACTATATAAATCTAAAGTGTGCTGCACACGAAGCGACGGCGTATGCTTACAGAGCAGAATTTAGCTCGTACGGTGGTTTTTTTATTTAGCACCGAATTAAAAATTTACGATTGCACTTGTAAAGATGGGTGCACTCGTCGGTCATCTATTCGGTCATTTTAAGGCACAAACCTCAATTAAACGCCAACCCTAATATAAGTTAACTAAAATCTCGGCTTTAAATGCTGGTATACCACTTATTTCGTATTAATGCTAGTTTTATTCCGCATACAACGGCAATTGACCCATTTTATTTCTAAAAACAATTTCCCATACAATTTGAAATAGAAACTAGGTGATTTTTTTTTAAATTTTCATTAAATGTGTGATTTAACTAGTTCTCTATTTTTAAAAAAATATATTTTTATTTTGTTTATGTTATGAAGGCGCATCATCCGACATAAATTCAAATAGATATCACTATTCTTTCGCGAGTTGTCATGGGACAGACAAATTAACACACAAGAACATACATATGGTACACACCCGAACTAACATTTTTTTAAGAACTGTCTAGAAAAATTATTGACACCTTTAAACGTAAACATATCATCAAAATTTTCGTTTTCGGTTTTCGAGGTAAATGCAAGAACTTCCTTATCAGGATATTATAAAAAAATAAAATGTTTCTCCGCGCATATAAAAATAAATGTGCTATTTGTATGCAAAGCAAGCATTTGTCCTTTCTTTTATAATTAACCTTTTGCTGGTTTTGTTATTTCCTACCCTTTAATAAACCGGGTATTAGATACTGATTCTATTGTATCTGCGAGTGACTGTACCTTGTTAATAAAAACTGAATTATAAAAATACAATTTGTAATTTGGATTGGATAAATAACGTACAGAATGAAAGCAAGCTTTTTCGAGTTACTCGTCCTTCTTCACAAATTCAGGAAATCTTTTTGGGATTGTAAAGGTAAAAGCGATTTTCGTCTAATTAAATTTTTACTTTCTCATTATTGTTGGAAGCAATAAATTGAAATCAAAATTTAACTGCGAGGTAAGGCCACACTATTAATAGCAAAACCTGCCTCTTTTGGAAAGCACAATTTTCCATCAATTCTTGCAGAGTATTATTTTTGCACGTCTCAATTGTGATTTTAATATTAATCATTTCAACCATGGTGCAAATTATTTCGAAGTACAATAGAGTAAAAATTCCGCTCCAGAGGTTCTGGCCTTATTAAAAAATTATTCTTTCTAGTAATGTAAAACTAAGTTCTTTTAAAATTCATTCTTGATACTGTCTATGTCCACAAAATTATCTGAACATCCATTGAGTTCCTGGTCATAATGGCAACTGAATATAGGATTCCAATCACGTCCTTTTTTATCTGCCCCTGATGGCCATGGGCTGGTTTTATGGGAATTTATTTTATGATATTTCTTTCTACCACTTACATTTGTTTGTGTTGCTCTCGTTTGGTAAACTAAATTGTACAATATCTTTTGGTGACCAGGAAATTGTACTTCATTTCCCTTTTTGCACAAGCCAATAGTCTGTGCTGTTACAGGTAATATGCCTTTGTTGTATTATCAACATACTTGTTTTGAAATTTATTATTCCCTATACGAAGGGGATATTGATTCTTTTTGGGTCGTTTTGAGGATGTTAGTGAAGTCCTAAGGTGTATTGCTTTTATTACGGACGTTAAAGTCTTTGAAATATAAATGAGTTTAATTTATTTTACTTTTGCCATTGAACTTTACCATTTTTGATGTAATATTAAATACGAAATCTAAAAAGGTTATCTAATGCACTGCCAATATCTTTTTGCAACCTCTGGCATATGTGGAGCTTACTTAATATCAGATCTTTTTAATGGTTGTGGAAAAGAGAACATATATTAACTTTACTTCGGCAAACTTTCTACAATCTGATCCAGAAATTGAAATTCCTTTTTTTCGATGATCTGAAAGCTTCCTTAAAAACGTGTAGTGCTTCTTATTGTTTTGCGTTTGTTTGACATTCGCAATATTTTTATTTCCGTCTTCATCACCCTAAAGCAGCATTTTGTAAGAAAAATCTTACAAAAGACTGTAACATTTTCACGACATTTCAACCACCCCACACTTACTTATTGTTTGATATCGTCAGCAAAATTTTCTTGGTAGCTTTTAACGATAGCTCTTTTACAATAAATAAAAGTCTGGATATTGGTCTGCGGGCTTGTAAATTATAATACGATATATGATATTCTCTTTTCCTTTTATTTTTATTTTACCCTTATCGCCTTCACTCAGTTATTAAGTGTTAAATAAAATAACACTTTGTTAGGGGGATTTAATAAATAACCATCTTACCCCCATCAATTTGACTGTGAAATTAATTCTTAGGTATTGTGCATAGTTTGCTCTCATCTTAAGTGGAGTGACTCGACCTCTGGCTGCTGGTAGGCGGATGTAGCTTCCTTTGTTCCTTTAATTTTTTACTCGGCTTTAAATTACTGATGTGTAACCATTCCCGAAGGTATCACAAAATTCAAAAACGCTGAATTTGAATTTAATTGGTTTTGAGTTGTGAATTGTTCCTTATACCTTACTGAACTTTTGTTGTATTTTCACATCTACCAGATCATCCTGGCCGTACTTAAGCACTCTCAACTCATGGATCCGTATTTCTAGAAGCATAATTACTGGAAGAATCCAACCCGTGGGATTGTAAGGCGATGCTGCTATAGATAATAAACCTATTTTTGTGTACTTATTTTTCTGTTGATTGGAGTTTTGGAAAAAGAACACATTTTCTACTGAACTGTAGTTAATTACCAAGATTTTCATGGTTTAATTGGAGTCTTGTTTGTATGCGCTCAGTTTCTTTTTATCCTCTACATTATTAAGAACTTCTGGCTTATTCGCCCGTAGAGTGTGCCATGCCACAATCAACACCGTATGTTATGGTGTTCAACAAGTGTTCACCCATAGGTTCACTTTTATTTAGACGCCAGATGATTGTAAATTTTTCACGGTCTGACTTAGGTATGAGGTACTAGCGGAACATCTGTTGCATGTAGCTAGTGAAGATGAATTCGTATTGTCAATGAATAAATGAAACTGAAGTTTCGATTTTGGATGGATGGGTTGGTTTAAACAGACTCCGTTACTTCAAAGTACTCAATTTGGTTATTACAGCATTTTAGCGATTGAAACTAATACCATATATGGAATATAGTACACGTTTCTGTCCATATCCCGTTGACATGACTATGAGACGTGTGATAGTCTACCATAAAATCTCGCAACGCCTTTCTTGTACGATAAAGAAACTAAGAGCCGTCCTAAATGTGTCTCCTAGTGCAGGGGCATTGACAGGTTACGAAATAATGAACATCATTGTTTCGGTAGTGTTTCTTGATGAACAGCTTTTCGCTGTATGAATCGTCCTCAGCAATGTTCTAGCTAGCATGCTAGCTAGCACACGTTAGAAATCGTTAGACTCGAATTACGAGAGTGTCGTGAGGACAGTTTTATTTCCAACAATGCTCTCCGGGTCTCCATATACAATCCATCTACCAAGATAAGTATTTTGTTGTAAAAGTTCATCCTCCATCCCAGTCATAACACTGTCGTGTATAGGTACAGGTCCACCTAATAAAAGGGGTATGTGTGCAGGTTTATTAAAATGTTTATCTGCCAGTGGTCTGTCAGATAAGAACTTCGAGACAATGTGACTGGGGATCCGGTAACAAGTTTGACTACAAGGGCTTTCATATTTACGAATGACAATTCTGGATGATCGTGATTAAGTTAGATGCTAGGAACAGAACTTACGGTTTTAGTATCTCTCTCTAGCCCGATAATTATAATCAACTCAAGGCTATACCAAAAAGTGCTTATGAGAAGTGCTTCGAGGATTTAAAAAAGCGTTGGCAAAAGTATATTATATCTTAGGGGGATTACTTTGAAGATGACAAAATTAACGTAATAATGAATAAATAAATAATTTTTTTATAAAAATTTAAAGTCACCTTACTTTTTGAATACTTTTCAGACTTTTAACACAGGTGAGTGCTGCTTGTTGTTAGCGCTTCGGCCCAGGATGTAGGATGTGGGGTGGACTCGCGTTTAAGTGTCAGCTTCTCTATAGCGCACAGGAGAGCTTCGGTTGTCTAGGATACCTGTGGTTGTTGTGATGGATTGATGCGCAAATTTAAAACGAACCTAAATTAATGAACCACACCTAACCGAATGTGCTATTGTGTAGTGTACCTGATGGTAAGGCTAAGTGATTTGGTAAGTAGTGATTTGAAAAGTATAAAATGGTTTTTGTTTTTGATTATTATGAGAAAAAATTGAAAAGTGCATTGTTACGAAAGAAAACGAGCGAGTAGTGGTTCTAGATGTGGGAACATGAGATCATATTGTCGCGTCGTTTAATGGTCTCTGATGTATATAAGTGATTATGTCAGCCATCAGCGTTGCTTTACAGTGATTGCAATTTGTTGCAATATATAATACTTATAAAATTAATGATTGTCGTTGTTTTGTTTACGTGAAATTCATAATGGAATTTCTATGTACTTAAAGTCATACAATACTATGTGAGTGTAGGTAGATATGTGACTTCGACTGGATCATGTATGGGATGGATATTTTTTTTTTTTTTTGTAATAAATTCAATTAATTTATGATAGTGTAGATTTAAGATATTTAATTGATAGTATTAAGAAATTGAAATTGATTATTAATAAAAAATTTTGAAATGCACATACGTGTATTTTTATATGTTTTGTTTGTGCGATGTTTGCTGCCGGTTTGTTTTTAATTGCCGTCGGTATGATGTTATTATTATGGGTAAGGGACAGACTTTGGAATTTGAACAGTTTAGATACCCTGTCAGTGTTTTTAAAGTAACTACCCGTGTTAAATTGTCTGCGCCGGGTTGCTTACAGATGATCCGTGCTAGTTTCCATTTCGCTGGTGGTAAACGATCATCTTTCAGAAGATGAAGTCTCCCATATTCAGTTCGTTCTGTACCCGATGCCAAAGCATTTGATACCGTTCCTGGGTCCTCTGCCATCGATCTAAATACTTAAAGGGGGTATTCTAGTCTAGAGGCATTAATATTGGGCGGTTTTTGAAGCTCTGTACAAACGAAACAAAAAATATTTTTATTTTCCATTTTTTTATCATTTCTTTATTGATATTTTATGATTACATAAAAAATCAACCGAAGAAAAATTCACAAAGTTATGAGCTGGAAAAGTGGGGGGTCAAAAAAAGGGTATCGTGGGGTACATTTTCATTTTCATTTCAACGCTTCTGGTCAACTGAAACAAAAAAGCCGAACGGATTCCTAATAAGTATAGATGCCGCTATAGCGCAAACCTTTGAAAAGTCAATATGGAGGCTGTTTGAAAAAAAAAATTTGTTGGCATGTTGTTTTTAACAATTCCGAATTTTTTAAAAATAGTAAACTTAAAAATTTTGATCTGAACGTACTTAAAGTGATATCGATTTTTAAATAAATCGGTTCATTAGAGCTTGAGATATCGTACAACCAACTCGAAAAAAGTAAATTCGAGAAAAACGCGTTAAAAGTTTTGAGTTCCGTTCAGACCGGAGCAAACGCCGCGTCACAAAAATGGTTGTTGTTTCATAAGAAACTTTAAATTTTGAAAAATCCTTTTAATGACATATTCTTGAATGTCTAAACTTTGTAAATTTGAAAAAAAATCGATTTATGTAGATTTTTTGTAGACTAGAATACCCCTTTAAGATTTTATCCGACAAGTCGGGCTGAAAAACCTGATTAAACAGTTACAGATATCAAGATTGAAAAGTCGTCGACGTTTTCCAAAATTGGATACAGCGGTATTAAATTTAAACAAGCTTTGACTTTTGTTAATAGCGTGCTAAGCTCTTCGAACGTTAACAGTTCCGATCCCATTATTCGTTTCAGGTGATATTTTATCGATTTTAAACCATCCTCCCAGTGTGGAGATGCTGGTGGGATGAAATGCCATTCTATCCGTTCCATCGACAGAGACGTTCTACTTTCTTGTAATTCATTCGTACCTTTTGCAAGGCCTCTTGCAGTTCTCGACTAGATCCAATGAAGCTGGTTTCATCGTCGATGGCTGCCTTGAATGTTTGGTAAAATGACCTTTTGGATCCAAAATTATTGGGTGCTTCTGGTTGGAAAATGATTCTGCTTGTGATGACTGATATGATTGATCGACTGATATAAGTATCACGAATTAGTTTTATCGCACGGTTTTGAATCCTATCTAGCAGATGCAGAGATGTTTTAGGAGCACTTGACCAGATGTGGGCATTGTACTCCAGTTTTGGACGGATAAATGCCTTATATATTGTGGCCAGATCAGAGGGGGTAAAATATTTCTTACATCGCTTGAGGAAACCTAGACATTTCGCAGCATTTTTGGCGACATTGAATATGTGGTCATTCCAACGTAAGTTGTTACTGATACACATACCGAGAATGGAAAGTTTATCGGTTTCGACGATGCAAGTACCATTCATGGATAATGGCTGGGTATTTGAATTTCGCTTTAATGACAGCAGACAGCATTGAGTTTTGGAAACAATACATTCCACTCGGTTGATAGTTCCCCAATTAGTTATGCTGTTAATATCGGAATTTATTGACCTTAACATACGCTGCCGTTCCCGTTCTACAGCCGAAGAGCAGGAGCATGAGTCCGGGAACAAATATGAGAATCAGAGAGTGCTGTCATCAGCAAAGAAATAAATTGGATTAGAAGTAGCAGACAAAAGATCATTAATGAAAATCAAAAAGAGTGTCGGAGACAGAACGGAGCCCCGGGGCACACCAGCATTTATTTTGTGAATATCAGACTTGAAACCGTCCAAGACAACTTTGAAGAAGAGAGTTATCGATCCCAAGAGCACGCATTTTCGACAAGAGAGCCTGATGCCAAATTGATGTACGCTTTGGTTCCACATTTCGGTGAGACATGCCATCAAATCGCCAGTGGACCTGTTGCTACGAAAACCATATTGCCGGTCATTGAGAAGTTTTCATGTTGCGAGATATTTCATGAGCTGACGGTTTATTAGCGTTTCCATGACCTTGGAAAGAAGGGATGTAAGTGCAATAAGTCTGTAGGAGGATAGAGAAGAAGATTCGCCTTTTTTAGGGACGGGCTGGACAAATGCTGTTTTCCATCTGCTCGGAAAGAGTCCTAAAAAGTAGAATTGATGAAAAAGCTTACGCAGTGGTTTTGCCTGCGTGGAAGAACACTTCTTCAGAAGAAGGGGAGATATACCATCTGGACCAGCGGAAATATGCATGTTGAGATCTTAAAATACTCTTGCCACTACACGAGTGCGAAAGTGGATTCGTCCCATTGTAGATTCGACGCACTCAAGTGTAGGCGGGGACAAAGCACAATCTGGGAGTGTTGAGCTAGCAGCAAAGTGTGCAGCAAGCAGATTAGCCTTGTCCAAATAGCTGACAGCTGGAATGTCATTGTAAATGAGCGTTGGGATGAAGGATAGGGCAGAATTTCTAATGTTTTTGACGACTGACCAACAATTTCTACTGCCTTTGGGACATTGCAGTATTTTTTGCCTCAGGTTTTGGTCGTATTAAAATTGCACACGCTTGAGAAAGACCTTGCAGTCATTTTTGGCTCGTTTAAACCTTTTTCGGTTAAATGAGATTGTAGTTAATAATTTAAATAGATTTGGGTATTTATTTATCAAAATTTTGGTACTATTTTTCAGCTTGGTCACGTAGTGAACCCTTATGGCACGTTCTTTCTTTCGGCCTCCAAAACTGAATTCTGATGTGGACATCAAATGTCCCACTTCTGTTGGAGAAAGTCAGGACCCTTCCACACCTCGCGAAGCCAAATCGGCTGGGTTCATCTTTGTTGGTATGTATCTGCACATGACACCTTTCGAAATTGATTGTATATCCGACACACGATTGCTGACGAATGTGTCCCATTTTGTGGGTGGTGCAGAAATCAACGCCATTGTAAATGTAAAATCTGTCCAAACAAATCTTTTGACATTTTTAAGTTTTAAAATTTTTGTTACGAATTCCATTAGCGTTACTAAAATGACAGCAGCGCACCGTTTTAGATATCAGCAACAAAACTTTGGTGATCCAATACCCGAATGTATATGGCTGCCCCATACGTTCGTTGAGATGTATCAGAAAAGCCATGTATTTCCACGCTTTTCATTGAACCGTGGAAATGAACCCGCCGTGGTTTCTTGAGCTTCTGAATAAAACCTAATTCCTGGCGAAAAATGAACCATTCGCGCTTGAGTTCTGGTGATATTGGCCTGTCCCAGTCCGAACCATAACACCACGACTAAGATTTCAAATAACTTGGCTATCGTTGATAGGATTGTTCTGAGCTAAATAGATCTATGACATCCTTTATTTTACTTACCGCTTCGTCTATGGACTCAGCTTCTGAAATGAGATCATCAGCATACATTCCCTGTCTTACCGAATACTTGGTTTTTTTTCCTCTGCTGCCAGTTTCAAAAGAGTTCGTATTACCAGCCACGGCGCCGATGTCGTGCCAAGGATAACCGTTTTTAAGCGGTATGCTTTTTGTCACTCCGTTGGAGAATCACGCTAGAAGAAAAGCTGATAATAAGAGTCATTTCGTGCGATTCTTATTTGCTGTTACATTTTTTCTACATCAGCTGTAAATGTAAATTTGTCTGTTTTCCACTGCATTATGTGGTACAAAATATTGGTAAAGAGTCTTAAGGACGGGGTCATTTAAGAGATCGATGTTTATATGTCCTAACTTCAAATACTCTCTTACACACTTTGCGTAATCAGCAAATAAAGTTGGGTTGAGATGAAGACGCTTCATTAAGTGAAGAAACCTACGCAAATTACCTTGCTTTGAGCAACCAAGCCCAGGATTCCTTCCTTCCTTGAATGGAAATGAAACCACATACCTCCCGTTAGGAGCTCGTTAAGTTTTATTTTAAAAACTTTTCTTCGCAGTACAGATACTTCAGAACTTTGCGCGCTTCGAAAACGTGCTTCTTCGATCTCTGAAAAATTTTGGAGATGAGTACTGAGAAATGAATTGATAATATTAACTAAACTTCGAACTTGGCCCATAAGTATCCAGCTTAGTTGGGTCTCAAAGGCAGTTGGTGTATCGAATTCTTCACCACGGACTATTTCAGGTAGCATTAGATCACTATATATGTATATCGCTTCCTATTAAAAGATCTATCTTTGCAGGCTTACTATAACAGGGGTCAGCAAGACATAACCCTCTGAGATATTTCCAGTCGCGGATGTTAGATTCGAAGGCCGGAAGAAGGCGCGTGAGAGATTTAAAAATCAATGCATGAGCGTTTATCTCAAAGATCGAGTACATTGAGCCGATGAATATATCAATGAAGCTATGGCTAGCCCCACTTTGGACCCTCCCCAACCCTGCGACCTCAACAAATGTTCGCGACCTTCGTACCTGAAGTGGCTAGGCAGCTGACTCTGTGACAAACGCTGATTCTGACCCTGGATCAAGTAAAGCTCACAAGTTATAGATCTCACTGACTTTTTCAATTGCGGTAGCTAGTAATACCTGAGACCTGTTAGCGTTGTGTAAACGGTAAGTATTTTAAAATTTATTTAAGTTTTGGTTTTATTTGGGTTAAGGTTATGGTTTAAATTTGTTTGTATAGTGCTACATTCTGGGTGCTGTATAATTTTAGATATTATAATTTGGTAAAAATCGTCTATTGGGATAATTCCTATGGGTATCCTTATATTGTTCTGGTGATTGAGTCACATGGCGAGTAGGAGCGGTGTAGGAGCGTATGATGCGGTTTTTGGCAAAGTTAGCACCTTGATTGACTAAAGCATTGCTGCGTTTCGTGATTATACGCGAGACAATTGAAGCACACTCATATTTTGATTGCCGATGATTTGCGTATTTCAGGATTCCATTGCAAGAATCGTTTGCATGTGCACTCTTATTACAAATTTTGTAGGAAACCTGTTTGTTTGGATGTCCCTGCAAAATTTTTGAATTTCTTGGATCGATTACCTCTAAGGTACGAAACCTCACCTCAAGGAATTCTGAAAATTCTTTAAAGGTGGGTAAATCTTTACGTATTCCTAATTTTTTCTCCCAAAACTCTTTAGTTTTTTCAGGCATATTTTGAAAAATTTTATAGATTAGAATGCCGTTCCAGTGTTGTACTGGTAGAGCTAGATTTGCCAACGAAAGACGATATTCAATCGTAGTGTCGAGCAAATTCTGTAAGTCTTTGCCAAATTCTTGTTGTAAAACTGGCTGCGAAAAGAGAAGCTTGAATAACGTCTTGACCAATATCCTTTTGGGATTATAGCGCGATTTTAAAAATAACCAAGCTTGGTCATAATTGCCATTATCAATGGCTAAGTGTGACAAAAGTCATTCAGTTTCACCCGAAATAAGAGGTTTGAGATAATGTAGCTTTTGAATCTCCCACTATCTCTCATTTTTATGAATTAGCGAGGTAAACAGAATATAGAAAGATCTTCAATGTTTATATTTCGCTATGAAATTTGGTATGTTTGTTTTTGGAAGCCATAAAATTTCTTTCTTATTAAAAAGTTTGTCTTCACTCACCCCAGAATCTGTACCAGGTGCCACCACTGGTGTAATCTCGTATTTGTCAAACGTATCCATTAGCCCGATTCTCTATTCCAAGTACGTTTCCTGGATGATGTCAAAAGCTTTAGATGCTTCCTCCAACGATGGCCCTTCCAACGAAGTATTGTAATTGATTTCGTTCTTAAATCTTTCGCTATATCAAAGTTGTCTTCAAAAATTTTGATTCTTCCAGTAAGATAACTTTTGGTAAGTTGACTTTCCGTGTTTTTCAATTTCAGCTGCATTATAGATTGCAGGCAACCAAACAAAATTCGAGGAAAGAAAAAAATTGCAAATAAAGCAACAGGTAAAATTTTTTTTTATTTAATTGTCGCACTTAAAAAAATTTATTTTTGTTCTTATAGAACGCCTTTCGCAGAAAGCTAACAAATGACTCGTTGGGTATAATCCGTTAGAGAACGCCGATAATGGATAGCTATGCTTTGTGTGGGAAGTTCCGCTTGCTGCTGGAACAGCTTCTGTAACAAATTTACCGACACCGAAATCGAACTGTTTTAACCTCGCGCCGCGAAAACCGTTCGCACTTTACCCGAACACTTGCAAAAATTCATTCTCCTAAGTCAATGGTTTAAATTTAATATATTGTCTTTGATTTCCACTCAATGAAATTGTAAAAAAAAATAATAATTTACTTCCAGTTTATAGCACTTTTTATTGCCACACTCTTAATGTTAAGTTCTATTTAAAAAAAAAAAAAATTTACTGAATTGCTTGTTTAAAAGGCTTAGAAGCACCAATGTTTTTTACTGTATATACACAGTAAAAAAAGATTTAAAAAAATTCAAAAGAGAATGTTTAAATTTTATTATAATCGCAAGTCTCTTTATACTGGACCTTACTACAATACAACAATACCTGAAATTATGACTTTTTCTAATGAAAATTAAATTTAACAGCTATATCAACAATGCCCCATGACAATAACCATCATTGCCAACTACTCATGAACAATTAATATGGCTAAATTCTTACGTTAGTAAAATGTTCTGCTACGTTATTGTTATACAGGGTGATTCATCGTAAGGTTTAATTTATAATGTAAAATAAAACACATACAATTGAAAGTAAATTTAAAATTTTTATTATCGTTTAAAAAAACAATTCATGGCATTTACTCTTTAAGAATAATATAACATTAATGTTGGCTACGACTACATCTGAGGTGGTCCATCCGCAAGATCCAATTTTGGACGACTTGTTCGAGCATAGCGACAGGTATCTCGCGGATAACACGAGTTAAGTTGGCTTATAAAGCGTCACTCGTAGCTGGCTTATTCCTGAAGGCCTAAAACTTTACACATCTCCAGAGAAAATAGTCCAAAGGTGTGATATCGCAATTTCAGGAAGCACATAGTCCGTTAACATGGCGCGCTAATTTGCCTCATTTTTGCAGAAATATGGACCAATAATTCCACCAGCCCATAAAACACACCATACCGTTGTTTTTAATGGATGTAGTGGAGCTCTTGGTACTCTTCGGGTTGCTCATCAGCCCAAATACGGCAATTTTGTTTATTAACGTATACATTGAGCCATAAATTAGCTTCATCACTGAATAAAATTTCACGATTAAACACTGGATTTTCATTGACTTTTTCCAGAGCCCAATCACTAAAAATATGACGCAAATTCAAGCCGCCTGGCTTCAATTTTTGTACAAGTTGAATTTTGTACGCTTTAAGGCCGATATCCTTACGTTAAATACGCATCCTTGATATTATCTTAAGCTTTTTAATTTTTTTATTTATTAGCTTATTAGTTATGGAGAATGTTTCTCATGAACTCTTTAATTTGTAAGAAGATGTTTTTTGCTAACTTGAACTTCGGCAGAAAAACGACAGCGGTTGTTCAACTTAGGCCCATCAAGGTGATGTATAGTATTGGGTCTATAACTTAATTCGTTTGCTAAGAGATGGCGTAACTTGTATTATTCCATTGTTATTATTCCATTAGAACATGCGTTGGAAAGCTACTGTCATTGTACATCATTTCAGTATATGTCATTCATTTGAAGCGTAACCAAGAATAATTTTTTTTCACTCAAATATGTCAAACTTTGTGCCTGAAAAAGTATTTTTGCGGGGAGTTCTTCTTCATTACTTTAATATGAAGAAAACTGCTGCCGAAGGTCATCGTATTTTGGTGGAAGTTTATGGTGAATATGAGCTAGCTGAGCGAACGTGCCAAAAGTGGTTTGCACGATTTAAAAGTGGTGATTTTGGCTTGGAAGACGATGAACGTCCCGGGCAGCCAAAAAACTTTGAAGATGAAGAACTGGAAGCATTACTCTATGAAGATTGCTGCCAAACACAATAAGAGCTCGCAGAATCTTTGCGTGTCACTCAAGCAGCCATTTCAAAACGTTTAAAAGCAGCTGGATATATTCAAAAGCAAGGAAATTGGGTTTCACATGAACTCAAGCCGAGAGACGTCGAAAGGCGGTTTTGCATGTCCGAAATGCTGCTGGAACGATAGAAAAGGAAGTCATTTTTGCATCGGTTTGTTACTGGTGATGAAAAATGGATCCATTACGACAACCCCAAGCGCAAAAAATCATATGTGAAACCCTGCCAACCAGCCAATTCAACGGCAAAGCTGAATATCTAAAGCACGAAGGTAATGCTCTGTATTTGATAGCATCAGATGGGTGTGCTGTATTATAAGCTGCTAAAACCGGGTAAAACCATCAATGGACAACACTACCGAACACAATTAATCCGTTTGAAGAGAGCAGTAGCCGAAAAACGCCCGGAATATGCGACCAGACACGAGGCAATAATTTTCCATCATGACAACACTCGTCCCCACGTTGCTATTCCGGTTAAGAACTACCTGGAAAACAGTGGATGGGAAGTCTTACCCCACCCGCCTTATAGCCCAGACCTTGCCCCTTCTGACTACCACTTGTTCTCGTCGATGCAGAACGCCCTGAAATACGGTTCACATCAGAGCAGAATATCAAAAATTGGCTTGATTCATTCTTGGCTGCCAAGCCGGCGCAGTTCTTTTGGGATGGGATCCACAAATTGCCAGAAAGATGGGAAAAAGTCATAGCTTCAGATAAGTAATACTTTGAATTACACTATGGTACATGTTTTTCTTAAATAAACGTTCAAAATTTGAAGAAAAAAAACCGCAAAAAAATAATTATATACCTAATAGTAAAAATTTAAAAGGTTTTTCAATACCGAAAAGATTATTTAATGTGTAATGGGAGATTTCAATATTTCCTCCAATTGAATTGTCATGGAAAAGTCGCTGATTTATTTAAGTATCCTTTAAGAGATATCGTTGAATATAATTTTTGTTGGACTCGGAGTCCACAAGAAATTGCAATTTTTTTTTTCTGTCTTGCACTCAAAGTACGGCATGGACGAATTTGTTATTCTAAAAAATGAACATCCGCAAAGTCATTAACGTTTTGCTCAGATGATTTGTTTGTTCCATAACTGTTCAAGTAGTTTTCTAAAGTTTGTTCGTCAACTGCAAAGTTGTCCATTACAGCATAATAGTGCATGATTTGGGTTTGTTGTTGATTTTCTAAGCCGCTTTTTTGTTTCATAGAAGCCTCAATGTGGAAATTCCATTGCTGTTTATTCGGTAAAACATGTTGCTGTAAAGGTAACATACGAACTTTTGTAGCTGGTGGCCAGTTCTTTGCTGTTGGTCTACGAAATGTGTTCAAAAAGTAAGTTGACTTTATATTTTTGTAAAAAAATATTTATTTATTCACCAATTTTAATATTTTTCCATTCACATACCCAAAACATCCGAAAAAAATGCATGACATGAGCCGACCAATATGCTAACATTCTAAGCAACTTCTCTTAAGGTAATCCGACGATTTTCCAAAGCAATTTTCTTTACATCTTCAACGTTAACATCTTTTGTTAATGGGGTGGGGCATCCAGAGCGATATCCCGTCCTGTAAGACTCGGTTAAGTGATGCAAAACAATAGGGGGAAGTTCCGTACTGGAGACTTTGTTCGGAATTAAAGACAAATGGTTGTATATTGTCTGGTAATATGTCTCGATGGAGCTATTACCTAGGACGAGAGTCGTCATCTGGTACTCTTATGTAACCAGATCACGTCTGTCGCGGTAATGCAATGTTAAGCAGTTTGTATTATAGGGCTTAAGGATTGCATCGACATTCATAACTTTCTTTCTCCAAACTACAATTAAGATACCAAAATATATTGGTGTCCCTTTCAGTCCTTCTTAAATGCTGAGAATTATGCAGGTCATTTAGATTGACTCTATGTTCAGCAGAATTGGTTTCGTCAACTCCTCTCTATTAAATTGGTTCTTGGGATTAAATAATGACTGTACCACTTGCTGGTATTGCGATATGCAATTCCCGCTATAAATGCTTCCAATTCAGGAGTAGCATCAACTGCAATGTTTTGATTTGGTGCACCTGATTTTGAAAGTGCAGAGGTTGGTTGTCCAACGTTAAGAACAGCTAGTCGAGCAACTGATTCGGTTATTTTAAAAGGAATTTAAGGATGACTAGGAGCAATATTTGCTTTACAAATAAGCTTCTTAAATAGAAATTTAATAATAATTTAATAATTAAAAAAAATTAATTCAGAAAGATACATATGTAATCAGAATAATCATTATATGTTGAAAAATATTTATTATATTGTGTATTTAATAACAAATTTTTGTCAAGAGAAGAAATATATAAAACGTCTTTAATTTTTAAATTATAAAAATATTTTCATATTTTAAAAAACACTCTTTAAAATTTACTTTATGACACTTTACAAAACCCTTTTCACACTTTTACAATTACTGGACCCCACGTTGGGCGCCAAATAAACTAATTTAACAGAGTTTTATTAAAAAAAAAGTATTTTATTCCATTTTTCAATTCAGTACAAAAGTAAACTTGAGAATAATTTGGCTCTGAAGTCTAATCTATAACACAAGCTCGTGTACCAGTTGCTCAAGGCGCAATTTCAACAGAATAACGTTCCCATATATTGCTTTTAAAGTTTTGGGTTAGTTGCTCGTAACTACCTGGGTATTTTGAATACTCGTGAATCGTGGGAAATTGCACTGAGGCACGTGCAAAAAAAAATTCTGATTAGAATGAAACTTGTTCTATTTTAACCAAAGCCAAACAGAGTTTTAGCACTTATCTTAATTTTCCTTTGAATTTCTTCAATATATCTATAGCGCATTTTTATCTACAAACATTCGTTTAGTACAGTTATATGAGTACATCCCTTAATGCTCTATTGATGAGATGATTGAAATCGTACCCAAATATTTGTATTCTCGATTTTTAACTGTACTTGCAAATTACAGCAAATTTTGAGCTTTAATAAGCGATATTTCCTAGAATTTTTTTCTAAGATAACAACTCCGGTCTCAATATAATAAAACATTTCCTTCAAATTTTCCACTTTTTTAACCCATATTACCTATATGGATTAAACATTGCCATAATACATTAATAAGTTTAAAACTTTTTACCGATTTGTAATGTACTCGTATTTGCTGAAAGCAACAACAAAACTTTACTAATGCATTTGCAATCGTGTGTCTATACTATATACTAAAAAGTAACTCACCCCTCAGATGCATGTCTTTCATTATTTTCTATGCGGATCGCACAGAAACATCGCATCATATTCAGACTTATAGTGCTCATAAAGAAGACAAACGGAAATACCATAGAGTAAAAAAATACAGAGGTATTATGTATACATGTATTATATATATGTATATTGGTCGATACTGAAATGATGGCAATTACACAAAGTGAAATAAATCGCATAAAATTTAAGGAAAAATTAATTAATACAAAATAATCATTTTCCTTTTTTTAGAGGAAATGGTAGCCACACTTTAGAAAGTTGCATTCCATGTAACAAAGACTTATTCTAAGGTGTTAAACTCTCCTTTGCATATTCTCCTAAGAATCCTAGAAAGTCTGTTGTCGATAAGTATTGATTGTGCTATTGCGTTGAGAGAGCCTTAGGTATATGTTTTTTTTTTTAAATGCAAAGAATAAATGCTTCTTTTCTACTTAGGGGAAGTCAAATTAAAATTAGACTATTATCGTTCGGAGGTTTGCTTTTTTATGTAGAAAAGTATCAATGTCCGAATACAAGTGATGTCAAGTCTTATGACATACCATCTTGATCAAAAAGTTCCCGGCGCACCACTGTGTAGCGCTCCCATTGTTTCGATTTGAGTTCTGTTTTTTTTTTTTTAAGTTGGTACATCTGTTGTTGATATTCCTCCTAAAACTTAGCTTGACATTTGCAAAAGTTACGTAGCCAAGAGTACATCTATCACTGTGTGTGTTTTACAATTTTACATTTTTTACGATTTTAGAAATTAATTTAAATTTTCAACAACGAACTTGTATTAAATTTTGCGTAAAAAACGGATTTAATGGAACGCGAATGTTGGAAATGTTGGAAAAGTGTTTCGGTGACGATTCTCTTAAGAAAAGGGTCGTTTACTAGTGGCACGGGCGGTTCAAAAGTGGTAGAGAATCAATCGAAGATGATCAACGCAGTGGCAGGTCATCGACATCGAAAACCGACGAAAAAATTGATGAAGTAAAAGAAATGTTGGTCAATAACCGCAAATTAACTATCAGAGAGATAGCGGAGGACTTGAACATTGCCTATGGATCCGTCCAAAACATTTTGGTTAATAATTTGGGTTTCCGCCGTGTAGCAGTAAAGTTGGTGCCAAAAGACCTCAATTTCATGCAAATGATATCGCACCATCGCACAGTGCCATGTTCGTAATTTTTTAACGAAAAATGCAACAAATACCATCCAACAGCCACTGAATTCACCTGATTTGTTTCTGTTCAATCGAGTTAAAAAAACCACTACTGGGAACACGTTTCAGCAGCCGAGAGGAAGAAATAGAAAAATCGCAGGAAGCACTTATGAACATACCGAAAACCGAATTTAAAAAAATGTTTCGAGAATTGGATCAAGCGCTGGTAGAAGTGTGTTGCAGTCGATGGAGATTACTTTGAAGGGGACAATATAGATTTAGATGATTAAATTTAGATTTAGATAAAAATTGAATGTATCTACAATAATGCTTTACACAAAGTCAAATTTATAGTCAAATGTCAAAGAAATCTAAAAAATCTATACATTTCCAATATAAATATCTATAAAACATCTAATCTAATTATCTATATATAAATTATCACTTAATTGTTCAATTAACTAATTCTTAATTGCTCTTTAACGTTTACAGAAAAACTGAGTTTTATTTTATATCATGTTTTGTTATTACAGTTTGTTTTTACATCGTATTCTTTTAAATCGATTAATATTTTGATCCATCAGAGCCGGATATTTTAAACATTTTTGATTTTTTGTCTTTTTTACATTTTCGTATGTGTAATATTAATTAACTTTGCAAATACAACGATTTGCACAAAGAAATAAATTAGAATATAATCCAAAAAGAAAATTGAAACCATTGATCATCGTGTGACAAAAACAAATTTGCTGAATATAGTATAATTTTGATTCCAAACAAACGGTTCACCTGCTAAAGCAAAATGTATAAGAAAACTTGTTGAAATTGTGCCAAACAAAATTGAGAGGCAGATTACCTGTAAAACGTTGTAAAAGGAAGAAGCCAACTAACAAGTCAAAGTAAGTGGATCTCTTTTACTTTTAGTTCTGTATTTTGTATTATAAAAGTGGAGAATAATAAATTACAAGCATAGAGAGAGGCCTAAGAATTCGTATGTCTCATTATCTATCTGGTAGATTGTCTGGTTTAGAAAAAATTATGGACTTGTCAACAAAATTGTTTGAGGGGTGTGTAGGGAATGTTGCATTTAGATGAAATTGGAGAGATTTATGACCAAATAAGGGAGTTATGTTTTGATTATAGGGAAGGTTTTTTAGTGTGTATGGACAAGGTTAAGATTTCTAAGAAAAATGATATAACGGTGGAATCAACCATTACGTGAACAATGGTTGGTTTTTTTATAATCCTGCGCGCGCACCAAGGGAATATGAGTACCCTTTTACTGGCTTATCTCTAGGGCGCGGGCGGTTGGTGTAGTAGTTTGAAACTCAAGTGTATTACTATAGGTTTCGATATTTTTCCCAGAGGTGGTTGTCAAACTGGAGCCAGTGCATCCTCAACCAGTGGGTCTTAGCACGTGCTAGTTTTTAGTTCGTTACATTTAGCCTAGCCAGCAACCACTCCAACATCAGTGTTATGCCATCACCATGTCAGAGTTGACGCCGACGGGATTTTCATATAACTGCATACAAATTCTATGAAAAGACTTTTTCAGAGAATTGCCTCGCACGGATTCGAACCCGCGACCCTCTACTGAGGGATCTATGCATATACCACTATACCACGACTACCTCCAAAATCAGTTTGCCAATTTTTTCCGGTAGTTATGAAATCTGGCGTTCTTTTCAGCACTTTTTCACTTCTCTTATATAAATAATATTTCCTTTTCAGATACAGAAAAAATCCACTACCTCAAGACAAGTCTTGCGGGTGAGACCGCGAAATTGCTAGTGCATCTGGGTATTGAAAGCTAAAACTACACTAAGGCATGAAATATTCTCACGAGTTGGAATGACCACGAGCGGGCGTGGTCCGAGGCATTCAAGGAACACAATATAATTCGAAAGATATCGTGTCTCGTGGTATGTTACCATAAGCCCTCATTTAGGAAAATCTATGTCGGAATGGTCCTTCATTCCTAAAAATAACATGGGGTTTACGGATTTCAAATCAACCAGCTAATCTCAACACTGAAAATGGACGAAAGATGTTAAAGGTGCATTGAAACCTAGGATAATATTCTCGGTCAGCTTTTTGAGCCGTCTTAACTAAAAAATTTGACAAACGTGAAACAATTTATTGAAAACTGTCATAAAGATCAAAATCAGTGTATCTTCGGATATCTTTGCACAGAAAAACTCAAGAGAGCCACTCAAATCATCACCCGGTATGCTCAACAGGAAATATTTCCCAAGGATGTCAAAACAAGTAGAGGCATGTGTTCATTGAGCCCCTTTGTAGATGCTGCAGACATTATTTGGGTAGGTGTAAGGCTTTCAAATATCAACCAGTAGCATCCTATGAGTTTGGAATCGAGGCATCATTTTACAAGGTTGATCATCAAGGGGGTGCGTGACCAGAGATTTCAAGGTGAAACACATATAATGACCGTATTACTTCTAAGGAAATACAGGATCCTTTAATTCAGGATCCGGACGGATCTCCGGACTGTCAAGGAGCACATATACTATTGTATAACTTGTAACACAGGCACCGAAGCAAAACAGCACAGCAGTTGATGAGGAATGTCTTTTACCGATCACATACCTGCGACCTAACAACACATTTCAACTATTCACGTAACGGTACGAATGTTTTCGGAGCAGAAGCAGAATTCAGTCGTCTTCTCAAAGAACCTTCGCATAATTGGGAAGAAAAAGCCACAGTTTTAGCAAATGAGGGAAACAATTTGAAGTTTATTCATCTAGTTTCTCCTCACTTCGGAGAATAAAAAGCGTTATCGTTTAACTATTTGAGTTTAAGTATACCATATGTATTTTTTTCAGAATTCTGTTCAGCAAGGCAAAGAACAAAAGTTGTACAAATTTGTTTTAAGTGGCAACATTCGATTATTCTGGCACAAAGATCATATCGTAATTTTTTTAATGTTCGAGATGCACCTAGTATTCAAATAATTTATCGATTAGTTCATTGTTCTCATCAACACGGGACTATCTGTGATCTTCCACGTTCCGAAAGACCTCGTGCAGTTCGAAATGAAGTAAACATTGGTCGGGTGCCAGCAAGTATTGAGGAAAACCCCAAATTTTTCCCAAGTAACGTTCTCAGCAGTTGGTGAGGTCTAGGCGGTCTTTACAATGAAGTTAAACCTTTTTCCCTATAAGATGCTATTGATTCACGAGTTAGAACAAAATAATCGCCAAGTACGCACTCAATATACTCGGCATTTTCAAGAATTTTTTTTATAGATGGTGTCAAATACGAAGGATTTGGACTTCTTGGGTTTCTTCCAAGACCTGCCGTAGAATGCATCTTTGGTCGACTGCGGACTTAACGGGCCTACAACCCTACTGATAAAGGCCATTTTGTCTGTCAGCGGAATTTGGGATGTCCTAACCGTTTAGCAGTCTACAGAAGTAGTTTTTCATATCCTTTTTCATCTCTACAGACCTTTTTTCGGACCTTGTTGCCATAACACGTTGTTTTTACCTTTTGGAAAGACTCCTGAACATTTTTTCTAGAGTAACATCTCTCTATTTTCTCGATCGCGTGTTTTTCATACTCTCTTTTTTCCTCCAGAGAAGCATATATACTTCCCTTCTCTTTTGCTCTTAGAGTTCACGACCCGTTGTTGTTTTTCTATGGAGTGCTGTAATCCCATTCGCGAAAAAAATCGCGATTTTACATAAAATCAAATGGCGGATCAATAAAAAGGTATTGCAATATAATCACTTTCATCGTAAACTAAAAAAACAATGAGAGCATTGAAAAAAAATGGGTTTTATATTCGCCTTCCAAAATATTCTTATTTTGCTTTTCTTGGTGTGTATAAAAGCCTTCTAACAAGAACACGTGTTCTTTTAGTAAATGAAATGAGTGGAGATATATTAATATAGTACGTCACTCTGGAGCACGAGTATAGCTTAAAACATAGGCAAAATATGATGTAATATATGACTTTTACGTTGTAAAGGTGTTGGTAAACTAGGAAACAAATACGGCACACATTATTGCAGAGTATTTCAAAAACTAAAAGAACATAAGCAAATACATTTTTGTAATAATTTGGGAAAATTCTTACTAATATTATATAAGGACATTTTTTTTCAATAAGCATTGATTTTTATTTTACGCCCGAAAAGTTGCTAACTTTTGTAATATGATGCCTACGTGAAAGTGCATCTTCCTATTAAAAGGTTTCTGAAATGTACACCTAAATATTAGCCTAAATATTAAGCGGACATGCAATAGCATTGACATTTTTGAATATTGGGTCATGTGGAGATGTAGGAAAGAATTGATAAAATAAAAAAAAGTAAAAACCTTCAAAACTAATGATAACAACTTACAAAAAAATGTTTACTTCGCTTGGAGATGTTTTGAAGACTTAGAAAAAAAATTTATGAATTTAAATCGTTCGCCTAAGAAAAAATGCCAAAAGCTGACTGCAAGAATTAATATCGAAAACTAAAAACTAAAAGCTTCGAGCCATAAAAAAATGTAAACTAAGATAGAACCTGTTTTTTCTTTGATCAAAAAGTTGAGCAGTTTATGGAAGTGCATCCAACAATTCAACGGCTGGTTGATTTTTTTAGGGAGTAGAGCACTAGAAAGCCTTTTTCATAAATGATGTTCTCGCTACTACAGGTTTTTGAAAAATGTTTCCTCTAATTGTTTTGATAGACAAATGACTGATTCCACTTTTTAAGTCGACCTCTCAAACAATACACTAATAAGCAAGATTGGGTCCAACCTCCGAATTGGTAAATCGAATTCGGATAGTATTATCTTCTGAGCCACACAGGGCGATGGCCAAATTCAGAATGTAGTCAAAGTAACTTCTTCGATGTATTCCAAATTTATACTGGGCTTTTCGCAGAGTTATGCAGTTTCTATGTGACTACCTCAAACTTATCCTAGAAGAAATAGTGCAAGGCCAGGTGTTACACCAAGAAGGACCATATTCAGCAAAATCTTTCAGTTACTGGAATGCTATAAGCAGACGGGATCGATATTTTCAATCACTTCAAGCATGCCCTCATAAAGGCTCTAGAAGATAGGCAAAACGACATCACCATATGATTTCATAATAGTACAAGAACGCATCTATTCATTGATTGCTGTAAATTCTGTTTTCGCATCCAGTCGGTGAATTATTGGCAAGACATAAGCCGCTTTGTTTTGCTATTCTTTATGCACCCAAATGGTAACAAATGCCTAAATACGGATCCCAATTATTCACAAGAATAATATCAGAAGCACTTAAAAACATTACACTACTCCACAATTGGGAAAGCTCCTATCATAATAAAGAAGGGACTGATCGTGGAACTTTTAATTAAGTTCGAAGAATCAACTAATGTAATATGGAGTTGCATTAAAAAACATTATGACAATATATACAAGATGGGTATGTTATCCTATGTCGACAACTAATCATGGAAAGGTACATACCATATCTAATTCAACAATATTTATAATTCATCAAAAAAGTTATCAAAAATTGTGGTCGACAACGACTACGTCTTACGCGTTAACTTTCGGCAGTTACATTCGTCCCGATAAGCGAACAATTAAACAAGTGAATAAAAATCGAATAGATTTAATATTTTCATGTGAGTCAAGAGCACAGTCAATTGATTTTTTTGCCATTTTCCAGGGCCAGTTCACTAGGACTTGAGCCACGACCATCCATGTTTGGAATAGTTTCATGCTTGAGATGCCACTGGGCCGTACTTCTACCGAAATGATGGCATAACACTAAATTCTGTTTACCTAAACTAGAACTAGACAGCCTGGAGAATATACGGTTTCAACAGAATAATCCCACTTGAAACACAGTTCGTGTCATATTAACAAGGTTCGGTCATTACCTTATCGCCAAATATGGCATTGCCCCGTTCTTCCGATCTAATACTTCCAGTGTCCTTTCTTTGGGTCTATATGAAGTCTGTGTCAACAAGTCAGGAACTTTAGGTTACTTCAACATGAAGTTGGAATTTCGAAACTGAGTCCAGCGCAACCACTCATGCAAGAAGTTCCAAACAATATATTTGCATGTTGTAATATTTTAATTAAACTGGAGCCCAAATAGAAAAACACACTGATGTTTTATACTGCAAAAAAATCTCATATGCGTTGTAAGGTTCCTGAGATTCACAAGTCAAAACAGGATATAAGTAAATGCATATGATTTAAACATTCTAAGTTCAAATGAATGTTTGTAGAAAAACAAGTATGATAGAAGTAGTGCACTGTATGTCACTATATATAGTATATAACTATGAATGCTTTGAATGCTTTGAATGCTATGAATTTTGCACCATAGAAAAGAATTAAAATAAGAACAATGAAGTCAATAGTTTCGTGTAATTATCACAAAAAAAAAAAACAACATTTTTATTGTTCGAATTACCCTTTAGTTTCCAAGGAACAACCTCATTTCTTATGATTATTATTTTTATTTATTTCTTACAAAAAGTTTATTTGGAATTAGGAATGAAGCAATTCCCAATCCAAAAAGATATTGTAATTGACCATTTATTCGTTTATTTGGATTATACGTATGACGCAGGTACATACAATTACGTAAGTATAATTTCAACTTTTGCCATAATAGTCTTATTGTGATAAAAATCTCGTGGTACAACTTTGGTAGCTTTAACGTTGCATTTGGCTGACAAACTCTGTAGGAAATCCCTTTATGACATCTTGCAAACATCTTTTTATTTTTCTCTGCAGAGCAAACTTCGTAAGTAGGTAGCATATTACAACGAATACTTTTCATTAGACTTTTGGTCTGACTTCTCTTCAAAAGATAGAACTTTTCTATGAAGAGAAAAAAGAAAAAAAAGCAAGTAGTAGATGGTCAAAACTTTTGCACCTAATTATAAGAGATCTAAGGCACTCGTATGTACGAGTACATATAAAAGTGTACCCAAAGGAAACATGAAATTTTCTTACTTAAGGTCTTTAAATACATATTGGTGAAATTTATAACACCTACAGAATTTTTTTTCAAATGGCTTAGTATTTAGAATCATATATTCGTACTCCTTTTTAGAAAATTAATGCAGTTATAGTCATAAGAAGAATAAGGACAATTTTAATTTGTTTCCTTGTGTTGCTTATGTAAAGTGCAGGTTTTTATAGAACCTTAATTAAAGCGACTTATACCCCTCTGGAAAAATTGCTCTTGTTTTAGTACTACATCTTATATATAATCGAATATGATGTTTAAATATTATATTAACCTGTTTTATCTGTATCAACTCACTCCACGTCACTTAAAAAAAACAACAGATTTTCTAGAAGTACACAAGAAATGACTTCTTCTTCGTCAATATATCGTATGATTTCGTATTTCAGCTCCTAACCTAGTAAAAGAGTTCCATTGGTATTTTTTGTGTTAAATCGCGTAACTTTCACCCAGTTGACGTAAGATAATGTTTTCTGAGAACGTCAATCACAATAATATTGTTTCACACTGTATTACATGTTGCACTGTCTTATTGAAAGATGGAAATGTGCTTCATCACCGAAAATTATTGTAAAAATGGCATCAGTTATCAGTTATCATAACATACAATACTTCAAATAGTTTGTGGAATTTTTTGGAGTATGTTTAAATTAGTTAAATGTTGCTGTAATAAAAGTTCACTTACTTCAACGAATCGAATTTTTCGAAAGCTGGGCTACACTTTTTTCACAACAGCAATATTTTGTGTCGAGCCTGGATAAAGACGCAAGGTGCTCTGAAACTTACACCGACCAAGATTTTCAAAAATGTCTGCATCAAACCGATGGTCGGTTATATTTGCCGATAAAAATCTTCTAATATTCGAAATTCATCCTAGCCTCAAGCGACTGATTCCATCAACGTAAACGAGACTGAAAATAATTTCAAAGATTTTTCTAAAGATATATATATTTATCATGCTCTTGTACTATGGAGAAGTACTAGAATGAATAGGTTTCTATAAAGAGTTATCGTAGTGTTTGCTATCAAGCCTTTATTTCTTAATTACCTTCAAAGACCATGGAAAGAGCGATCGACAAGTGTATCTCTTCCTTTGATTTTTAATGGGGTGTCATTATCAGAAGTGAAGCGGAGCCTAGGTAGACTAAATCCAAACTTAACTCAAAGCTTCCAATGTATATAATGACGTTCTGTCTGACTCGTGCAAATTGTGCATCCCTTCTTTACCAATTTTTTCCGCTTATGTTTCACTAGTTTAAGCGCACCAGTAACAGTCGCTGTGTTCTACCAAAGATATCAGGGTTCTTTGCATATGCAAGCAGTTACACAGAATCTACGAACCAAGCTTTGCCGTCAGACAAAGAAAACTACTCAACTTTGCCCACTTCATCTAAATGAAGTAACGATATAAGTAAACAATACAGACACCAGTCCTATTAAGACCGTGCTCTGTTCATACAGAAAAAATAAAAATATCAAGGGAGCTTTTTTACCAGTGGACATATTGCCATACAAATCGTACTGCTAGTGTTTAAGGAGTTGTAGTGTCTCGAGATATTCATCTGCATAGCGATTGATCGAAAAACTGCTAACTGTTTTATAATTTGGATTTCTTGCCGCTTGCCTCACCACCGGGTGGTGGTCCTTGGTAACTGCATGAGTAAACCCTTACTAATGGCATCGGATATAAATGGGTTGACGCCCCTTTAAGTGACAACGACCTTCGGATCTGCACGTGGAATGTTCGGACGTAGCCCTTAACTGCTATCACGCAGAAATTACCGCCATTCAGGAAGTGCGATGGGATGGGCCGGACATAAGGACGATAAAAAAATGTGGTATGGCGCATGTGCATGTGCAAATTTATCATATGCACATGATATGCGGCGGACTTAGCCAAGAAGTCTTGAGCTCCCCATTGTGAGCGAGTGCCCAAGATAATCTACACCAAGGCTAAATTCGCTAACATAAGCTTTATATCCTACATCCTACGTCTATACAGAAGACAAGGACGACACCACCAAACTATTTCTACGTGCTTCTCGACAAGACATGTGAGTAATATTCGAAGTATGACGTAACAATCGTACTAGACAATTTTAATGCCACTATAGGAAAGGAAGACATCTTTGGTAGGTCAGTTGGTAAACATAGCTAATACGACACCACTAATACTAATCCCAATATACAATATAGTACATAAGGAACATGACAATCATTAAACTGATCAATTATAATCAAACTGATCGCATTGTGATATACATGCATGCATCCAGTATCCTGAACATCCGAATATGCTCTGGGCAGCCACCAGAACAAAAAAGAACTACTATGAAAAGATATGACGAAGAAAAGCTGCAATCGCAAAAGACCGCCAGAATCTTCACCGGACGAGTATTCTGTTGCTTTGGTCCTCCTATGCCGCCAGCATCAAGTACCGAATAACAGTGGCAGTTGATGTGCTCTCTAAAAGTACCATATGGCAATACGAGAAAGTCATTTGGAGCGGACTTAACAGCCTCTTTAGGAATTTTAACTGGTCGTTATGTTTTCTCTAACTGCTGATATGATGACAGACACTATTCTTTTTTGAATGAAATCCTTAATTCCGGGATTGTAAAGAGTCTGTCAGGGTTGGAGAAACATTTTTTCGGTCCTACAAAACCTAACCTATAGAGAAAAACCGAAAAAAATTCAAAAGAGCCAGAAATCACTGCAACTTATTTCTTAACTCTGTAATTTCAATACGCCCAAAAACTGAGGCAAAAAATACTTCAATGTAGAGTCAAATATTTAATGTGACGAATCCACTTTCACACTTATTTAGTAAGTATACTAGAGTACTTAAAGATCTTAATATTTCCAAATCCGCTGATCCAGATTGTAAGTCTCCTTCCTCTGAAGATGTGTTATTCCGATGTTAAAAATACTTTTTTCCTGTTGATCAGGCCGAGATATATAAGGGATTTATTCGCCCAAAATTTGAGTACAATAATCACATCTGGTCAGGTGATCCTAAAACATCTCTGCACCTGATAGGTATAATTTAAGACCGTGCGATAAAATTCATAGGAAATGCTACTATCACTCAGACGATGGACATTATCAAACACCGTCGTAATGTTCTGTATCTTACTTTGTTCCATAGCTATTTCCACCACTAGTGCTTCATTGAAATATAAGAAATGTAAACTCAAAATATTTGAAATATTGTACAAAATGTAATCAGTACACTCAGTTTAGCTAAATTGAATATTTTAAATCGTGCTATATTGAACATTAAATATTTTAATAATATCGTGAAGGGAAAACTAAATAAAATATTTACCATATTGGATTTAATCGATGTTTCCGAATTTAAGATACTACAGAAAGATAGTATCAATTATAATTTTTATTAAATATACTGTCATATACGTATAATGTTAATTGTATGAAACAAGAGTCATAAGCCATCATAGCCATCATAAGTCATCATTTTGGTAAACATATGAAATTTCATCGAGTTTTTATCGAACCAATTCCATATTCAGAATCCCTCGAGCTTTTTCGTAAAAACAAATAAGAAATAACTAATGGACAAACTAATTATGTAGATAATAGCAAAATGTTAAGAGACGAAAATTTAATGATTGCAAATGATAAATGTATCGAAAATATTTTCAATAAAAATACAGCATGTAATTTTATAAAAAAATAAAAATACAGAAATAAAGCAATTGACTATTTTAATTCTTAAAAAAAAAAAAAAACAATAATGTAATGATTTTGAAACAAAAATTAAAAGAAATTATGTAATAAAGTTTAAAAACTATATAGTTAAAATAAATAATATAAAATATAAAAATTGTATGTACAAAACTATGAAGGCTTTGTTATACTAAATACAAATAATTTTAAAATAAAACAATAAAAGTGAACCTTTCCACGATAGAAATACACGCGAAATACATAGAAAATCGAAGATTAATTGAAGAACTGAAATTTAATCAACAGATACATTATAATTTCGAATTCCTTAATCATACTTTTTATAGTTTTTTGCACAAAAAGAATTAATAGAAATAATGTTATAATTGACATAAAAAAATTAGATTCTTCGATCTCCGATCTCCCCAACACCTCCCACATTTTTTTTCGTTTAATGGCAGTATAACTTTTTCTACGCCATTTTTGCAAACGCTTGTTTCATATTGTTTTAACAATATGAATATTAAAAATAATAAAAATAAAAAAAAACGATTCCTTTTTTTTTTTTTTGAATCCTTTGAGATTACAGACTAAATTAGCTGCTTTATTATCATAAATGGATTATGGAATTATGAGGTTACTTGATATTTACTTTTTTAACTCTGAATACTCGTATGTCATAAAATGTGCAAGCCAACGATCGCAAAATTAAAGTTAAATAAAAGAACAAATAATATTATTTGTTAGTCGCATCTTTAATTTTCCCTGTTGTTGATGGCGGACTTCTTATCCACAAGTTGATTCACTGGTATTTACCAGAGCAGGCGAAATTCAATAATGATTGCCACCCTATGGGACATCTTTGAACTCTACTTCAACTAGAGCTCTACTGAAAAATAACATCCTTGTGGGAAAGATATAAAGAGGCTTAGGTATGTCCTTCTGCTCCACTCGACACGAAAAGTAAACATTCAGTGCGACTATTTACTTGACTTTCGTAATGTTGTACAAAGGTACGAATTATTTGTGACATCGGGTGCTGGTTGTTTCCGGCGAATTGAAAAGTAAATAAGTTTCCACTTCCTTGCAAATACTTGAATTAATTGTAAAGTGTAAATAAATTTATTTAGCGAAGAAGACTTTCTGTTCCCTTTCTTTTATTTAGTTCTGTGTAATTTAAGTCAATCGTTGTCATTGAATCGTTGCTCGTCGACGTTGGAACTTTGTGCCATATCGAAGCAGGCAAAACTTTATAAATGTACTATATACCTACATAACTACTTCATACGATATAAGCATACAAAACAATTCGAAAGTGACCTGTTAATCTAAAGCACAATAAAATTATTAATTAAAAGATTAATTTTAACAAAAAAAAACCCTTATTGGATTAAGTTACAAAAAAAACTCTGGGTAAAGGTACACAATGTTGCAGTTTAGAAGTAAAATTCGGTAGTTGAACACTTCTCAAGTTCCACTACAACGTAAAATGTTTTGATGACGCAACAAGTTAAAAAAAAATGGGCCTTCAAATTTATACTGAAGTGGTCTCCATTGACTGTAACCAACTCGACGGCATCATCTTGCAAGAAAAAATATTCAATAAAACCTCCGGCAGGAAGACCATGCCAAATAATAAAATTTTCCGTTTCTTTTGGAACACCTCCTCTTGACCAAATGCAACAATTTTGCTTATTAACAAATCCATTCAGACAAAAATGTACTCGTCACTAAATATAATTTTTCCGCAAAAAGCTTCTTTTTTCATCTTCAATAGAACCCAATCAGCAAAAGTATGGTCGAAATACGCCTAAGGTTTGTTCGGAAAATACCCAGCTCTAGATTGCAATCGAATGATTGTGTTAACTCACCGACTGGTGTATAGCCTTAATATTCCCATTACTTTTGGCAAGTAACATTATGAAATAAATAAATCGATTCGCTTGCCTATCGGAATAAATCAAATTGCAGTATACTTGAGTTAACGCACGTTACCTAATCGTAACTAACCGCAAATTTACATAAAAAATTTGGATGATGTATAAACTTTGTCGGAGTATGTCATATATTCATGTCGTATGAGTAAATATGACATCTTATAAAAAATCGTACGCGTGTGTTCAGAGAATCGCTATTAGATGCATGAAGTGCTTCCGGTCAAAAGCTCTTTATATGTTTTATATACATACAACTTATAAACTACAGTCGAAACTTTATTAACCGGGACACTCTGTTAACCGTAATTTTTTGAGTAATTTATTTTTCATTAATTAACCGGCAATAACTGTATTATCCATAATAGAAAATTTTATCTTTGGATTCGCACAAAATTTAAAATTATTATTTTTTAAGAAACTCTTTTATCCGTCTTAAAATACATTTTTTGGATTGAATCTTATAATATATACACACACTCACAAAACTTTAACGGGATTTTTCATCTGTCGGATTGCATTTTGTATTGTTTGTGATTGATTTTAACTAGTTTATCTTCATCTTCATCGACTAGTGCAATTAAAAAATCACGTAATCGATAAAGGAAATGGTGGAATTAGTAAATTATCCTAACTCCAGTGAAAATATTGGTACAAAAGTATGTAATCAGTGCACAAACCATTTGTGGTTGAAGGTTTAGTAAAATGAAAAACCCGTAAGCAAGCAGGAAATCGAAAAGTTGACACAGCAACATACAAATGGTTTCATTAGCAAAGGTTTAGAGGAGTTCGGGTATCTGGCCAAACGAGTGTGATGAATATTCAGTTAAGGGATACAAGGAATTGAAGGAACAACTCACGGTACTAGTGTGCTCCTATACGAGTGCATACATAAATGTAGGTTAAGGTGATAGATCAACGGTTTGAGATATGTTTGGGAACCCTTAGTTATCTAAAGATTCAACAATAGGGCTTGAGTAACCCAACAACTGTTTCTGAAATGTCTCAACAAACACTTTGCAGCAGAGATAAAAGAGCACTTTAAAAAAAATAAGCCACAAAATTGTACATTGTTCATTCATCCAATGGACCAGGGTATAATACGGAGTCTCAAGTGCCATTAGTCACTAATGGGCTACTTCTAAGTCCTAAAATTTTGTAACAAACAATGTTTTGAAAAATGTTTGTCACAATTTACTTTGGCCAGAATATTAAGAAGAAGGTAAGTTTTAGCAGAGTTCCGACTCTTTGTCGACATTTTATGTTTTACTTTACCGAAATTTTTCATATTTTTTATAGATAATGCCAGTGAAGAAGTCTTGGCGATTATTAATTATTCGGAGGATTTTGATCCAACTGATATTAGAGTTGAAGGACCCGCAGCTCTTTCTGATAATTCGAAGATGTTGAAATTCCAAAAATTCTAATTGATGATGAAATTTGATTAAAGGAAAAAAAGAGTCAATTCACTCAGCCAAATAACTATGTATCTACATATCTTAATGTTTTTTTTTATTTTAATTTATCTTTTTAAGCTTCCAATTCGTATTTGCCAGTCTTTCGTCATAATGTTAAAGTTTTTTTTAGAAAAAAATGGTTTTACTTTAAACGAGTTGTTATGTTTCTTGATCTATTTTATGTTTGTTTATATTATATTAAGTAAAATAATAAAGAGGCACTAGATTAAAAACAAACAAATCTATTAACCGGAATTTCCGAGTATCCCTAATGAGCTCGGTCTCAACCATCCCGATTAATCGAGTTTCGACTGAACTTTATTTATTTTAACTAAGTCTGATTAAACTAAGCTAAATAAAATAAATAAATAAATAAATAATTTCTAAATAATAATAATAAGGTATGCATCGTTCCAAATAGGATTACACTTAATTAGAAGCAAACGATGAAGTAGTCCCAGATGTGTGCGCTTGCACGAAAGATTGACTGAACTGTCTGAATCTGAATCAGAGCTTTCTCATTCAAATGAGAAAATGCTTGTAACTGGATAAAATCTCTAAGGCACACAACCACGTGATACATGTAATTAGTTACTCGTACCATGCGCCTTCAAGTTAACTACAAAAAATTGTATGTACTCAGGCCCTGGTATTCTATACGAGCAGAGAAAGTCCTGACACAAGCCTTCCGGAGCACTCGATTCTTTTTTGAAAGCTAACGCTTACCACATTGAACTTCAAAATATTAGCAAACCTAACCAGATTAGGGTCATGTTGTAACTTACCTTGACCCTCGCATCGAGAGGTCTGCTTTTTAAGTCACATTAAAAAAGGCAAGACTGGCATTCGCTCTAGTCAGAGCAATATTCATAATGCATGTATATTTTTTATTGATATGGCCAGATCCCATTATAACCGACTACATTTTGATGTAAATTTATTACCCATTTTGCCCTATAATCAAAAATGTTTACTAGTTTTTATTCCAGAACGATTTCATTTAGCCATTCTCTAAAGTTCACAAGAAAAATATTCGGCTACAAATTTCTGTTTATGACTGATTAATTCTTTACGTTAATTTCAGAAATTTAGAAATTTATAAGCTTGTTGGAGTTAAGCATCTCCATCAAAATATATTCGCCTTTTCTTTGTGGTTAAAATTGGAATTAACGTCAATGAAGAGATATTATTGTAAAAGGGCTATTATAAGGTTGATGAAGTAATTTTAGATAATAATATATGATCTGTACTTTAATAAAAAACAAACGTTTTTTCAATGTCTTCAATAGTTTGTCTTGTATTAAAATAACAGAAATGTATAATCAATTATGTAAAATCCGATATTTGCAAGCTTCTATAGTGTAAGTCGTAGTGGACAGTTGCAAAAGCATCTAATTTCAGTTTACAAGATTTTTAGCATATTACGAAAAACCCCTAAAAATTTTCTTCTCCTAAACTTTTTTTGTTGATGGAAAAGAAATCTTTTAAATCTTATCTTAATTATAAAATCATTCCAAATATTTTTATTGCTGAAATTAAAAAATTTAGTTGTTTTTCTTATGTAAATGGAACTAACTTCTGACTAACTTGTCCGCAATGTCCTACAAACGCAATACCCAACGCAGTACTTATTTTTCACTTCTTCATTTCTGACAGATTACAATTTTTTCTTTTTCTAATTTTCTTTATTAGAAACCACAAGAGCCAGCTTAATAAAAACCGACAGGAATTTTAAGCATTTCTTTATTTTTTTTTTTTTTTTTTTTTTTTATTATTTTTCTCCATCGATTTTAAAATGTTTTTAACTTTCTTAGAACATTTTCAACGCTCTCATGTGATAGGCCAATAACCAAAGAATTGAGGGGTATCAATAGTTCAAATTTAGATTTTTAGTCTTTCAACTGGTTTTCCAACTGGACGATTCATATGAGAATAGTACTAACTTGACTCTTTAGTATTGATATCAAAATAATAAACTAAATCCCCACATCTTTTACGGCACGTTTTGTTGGCAGTGTCCATTTAACAGTTATTGTTCTTCCTAGAAAAAAAGTTAGAATAGGCCTATCTTTCTCATCACAGTAAACTAAACAAAGGCGTACATAGCTATGCGAATATTGTGTGGTAATCTTTCCAAAAACAATAGATCACCTGAAACTCGGATATTAAATATCGTCGGATAATGAACAACGCGAATAGTTCTCGTAAAAAGGACTCTATTGCTAACAACTTTAATCCATTACAATGTCTACTTGATAGTGACAACAACGAGTATATGGACGAAATAGTCACGGTTTGTAAAAAAAGAGGAATTTGCGAAATGGACGCAAATACATTAAAATGTGAACTAACTAAAATGCATTAACATTAAAAAGATAACGAAAACGTACGAAAGACATAGTGATGTTTTTTACTTATTCTCGCTAGAAAATTGTTCAATTAAAATGTTTGATTTAAAAAAAAAATATGATCGGTCAAAAAAAACTCAAAGGCAAACTGACCCAATGTCACAATGGATAAATGTTTGGGCATGGTGAGCGAAATTGCAACGTCAAAGCGTACTATGTCAATTGTTCTGGTGAACATAAGACAAATTCATGCGATAATGTCGCCGTAAATAAATGTGCTAACTGTAGCGGCTGTCATAAATCTACGGATCCAATCTGTGTCAATAGAATAAAGTATTTCGAGATGAAAGAAAAAACTTTAAAACAAAAGCCAAAAGCACCTAACAATAACACATCGCACTTCTCAGACCGTGCTCACACAAATGCTACGCACACAAAAACATTTTTCTTTCGCTTCTATGTCCGAATTTCTTATGCTACCTCAGCCGCATCATTTTCGACAAGACAACAGAACATATGGTAGCACTAGATCTCACCCTCATTCCCTAGCACAAGCGTTACCAAGAAATGTGTGGGAGAAAAAGAATATGAATGAGAGCATCTCTTCCAACAATGCTTCCAGCAATACTCCAAGCAACATTTCTAATCAACATTCACTGTTTACGATCGAGGAACTCAACTCTTTAGCAATGGAAGTTATTACAAGTTTATTTACATGTAAATTTAAGGCAGAACAATTTCAAGTTATTGCACATTTAGCAACTCAGTTCCTGTATAATAATGATAAGTAATATGATAGATAGTTACATTAAAATTGTTACTTGGAATGCGAGAGGGATTCGAAGCAAAACTTCACAGTTTCTAAATTTTTTAAATAACAGCAATATTAATGTTGCTTTGGTTACTGAGCCTTGACTCAAACAAGGTATACATCTATCAACACTTGAATTTAAATGCTACCGTAATGATAGAGTCAATAGGACTGGGGCCGGTGTTGCGATTCTGGTCAGAAGATCAATTCAACATTCGCTTTTACATATTGTTAACATAAAACGCACGTTAAGCATAAAACGTGGGGATTGAAATAAAATTAAGGAATCAAAGGTCAGTTAGGGTTTTTGTGTATATTTTCCGGGTAAAACTGCATCAGACAAGAAAGGAACTAGTTTTAAAAATGATTGGAGGAGATCTAAATTCCAGGCATAGGAATTGGGGTTATGTTAGAGCGAATGCATGGAAATTTACTTTCTGATTTTCTTGTTATGTTGCCAATCTCTGTTCTGTTTCCTCCTAGTCCAACCTATGTCCCAGCTAGTTCTCGTGGTAGTCCTTCCGTCCTTGATTTATTCGTTACAAATGTACCTTCTTATATAACAAACCCAGTGTCTTTAAATGAACTTAGTTCAGATCACAATTCGGTTTGCTGTCGTCTTCTATGGCCAGGAGAAAAAAAAGTGGAGTTTGTTCAAGATTTAAAAAACGCTAATTGGACGCGATTTCGTTCAGTTGTTAAATCTAAACTTAGTAATACTCCCACGAATATTGATGGCATATCAACTAAGGAAGACGTTGATTGTCTTGTAAACGACTTTTGAGAACATGTTCTCAGGTCGGTCGATGAAAGTATACCAAAAGTTCCCAAAAAAAAACCACTACTTAAAGTTACTTTCCCAAATACTGAACCTAATTAAACTGAGGAAAATTTGTAGACGTAATTGCTAACGGTATCGCCTACCCATATTCGGGCACCAAATGACATACCCGAGTAAACAAATAAGGACAAAAATGTCAGAGTTCCGTAACGTAGAATGGAGCAAAAAACTCAATATACTTGATAAAAACGGAAAACTTTTCTGGAACATCGTCAAATTAGTAAAAAACAAAAGCAGACAAATACCTTTTCTAAAAAGCAGTTCGAACACATACTTTACAGATGTCGAAAAAGCCAATGTACTTGCCGTAAACTTTTTCAACAATCATTTTGTCTCACAAAACATGCACATACTAACACTCTTGTAAGCAACACCGTTCAAGCTTTTTTAGAAGAAAGGTTAAATCATCCTTCTACTTCCACTATTTTTGTTACCGAAATCAGGTATAAAATACATAGCATTCATTATAAACGCATGTCTAAAAATGCAATATTTTCCTGATATATGGAAATTTGCAAAAGTGGTACCCATATTAAAAGCTGGTAAACCTCCAGAAAGTCCAGAAAGTTATAGACCTATCAGTCTACTTAACAACCTTAGTAAGGTATATGAAAAGATGGTAAAGGAGAAAATCTTAAAGTTCACAGATGATCATAAAATGTTTCCCAACGAACAGTTTGGTTTGAAGCGTCATCACAGTACATCCCATCAGGCACTGAAAATATGCAGCTGCATTAAAAGAAATCGGTCCGAAGGAAGATCTACTGGCATATTTTATTCGACATTGAAAAGGCATTTGGCTCTGTGTGGCACTTTTCTCCATATCTCTCTAAAATAGTCAAAAATTTCCTGTCCAGTCGTCGTCAACTGAACGGAAGCTATATATTATAAATTGGGAACCCTCTGTTAGGTATCTAGGTATTTACTTAGATACCAAGCTTGCATTTAAGGACCATATCACTAAAATTATAAAGAAAATAGGAAAAGCAATAAAGATGCTGTATCCATTTATTAATAAAAAATCACTACTTTCCACTGACAATAAAATTATATTGCACAAAGTAATCTTCCAGGCGATTCTGATATATGGATGCCAAGTATGGGGCGACGGTGCAACTTGCCACATAAACAAATTGCAAGTCTCGCAAAATAAGATCTTAAAAATGATGCTAGATTTACCTTGGCATAACTCAACTCGTGATACTCATGTAAGGGCGAATGTTGAATTAATTGTTCATAGAATCCTTAAACTTAATAATACGTTTAAAAGAAGATGTAGTTTTGCTGACAATCCGCTTGTAAATGAATTATGTACTTATGATTGGTAAATGTTAGGTATACATATTTATTAGTATATGTTTATTTGTGTTAATAATTTATTGTTACTTATTTATTGAATATTTGTATACATGTACATCTCTATGATGTATTATTGTTTTTTTTTTTTTGTAAAGAGATTTTAGTCATTTTTGTTTCTTTATTATTTATTAATTAATTTTTTACTTATTATATACTTATTCATGTTCTGTTTATTTATACTTATTTATGTGTTTATTCATCGTTTTATGTACATACATATACTTAAGTTTATCCCGGTATGTGTTTCTGTATATTCATATCCTTTTTTTTTTTATATTGAAGGTTTTGTTTTCATTTTTCTTTCAATATTTTTTATTTATTTTTTTTTTTTTTTTGACCTGGTTTTTCTCCACGCATGCTTAATAGAACTAAAAATAATGTTTCAGTAGAAAGATAAAATGTAAAATCATCAAATCTCTGTAAAAAGTGCAATAACAATATTTCTGTAATATATTTGAGTACGAAATAAAAAATCTATCTATCTATCTATATCGAGTTCCAAAAGAGTAAACTAATGCATTGAATAAACGACAGAGATCGTTTAAAGTTTCTTAAATTATCCATTACTTCAAAATTCTCTTAACATTTAACAACTGCCTCATCAATCCTATAGTCCAAATTATCCAAAGTTATTGTTTGTAACCAGTAAAGAGCTTATATTGTCAGTTTGACTTATTTTGAATTGTTTTCGTTTTGTGAAGTGAAACTAATTGTTCACTCAGATGTGTAAATTGTGGAAATTAGGTCCGTTCCTGGTTTATTGAAAATAATTCGTCCACAGAATCCAACAAACAAAATTTTAATTCATAAAGTGTCTTCTAAAAATGTTCAAATGTAAAAACTGTGGAATAGTCTTCATATTAAAAGTTTTTTTGTGTCTTCTTTCAATTTGGGCATGATATAATAAAATTTGTGTTTGTATTTTCATTTCCGCTCATCAATGTTAGAATAAATTCACGTCGCACTATTACCCATTTTTCTCTTAAATAATGACCACTGTCTGTAGGACTTATGTTTTTGATTTGGTTGTTCATAGTACTAATAGTTATTTGAATAAGATTCGAGGAACTTTTACAAAATTGGTCTGCAATACTGAGCATATGGCGGTAATATATTTTCCAATGTTCATCGAATTCATCTTCAGAATGTTCCTATTCATCATAATGATTCCGAAAAAAAAAAATGATGCTTATATACATATTATCCCAATCCATATATGGTGATGATCGATGGTATTAAAAACGCTATTTGCCGTGTCATTTAATCTTGAAGATTCACATCAATAAAAGTTTTTTTCCTACCCACTTAGCTGGAATGACTTCTTTTTAACTTCTGATAAGGCTTTATAGCTTCGAAAAACATCTTTATTATGGCTCCTTAAATATTTTGTCATCAAATTCTTATCCAAGAACAAAGCTAGTGCATTTGGGGCATCATGTTCCTAACTCTCCCATATCCTTGAAAATTTTACAGTATCAACACTTATTATAGAATTATGTTTCAAATATGGAATATATTAATGAATTTATATCTTATCTAAACTTAACTCTGTAATTTTTAACTATCTCATAGTATAGTTGTCTCCGCAAATAGGTTCTTTAAATTTAAATTACCTTGTTATTTTAATAACCTATCAATAAATTTTAATAGTATCATAATGATATCTCATAATCTTGTTAATCCGTTGCAATCGTATTGGGTTTGCACTCCAAACCAGCTATTTGATACCTACCATATATGCATTTTTCTTTTGCGATGTTTCTTATATAGGGTTTTCTAATAACGACTTTACAACTTTTTTTTAAATAAAAGGCAAACCATTTGAGATATTTCAAAAACTTTATTATTGGCTTGAAGTACAATCAAAACATTTATGAATGGAACTCGACTTCGTCCACATATGGCTACCGCGGGCACGTTTGCAGCGGTCGATTCGTTGGACCCAATTTTCAACGACTTGGCCACACATTTCGGCCGAAACGGCCGCTATTTCGCGTTCAATGTTGGCTCTGAGCTCTTCCAACGTCGTCGGCGTGTTGGCATAAACCAATGACTTAACGTAGCCCCACAGAAAATAGCCAAGCGGCGTTAAATCGCACGAACGAGGCGCCCAATCGACTGGCTCATGTCTTGAGAAAACAAGCTCACCATACTTACTCTTCAATAAATCGATTGTAGCGTATGTCGTGTGGTTTGTGGCACCATCCTGTTGAAACCACATGTCGTCCAAGTCCATATCTTCCAATTCGGGCCAAAAATATTCGGTGATCATGGCGCGATAATGCTGACCACTCACAGTAACGTGACGATCGTTATCGTCAACGAAAAAATATGGCCAATAACGCCAACGGCATGTAAACCGCACCAAACAGTTATTTTTTGTGGATGAAGTGGTGATTCATGAAGCACATGTGGGCTTTCACCCGACCAATAACGCATATTTTGCTTGCGTTATTTCGCTGCTTCGAACAACTTCGACCAACCCGTTGTCTTACTGACACGGCAACATCACACAACGAATATATAGACTAAAATTTTTACACTAAACTTGTTATTGCCTGTCTACTAGGGCGAGAATTATGACCGAAAATTGGAATTAACGCTCTTAAAGTTGCAGTCACCGACTCCGAATACCTGTAGAAAATTTTTATAATTTGGAGACGTTGATCGTTAGTGTACTTTACCATGATGAAAATGTTGAGTTTATTGAATAAATTGACAGTGACAGTTTGATTATTAGTGAAAGAGTGCGTTGACAAATTAAATTCGATGTTGTCAAGTCTCTATTGGAAAACCCTACATGTTAAACTTGAAATTGCAAACATATTCTGAGGAGAAATTTTGCGTCCTCCGTGTGAGTGTTTCCTCTTTTTGGTGTGCGCGGAATATTCAATATGCCACATATAATTGCTTTAAGGTCGCCTACTTCATTGGTTACTTATAAAAATAAAGTTCCAAATGCATCTCAAAAAAGGATCAGGTAAATAAATTAAATATCTCTTTTATTAACAGTTATACCATTATGATAACAGATTTCTGGTGGTATAATGTATGTATTCACCCCAGTATCTTCAAAATATTCGTCGTTGATTTGACTTCAAGAAAATATATTCTTCAAGAAAAATATCGCTAAAGCAGCGATGTTGATGACGCAGAAAATTAAAGTTAAAGACCAACTTTTTATACTTCTTCTTATACAAAAATATTTTCCCAACCACGCATTGCGTTCGTGTCCGGTCATTTTATTATTAAAACTAATAATATTATAGATAACGCATTATATGCATTCTAGATTAAGGCAATAGAGATTCAAGAAGATTCTTTTAGATTAAGTTTCAGAATGTTAAGCTTAGTTTTGCTTAGGTTAATAGCGATATACAATTTTATATTGAAAGCTTGTTAACATATATTAATAAAATATTTTCATTTACGGCCTGATGTGTAATCAGAATTCTTTGATAAATTTAAAGTATAATAACTTAATATTCTCAATTCCGTAATTGTATGTTTTCCACCCAAATTTAGTTATAAATTTAGACCTTAATACTCATACGTCAACATTTAAACATTTGTTTTGTCTGGGACACAACAATTTCAAATGGAGGCAAAGGTATTTCGGCCAAAAAACACCCTTTGTATTGAATACTTCTCAAAAAGGTTACGTTCAAGATGACGTTATAATAAATGCCACTCATTCAAATGAAGTATTCTCATTTACCTACACATATGCAAAAATAGCTTAAAATCTTTTGGTAGGGATACTTTCCTTTCCTTTTTGGTTTTACTCCGTACATCAAAAAGTTTCGGGTATGATTAGAAATTAATAACGAAATAATAGCGAACCCGACATATTTGATAAAAAAAAATAAAGTGGGCATATTATAGAGAGGCTCTCTACACATGTGAATCCTAAAATTCAGGCCTTGGAAAATTTTCTATGTCATTTTATTTTACCATATGATACCGAAACTTGTCACCAGATGGTCGTTGTGGATATATGGTATTTCCCATTTTATTTGCGAGGGTCAAGTTGACCGCGAATGCGAATGCTCATTGAGACAGTACCTCTTTTTTCATCTCTCCATTAATCACTGTGTCTTAAATATGCACCTTTCAAGAAATTTCCCATCATAGTCTCGTTTGTCATGTAGAGTAACAGCTGTGAAAGCTAGAGGCATATACAACATCTTTTACAACTCGTGTTTTTACATATCATATTCTACCCTTTTTAAATGAAGATCAAGATGACGTAACAGAGAATTTTGTGCTGTTTGCTGATCAATGCAGTATGCTCTCCGCTCCATCATCCTTTATTATTTTATAAAGGGTGTCAACAATCTAGGTCTACGAGGTGTGTTCAAAAAGTGAGGTAACTTTTGAAATTTGACGTGTTTAAATGTTTAAATTTTTAAAAATGGAGCAAGGAATTTTTATCAAATTTTGTGTAAAAAATGGAAACGGTGAGTCTGCTCTAAGTAAAAAAAAAAGTTTACAAGTGGTACTCTTTCAATATGGCGGAGAAGATGCCAATGACTCTGTTCATATATGGTACCTGTTCTCAAGACTAAAGAGACCTATAGGTTGGGTTAGAGTAGCCCTTGGAAAAACAACCCACGGGCCACATTGGCCCGTTGTGCTGCCACGTGGATCCATGAAATCCCATGGAACTAATTTGAGCTTACGATGAAGTGCAGGAGACCGTTAACGTTTGTATTTTTTACGCCAAGCCAAGCTGCTGAGAACGACAACGAATCAGTTCTTCACGGTCTTCGCGTACACTCTCAGCTACAGCCGCTATAGTCTCTTCACCACGTGCTGGATGGATGTGGTCTAACCGATCAAGTATCATCCCCTAATGTAAACTGGGACTCAAATTTGCGAATGGTATTGGCAAAAGTGGTTTCAGCAGGTCGATTATGCCCACCGTAAGTTCCTCGAATTGAACGAAAAACATTTCTCACAGAACGCTGATTTTCGTAATACAGCTGGAAAATTTGGAGACGCTGTTGTGATGTGAATCTTTTTATGATGACTTGCCAAACAATACTGAACAAAAAAGATAAAGCAGTTTGATAGGAGTCACGCGTAATCTGACTATTGAAAATCAAACCTCACGATGAATCACCATATATATCAAAAATATTAGCGTGGCCAAATAAATTATTTGTCCACTGTGTAGTCGTTTTAAGGAGAATAGCTGCAGTCGCAGCTACTTGCCTCCTGAAGATGTCGATGGCTGTCAATTGAAACAGAATGTCTAGCTCCGCGGAGGGAGTGGAGCGTAGAGCTCTCCTTATGCATAGACATGCTGCTCCTTAGATTCGGCTTAGTTTTTTGCAGTTGACTGCAATGTCTAAGAACGTCCACCTTACGATCACACCGTAAGTATCGGTCTTATGACAGGCAGTGGGTTATTCGAGGTTGGAGGCCATATTTGTTTCCAAATGACTTTCTTGCAAAAGAATAAAGCTACTGTAGTTTTTTTTAACTCTTTCTTGAACGTTTGGCTTGCAGTTTAGTTTCCTATCAAAAATGAGACCTAGGTATTTTACTGTATTGGAAAAGAACAAACTGATGCCGTTTATTGAAGGACCGTCTTTAGTTGGAATTTTAAATTTCTTGGACAGGACAAGATCAGTTTTATGGAGGTTAACACACAATCCACAGCGATCCGCTCAACGGGTTAATCTTTTAAGATTTGGCTGAAGGAGTTTTTTGATGTTATTAAGATGCTTATCTGAAACGGCTATAGCAACGTCGTTGACATAGGCAATCACCCTGCTCACTTCCGCTTCCAAGTTCATTAGCAGTTCATTTATCACTAAGTTCCAAAGAAATGGAGAAAGGGGACCGCCTTGCAGCGTACCTCTACTAACACATCTTTTAACACAAGTCCCACCCAGTTTGGAGTTGATTATCCTACTATTTAGCATAAGCCTGATCAACTCTCCAGTGAGTCGTCTACCTGCAGATGTGATAGTTCAGTAGTGATTGATTGGATGTATCGACGTTGCTAAAGGCGCGCTCTTTGGTATGCCTAGGGAAGCGACCATTGTGTACTCTCTGTATTGTAGGGATCGTTCGATGTGGCTAGTCAGCGAATGCAAAGCCGTTTCCACTGATTTTGCTTTACAGTTGGCATGTTGAGCCGTTGATCAATTTTAGCTCGAATATGGATATCAATCAGTCGTTCCAGAGTTTTTAGAAGGAAAGATGATAGATTTATAGGTCTGAGGTCCTTCATGAGTGCATTTTTTGGTCTAAAGGATGAAAACTACATTAACTTCTCTCCATGACAGTGGAATGTGAATCAATCCTACGCAGATTTTCATGATATTCTCTAGCGTGGACAAGGTAATATCTGAGGACCTTTGTTGTTCGGCCGGTATTATACTGTCCGGTCCCACAGACTTGTATGTATTGAAACTATGCAGCGCCCAAAGAAGTTTGTCTCCTGTAACCAGACCATGAATTTTGTTCAAGGTTGAGGAGATTTCCAGATACCTGGAAAGTGGGTATCCAATAGCAAGTTGAGTGATTCATCACTTGAGGTTGTCCAGGAGTCATCGATTTTTTTCTAAACAACTAGGCATCACAACATTTGTAGAGAGGATTTTTCTTAGCCGCGATGCCTCAGAGGTTTCTGTGATTTTGTTACAGAATGATCTCCAAGATTGATGTTTTGCTTCCTTCAGTTATTTTTTATATATTTTGAGGTATTCTTTGTATGAGTCACAGTCAGTCACTTTACTTTGTGCAAGGTTGAAAAGTTTTCCGCAGGTGTTTTTAAGCGGACCTAGAGCTGAAGTCCAACAGTGGGTTTCCAGAGGGCAGGAAGAAGCCATAGCCTTATTGAGAGACAGGGTGTGTTTCGCGGGGGACTTGAGAGTTCAGGGGATAGTGTTTTAGACAGAATTCCTCTGTATTTTAGCCAACCAGTTTTCCGATAGTTTCTGTGATCTGAAAACGAATGTTCAGTCGATACCATAAATTTCATTAGCATTTGAGTGATTTTGTATGAGACAAGAGTGATATCTAGCACTTCCTGTCGGTTTCTGTTATAAAAGTGGGCTCATTGCCAATATTGTAAAATGTAATCAAAAAGTGACTCACTTCTATCGTTAATGTTGGTACTGCCCCCTACCGTGTGATGGGCGTTAGCGTCGCATCCGATGATGAGGCCAGTTTTTTGCCTTCCAGCTTCCAGTACCACCCAGTACCACCCATTCTATCGTGGCCAAGATACACCAATGCCAGCCAGTAGGAGGCTTTTGCAGTCTCCAGACTGGTAACGGTTAAGTTGGGGTCGTTGAGATTAGGAGGTAAAAATATATTAAGGCTACTAGTATACAAGTTCTAATGTTACCTTTGTCTTTTGTATATAGTGGAGCGTATAAAGGTGTCCCAAATCCACGAACCACTCTTTCCACGATCCATGGTTCTTAGATTAGGATGATATCTTCTGAGTTTTTGGAGAAACGCAGAATAAGTGTGACGGAAGCCTTTTTGAGTGGTCCAGATTAATCTGGAGAAACCGTATCATTGCTACAATTTCTTACAATAGCCTCCAACACGGTTTAATTTGAGTCCTTTGATTCTGAAAATGAGCTGAAGAGCTGATCTTATTCCTCTTATTGTGTATGATCTCTCTTTATTTCGTCATCTTTTTCCATTACGGACAGAGTGTCAATAGAGGAGACTGACGGCTTAATAGTCGTCTCAGATGAATTGGAGTCGTCGCTGTCCATTACAGGAAAAAATGCCGATGCTCCCAGATCCAAGGCTTAATTTAAATTTTCCTTAAAAGGAAGAGGAGGTTGCTTATCAGCATCCAGCTGATCCTTTTTGTAGACTCCAAGGTGTATTGCCTCAACTCCGAACCTAATCATGCCTTTAGTCTGCGCTAGAGGGTTAAGGAATTTCTTATTGATCACAATCAACGCGCATCTATAAGGGCCCCTTAGCTCCTCCAGTTTCGCGACTTTCCAGTCAAGAGTCGGAAGGGTCGGGTTACTGAGGCTGATGATCTCCATTATATATACTTTCGGGAGAAGAGGGTTTTGGCTGGAATCCAAGTAGAGGTTCTAAGTCTGCTAGAGATATCCTCCCTAGGTACGAGTTCGAGTCATACCTGGCCAAATCTCTCCGAAGCCACCTATGGCTTTCTTAAAAAGATCAAAAGATCTTTGGTCGGCACATGCTATGAGCGTGACATGGCCTTGGTGCAAGCCAACGTCGCTTATGATTGGAGGTGGTCCGAGGTTTTCCCGTATAATGACAAACAAATTTCCCGAAAGCTTCAACCTGACCAATTGCCACCGCTCAAGTGTAATCGGTCCGTCGGTATCGCTTCTATCAATTACCGCGATCATCATAGCGTCTTTTAGGACTTCGCTAAAGGACCTCAGAGATGTAGTGTTGGATGGCTACTGGGTATTTACGGTTTTGCACCTTTTGGTTTGCAAAGTGTAAAGTGCTTTCCTCCAACGATCTCTGGCGCTAAGAACAGTCCCTTAGCGTTTTAGGAGCAGAGGGAGCAGTGGACATTGGACAATCTGTCATTTTGTTGGCCCAGTTGATCTTGCTCATTATTTTCGCTCTTCTTTACACCTCAGGAATAGATCCGAATGTTTTAATGACGAAGCATTTCGGCGTCTTGAGTAGAGCGCCTTAGATAGGGCTTGCCGATGCGGCTGAGCCCTTGATTCTTTCTTAGGGGGCCACCACCAAGTGTCGTTGAAGTGTCAGTGGGAGAGTTTGGTGTCACCTAGTTCAAGGTGAATAAACTTGGATAAATTTGTTTGTGCTCCGCTATCTACATATTTTGTATTTATATTGAGGTAGTCCTTAATGTGGAGTTTGGTTTACATTTTTGTATCATTCAGAGGAATTTCGCTACTGTTGTTCAAGCTTGGTTTAACCATTTTTGACGATTTTATCTTCAATCATTTCCTGGTATTTGAACATGCCCGGGAATCCATATAATTTTGTTTTATGTTTGGGTGAAAATCAGAGATAATGTTTCTTACAAGGCTGGAATAATAATCGCAATTAGTAATGTTAGTTATGGCTTCTATGGATTTTGATTATTTTGTTTGACGAGGTGACAATGTATGTGGTATTGTTTGTTTGTGCGCAGTGGCCTACTTAGGCAAAAGTGCTTGCATAATTGAATTTTCGGGTGAGACTATAAAGCAAAATTTTTAAGTTCACTGGATTAACAAATGTTTGCAGATCTTATTATAGTTTTGCTTGTAGAACTAGTCAAAGTTTTTAGATTTGATACACTTAACTAAGTAAAATGTTTCAAAAAATGTTTTCTTTTTCATTTTGTGTGATATAGCAGTTCAATTGTAAAATCAAAAATAATTGAAGTTCTTCTATTTATTTTAATTTCCATCACACTTTTCGGATTTTAGGTTGAGTTTCAAAAAAAAGGCCCGAAAGAGTCCGACTTAAGACCAACACAAAATTAATTCTTATATATATTTACAAATTTATACGTAAAAACTATAAGCACGTACAGTACAGCTAAGTACAGTACTGTGCAAAATTATAAACTCAAACCCATATTCTCATTTTTCTTGTAATTAGTATTAAAAATGTATTATTGGTTTTATTCTAAAATATTATCATGCGATACTTATTCAGAGATTACTATTACGATTCGCTGTACGAAGAGATTTATGCCATTATAGCAAACGGTTGTATAAGAAAATATTAACTAAAAAGTAAAAATGGACATTTCATACAGCAATTTATTAGACATTTTTGTCAAAATTGCGTGCCGTAAAAAATGTTTACCAACTGTCCAATGATAATTTTCCAAGCGGAAGCGTGTCCGAAATTGAAAAAATATATATATATCATCAATTTATACACATATTTCATCAAAATAGATCGAAGTTCAAGGATCGAGAAAGAGCTTTGAAAAGAACAAGGAACGGTTGGAAAATTGTCTCCTTATCGATACTGAAAGGACATAAGGAATGTGTGATTTACCAAGTATACCAAAGACATCTACAGAAAGGCCAAGGAAATCGATAACTGAGTGCTCCTCGTTCACCAAGAAACAAAAACTTATAAATGCTACCGAAAACATAACCAACGAATATTTTCTAATGTCTTCGCAATGAAGTATAATATAAATCATGAAAAGATGATCTAACCAAAAAAATTAAGGAAAGCATTTCTACTCCACAAAAGCATCTCATCAAGTATAATAGAAGGAATGTATTAGCTTTGTGTATGGGTTTGAGTCTGTCAATAGAAAAATATAAGATTTTGAGAATTTCTTTGCGAAAACACAACTTAGATCTTCTTCCATCCAACAGAATTATAACAGTTGCCAAAAAGAGAGGAGTGCCAAGAAATTACGAAATCATGGAAATATTAGCTAGAGTAAAACTTCAAGACATGATGGATCACACTGCAAGGCAACTTTTAGAAAGGAGGAATTATTTGCACTACCAAGAATTGTTACATGCAAAAAATAAATACTCCAAATTGCAAAATAGATGTTTATGTCCTCAGTTGTTTCAATGAAACTTAACAGTTCAAATGGTGAACACTAGAGAACTCTTGTCCATCATTAGTTCCATTTTGCCGACTCGTGCAAAGGAATCTGGAGAACTCATTAAAATTACAGCCAACGATATCAAAAGTCAATTTGCTAGTCTTCAACCTACTGGATATAAAGTAAATTACTAAATAGAGACATTTATCAACCACGAATTCTTTTTAACTTTGATTGTACAATAAAAAAAGTGAATAGGTCATGTCCTATATATAGGGTTTTCTAATAACGACTTGACAACTTTTTTTTTAAATAAAAGGCAAACCGTTTGAGATATATCAAAAACTTCATTCATATGGCCACCGCGGGCACGTTTGCAACGATCTATTCGTTGGACCCAATTTTCAACGATTCGACCACACATTTCGGCCGAAACGGCCGCTATTTCGTGTTCAATGTTGGCTCTGAACTCTTCCAACGTCGTCGGCGTGTTGGCATAAACCAATGACTTAACGTAGCCCCACAGAAAATAGTCAAGCGGCGTTAAATCCCACGAACTGGCCCATGCCTTGAGATAACACGCTCACCATACTCACTCTTCAATAAATCGATTGTAGCGTGTGCTGTGTGGCTTGTGGCACCATCCACATGATCGTTGATCATGCCGCGATAACGCTGACCATTCACAGTAACGTGACGATCGTTATCGTCGACCAAAAAATATGGCCCAATAACGCCGCCGGCATGCAAACCGCTTCAAATGGTCCATCGGCTTCAATTCTTGATTCAGCTTGATCTTGTATGGGTGTAACCCAAGGTCCTTGCACAAAATACGCCATAATGTGGTCTGAGTGATGCCCAATTCTGGAGAACGCCGTGGAATTGACTGATTTGGATCGTTTGCTACGGAAGTGTGAACGGCAGTGATATTTTCGATACTTCGACCAACCTGTTGTCTCACTGACGCGGCAACATTACATTACGAGACTCAAATTTTTGCACTAAACCTGTTATTGCCTGTCTACTAGGGCGAAAATTACGACCGAAAATTTGAGTTAACGCTCTGAAAGTTGCAGTCACCGACTCCGAATATCTGTGGAAAATTTTTATAATTTGCAGACATTGCTCGTTAGTGTTCTTTACTATGCTGAAAATGTTGAGTTTACTGAATAAATTGACAGTGACAGTTTGATGATTAGTGAAAGAGTGCGTTCACAAATTAAATTAAAAGAAAACAAGAGATGCAAAAACATTTTCGAGATGAGATTGGGCTTGATGTAGATAAACCAAAACAGAAATTCAAAAATTAAAAATACCAACGATGAAAATACTTCAAAGAGCTGTTTTCAAGAGTCAGAGGCAACCGCTTAATTCCTGAAGTCAATAATGAGGCTTGAAGTGATACTTAATATTTTGTACTGTAAGAAAAAATTAACACTGTCAAGTTTGGGGAGCATGTCAAGAAAACAACGAAGTTATTAAAATAAAATGTTCCGACAACAACTCTCACCTACCCTTTATATAATATTGGACCATAGTCAAAATGTAATCGAGAATATAATGTAGAATTATCAGAAGAAGCTCAGAAATCAAAAAAATAAAGACTACAAAAATATAGGTATGTATAAAAACATGGGCAGGGGTTCAAGGATACGGTAATATGAGAACCTTTTCACATTTTCGACATGCTTGCAGCCTCATCAGAGCCACTCATTTCCAGAAATGATATCTTAATTAGACATTACCTCCGATGTTAATGAAAGTTGCCAAGAGATCGGATTTTTTTTTTTTAAATGTTGGTCCGTTTACTCTTTACTTCGCTGTTTGATTATGTACTCTGATGTGCCGCAAATAAAAAAAATGCTCTTTTGTATTATCTAAAAATGGTTCATTTACTTTAATTCACCACTGTTTTGCTCGAATAAGGTTTTAGACACCCTGTTATTACTTCAATTATGGACTTTTGAATATTTTTAAAGTAACTTATTAAGTTTATCTCCAATGGTGAGAAAGTCCTATTTCTGCAGAAGATTCTGAAACACCCTGTGAATCATTTTTCATCAAAATTCACTACTTTTATAGCACTGGGAATTTTCTTCGAGTAAAAGAAAGTCACGGTATCTGGATTTTTTTAAGAGTTATGATTTTTGCAAATACAAAAGTCAAAATGAGAAAATGAATGTATGATCCTTGAATTTTTTTTTTTTTTTCTGAACTGATGTAGTAAGATCTGTATGAAATGTTTTTTAGCAGTCTACGAGTACTTGTAGGCAAAAATTTGTCTGCTATAAAAGCTACTATTTGGCTACCAGGTCCCTCTTTCACGTCAAGATACAGATTCAAGAGTTTTTGTTTTTTTTTCTCCTGTCTGAAAAGAAGATTCAGACAGAGATTAAGTCCATTTTACTCTTTGTCATTTCCTCATAATGAAATCTTAACGTAGAGGACGTTTACGAATTGCTGGAGAAAGCGTCTCAACAAGATCTCAAGAGAATTGTTGATTCACTTAATGTTAGTTTTAGAAGACAAAAAAAACTACTGATCGCTAGTTAAAACGTTATAAAATTCTTTATTTCCTGCTCTGAGGGTTCAAATAAGAATGCCCAAATGATTGTTCAAGTTCCTTCCTGGACACAAGGAAAATAGATTTTGTATTTTTTTCGCAGCAAGACTTACAGTGTCATTGCATCAGATGGGATTTCCATAAGATTAGAGTTATATGACATTCATCACAGTAAGGTTATCAAAGCACCAGTGCGTGCCTTACGGAAGATGGCTTTGAGGGCGTAGCCCATGATATGAATATCAAGGAGATGGAGATTTAATAATGCAACTTGAGTGGAGCCAGGTGTTTTGGGTAAGTTTTTCTTTGATTTCTGGTATGATCAGACGTGTGCAATGCGTTGTAAATCGAAAACCACAATATTTCGTTTATTTTGGATTTGTGGAGTACACGAATAGCAAATTCTGTACACACTTCTGTACACTGACGACAGTAAAGTCGTCTATTCCAGTATGAGTGTACCGTATTTTATAAAGATTAAAATATCATATAATGAGTAAATTTCTGTCTCGTCTGTCATAAGACCGTTAATTATTCTACGTATAAATTAGGAATCTTTAAGTAACATATAAGTATGAGGCTTTCTTTTGAATAATCGGCATATGTCAGTATATGTTTATGGAAGTGTGGAAAAGGGTATTGTAATTATTGTTTTACTTTATTACCGATCAGAAGTATCAATTTATTTTTAAGTTCGTTTCACAGCTGTAACAAGTTAGTGTGAGGAACTTCCATCACTGTGCTGGGAAGCTGTCATGTAATTAGTTTCTGTTACAACTGATGGTCTGGAAAGCGCTTCGACTACAATGTACATTTTGCCAGGCTTGTATTGTAACTCGTAGTTGAATTCTTTGAGTATCGCCTTTCAGGGTTTTATTTTACTATCGGTATTTTTGTTACTTAAGGAATAGGTAAAGGGCTGGTGGTCAGCGAAAATTTCCACGTTAGCGGAACTATATACAATAGATAGCTTCGAAAGGAATTTAATGCCCAAATTGCCACATTTCTTTTTCCTTTGTGGCGTAATGTTCTTCTGTTTTATTTATAGGTCTATCATTCTGTGACAAGATAGCTCCAATAGCATACTCGGACGTGTCTGTTATTAGTTGAAATTCCTTTGAAAAATCTGGGTAAAATTATGTCGTCAAATTCTAGAATTTTTTTTATTTTACCGTGTATCGCTTTTTGGCTGAACTAATTTTTAGTTGGGCGTCCATCTTCTATTCTGAAAAGGGCAACCGGTCATGATTTTTAACAAATCGTCGCTAATACCCAGACAGGCCATGAAACGTCTGGAGTTTCTTGAGGGTTCTATGATACATTGAATCCCAAGAACTCGACTTGGTTTTAATATGGTAGAACTCGCATTTGCAGAGCTGGACTTTCACATTTTCGGATTATAGAGCTTTAAAAACTTTACGAACGTTTACTCGATATTTTTCTTTGTTCTTTCTGAATATGAAAATATCGTCAATATATGGTAGACGTAACATATTTTGCCAATACGTTCCCTACCACGAAAATCATCTTTTCTTTTTGAAATGTTGAATAGTAATCTCGTCCTACTTTCCATTATTTACGGAAAATGCTTTTTTTCCATATCAGATTCTTTAAGCGGGATCTGATAAAAGCCGCTTTTTAAATCGAAACCCTTAAATTAATGGTTTTTAGTCAATAGTAGCAGTTAGTTTATTTCCGGTGTAGGGGAGCGGTCAGGAATCGTTATGGTGTTCAACTTACAGTAGTCGATCACTAGAGATTTTTTTTTTTTCGCCGGGAACGTCCGCCTTTTTTTAAATTCCATACGCGTCATTTAACTAATTTTGGATTTGTTTTACTACGTCGTGTGGACTAAGTATAGTAGGATCGGAGAGTCTGAAGTAGATTGGATTTTTGCTTTAACGGCTGTGATATAGGTCAACTTTTTGACCGATCCGTCGAATAGATTGGAAAATTTTTCTATTAACGTGAGTGTGGATTGTTTTTGATGGATGATCATATCATTCTTTCGGTAATCAATAAAGTTAATGAATTGTGATGTATACTGTTTTATTTTGAAAATTTTTAATTTGTTATTTTTGATGCCTAAAAGGCTTACAGCGGTGTGATGGGTTATTTTGATTTCACCCGCGATAGAGTTTGCGCAAAATGATTCGTCATTTTGAGTAGGATATTTAATTAAGAAGGACTAAATGCACCTAATTCTTATTTGACCCGGTGTAGACTAAGATTTTAAGGATGCTATTGCTCTTCGCCCTACAATCAAAATAGTGTAGAGCTCGTAAACCTAAAAATTGTATATGCCTTAGCTCGTGAATTCCTTGATCACTGTTTCCGGCATCCGTTTAAAATTAGAATTCTATATATTCATTAAGAGTCTGACTATCTTGTTTCATTCCTGTATAGCTATCTTATTCAGAACTCGCGCTTATGACTACTTGATATTATTCTATCTCGTTTCCAGGCGTATCAATGGCCGTGACTCAAATGCTAGTGTATTGGCTTCCCAATTGGATGGTTCGGTGTTCAATCCCAACCGCAACGAAATATTTTTTTTTTTCAGGAAACTAATATCATGTACGATGAGTTCAATTACAATTATAATTTAGACTCCCCAATAAATGTTGGATGCCACCCATGCAGTCAAATAAATACTTAGCCTAAACATCTTTACTAGCTATCTATTCCGGAAAACTTAACACGTGCTCCGGTATTTTAAGAGTAGTCATACTCTCGTGAGTGTTGGGACCTTTTTAAAAAAAAAATTGCCTTTCTAATTTGTTAGGATTGTTCTCCAATTTCAGGCATAGGTGTAGAGCCTATGGTAAATCAGCTGGTTCACGTATTTCCAGAAGGCGTGGTAAATTCCCTCTAAATCCTCTTTCAAAGATGTCCAGCACCTTGTCTCTGTAAGTTTCAGAACTTAAGGTTTGGGGTTAGGCCTTCTGGTGCTGCTATAGCTAATATCATTCTCAAAGAATCTTCTCCTAGCCTTTGATCAAAACCACGCGCAACTGGTCTGCCCTTACGTCTTTCAACGCCTTATACTTCAAATTGTACACCCAACGAAATCCAATAATCTTTTGATTTTCTGGGCAATTCAACAGCTCTCATGTGTTATTTTCTGATAAAGATTTATACTCCTTCTTCATTGCAGCAATCAAAAAACTTTTATCGTTTCTAGTTACAGCTTCTTCGTACGTCAACGGTCAATTTCTTCTGTGCAAAAAGCATGATAGTTATATGAGCTATAAGCGTATCTCACCTGCTTCTTATTTCTTTCGCTTCGTCTGAGCTGCTGTGAGTCTGGTAATTCCATTTGAAGTTGATTGTAATCCAGAACGCCGTCCAATTCTGCACAGTCCATCCCTGCTCCGGATTTAAATTTTGTTTTGCTATAAGTCCTTCTTTCTTCTGCGCTGCTGTTATATTCATCCAACCGGATTACTTCCTTAGGTATTTCATTAGACGCGGTTAACTCCTTATTAACGAAATCCTTGTCTGACGCCATTACTTGACACTTTATTGAATTTTGCACTTTTTCTTTAAATATTACATCTCTGGTCATGTTTTTCTGTTTATGGAACTTCACGTTCTACAGCCCTTGACGTCCTCACAATAACCAACAAAAATGCATTTTTCACTTTTAACATCCCATTTCTTGCGCTTTTCTTTCAGGATGTGCACATAAACGTTACTTCCAAAAAACTTTCAGATGATGAACGCTGGGTTTCTATTGATACCATAGTTCATGGGGTGTTTTATCTGCGACCGAACTGTTTCCAGTTCTGTTCAATAGGTATATACACTGCTGTGCTTACAGATTCAGAACAAAAAACGTTTTTCCATACCACTAGAATGCAACATAGCTCTGGCCAACTCTGTAAAAGTCCGGGTTTCTCTTTCTATTGATCCATTTTATTCAGGGCAAATTTTTTAGCAAATTTTAGCGAAAATTTTTTGGACTTCTTTTTTTAAAATCTCCGTCCCGTTATCACTTCGAAACATTTTGACTACATGTCTGCTTTTAGATATTTGTTTTATTATCCGTAAAATGCAACCAGGCACCTCAGACTTGTGTTTTAAAACGTTAACAAATCGTAGATGAGAAGTCATCTTTGAATAACAAGAAGTACATTGCCTTGCCAACTGATTTTACCTCCATGGGTCCACAGACATCCATATGTTCCACGATTTCGATGACGATGGAGTTGGCCTGTTCTTATATTTTTTAGTGCAGTCTTCCTTCCAGTGTCCTCTATCTCCACAAGAAAAACATTTTCCAGGCATTTTGGTTTTTACATAAGTTGTGGGCTTTCTACCCCTCCGTGCAAGCAATGTCACTCCTTCTTGCATCTTCAAGCAATTTTCTTCAACCATCAACCTTGACATTAATACATCAAATGTTCGCTCCTTTACCTCCCAATGATTATATTGAGCGGGTAAAGTTATGAGATTTTTAGTAACCGTCATCGAATCTGAAATCGGCTCCTCGAGATCTTTGAGTTGTTGCCTTAACTCCTCCTGCAGCAAATGAATGCTTGACGAAGATTTTTGTTCATATACTGAACACAACTTACTCCACATTTTATGGGATGTATCACAGTTCATGATGGTTAGAAGAGGTTGTGACCCAACGGACGTTGCAATAATCTTTTGAGCTTTATAGTCACTTTTAGTTCACAGTTCGGCCTTGTCAGCCACCGCCGATATTGGCGTTTTGTCCATTAACTATATCGAATAGCTCGCTAGTGTTTAAGACTACCCGAATCTGAAATTTCCAAACAGCCCATTGGCTTGCACTAAGCAATTTTGCAATTTTCACTAAATCATAATTTTCCATCTCATACGATTCTTTTGCGTGACACGGTTTTGTTCTACGGAATTTTACTATTTACTCTACACACTCGAAAGGCACACGATTTGTTAAAAAAAAATCCGACCGACTGTACTTAACGCTTTCCAGCTCCATTATATCAAAAATAATTTCTTCTTTAGCGCGTATTCCAAACTTTTTAAATTATTTAAGTTCTTCTGGGCCCATAACCTGTTGCAAAATACAAAATAAAACGCGAGTAGCTAGTAGCAAATATATGTCTTGTATATGTTTATTTGCTGGCGGATTACACAAGAGTGACGAATGTCACCAATGTCAACTTGATCTTAAAAATAAATTTCTTACTAATACATACATATGACTTTACATAGGCTTTGAGTAAACCAATATATTTACTTATATTATAATATTTCAATACTTGCCCTCCATGAAAGCATCTTCCTCCCAGAAGGATCTAGATGAGAAGCTAACATAAAAGTCTTTAGCAAATCCAAGTTCAAGTATGGTGTATTCAATGTTCTCTGTGAGGATTCCTAATATATTCAGAATATTAACGTTGTCAAATAAATTATTAGTTCACACCAGTCGCAGCTACTTGCCTGCTGAAGATGCCGATGGGTATCAAGTGAAACATAATGTTTAAAACCGCTCATAAGCTACGCTTATGCATAGACATGCTGTTCTTTGGACTACTGCTATTTAGCATAAGACTGATCAACACCCACAATGAGCTATCTTCCTGGAGATTCGACAGCGATGTCGCAATTGCGGATGTGTTGACGTTATTAAAGGCGCTCTCTATGTCCAGGAAAGCAACCATTGTGTACTCTCTATAATGTAGGGATCATTCGATGTGGCTAGTCAGTGAATGCAAAGCCATTTCCACCGACTGTCCTTTCCTCTCTCCAAGACAGTGTAATGTGTATCACTTCTACACAGCTCCTCACAATGTTATATAGGCAATTAGGGCAGGGCATTCCATAAGCGAGTTGTACGGCTTAGGAAAGAATCACGATATTTTAGAGTACGTCCGAAAATGAGCTTGAGGGTATACTGATGAGCATTCATAGCGATTTGGGTGTTACGGTTGAAAGTTTAAATGGGTGGAATGCTACTGGCGATTTCAATGGAGCACTGGTTGTGGAAATAGCGATAAAACAAAGTAAGACAGGAGACATTACGTCGATGTTCGAGAGTGTCAATTGAATGACTGATATTGGTATCACCAATGAGTTTTATCGCACGGTTTTGAATCCTATCTAGCAGGTGCAGATATGTTTTAGTAGCAACTGACCAGATGTGGACATTGTACTCCAATTCTGGGCGGATGAATGCCTTATATATTGTGGCCAGATCAAAGGGGGTGAAATATTTCTTACATCACTTGAGGAAACCTAGACATTTCGCAGCATTTTTGGCGACATCGAATATGTGGTCATTCCAATGTAAGTTATCACTTACACACATACCGAGATTGGAAAGTTTATCGGTTTCGACGATGCAAGTGCCATTAAGGGATAATGGCTGGGTATTTGAATTTCGCTTTAATGACAGCAGACAGCATTGAGTTTTGGAAGCATTAAATTCCACTCGGTTGATAGTTCCCCAATTGATTATGGTGTTAATAGCGGAATTTAATGAGCTTAACATACCCTGCCGTTTCCGTTCTACAACCGAAGAGTAGGGGCGTGAGTCTGGGAACGAATATGAAAAGCAAAGAGAACTTTCATCAGCAAAGAAATATATTGGATTAGAAGTAATAGACAAGAGATCAAGAGAGCACTTATTTTGTTAATATTAGACTTGAAACCGTCCAAGACAACTTGAATTGAACGTTCCGAAAGGTAATTTATAATCCATTGAAGAAGAGAATCTTTCGACAAAAGAGCCTGATGCCAAACTCTGTCAAATACCTTAGAAATATCAAGTGCAACTATCTTGCTTTCGCCAGATTGATGTATGCTTTGGTTCCACTTTTCGGTGAGACATGCCATCAAGTCACCAGTGGACCTGTTGGTACGAAAACTATATTGCTGGTCATTGAGAAGTTTTCGTGTTTCGAGATATTTCATGAGCTGATGGTTTATCAGCGTTTCCACGACCTTGGAAAGAAGAGTAGGTGCAATGGGTCTGGACAAATGCTGTTTTCCATCTGCTCGAAAAGAGTCCTAAAGAGTAGGATTGATGAAGAAGGGGCGAAATACCATCTGGACCAGCGGATTTATGCATGTTAAGATCTTTGAGTACTCTTGCTACTACACGAGTGCGAAAGTGGATTCGTCCTATTGTAGATTCGACGCACTCAAGTGTAGTCGGGGACAAAGCACAAAGGATGAGGCAGAATTTCTTTGAATTTTTGGCGAATGACCAAAAATTTTTACTGCATTTGGGGCATTAAAGTATTTTTTGCCTCAGTTTTTGATCGTATTGGAATTTCACACGCTTGAAAAAGACGTTGCAGTCATTTCTGGCTCGTTTAAACTTTTTTCGGCTTTCCTCTGTCGGGTTGGTCTTGTAGGGCCAAAAAAACAATTCTCTTACCCTGACAGCCTCCTTACAGCTTGAGTCATACCATGCCTTTTCTTTGGTTTGATACTTTTCAACCGATGAGGGATAAAGCATTTCATTCCAAAGAGAATAATTTCTGTGATCATATCAGCAGCGGGATCCACGTCGTTATCGAGGAAACATAACGACCAGTTACAATTCCCAAAGAAATCATTAAGTCCGCTCCATACGGTTCTTTAAGGAATCTTTTCTCTAACTGTGTGGTGGGTGTACGAAAATATGACACAATGGTCCGACGAGCCTAGAGGGGAGAGCACATCAACGCAGTACTTGTCAGGGTGAGAAGTTAAAAACAAGTCCAGGGTGTTGGCGGTATGACTATCAACATCTGGTATTCGTGTGGGCTCATTCACAAGCTGAGTTAAATTAATTTCCGCAGCGAAGATCTCAACACACCGTCCTTCGGATGTTGTCTGTCAAGAATATCGAAGCCAACCAGAATTGTGTATATTGAAATACTATAGCCCGTACTATAACGATTTCAGTATGAGGATACAGGGATACAATTCTGTACGGCCTCGGCACACTGAAAGCATCGGTCCCACTAGATCACCGAAATCAAGCAGTGTTGGGCGCGGTAAGTACGTAGGTGGGGGATCACATGGGAACTCAGTACTCCGCGTGCTGTTGACAAAACGCGCCACATGGGCATAGTACCCCGGCGTTAAATCCCGGACCCTACAAATTAATTTGTATCGTTCCCTTGATAATAATAAAAAAAAAATACAATTCTTTGAATGGAGTCAGACAGCGCATCAAATCCTGAAAGGTCGAGTTGCTGTCCAGTTTGGGGCTTCTTTAATTTTCTTACGGAGTGGGAATTTTAACCACATGAAATTGAATTCCGGATTGGAACAGGGACTATTTTGTGATGGAATTTGGTAAGCTACATCACAACGCTCATAAATTGCGAGACCGCGATGGGGGAAGAATAGTGACACTAGTTCGTAGACAGGTGGCTTCAGATCAGAGTGATCTGAGCGGTGTGGAGAGGATCTACCTGTGTTTCACTAAGTGCTAAAACAGCTGGTCGGTACTAACAAACGTGGACGTACCAAGAAAAGTGATTACATTTTAGTCCGCGTATACTGGCTACATATACATATACTGAATTCCCTTGTCATAATTACAAACAAACACAGCAAAAACAAACACCAACGATACTAAGCAAGACTGCGAAGTGAAAATTCTCTAGCGTAGGCAGGATAATATCTGAGGACCTTTGTAGCTCGGCAGGTATTATACCGTCCGGACCAGCAGAAGTGTATGCGGTTACAAAGGAACAGCGGTGTGAGAAACATCCAATGGACAGCGGTCGAAACGCAAAACTAAGGTAAGAATTTTTCCTTAATTTCTTAATTTAAAATTTAAGCAAAAATAAAAAAAAAACAATAAAATTGAAATACAAAATGGGTCGATTGAGAATAATTTTAAATTAATTAATGGACTTTAAAATGTCGAAGTTATCAAAATCGATCGAATGTCAAGAAGAAATTTTAAATGAGATCAGTCGGGATTACGAACAATTTAGAAAGTTGATGAGTCGCGAGAATAAAGGGGGTATTTAACCGATTTATCTGATATCGATGAAATGTTCAAACGGGTGAAAAAATAACAGTCCAATATTGTCGGAAATGCTGGTGATCCACTAAAATAAAAATACATTCAGGATGAAATCTTCTCGAAAATCAAGAGAATTTATTTCATCATATATATTCATAATAGTCCGCTATAACACCGAATTACTGGGGACACAAAAACTTCATTATCTGAAAACGTCTATGTGTGGAGAAGCCGCTCGATTAATCCAGCAGCTTCCAATATATTCAAAGAGTTTTGCTTCAGCTTGGACAGTTCGGTGGTCCAGAACAAGCGCAAACTTGTAAATACCCAGCTTAAAAGATTAGTAAAGCAAAGTAAACTAACCAGAGAATCTGCTGCTGGCCTGAAATCATTATACGACACCAGCATTGAATACGTTCACGCTCTTTTTTGCTGATGAAACATGGACGCCATTTTCATGATTTTTATTTTTAATAAACTGCCACCGCAGACACACTTCGAAGGTTCTTTCTTATTTGTTAAGAATTTTCCTTTTATATGATAATAAGGATTACCAGATAAAATTTAACTTTTTGAGGTTTTATTTTGTACCTTTAAAGGATTCACCCATTACTTGTCTTATTCGCCTATATGCTGTCTGTGGTTTGGTAATATCTCGTGCAGGTCAGCATCGTCGTCAGCTGAAGGGAAGGTTTCACACCTCACACAGTTATGTAAAAAAAAAAAAGCTGCGACCCTAAGACTTTGCCGTCCCAGACAGTTTTGTTGTTGCCGCCATCAGCATTCATTTCTTATCTTAGTTGTTAATGCATCTTATATTTTCCATTTTACGTTTTTAGACTAATGATGACATTCCCGGTGCTTGTCTGGAGTTAAATTCTGGATGCATATCTAAATATCTCGTCTCTTGTCTTCTAGCCGGCTAGTCGCTGATAAAATGCTGGGATTTCCCTCTCCTTTGCACTGCATCCAGTTTGCTCAATCTGTGTTTCAGTTGTCCTCCGCTTTTCTATTTCCTACAAGCACAGAATCTTTTCACGCAGTCTTTGCAGCTCTTTTCGCGCCCTTTGTATTTAAGCATTCTGGTCAATTCATTATGATTCCTCGGTGAGTCAACCAGACTTCTGCCTTGACGTTGCACATCTGCTTCGATGGTTTACATCTTTGTCATATGTACTTGTAAGTGGTAAATAAAGAAATAGGAATAAGTATATGCACTGAAGAAAAATAAATTTGACGAAAACTAGTATTTTCAACACTCCCACTTTTTGCCAACATTTACAGTTTTCATTTTAAAATGCACCAAATCAAAATAAAAAAATCTTAATTATTTCTTTATTAAAATAACTCCCATCAATGCACGCAGGAACTGAAAACGTTGTCTTAGTAGAGTTTTGGAAAGAACATCCGCAACCATTTTCTTCGTTGACACATGCTAGAGATCAAAGCTACCTTCTTCGAATTTATCACATTCTATCTCACATTCGTCTGTGGAATTAAGGGTTTTTTTATCAATCGGATAGCAGTTTTGTTGTCTATGAAAAACGATGTGTTGTTATCTATACTCTTCGGTGTTAATTCCTCAAACAACCGTTGCAACCAAACAAGTTCTCTAATCGCCTCAGATGTACTATGTACTCCGATTCTATCATGGAAAGCGACACATATTTTTGTCGTGTACTGTTCCAACTTATTATTCCATCATTGTACAATATTTAAAAACTTTGGCTTTTCTTAGTACCGACTGACGTTCCCGATAGCGTAGCTTATATCTGGCCTTGTTGCGATGGCCAGGTACATCAGACTCCCAACCAATTGCCAATATGGAAACTTACTCGGTTCTGATTCCTCAAAATTAGATAAGACCTGATTCGGGCCTTTGGAAATAGAAACCGGATTGCAGTTCTCAAAATAAAATCGTTCCAAACGTTCCACATAAATAGCTAATATGATTAAATTTCCCTTTTGATGACTAACGAATACACACGGGTATGAATCACACACCTTGAATCCAAAAAGTTCGATGAAAGACTTAAATTTGCGAATCCAAAAGAGTGAAGCTTGTTTCAAACCATAAAGACTCTTCTGCAACTTACAAACGCGTCCACTTTTGTCGTTGAAGCCAACTGGTTGCAGCATATATATGATTTCTTCAAGAGGCCGTTAAGAAAGGCCGTTTTGACACTAAACTGTTTCATGTGCAAGCCCTTTTAAGCAACAAGTGCCAAAATTGCTCGCAATGATGTGAATCGAGCCACTGGACTAAACGTCTCCAAATAGTCGATACCGTATTCTTGAGTGCATCCACGACATACCAACCGTGCATTGTAATGTTCCGCCATATCACCTGGATTTTTCTTCGCCTTGAAAACCCATTTGGTCCATTTGGTCTCTCAACTAGAACCCAAATATGATTTTTCACCATCGAATCTACTTCTTCCTTCATAGCCTCAAACCACTTGACCCTTTCGGATGAGTTGATTACCTCCTCATAAGATTTTGGCTCCTCACTTACTGACAACAAGGTCGCTATTGAAGCGCTCTCCTGACGGTTACGTAAACGAGTCTCTAGACTATTGTTCTCATCGATGTCTTGCAATGTTGTCGGACGACGTCATAAATCCACCGTCATTTCCTGAACTCCAACTGATTATTGTGACTAATGATGATTCTTCTGTCAGAAACTTCACGGCACGATATACCAAGATGCAAATCGACTTATACATGACACGATATCCTTTTTGACTTTCATCTTAGCCAACAAATATGCATTTTTTTTGATTTTTATTTAGCTTACTACAGTTTTGTTTTGGTATATGTTCATAAGTCTCTGACTTAAAAATACGAAAATGTGCAGACTTACCATATCAAATCTCGTAAGGCGTCTTATCCTTTACAGGTTGGTAAAGATGAAAGCAGCTGCTTATACTGCTTCTGCCCATAGCTTTGGACTAAAACCCTTTGCATGGATCATGGATCTTGCCAATTCCATTATTGTTCGATGTTCACGTTCAAAATATCCATTTTGTTTAGGCGTGTATGCAAGTGAACGACGATGGTGAATACCATATTATTCCAAAAACTGTGTCATGTAAAACTTTAAAAATTCTATTCCATTGTCAGTCTTAAGATTCCTAACAGGATGTAAACATTGTTTTTCAGCAACCTTGAGAACTATTTAAAACTTTTCGGCCGCTTTTGACTTATTCTTGAGGGTAAACGCAAATTTTAATTTCAAAAAATCATCTTTGAAAAGTACTAATCAAAACCATCTTCAGTGACGAAGCTCATTTTTGGCTCAATGGGTTCGTCAATAAGCAAAATATGCATTATTTTGAAAACTTACATATGCTTCATGAATCACCACTTCATCCACAAAAAGTAACTGCTTAGTGCGGTTTGCATGCCGGCAGCATTATTAGGGCATATTTTTTCGACGATGATAACGATCGTCACGTTACTGTGAATGGTCAGCATTATCGCGCCATGATCACCTATTATTTTTGTGCCGAATTGGAAGATATGGACTTGGACGACATGTGGTTTTAACAGGATGGTGCCACAAACTACACAGCACATGCTAATTTTGACGTTTAAACGCAGATGATGTAGCTGTACTAAGTGTTGGGTCGTGTCTAGCAATTGTCTGCACTAAAGCATATAGGGGGACTTAAATCTGATACAGAAGTGATACAACATCTTACGATGCTTTCTGCAAAAATGATGTCGGAGCACGACATCTGTGAATCTCCAGTATACACTTGCATCAGGTTGCAAGTATTCCGTGTTGACGTCGTGGGTGCTGGTACTGTAGGCACTTTATCACTGAAGCGCTTTCTCGCTTCACTAAAAAGAAGTAGCAAGGAATACAGTGGACAAGTTCTTTGTCGACGTGCTCTGTTCCGCAAGAATAAAATGTGTACAATTTAATTAACCCTTTAAGTTTATGTTTTTGATGTTCTCTGGTAATTTATTGTAAAACTGGAAGCCAATATATTATAATGTACGTTATCATCTACCCGTCTGCATTCTTTGAATGTTGAGGTCATTTCTTTTTCGTTTAGGTACGAGAGGCATATAACATTTTTAATTTTGTAAGCCAGCTTCATTATTATAATAAATAAAGTTTGATTAAGGTAGTTAGTTTAGTTTTACATAAGTCTTATGTTTGTGTATCTATTACACTTAAGAATGATTCGCATGGACATGCTTTGAAATTTGACTATACATTGTAGTAATAATAAAATTTATTCTCTGTGATAAGCTAAATAATGGAAGGAGGGTTCGGAATTGTTCATCGTTGGCCAACAACCTGTCCTCTCGATGTCAGTGTAGCTAAATGATTAATTTTGCCATAACAACTAAAATACAAGACTTCCTTCTTCCCAAATTAAACGTCCAAACTTTGTCTTTGTGTGGCAGACTAAGCTGGAAGTTTAATACTGAAAAACGGGATGACAGAGCGTACACAACTTTTTATGCTTGTAAACCTTCAATTAAAAATGGGATCTTCAACTAAAAATGACCCAATTGATGTACACAGCCATAATACTTCCAATTTTTAGCTACAGTGCTATGGCTTGTTGGCAAGCGCTAAGTATGAAATATGACATTAAAAGAGTTAAAAAAGCTACTGCCTTTTGATCTGTTAATAATCAATAATCAAAGAATCTGACTGCTGGACTATCTTTATTGAGACAATAAGATTTTGGATACACTACTAGGCGAATTTGTAGCTCCTGCCTTCGACTACATCACACTCTCTCTAAATATCAATCGAAAAATCTCAATAAAATACCAAGCTATAAAAGGGTTATGGCGATTAATCATTACCCATCGTCATCTTAATCATTAGTTGACACATTAATACATATTTATGTTATATATAAAACGTTCTACACAAATGATTTGTATCAAAATTGTATTAGCTAACTGGTCACATTCAAGTCTGATGCTTTAAATTTCAAACGTTTACAAATAATATACTACATGAAAAACTGTAAATACCACCGCAACAATAACATGAAAAGCTCTTTTGTATTCATAACCCTTAGGCTGATGTCAGAGTGGCCGCGATAAGCGATGCGATAATATTGGGCGACAGTGTGCGAGAAAGTTCTACATCCATATTTAAAGGTAAATCGCTTAAAGTGAGTCAAAGCGAAAAATAAAGAGAATTGCGAGAGAGCGATTCTGAATCGCTTTATCGCATGATAACGCTTTGGTGATACGTGTGTTTGATGCATACTAAACTTAAATTTCCGTTAGTTTCTGGGTGTAATCTTTTTTTTTTTTTTTGCAGCTTAAGCTTAAATTACAGTTTGTTTCAAAATGACACATATTTTTATGCATTTGCTCTCAAGTGCAATTGAACTGTCATAGTGACCAAATGTAAAAATGAGCAAGAAACTTGATATAGGGTTTTCTAATAACGACTTGACAACTTTTTTTTTTTAAATAAAAGTCAAACCATTTGAGATATTTCAAAAACTTTATTATTGGCTTGAAGTACAATCAAAACATTTATGAATGGAACTCGACTTCGTTCATATGGTCGCAGCCGTCGATTCGTTGGACCCAATTTTCAACGACTTGGCTACACATTTCGGCCGAAGCGGCCGCTATTTCGCGTTCAATGTTGGCTCTGAGCTCTTCCAACGTCGTCGGCGTGTTGGCATAAACCAATGACTTAACGTAGCCCCACAGAAAATAGCCGGCGGCGTTAAATCGCACTAATGAGGCGGCCAATCGACTGGCTCATGTATTGAGAAAACAAGCTCACCATACTTACTCTTCAATAAATCGATTGTAGCGTGTGTTGTGTGGCTTGTGGCACCATCATGTTGAAACCACATGTCGTCCAAGTCCATATCTTCCAATTCGGGCCAAAAATAATCGGTGATCATGGCGCGATAACGCTGACCATTCACAGTAACGGGACGATCGTTATCGTCGACGAAAAATTATGGCCCGTGCAGTTATTTTTTGTGGATGAAGTGGTGATTCATGAAGCGCATGTGGGTTTTCACCCAACCAATAACGCATATTTTGCTTATTGACGAACCCATTGGGCCAAAAATGAGCTTCGTCAATGAAGATGATTTTGCGATGAAATTCATCATCTTGGCGCATCTTCTCCAGAACCCAATCGGAGAACGTAGCTCGTTAGTGTACTTTACCATGATGAAAATGTTGAGTTTACTGAATAAATTGACAATAACAGTTTGATGATCAGTGAAAGAGTGCGTTCACAAATTAAATTCAAAGTTGTCAAGTCCCTATTGGAAAACCCTATATAAACGTTGAGGACTTAATTTCTGAAATTTTTAAGCGTTCGGTTTTGTTTGACCAAAAAACAAAAAATTACCACAACCGGCTGGTTGTTGAAAAAAATTGGAAGGAAATTGAAGAAACTTTTCAAATATCAAGTAAGTCTTGTATTTATTTATATTTGTGGATATTTAATATTATACCCTATGTGTACATATAAAACTGCAAAAAGCATCTCGAACTAATTGTCCTGTTATTAAATTAATAGGATGAAATACCTCTTCACTTCCATTATTTTCAATGCGTGTGTGTGTGTGTCGATGGACATTGGGACTTCCTTCAAGGTCAATAATTGTGTTATGAAGAATACAAATAGCTTTTACGAAATCAGGATCCGTTTCAATTGGCTTCCAGAGCAATCGCCATTTGAAAGTCATTATTCCAAAAGCACATTCAATGCACCTGCGCACTCGAGCGAGGCAGCTGTTGAAATACCCTTTTTCAGCATTATTAGTGCGGCTTAAGTATGGCCTCAAAAGCGTGTCGAACAGTGGATAAGCTTCATCGCCTACAAAAACATGGGGCATTTTAATATTTGTTCCAGGCAAATTAGTATTTGGCGATAAAGCTGCGATGCATTAAATGTTCCACCATCACTTTGTTTGCCATATCCTCCAACTTCAATAGCAATAAATTTACTATTAGCATCAGCTACTACTACCTTGAAGAACCACTGAGAAAAATTTTTTGTAATTGTAAAACATAGATCCTGAATGAGGTGGACACTGAATGCAAATGTGTTTCCCATCAATAGCCCTAGCACAATTTGGAATGTTCCACAATTTCCAAAATTCGTCAGCTATCTGACCAATCATTTCTTTTGTAGGTTGTGGCATATGCTTTGGCTGCAACCCCTCCCAAAGTGCTGTGGCGGTTTCCTTGACAATAACAGAGACTGTGGTCCTTCCTATATTAAATGAATATGCCAATGATGCAAACGAAGCCCCCGTTGTTATATACCTGCAATTAGTTAATTTTTTTTTTTCATTATTATTGTACATTTTCAGAGGACTGTTTAAAAAAAAGTGGAAAAATCTTCGGGACTAGTTTCGAAATGAATATAAAAAGAGGCCGATAGAAAAGTCAGGAGATTGTGGACCTGATGCTGATCATAGTTCCTCATGGCCATATTTTGAGGCACTAATGTTTTTGAAAGACCAAATAAAGCCTAGGCAATCGTTTGGCAATTTGGAGGCTCCAATAGTAGTTTGTGTATTCCAGAGTTTAAAGATTCGCAAGATACTGTGTTGGCACAAAACTTGGCTGATTTATGTAACTCCGATGAAGAAGAGTAAAACTCCAAAAAAGAAAAAAATGAAATTTAGCATGACGTCTCAGCTATTGGCCATTGAAAAGGAGAAACTTAAATTGTTGGAAAAGAAAGTCAGTGAGAAAGTCAGACTTTTTTTTTTTGTTTTGTTTTTTTTTTTTGTGAGCCTTCTGCCATATATGAAAAATATGGATATGCGAAACAAACTTTTTTGCAGAATGGAAATTCAAAAGATTGTTTTTTCCCATTTTGATGAGGGTAATACAGATGATGCATTTATAACTAAGTATAAGTACATACTATAATACATGTAAAGTAATAAATATAAATAAAAGTGTACAATACAAAGTTACCGCAAAGTTATTATCAGTTTTTTACAAGGCGTTATGGGGTGAGGAACAAAATTTGTCCAACATTTTTCCAACTTCCTATTAATTTTCTCCAAAATATAATCAAAAGTAGTTATTGATATTCGGGTGTATATAAAAAATTTTCCTGAGAACTGCCTTAAATTCGTATACAACGTATGAAATTCGCCTTCCAAACGGTTTTGATTGAGTAGATAATTCCCGTTTGTTTTTTTCATCACAACATTAAACACTGCTGCTAAAGCAAAAAATTCTTCATCCGAGTCCATTACGACTATGACCGCGACTGAGACTAAAATCAGAAGACTCGTAATGTTTCTCTCTTTGCTAAAAACTTTCACTGTGACATCGCTTCTCGCATCGCATAGCTTATCGCGGCCACTCTGACATCAGTCTTAGGGGAAACTCTGCTTATTTTTAATTTGTCGTTCGCAACAGTTCGCTAATTTCTTCGGTGTTGGTTGCAAAGCGTACATTTAATCGTTCAACATACATACATAACTAAAGCACATTTCGTATTTTTTTGACAATCGGTCAACGCATCAATCTGGACTTTCCTATCCTAATAGGCAAGAATTAATAGAGATCCTCCGGTTGACGATCTAATCCCTTTAATATTTTGGTCCATCGTGACTTAAGTGGTAATCCATATCCCATAAACACTCTAGTCTAAATACTTTTCACAAGCAATAGCTGTGTATATTGTACCCGGTGCAATATAGTGACTCTATAAACTGAAATTAATAAAATTGTAAAGTGCAAAACAGTCACACTTATCGATACATCGTGTCGCGCTCTCGTAAGCGATTGCAAAGTCTAGGTGAAGGAAACCAACCTCAAGAAAATCGGATATTCAACCCTGGAGACCTGAAAAAATTCACAAGAGAATACCCAAGAGGAAGAAAGTTTAACATCTCCCACCCTGGTACGTTCGACTAAAATTATTCAAATGTGAGTTAATCAATCTTGCCAATCTTGTAGTTTCTTTTGCGCCTCATTCGCTCGTTCACTAATTCGCTAGTTCGCTTCTCCGTACGCTTGAAAACTGTACAGTCCACAATCCACAACTCAGCATCACACGATGCTAAACAGCAACCTACCCCTACGTTGCCTACCTACTTTAGGCTCACACGGTCAACCACTCGGGAGCCCTCTACGCAACATCAGCACAAACTAAGTTCACATGGTCAACCGCTCTAGAACCCTTCACAAACACCAGCACACGAAAAACCGCTCCAATGATTGTCATCTGCCAATACATATTATAAAACACTATTTATTGTAACTTAATTCTAATAATTGTGATTGCGCAGGTGAATTGCAAACTAAACGTTCGGAAAATTTCCGCCGCAAGCTCAAGTTCTTGGAATTGACTTCTGCAAATAAATTAATTTGCGAAATTTAAATCAAAATTGTATTCATTCTATTGTAACACTTCAGACCTAGAGGGTCTAATAAATATTTTTTTTTTATTAAAACGGAGTTCTCCCCTACTTGTGTAGTGAACAGTGGTGTAGTTCAGAGAACGGTAATGTCTTTAGAGTTAAAAAGTTTAATATTTTGCAAACCTTTCTTCCCCATTCTCGTTTTTGAAGTTAAAAAGTTTATACCAATTTAAAACAATAATTTCAAGAACTGTACTGGTGGGTTTTAATCCTTCATCGCTGAGGAAAAAAAACAATGATCAAAGTTGTCCTAGATTTACTTCTGTATGCTGATCTACCATTCCTAGCAAAGACCTAGAATCAATTATGTAGAATATTTCTCTCTATTATATAAAAAAGTCTATTTTTTATTCAAGTTTATAATTATTTATTTGCATTTACTTCTTTTGTCAAATCAATTTTTTTTATACATGTAAAGTGTCATTAGCACAAACCGATTGTTTGATCATGGGTCGAAAAGTCGAAAGTCGCTTGCGACAATTTTTAATACAAATATATATATATATATATATTACGGAAAAAAGAAGGAAAAAATAAAGTTGAAAAAGCATGTTGAAAATATTTCTGAAGAAAAAACGCTAAAGATATTATAATATTGAAGCGAGCGGTGGTTGGCGAGCGAAGCGTTACCTTTAAACTGAAAGCTCTCTTTTGAACTTATCACAAACATTCATTTTACTGTGTAGAAATAATTACAAAAAAAGAGTAAATAAATAAACAAAACACAGCACCTCTGCCACATTGAGAAATACTAGGTGGAGTGAAAAGTAACCGCCTTGACCGCCAGAGTGCGCTGCTACTGCAAAAAGCTTATGGTGCCTTGAAGTCCGTTAATATTTAGACAGACACGCCAAATTTCAGTGCGATACTGTCTTTAGTTTTGTTTTGACAGCTGATTGTTGTTGATATGTTTGGCATCATGTTGAGTACGGACAAAAGCGATTTTCGTTCTCTCATAAAACATTATTTTTTGAGAGGCAAAACGGCGAAGAAAACAAAATAAAAGTTGGATAAATATTATGGCGCTAATGCTCCGTCATATTACACCGTCAAATATTGGTTTCGACAGTTTCGTGGTGGCCGCAACTCCACTACCGATCTAGTCCGCAGGTGCAGGCCCTCCGACGCGGTTACAGAGGACAATGTCAAAAAAATACATGAAATGGTGTTGGCTGACCGGGAAGTGAAGGTGCGCGAGCTAGCAGATACCATAAAGATTAGTACTGAGCGCACATGCCATATTTTGGGCAATATTCTGCATATAAAAAAGTAATCCTGTCGCTAGGTGCCGCGCATACTCACTCTAGACCAAAAACACGAACGCGAGAGCACTTCGAAAGAGTGTTTGGACTTGCTGATGCAGAATCGGGCCGACTTTTGGCGTCGATTAGTGACTGTTGAACACCAGAGAACAGAATGAGTACCCGGCAATGAACTGAAGCCCGCACGAGTGCTCCGAAGCGGCCGAGGAAGGCTCGATGGGTCGGAAAAGTTATGGCTTCGGTTTTCTGGGATTGTCATGGCATACTCTTCGTGGACTACCTCAAAAAAGGAAAAACTATCAACAGTGAGTATTACTGTGCATTATTGGAGCGAAATCGCTGCAAAACAGCCTCACATGAAGCGAAAAAAGATTTTGTTTTTGCAAGACAATGCAACGGCACACAAGAGCATCGCAACCTCGGCTAAGATCAATGACTTACGGCTCCAATTGCTGTCGCATCCACCGTATTCGCCCAGTTCGGCTCCCTTGGACTATTATCTCTTCCGAAACCTTAAAAGATGGCTCATCAAAAAAAATTCTGCTCACGCGAGAAAATCATCGACGCCACGGAGGAGTATTTTGCAGACCTTCCGGAAAATTACTTTTCGGACGGGATCAAGAAGTTGGAAAAGCGCTGGAATAAGTGTATCAAACTAAAAGGCTACTATATTGTATAAAATAAAAAAAAAAAAAATAAAAAAAAAATTAAAAAAAAAAATCATTTCCAAGGAGGTTACTTTTCACCCCACCTACTAATTTCTTTTTTGATTTACGTTATTGTATGACTAACAAAGTTCAATTAAGTGTTAATTCATAATCAAAATATATCGTATAAATATTTAATTAAAAAAAATAATAATAAAAACCAAACATTTAATGTCAAAAAACACAAAAAATAAATTAAGATTCCTACCCTATAATCTCCGGCGGTTATTGAAAAGCTTGAATTCCATTCCGGAAAGCAACGACCTGGAAAACCATGATTCTTCTTCGACTTCTCTTTGTTCTATTTCAAACTTAATTGATAGGAACATGTCTACCGAAAATAATAAGTCCATCCCTATCTCCAAACCAAAATGTAAATCTTAATGGTAATTTTAATTTTTTGAGGATACTTGGTGCCATCAAGGATCTCCCAACATTCAAGAGAAATCCTCCCCTTCTTTTTGAGTTATTGAAAAAAGTGTAGAAAAAATATTACTTTACATTAGATGAACCGACAATACCCCATATGAACTAATCATATTAACAGCCATTCGAAATAAAGTTGTTAGTCAGGCAAACGAAGTACTTAACATGTACGGGGCACCCTTAATGTGGGATGAAAGAAAATCTAAATTGATTTTGCATTATTCCGATAAGCGTACGAAAAGGTCGCTTATCAGAGACTTACATAAGGTAATATTTCAAAAGAGTAGAGCCATTCTACAGCTGAATAAATGAACTGCAGTCGGCTCTCCTGATCCACGAACAAGATCAGAATGTAATCATAGCGAAAAAGAGTTAATACGTTGAGATGTTCCTTAGTTCCTTCTTGAGCGGCTTAAATGAACCTCTTGGTTCTAGAGTAAGAATAACGCAACCGAATTCACTAGCTGCTTCCTTTACCTGCTATATTAAGGAACAGAACATCTGATATTAAAGAAAACAATCATCGAGATTCAAACCTTACCACCCTACAAACCAACAGAACTAACCAATAAAAAATTACCAAATACTAAAATCAGAGGCCACTAAATAATAAGTACCACCAACCACCATCCAATTCTAACCTCCAACCAAAATTCCAAATTCAAAAAAATAGGAATCAAGAATTTCCAACAATTAGATCAATTCTTTAAAAGGGATGCAACCAATATCCAAGATGCTCCAAATTTTTCAATGTAGTGTTTTAAGCAATCAATCGGGCTTATAAATCCAATTCGGCATCCCAAGGGTTTGCCTTATATAGAAATTTCTTCACCTTTCGGGAGACCACTTTGTTTCCTCTTAGGCACGGGAGCCTCAACTTTTTTCATTAACCTAGAGTTTATATATACCACAGAACAAATAAATATCTAGCAAGCAAATTACAATTACGACAGTGTTCAAAAGATATCAATTAGATAAACAGACAATTTTACCTATATTTTCCGAATTTAAATACCATAAATTTTTCGATAGCCTCCTCATAAAACAATCCTCTAATGTTATATCAGTCTCAAAAAACTCAAAACTGCTTGTAAGATTACCTATTATTAAAGAACATGGCAGCTTCTTCCTAAACTCAATCGAAATCATACCACTTCTTTTCCTAAGACAAGGCCTGTACGAAGCCAAAAATTGGCAGAGCAACGTTGAAATAACAAATTATTCCAAAAAAATTCCAAATTATTAAAAATTGCTCCATCAACAACAAGCAATCAACGAGTGATTGATAATGTTCTTAAAGAATTGGTGGGAAAGATCTCTGTAGTCTACTTAGACGAAAGCATACAAACAGAAATTTTTTTCTTAAAAAATGCTCCATCAACAACAAGCAATCAACGAGTGATTGATAATGTTCTTAAAGAATTGGTGGGAAAGATCTCTGTAGTCTACTTAGACGAAAGCATACAAACAGAAATTTTTTCCAAATAAAGGGAAGCAAACTTTAGAATTAAAGTGGGTAAATGTGAATTTCTGCAAAAGGCAATAGTTTTCCTGGATCACATCATGCCATTAAACCAAACCCCGCAAAAATTCACGCCATCGAGAACTTCCCTATTCCGAAATCTCGTACTGAGATATAAAGGATTTGGTAAAATTAACCAAACCTTTAACAAATTGCCTTAAAAAATGTTCAGATATAACAACAGAAAAATCCTATAAAAATGACTTTGAAACCTGTTGGAATTTATTAATCAATAAGCCAATCCTACATCACCCGAATTTTACAAAGCCATTTATTCTCACAATGAACGCGAGTTGGAGCCTTAGGAGCCATTTTATCCCAGGACGGTAGCGATAAACCAATCTGTTTCACAAGTCGCACACTCTCTACCACCTAGTGTAATTATTCCACAATAGAAAAAGAAATTCTAGCCATTATTTGGACCACACGATATTTTAGGCCATATTGATTTGGGAAGAAATACCAAATAGTGACGGACTGCAGACCACTCACATGGCTTCTGAGTTTGAAGGAATAAAATTCAAAACTCTTGAGATGACGGCTAAAATTAGAACAGTTCGACTATGAGATTGTTTACAAAAAAGGGAAAATGAATACCAATGCATATGCACTAAGTCGTGTAAAAATTACAAGCCCGACTGAAGACCAAAAAATATTCAATAATGACGATACACTTAGCACTGTTCACAGTGCACAAGAAAATTCTTCGATTAAGACACCATAACGATTATTTTCAAAATTTTCTTTCCCCCTAATACGAGGGCTTTTTGATGAACACCCGGATTAGAAATGACAACGCAACGTTTTTAGATTCAGACAATTTATTTTAAAATATAATCCCCTTTCAACTCGACACACTTTTTCCAGCGGTGCTGAATCTTTTTTAACCCTTCTGTATAGTACGACTTTTGTTAGCCTGCAAAATACTCCTCCGTCGTCGTTCGACCCATGGCCGACACCTTTCCGGGCAAAGGCACGGCTTTCGCCTTCTTTTTAGCACGTTCACCGGGTAAAACTACCACTGAATCCATGTCTCATCGACGTTCACGAAATGGCGCTGAAACTCCTCCGGATTTTAATTAAACATAGCCAACCACGTCTTTATAGTGGTCTCACGATTGCGCTTGTTCTCTGATGTGAGCAAACGTGGCACCTATCACGCGGACAGCTTTCCCATACCCAAAATCTAGTGCAGGATATGGATAACGCATTCAGTTGAGATGCCTGCTATCTCAGCCAACTCGAGAATTTTCACTCGGCGGTCTCCCAATACGAGACCATTGATTTTCTCCACGGTTTGGTCTGTGGTAACAGTTTTTGGACCACGGCGAAACTCTGCGAATCAACGGTAAATGGTTATGCGGAAAGTTGAATGGGTCCCATACATACCATCGAGAATGGGTTTTCTTTCCTCACAGGTTTTGCCTCTCAAAAACATGAATCGGATCACGGAGAGATACTGCTCTTTTTCCATGGTCGCAAGAAACACTAACACTATGTTTTGAAATGGGTGTCAAAACAAAACTAAGCGCGGATAATCACTAAATATTGACAGACGGGCTAAAAGAGATATATAGGTACTAAATGATGGTACACTCATTTTGGCTCAGTAGCGCCACTTATCTTCCAATCTCATCAAACAGCCCTCGTAAACTGACTGCCATATGCATGATTGACCAAATTTTTTCATTGTTCAAACCATTTTCTCTAAACACTTTTCGCAAAACAAAACGTTTCGGATCATACGAAGCACAGAAATTTTAAACGACATAAGAGACCAAGACGGACAAGAAAAAGTGATTATCACGAACGATCGAATCACCGAGGTATGAATGAAAAATAACTTCATTTAAAGCGTAAGTTCTTCTTTTGAAAATTAAAGAAAAAATCACAAAAGCTCTTAATTACTGATAAAAATGTCAACTATTAAAATACGATAGAAATCCTCCCAAACCACTTTATTCAAAACCCGAAAACCCTTTAAGACATCTGGAAATTATCCACATCGACATTTACACCATCAACAATAATCAAATTCTCACACTGATCGATAAATTTTCCCATTTTACCTGTGCATACACCTTAGAATGTAGAAGCAATGTAGCCATTCTTAAGTCCCTTAAAAACTTCGGCAGTCCTTATGGCGTGTCAAAGAAAATTGTATGTTATCAAGACTCGGAGTTTGTGGCAAACATTTTTAAAGGTTTTTGTAAACAATTTGACATAAATTTACATTTCACATATTTTCAACAGCAAGCACTAACCCTGTTGGTTAGCGTGGTAAGCAGGGGACAGACGACAAATCAAAAATGAAGTCTTCATCGATGTTCGACAACGCACATATGTATGAATGTACACACAAAATTTTAAAAAAAAAATTGATAATGTAAACGTTTAGTATAAAGCGCCATCTGTCAATTGTTAATTAAAGTACCTACTGAAGTTAGGTGTTGAAAACTACATTTTATAATCACATCCAACTTCAGTGCTTTCGTTTGAAAGAAAAAAAGTTAAATTATTAACCTTCCTACGGTCCTCAAATTTACTATTGCGAACGGGATTCGGGTCAAATTTGACCCAGTACTCTATTTTCAGGCTTTAATTTAGATATTTGTTTGTTTTCTACTAGAAGATTTTATTATTTAATAACTTTAATATTAAAAAAGAAAAAAACAAAGTTATTGAAATCATAAATCATAAATACTTTAACAAATTTTTAATTCAATAATAAAAGGAAAAAAATACAGTCAGTAATTACAATTCGTACACCAAGTTATGATTTTAGAATGCTGTATATGTACATAAACTTATTACAAATGTCGCAAATTATTCCCGTTTTATTATCTGTTTTCTTTTTTGGCATTTCTTTTAGTTGTTCTTCTTCTTCTTCTTCTTGAACTATTTCGCGATTGAGATGATGAAGATGGCTGTGAATCGGTTTCAAAATCACTTTGAATTTTTTTGGCAATTTCAAGTGAATGTCCTCGAGGTAATGTTTGTCGCTTTTTTATGTAGGGACAAGCTGCATATCAAGATCTTCCAAAAAGTAGCGGCGCTTTGAGAGGCAGCCTTTGCATGTATGATTACCGGATTTGCATAAAACAAAAGCGTTATAAGTTGAAATATCGACCATATTACTGAACACTGTTTGAGGCCACCGTTTTATCATCCTTTTGCAAGTGTAGCCACTTACTGCTTTGTCCAATGTGTCTACACCCCCTTTACATTTGCTATAATCCAGGATTATCTCTGGCTTCTTATCCGAGCGATCACTTACTTCTGAGTCATGATGTAAAGCACTTAGTAGATTTACAGATTTTTATTTTTTTTTTTTCTGGTAAAATTTCTGGTGAATTTCTGGTGGTAATTCGATCTTGTTTTTGCGTATTGTTCCTACTAGTGTAATTTGTCTCTCCAGTAATTTTTGTGCCAATTGATAAGACGTGAAAAAGTTATCGGTTGTGACATTGTGTCCTTTCAACCCTACTTTTTTTCTGGAATACTTCCGATTTCCTTGCCAGTATAAGGTTGAATGTTCCAAGCATAGCTCGTTGCAGAATCGCAAAGTACTCAAAACTTAATTTCATATTTCGCTAGCTTTGATGCATGTACTGCCGGAAGGGACATCTTCCTCTGAAAGCTACTACCTGCTCATCTATTGTCACATGAAAGCTACTACCTGCTCATCTACTGTCACATTTTCGGATGGATTGTAAAGTTTTGGCAATATGTCAACCCACTGATTTCACAACTCACGTATAGGAGCAAATTTATCTAACAGTCGTCGTTCACTTCGATTTTCCCTGTTGTCGAACCTTATAACTCTTGATATTTTCTTGAAAATCTTCGATGACATGGTTGCAACAAATATTGGTCTTCTTTTCTTAGAGTTCCATAAACTTTTAGTGCTTCCGTTGTTTGATCGAAAAACGTCGGCCAATAAAAGTAGTCCAATGAATGCAAATAGTTCGGTGCTATCAACATCAGTCCATTCTTTATCATATATGCGTCTGCCCTCAAGGTTGGTAAAGGTCAAAATAGTACGTATCAAAGGAGGTGGAAAAAATAATTCAAAGCTGGAAAATTCGACTTCTGTAATTCTAGAACAAGAATTACGTATCAATCCTGTCACCAATTTTATAATATTTTTTCCTTGAGGCTCTTCCGGCACTGTTTTCATTATGTTTTTTTGAGTAATTTATTTGACCATTTTTGGACACCATCATTTCGATAGGCACAAAGAAATTTTCAACATCACAAAAATCACTGTCTGATGAATCGGGTGCCTCAACATGATCCTAGAACTCAGAATAAGATTCTTCTTCATCCGAAAATACGGTCAAAGAGAATTCACTTTCGCTATCATTCATAGCTACAAAGGTACAATTTCCAAACAAAGGTACGTACTAATCATTAAATGTTTACTGCAATACAAAAAAAGGGCCGTAATTCAAACAATGTAACTGCACAACCAAAACTTTTATTATTCAATATTTTGAAATGAACTATCCCGCGACACGTAACTAACAAGAATGCGAAATAGATCTTTATTCTTGGATGAATAAGTTTTTCTCCGGAAATCTGATAAAAAGGGTACAAATGCACAATGCAAAGATAGATAATACATACAAAATTGCAACTGAAACAACAATACTAGATGGGGTGAAAAGTAACCTCCATGGGAATGGAAAATTTTAAATGTTTTTTTTTATTTTATTCATACACTTATTCTAGCGATTTTCCAACTTCTTAATTCCGTTCGAAAAGTAATTTTCCGGAGGGTCTGCAAAATACTCCTCCGTGGGGTCGATGATTTCCTCGGGTGACCTGAATTTTTTATTAATGAGCCATCTTTTGAGGTTTGGGAAGAGATAATACTCCAAGGATGCCAAATCGGGCGAATACAGTGGATGCGACGGTAATTGGAGCCGTTAGTCATTGATTTTAGCTATGGTTGCGATGCTCTTGTGCGCCGGTACATTGTCTTGCAAAAACAAAATTTTTTTTCGCTTCATGTGAGGCAGTTTTGCAGCGATTTAAAGCCAAAAGATGCACAGTTATACTCGCTGTTGATAGTTTTTCCTTTTTCTAGGTAGTCCACGACAATCCCAGAAAACCGATGTCATAATCATTCCGACCCATCGATCCTCCCTCGGCCGCATCGGAGCACTCGTACCGGCTTCAGTCCATTGCCGGGCACTCATTCTGTTCTATGGTGTTCAACAGTTACCAATCGAAACCAAAAGTCCGTCCGATTCCGCATCAACAAGTCCAAGCACTCTTTCGAAGTGCTCTCGCGTTAGTGTTATTGGTCAAGAGTGAGTATGCGCGGCAACCAGACGCAGGATTACTTTTTCATATGCAGAATAATGCCAAAAATATGTCGTGTGCGCTCAGTACTAATCTTTGTGGTATCAGATAGCTCGCGCACCTTCACTTTTTGACATTGTCCTCTGTAACCGCATCGGAGGGCCTGCCGCTGCGGACTTGATCGGTAGTGGAGTTGCGGCCACCACGAAACTCTCGAAACCTATGTTTGACGGTGAAATCTGACGGAGCATAACCCCCATAATATTTATCCAACTTTCTGCCCCTCAAAAATAATATTTTATGAGAGAACGAAAATCGTTTTTGTCCATACTCAACATGATGTCAAACACGTCAACAACAATCAGCTGTCAAAACAAAACTAAAGATAGTATCGCACTGAAATTTGGCATGTCTGAATAAATATGAACGGACTTTTTTGCAGTAGCACCGCATTCTGGTGGTCAAAGGGATTACTTTTCACCCCATCTAGTATGCTAGTTGGGTCATAAATGACCAAAATTGAGTAGGTAATTAGAAATCAAAGAAAATTGCAAATACCGTTCGACTCACACGTTGGGTCAAATTTGTCCCGAGGGACGCAGACGAAAAAAAGTACGTCGCAAAGTTCCTAATATTTTTTACAAAATCATATTTTGTATTCAGCAGAACACTTTAGAAAAAGTCAAGAAATATCAAGTCCTTCAAAAATGTTGTCTTAGAGAAAACTTAATTTCTTTCTTAAAATGGGTCAAAAATGACCGGAGGACCGTAGGAAGGTTAAAAAAAAGTTGAAAAAGAGAGATACTAGATTAAACTCAGGTGAAAGCAAATTTTTTAAAAATAAAATTAAAGCAAAAGAAAAATAAGTTTAGTGATGCCTCTTGTCGCGACCAGGAAAAATTTAATGGAAGCGCTTAGAGAAGCTGGTGTCGAATTCGCAGAAACAGCTATAACTACGGAACTTAAAAGATTGCACGTGAGCCAATTGGGTAAGAACGATAATTATGATGATTCGGTTGCTGCTTATGAGGGTACTGCAAGAGCTGCCGCTAAGGCTATGTCTTACGAAGCCGTAAATCCCGATGATGCTAATAAAGGTATATAACGCAAACGACTCGAGGTGATGGAGTTTCGTAAGCGCATAAGTGAGCTGGAGTACACGAAGTTACTACCAGTAGACTTAGAACTGAATTCGATGTTATCGAGCATGCTATCCCGACTTTCAGCGGTGACTAGCTAGGCCATTTCGTCTAGCATATTCTCTGTGATTTCGAAGAAATAATGCAAACCACAAACGCCGCGATCGCTTTAAATTGCTAAGTTTGAGACCCTGACTTACTCTCACTAACAACTGTCACTCTGGGATATGATGAATTGAAACCAGCATTCATTCAGGAATTTAATATTGCCGTTTCTCGCCAAGATGTATATAAAATGCTGAGCAAACGACGAGAGCAGTGACAGCAGGAATCGCTTCATTGTTATAATTTAAATATGCAAGTAATTGCCATTAGTGAGACAGAAATTATCGATTTCATTATAAACGATATGGGTAATGGTTTGCCGAATTTACTGCTGAACACTCGTATCATTGACGACTTAAAGCGAACTATTAACCGTTACCAGGGAAGATTCCTGAACCAAAACACATCAGGAAGATCAGGACGAACCACAAATTTTGCTGTAATAAAACCTGCCTCCATGACGAAACCTAATGCCGATAAAACTTACGTGTTATGCTATAATTGCTCACAGATGGGACACATTAAATTGTATTGTCCACGCCCATTGGTTAAAATGGGTCCTGTTTTCGATGTTAGAAAATGGGACATATACAAGTACAGTGAGTACGTGCCCAAATCCGAGAAAGGTTTTATCTCATGTTGCTGCAGATGCCGAAAAACAATTAGCTGCCGTTTTAAGTGACATTCTGGATGTTCCTGATGAAGATGCTTGTGAAGTGATTAGTGCTATGTATTTGGTAAGTGTTGCTTTTAATGTTGGATTTTGCAAGCACAGCATCCATGAAGTTTCCTTCTCTTTTTGATACTGACTGCCCAATTAGTCTGATAAGATCGTCGTGCACTCCTGGTGAATTACCAAGAATGTTGGGAACGCCAAACTTATTTTATTTTTGAATATGCGGACAAAAATTATATATGCTGGGCGAAATATCGTGCCTTATAAAATTTTGGAGTAAAATAAGGAAAATTAAGATGACTATCGTGTCGGATGTTTTAATGACAGTGTCGATAATTTTGGGACGAAACTTTTTATACGCTTTTCATATTCATTTGTATGAAATAAGGTAACGATACTGTAAATTCTTGCTTTCATTAAATAAAAAAAAATGAATTCTGTGCTTTGCCAAATAAACTTCATATGATCCTAAATAGATATAGCCTTTTGAGAATGAATTATTTATCTGCTAATGATGATAAATTTAAGGTAAAAGAATCGATAATGGAAGCTGAGTCAGTTATTCGTGCACCCAAATTTTCACCGGATATATTTAATATTGAATTAGAATATCTTGCCGTGACAGATTAAATGACTTAATTTTAGATTCTTATGTAAATGTAAATTCATACGTAAATGACGATGCTCCGTTTCATTGTGCCCTGACTTTCCTACTTTAAAAGAATTAAAGTACAGTCAATAGCAAGTAAGTTAGAGAAAGACGGAATCATTAGACTAAGCCGTTCACATTATGCTTCCGCTATGGTTTTGGTTAAAAAGAAGAATAGAGAGATTCGTATGTGCTTATATGGGTGATTTACTGATTGGAACTGCTGATTTGGATAAACATTTACTTTTGTTACGAAAGGTGTTGCGACATATACTCAAAGAAATCTTAACTTAAATCTTGCCATACCATATTTAATTTTTTTTTTAAACAGAGCTAGAGTATTTAGGATGCACTGTATCAACTTAATTTCACCGAGCGATTCTAATATTGCGGCTATTAAACGGTATACAATGCCGAATAATCAAAAACAATTGCATTCTTATATATACGATTTATAGACGGTATACGATTTATACCGTCATTTTCCAGAATTTCAAAACCATTGCAAGATTTATTAAAGAGAAATTCCGTTTTTAGTTTTGATAAAAAGTGTCAAATTCCTTTTAGTAGATTAGTATAAGCGCCAATTCTTGCTGTTCTACTTCAGAAGTGAGATGAAAGGAAATTTATTCGATTGGCCGCCTCGTTCGTACGATTTAACGCCGCTTGACTATTTTCTGTGGGGCTACGTTAAGTCATTGGTTTATGACAATACGCCGACGACGTTGGTAGAGCCAACATTGAAGGCGAAATAGCGGCCGTTTCGGCCGAAATGTGTGGCCGAGTCATTGAAAATTGGGTCCAACGAAACGACCGCTGAACGACCATATGAACGAAGTCGAGTTCCATTCATAAATGTTTTGATTGTTCTTCAAGCCAATAATAAAGTTTCTTAAATATCTCAAATGGTTTGCCTTTTATTTAAAAAAAAAAAAAAGTTGTCAAGTCGTTATTAGAAAACCCTATACTACATACAGTGACCCAACTTTTTGATCACATGATTAACAGAATAAAAGCCTTCTGTTCGTAACTTTTTTATTTGTGCTTTTAATTCAACGAAATTTTGAACAAAAAAGTAAAATAATATTATAATTCGGTATAAAAAATAATGGGGACTAAGGTCATATTTTAACATAATTTAATACAACAAAAGGAAAAATAGGGCATTCTATCAATTTGTCGATTTTGCCAATCTGTTCCTACTTAGTACTTCGTACGGCCTTCTGCTTTGAGGACCACTTTTATTTTTTCTTGGCATGGATTAACTTTTTACATTAACATGCGGTGATATTTAGCCAAGCAGTTTAAGTGCGGTGCCATAATTCGTGCAAATCCGGACAATCTCCGGCAAATCCGAAGTAGCACGTTTCACCACAACCCAAAAATATTCGATCGGTTTGAGGCCTGGATATTGTGGTAGCCAATCAAGTATTTGAAATTGCTGATTTTACAGCCATGCTTTTGTAATTTTGGCTGTGTGTTTCGGATCATTATCTTGCTGGAAGATTATGTCCGACAATCTTTATGCCACTTTTTCAAACTTGTAAGGAGTCCGTCTTCGCGAATGGTGATGTTATGAGTGGCATTCATGCGACCCACCACTCTAATGCATTCACCAACCCCTTCTATGCACATGCACCACCAAATCATAAGATGTCCTCCTCCAAATTTTAATGTTGTTTTGATATGGCGATTGCTAATTGGCTCTCCTGGCCTTTTCCAGATCGATTTCTTAATTTCTTATGGCGGTCAATCAATAGGAGCTTTTTAATTTTAGTACATACATGAAAACCGTTTCTGCGCACGTTTCTGTTTGTACGGCCTCAGTTGTTAAATTAATCCCATCGTTTTGCTTTAATGCCTTATTAATCCAGACCACATTTTCATATACTCCATATTTAATCTGCCACACAATACGCCTTTGTATATTTAAATTTAAAATTAGTTTCCTTCCAGACTTATTTTTTTCAGCGTCAGGTTTCAAATATTTGCGTATTTTGGATACAACTCCCACTGAAACTCCACGTCTTTGAGAAATTTCTTAATGAGTTGTCTTGGAAACAATTAGCCTTTCCACTTCCTTAATTTTGGAGATACCAAGTTCCTTCATCTACCATCAAATTTTAAACAATTATTTTAATTGTTTAAACTAAAATTTAAATATACTTTATGTAAAATTCTTATTTTAATACTTTAAATATTTTTATTTTTAACAAAAAACACAGAGAAAACTGAACACTTGGCCAAACTTTGTACTCACAATATGCAACTGCGACATTGTCAACAAATTGGTCACATGCGTTGCCTAAGAACTTCTACAAATTCTCACAAATTAACAGTAAATTTTCGTTTGCTTTTGCTGTGCTGATTCATAATCACTTTATTTATTTTGAGTATAAATTAAGTTCCTCAATCTGTTAAACTTGAAGGGTTACAACTAAAAATTATACTTTGCTCTGATCATGTGATCAAAAAGTTGAATCACTGTATATATAATAGTAAAGTAATAATACTGTTGTGATTCACACCCCGCATGATTCTAGCACTTGCTATCACAACAATCCACTTATCCAGCTGCATATGCATTTTCGGTCAAGTTCATACCCGAGTCATTCACCGAAATTCGAATCCGCATGTAAATATACCATATGCCATACGTGCTGGCGTACATTCGCCGCACTGCTGAAACACGACGCTGAACATGTTTCGTATTTGGGTCAATCCCAGAAAACAATTAAAGAATAATTATGAATGGGATTGCACATACAATGTTCGGAGTGTGGAAATGATTGACAAATGGGATGACATTTGAAACCGACAAAAGAAAAACCACCCAAGCTGCAAAATACTCTGGAACAAGTGGTGAATGATCGTAAGTGTTATGGGAGTGGTTGCGCAAGTCGATTTGGCTACGCACAGAAAAGGTTATAAAAGAGATACGATGCGAAAAGAAAGACAGTTTGTTAATTAGACTAATACAGACGACAAGGTTGCAGCGACGCTAAATACGGCGGACCTTTAGTCAGAAAAATAAAATAAAAGTAACAAAATTAATCAGTCTCTTAATTAAACTCCGTTATTAGACTCTTCTCTCGTTGAATACGAGAAAGCACGGTCTTGCGACGATACAATAATACAATAAATTTAAATAGATAGATATAATAATAAAAAAATAATATGTACCATAGATTTAAGTGCAATATATATGTATATATGTACACATATAACATAAAAGCATCCATAGCTATATATAATTATTCTGTTACCACCTATAACCCTATACTTCACATTTTTTCTTTACTAACACACCTAATAGAATATTCCACGTTTCTCCCCAGCTAACTGAAATTTGTAATATGGTTTACCAAAAAATCGAAACATTCCACCACTTCAACTGGGACTTACAAGAACCATCTCTAACTTTCAGAACCTTATTCATATTTTAACCTAGATGATTATAATAACAATATACAACACAACCAAATCACTTACTCTGTTCGAAAGAAGAGCAACAGTTACTAACTACTATACAGGGTGACTGACTCGAATTGGAACTTTTTAAAATGATATAATTTTTTTATTTTTTGATAAATTTTACTGTGCCAAGAAAAAAAAATGTTGGAAAATACATAAATTTTCTAATTGTATTAGTAGTTTTCAATATGTCCACCTTTGGCGCGAATGATGGCCTTGAGACGGCTGAAGAAAGCATCGCACGCTGCACGCAAGTAGCTCTGCGATATTTTGGCCCATTCCCGGCGAAGTGCTCGTTTGAGGTATTTTTTAGTGCCAACCTTCTCCTTCAAAATACCTCAGACATTTTGTTTGTTGACATATTGCTCTATAACAAATAGCGACTCATCGGAAAAGACCTAAGTCAGCAACTCACCACTTTCGTGCAAGCTTACTAACTCCTGCGCTCTTTCGACTCTAACTTTTTTTGTTGCGGTGTAAGATCGTATGTTTTATGTAACTTCAATGGCTTAAGTGCAGGCTCATTTTTCAGTATAAGTTGCATGCGTTCCAATGATATGTTGAGCTCACGAGCCACTTTCCTTCCACTTCGACGCGGATTTCGTTCAATTCGAGCCTTCACTTTCCGAACCATTTCTACCGATGTTTCTATTTTTTTATGAACACTTCCATGGCGTTTTGCAACGCTGCAAGTATCACGGTAACGAGCTATAGTTCGAGACACAAATGATTTATTCACGTTGAGATGCTGGAGGGCTCTAACGATAGCTACTTGTGGTTTTCCAGCCAAATAAAAAGCAATCACACTATCGCGTTTGAATTCCATCGCGAATGAAACTTTTCAACACAATTGAGACCCAAATCGTTTAAAAGTAAATAATAAAATTATCTGTCAAGTGTCAAAATTTGAGCTCACAATAATGAACGGTTTGGAAATTATAGCAGTCTGAAGTTTGTTGCAGTTCGAGTCAGTCAGGGTATATATTAGGCACGTGCTATTGTATCCAACCAGAGACGGAAGAAGAAACTACCACATCCAGATGCCTTGGAAATTTTATGAGAAACAAAGTCGCCCATTGTCAACTTAATAATGTAGACAAGATCGAGAACATATCAAAACCGGAACCAAATTTCATATTAATTGTTAATGCACCTATCATAATCAAATCTATTTTCAGCACAAAAGCACAACAATAGAAGGCGCAGCGCTTCTAAACTTTTAGGGAATCAATCAAGGAGCCAAAAGCTTGCATCTTTATTACAAACACCGGAATATCAGCAGGGCTGTCCTTATCTATCATATCGATGGAGGTTATGATCATATACAGCCTCAAGACAAAACAACATCCCCAAACTGCAATCTTTAGTTCCAGCCCCATTGTCTTCCCTGTTGCCATCGCTCTATACTAAGGGAGAAGGCGTTACATCAGCAACCTAATGTAATTGCCCTTCTACTCTAACTAAGTTCACACGGTCAACCACTCTGGAACCCTCCACGCAACATCAGCACAAACAAAGTTCACACGGTCAACCACTCTAGAAACCTCCACACAACACCAGCAACACCAGCACATGAACCCCCTCTCCAATGATCGACATCTGCCAATACATATTATTAAGCACCTTTTATTGTTACTTAATTCTAATAATTGTGATTGCACAGGTGAATTACAAACTAAACGTCTGGCTTATTTCCGCCGCAAGCTCAAGCTCTTAGAATTCACTTCTGCAAATAAATTAATTTGCGAAGTTGAAATCAAAATTGTATTCATTCTATTGGCACACTTTAGACCAAATGAATCTAACAAATATTTTTTTATTGTATTAAAACGGTGTTTTCCCCTACTTAACTTACGCTTAATTTCAGTGCATCGATCTACATTTCGCCTGTATATCATTGCTTATCGGAGTTTTCGTCGTTGTCGCGGGAGAGATTGCTGAATAATCATTGCACCGAAGGAGGCTTTTTGGATCAGATTTCTTATGCCGTTTTTGCCATTGCATGATAAATTATAATCAACTTTTTGGATTAAAATTTATTTCTTATTTCAAAATTGGAATGTACTCGTATGCATATTATCTCTACGTTTTCACCACAATTCTTTAAAATAATCGCCGTATTTAGATGATTTGGCCATCGTGATTGCATGTCGCCTGATTTCGCCGTTGTTCCCTTGAAGACGAATAAATTAATGCTTTTTGAGTAGGTGTTTCCAGCTTTATTTTTTTATCCCGTCTCATTATAAAAAGACTTTTTCTTAAATAAAGTGGTTGGGAATATTTTTCTTCTTTATATTTCGCGTTTGCTTATTAAGATGACAAGTGAATTAAAACACTAAAAGAATTTAGTGGAATCTAATTCAAATATATTAACACCAACCGAACCTGAGTGTTATCTAGAACTTTTTAAGTCCTACTCCAATCAAATTTCAATTCAATACAAGGCTAAAATAGAAATGTTTAGACCCAGCGATACCTGTCGCGGCGAATTAGAAGAGTTGTATATACTTCACATTAAAAAAAAAATTCTCACACTTTTAGGCGAAGTGGTGTTGCAGATATGACATTAGCTATTCCGAATTCAATTAGTCATCTTCCTTAACAACGTTTACCCAGGTTTAGTGGAAGTTACTCAGACTACAAGAACTTCATAAATTCGTTGAATAATCTTGTGAACAATTATTCGAGTTTAACCGAAATCGAAAAAAAATTTATTATTTGTTATCGTGTCTTAGTAATCAAGCTCTCGGCACAGTTAAGGCTTTTCAAGTCACGGAAAAAACTACCCAAAAGCACTCTTAGGACTAAAGGAACGTTATGACAATGACTGCTTTATATTTTTTAGAATATATTTCAGAGCTAATTGAATTACTAAAGGCTTCTTCTACCTCATTAAGGAGCTTAGTTGATAATATTTCTGCGCTGTTCAGCTGTACTACTTTCAATAGGATCGTTCGAAAATATTTGTAATTCAGTAGTGATACACATGCAATGTATCAGGTTGATCCGGAAACACAGTTAAAGTGGGAATAACAGCTGGACTACTAGAAGTTGCTTGAATGTCAATATCTGGAAGCTAGAAATAGCAAGCAACTTTGATCAGAGTATAACCAGAAATCGTCCAACAAATCTAAGTTATCTTCTTTAAACCAACTGCCTTAGACTTCATGGGCTGTTAATAAACGATGTTGTATCTATTGTCAAAAAAGTAATCATTCAGTTCAAGTTGTTCAAGTTTCATTAAACTTTTAGTATTATGTGGAGTGAAAAGTAACCTCCCTGACCGCCAGAATGTGCTGCTACTGCAAAAAAGGTTATGCCTTGAAGTCCGTTCATATTTAGGCAGACATGCCAAATTTTAGTGCGATACTGTATTTAGTTTTGTTTTGACAGCTGATTGTTGTTGACATGTTTGGCATCATGTTGAGTATGGACAAAAACGATTTTCGTACTCTCATAAAACGTTATTTTTTGAGAGGCAAAACGGCGTAGGAAACAAAGGAAAAGATGGATTAACATTATGGGGCTAATGCTCCGTCAGATTACACCGTCAAATATTGGTTTCCAGAGTTTCTTGGTCAAGTCCGCAGCGGCAGATCCTCAGATGCGGTTACAGAAAACAGTGTCAAAAAAATATACATGAAATGTTGTTGGCTGACGGGAAAGTGAAGGTGCGCGAGCTAGCAGATACCACAAAGATAAGTACTGAGCGCACACGCCATATTTTGGGCAATATTCTGCATATGAAAAAGTTATCCTGCCGCATACTCACTACTGACCAAAAACACAAACGTGAGAACACTTCGAAAGAGTGTTTGGTCTTGCTGATGCGGAATCGGGCGGACTTTTGGCGTCGATTGGTAACTGTTGAATACCAGAGAACAGAATGAGTGCCCGGCAATGGACTGAAGCCGCCACGAGTGCTCTAAAGCGGCCGGGGGAGACTTGATGGGTCGGAAAGGTTATGACGTCGGTTTTCTGGGATTATCATGGCATACTCTTCGTGGAATACTTCGTATGTGTATTATTGGAGCGATTGAAGGCCGAAATCGCTGCAAAACGGCCTCACATGAAGCGATAAAAAAATTTGATTCTGCAAGACAATGCACCGGCGCACAAGAGCATCGCAACCATGGCTAAAATCAATGACTTATGGCTCCAATAGCTGTCGCATCTACAGTATTTGCCCGAATTGGTTCCCTCGGACTATTATCTCTTCCCAAATATCAAAAGATGGCTCATCAATAAAAAAATCAGCTAACGCGAGGAAATCATCGACGCCACGGAAGAGTATTTTGCAGACCTTCTGGAAAATTACTTTTTGGACGGGATCAAGAAGTTGGAAAATCGCTAGAATAAGCGATAAGTTTATCAAACTAAAAGGGGACTATATTGAATAAAATAAAAAAACATTTTTTTTCAGTCCCAAGGAGATTACTTTTCAACCCACCTAGTAATGAACCGGTTTTCAACTGCAAAAAGATTGGGGATTTGCTTGAAAGGGGCATAGCATTTCCAAATGTCCCTCGGTAAATAGATGTAATAATTCCAGGCAATCGCACCACACTCATTTGCATAGATCTCAAACAACAGACAGCGCATTCCGCTCCTAGAAATAAGAGTATCTGAGACGAAAATAATATATCAAACTCAATTAACCATTTGTCCAGATACAACAACTTTTCAGTTGCGCCATCGATCACTGTGTCTCAGCCGGAAGCAGTGCCTAGCATTGCTGATTGGAATCTTCCTGGAAATCTAGAGCTCGCAGATGAATGCTTGAATCGATTTGTTGTAAAGTGCTGAAGCATTTTTCGATCTGTTGCAAGAAGGTCAGATTAAGCTCGGTGAGGGACTGCCATCGTTTCAAAAACAAATTTAGGTTGGATTGTGGCAGGAAGGTACAAAGCCCAACTTCACAATAAGAAAATTTTGTGCTGCATGAACGCAAAAGAAAATTTGCTTGATCGGTATGTGGAGAGATTCTATGAACTGGAAGAATTTAGGAGCATAGGTAAAAGTGGTCAGAGCAAAAGGAGTGTGAAACGCGTTTTAAGGACAGCATCGAAGTTTTGTAGATTAGAATAATGCCACTCGCGCAAGTATTTGTATTTTACAGATTATAATTTCTTGGTTTCAAGAAAGTGAGTTCGACTTATCAGCACAAAAGGCAAAAACACTGTCTGAAATTGCTAGTTTAGATTTAAAATATGTACTATGGAAACAAGGGATTTGGTCAAAGGAATGTGTTTGCAAGGGTTTTATTTATTAACGATTTCATGATAGATCTTGTGAAAAGGGATATGTTATCAAGCCTTTGGTTTATTAAGAATTTCATGATAAGAATTCTGTTGAAGGGCTTTTTGGATTTTGGGAGGGGTAGTGAAGATTTGCTGTCTGAATATAGTGATGATTTTTTTTAATCTTGTCATGTGTGTGTTTAAAAGGGTGGGTGGTGCAGATGTATTGTAGTTTTTGAAGTTCGCCACGATTCTACCTAGCGGTCGGCTTATGATTCCACTACCTCTTAAAAAAGATCCTTATTGTTTCGAAGTTTCATACGCATGAAGAAATAATGATAGGTCATATGTCACTCCTAACAGAATCAAATCTTGAAATACCGCATTACCAGCGTATCAACAAAACTGCACGTCGTTTTCGATGCATCTTGTTGCACTTCGTCCCAAATTTTTTTGAGGCACCAGACCACGGTAAAATATTTTTTTTTTATTTATATTATTATTTTCTGATAGATGCATTTGTTAAGAATGCTCCAACCTAATTTAGTAAAGAAATTTGTAAAATTGACTGAAATACAGCATATAACATACAGATATAAAATTTGTATGTCTAATAATCCTTCAGAAAACCCTAAAACGCGTTTTCTCGAAACTACGTTTTTCAACCTGGTTTGCAATATATTTGAAAAACTATTTATCCGATTTACTTAAAAATTTGAAAAATACAATCTCTATGGCACAACGTAGTAATTTTTTTTATAAAGGGTACCTTTGCGGCTTAAACCGCAAACAGTTCTTAAGATTAGAATAAAAAATAAATATAAGGGGTTATTCATCGTGAGGTTTGATTTATAATGTAAAACGAGACACATAAATTTGAAAATGAACTTAAAATTTTTATTATCAGTTAAAGGAAAAATATGTGACATTTACTTTTTGAAAATGATATCTTGTAAATGTTGGCCATGACTACGTCTGATGTGGTTAATTCGGAAGGTCCAATTTTGGACGACTCGTTCGAGCAAAGCGACTGATATCTCGCGGATAACACAAGTAATTTTGGCTTCCGAAGCGTCAATCGAAGCTGGCTTATTTCTGAAGACCTGAGGCTTTACATACCCCCAGAAAAAAAGTCCAAAGGTGTGATATCGCACGATCTAGGCGGCCAATTTACCGTAGCAAAACGTGAAATTAAGTGCTCACCAAAATGATTTCTCAACAAGTCCATTGTTGAGCTGTATGGCTCGAAGTGCCGTCTTATTGAAACCAGAGCTCATCGAGACCATGTGCTTGAATTTCAGGAAACACGTAGTCCGTTAACATAGCGCGATAACGGTTACCATTTACGGTAGCATTCTGACTTGCCTCATTTTTTAAGAAATATGGACCAATGATTCCACTAGCCCATAAACCACAAAATACTGTAGTTTTTAATGGATGTAATTGTAGCTCTTGGTACTCTTTGGGTTGCCCATCAGGCCAAATATGGCAATTTTCTCTCAAAACGTATCCATTGAGCCAGAAATGGGCTTCATCATTGAATAAAATTTCACAATAAAACACCAAATTTTCATTGAGAGATTTCATCCAGAGCCCATTCACTGAAAATATGACGCAAATTCAAGTCGCCTGGCTTCAATTCTTGCACAAGTTGAATTTTATACGCTTTTATGTCGAGATCCTCACGCAAATTACGCCAAGTTATCGAATACGCCAAGCCAAGCTGCTGGGAACGTCGACGAATCGATTCATCACGGCCTTCGCCTACACTCTCATCTACAGCTGCTATAGTCTCTTCACTACGTGCTGGATGTGGTCTAACCGGTCGAGTATCATATACTAATGTAAACTGGAACTCAAATTTGGAAATGATATTGGCAATAGGGTCATTCCAAGAAGGATCGACCGACGTTCTGAACGACATCCCTCCGATTTGGCTGAAAACTTCATCATATTTCATCTGTTTCACAAGGAGTTATTAAAGAAAAATATTATTTTGACCGAACCCATAGAGATACCAACTTGAAATTTGAAATGGAAATAGAGGACAAATCTCTCTATAAAATATATAAAAAAAATACCATTTTTTGAGTTATTCAAGGATATGTGTAAAAAGGATATTCCAGAATATCTTTCGTCCTTGAAAATAAAAATTATTCCAAATTTTTGAAAGTTCACCTTTTCCTGAATTCAACAAGGTATATTTTATCAAATTCTGATGAGCAGAGCCAAAGTTATGATTTTTTTAAATTAAAAGAAAGCATAAATTTTGATTTTTTGTAAATTTTTTAAGTTCCGTTAGACGCAAACTATATTGAATTCTGCAAAACTTTTTTTACCTTATGATTCGTACCATTCCAATGAGTATTTCTACCACTTCTCAGCCAAATTGGAGGAAAATCGTTCAGAGCTCCCCATATAGCTTCGGCGATTTATCGTGGAATGGCCGAATAGTGGTTTCAGTAGGTCGATTATGCGCACCGTAAGTTCCTCGAATCGCACGAAAAACATTTCACACAGAACGCTGATTGAACAATTTGGAGACGATATTGTCATGTGAGTCTTTCAGTGATGACTTGCCAAACGATACTGAACAAAATGACAAAGCAGTTTAATAGAAATCACGCGAGATCTGTCAAAAAAAGGCCTATTGAAAATCAAACCTCACGATGAATCACCTCTTATAATTATCTTATGGAGAGAAAGTGAAAAAACTCCGGTACAATCGAACCAGTACATCGGTAAATCGTTTGCACCATTTTTGGCAATCTGTTGCCTTCAATACTTGACTGAGAAACATAATAAACACTCAAGCCTAGGTGCTTCAGCAATGTCTGATTTTTACGTCGATGAAATGCTGACTGGAATAGACGGTTAAGAGACTCTAGCACAAAAACGAAAAGAAGTCTTAGAAAATTTGAATTCAGTTGAGTGTGAATTTCCGAATCCCAGTTGAAACAATTAGGATATTTTCTTAGACCCGTAAAATGAAAAAATTTAAGGAGCTAACTGAACTAATGGTGTAAATTGCCGGCAAAACTAAAACTAAAACGAAAGAACGAAAACCAATGAAAAAAAACGAACAACACAGTTGGTGGTGTGAGTGCCTGCTCAGCGGTGTTTAATTCAATGAAAAAAATATGTAAAAATAAACTTTTAGCTATAAAATTTCAAGTGTCATGCACATTTTGCAGATCGAAAGTGCAAAGCGGTATGCTGTAAACAAATTTGAAAGGAACATTCCGTCGAGAATTCTTGTCTTTTTGTCACATTTTAAGAAGACGATTTATTTGCGAAGATTTATTAAAACAATATATTGTAGAAAACGGTAGGTGGCAACAACAAAACTTTACTTTCAACGGTGGCACTGAAGGACCACTATTTAGGTTTGACCACTAGTTGAGGCCCGATACCCAATACGCGATACTGAACTAAAAAATCTATTACAAAATCTTCCTTCTTGTTTTATTAAAGGAATCGCCCGGGGTATAAATATAAATATAAACGCTAGTAAATAATGCTACATATCTTTTACTGCCTCGTAGAATTACATCCGATATTCCTGAATTGTCATTCCTGATTTCGTCCTTATTTCCCCCTCACTTATTGAATATTTTAAGCGTTTTTTTTTGTGTCTTTTAAAACTTCCCGCATTTTTTCCTGTTTTTTCTTTATAGATTTTTTTTATTTTTTTTTTTTTAATCTTTTTTGTTCTAAACTTTTTGATGGTCAACCAAAAGTGATTAACCCTATCCCGTCCATATTAGCTTGAACCATAGGTCTCACACATACACCCATTTATACATCAGACGGATGCAACGGGCTAATTTTCATCTTTGCGTGCAATGCTCCCAAAATTTGCTGAAGTGTGCCACTATGCCCTGGACCTCCGTTGCTTCCACTCTTAAATACACACACATTCGTGGTTCTTTCTTATTTCCGAAATCTGGGAAAATTTCCTCTAAGATTTGGCCAGAGCTAATATTTCCCTCTACATTCAATTGATGGGGTTGCATTCCCTCTCAATGCAACACCACTTCTTTCCAACAACTCATGAGACTAGCACTGAAAAAGAAATTCTACATCTGATGCGCTACCCAATATAAGACTAAACAACAACTTCCCGGCGAGTCTTTCTGTCGAATTTAGTCAGTGACGAGCGCGCAAATAGGGATCCATTCTTTATGTTACAACAATTTTTTTTGCTAGATTATTTTTTTTTTTTTTTTTTTTTTTTTTTTTTCTTCTTTAAGGTGGTTTTAGGCAGTTCTGATGGATGACCGTTCGTCAGCGAATACAGCGTCGGTGGCAGTCTGCCTGGCCCTGTGGCTTTAGGTTTTTATTTTAAGCAGAGGTTGCCAGACTGTCCATCTATCTCCAGACGTACAGCGCTTAACATATTTTTTTTAGTAAAATTCGATTTTATTATTCAACACATATTAGTTGCGATTACCCTTAAGTCTCAAAATAAGCCTCAGTTTTAGCGATTACTTCTTCGCAAATACATCGTCATACTTTTAAATCGGCTCAATATAGAAGACTCAGGACTGATTAATACACCTTTAGATATATACTTTTCACCCCACCCATTAAACACCAAACAAAGCAAATGTGTGGTGAATCTCACACAAAGGAAGATTTTTTGGGTAAGTTACGATAGTAAAAGCCAAGAATCCAGTTCGACATTCATGAACCAAGAGCATAGATATCAGACATCATTTTGTTCGCGAGAGTGTACAAAGAAGACACGTAATTCTACAGTATGTTGATACTCAGCACGTGATTGCAAATGTACTCACCAAAGGACTCGACGCCATAAAATATTGTAAACATTTAGAGGGACTTAGATTAACAATTTATAATTAAGGAGTGGTATTAACTTACTACTTATAATAAGAAAAAATAATTAACCTTATGACTATATATTTGTTTAATTGTATATTGTTGAATTATCTAATATACATTTTTCATTTCTGTTACATTATTTCCTATATCACATAATCCTAATCAATAAAATTTCACATACTTATCATTCTGGTTTGGACTGAAAGACAGCGTTTTCCTTAACAGAGACAACAACACACAACAGACAAGAACCGACAACGTCATCAAAGGCTCTTGTTTACAACTATGTTGGACGCTTTCTTTGGCAGATCCTCTGTCTGATTATAACAGATCGTCCGTCCAATCTGGGGCTCATGAACCCTGCTGCCTGCCAACTTTCTAAGATTTTGAAGAACCAAAAGAAAAGAATATGGTTTGGTGAAGGCCAAATGAAAAGAGAAAGAGTAGAATTCGTTGTGGTAACTTTTACCGCAACACTAGTTTCTTCTTTTATGTAAAAATATAAATTTATTTCTACAATAACTTGCTTATGGTAAATTGGGTTATTCAGAATTGAAAATGGTGTTTCGAAATATATATTTTAACTTCATTAACATTAATAAAAACAAGATCTAATAATCAGTTTCGCAAGTTTACAATCGAACTATTTTGATATAATATAAATTAATATAATAGAAAACATATAATCAATAGGAGCTATTTTATAATCTTTTTTGATGTTATATGGAATGAGTATTTTTTCCCCTACAGACCAAGATCAATTTATGTTACATCACTAATGTTAAAGTCGCCAAACACACATAAGATTTTTGAATCGAAACAATAATACAGGATGACTGACTCGTTTTTTTTACTTTTGATAAATTTTATTGTGACAAGACAAAAAATGTTGGAAAATACATCAATTTTCAAATCGTATCAAAAGTTTTCAATATGTCCACCTTTGGCGCGAATAATAGCCTTGAAACGGACAAAGAAAGTATCGCACGCTGCACGTATGTGGCTCCGCGGTATTTTGGCCCATTGCCCGCGAAGTTTTTTTTTGACGTGGTCCAAACTTTGGTATTTTTTAGTGCCAACCTTCGCCTTCAAAATACCTCAGACAGAGAAATCCAACGGATTTGCATCCGGAGAATTTGCAATCCATTCTGTCGAAGAAATGAAGTGTGGAACATTGTTTTTTAACCAATCTTGGTTGACGCGCGCCTTGTGAGACGGTGCCGAGTCTTGTTGAAATGTCCACGGTCTCCGACCGAAATGATTGTTTGCCCAAGGCTTTAATACTGCCTCTTAGACAATTTCGCGGTATACGATCGCATTAATTTTGACACCACGGTTTTGATCACCATCGGTGCTGCCTGCTTTCTGGTGGCCGTCCGAAGGTGTAAATTTTCGAATTACCTCTCTAGCAAGTAAACTCGGTCATTTCGTTTGTTGACATCGGAAAAAAAACCAAATTTGGCAACTCACCACTTTCGTGCAAGCAAAGCAACTCCTTAGCTCTTTCGACTCTAATTTTTTTCTGTTGCAGTGTAAGAACGTGGGTTTTTTGGAACTTCAATGGCTTGAGCCCAAGCTCATTTTTCAGTATGTGTTGCATGCGTTCCTATGATATGTTGAGCTCCCGAGCCATTTTTCTTCCACTTCGACGCGGATTTCGACCATTTCTGCCGATGTTGCTGGTTTTTTATGACCACCTCCATGGCGCTTTGAAACGCTGCCAGTACCACGGTAGCGAGCTATGGTTCGAGACACAAATGATTTATTCACGTTGAGGTGCTGGAGGGCTCTAAAGATAGCTACTTGAGGTTTTCCAGCCAAATATAAAGTAATCACACCATCAACACAACAAAGACGCAAATCGTTTAAAGGGCTTGTAAATAATAAAATTATCTGTCATGTGTCAAAATTTGAGCTCACAGTAATGAACGGTTTGGAAATTATAGAAGTCTGAAATTGGTTGCAGTTCGAGTCAGTCAGGGTGTAGTTTACATATTCGAAATTCTCGATACATTTTTCATAACTGTCCAATTTTCTACTACCTATATTATATTTACATCATATCAGTTACGATATAATTAAATCTTGTACTCTCGACATCAGTTGAATAGCAGATTTGATCAGCATCCAAATTCGACAATGAAATCTCTTTGCTAGGAGAAGTTAGCTAAACAGCTGCAAATACTCCACCATCACGATCGTCAACGGATTTACAACGATCATGGCGGAAAACATCATACATCGTCCAAGATTTTAATTGACAGAATTTCTTTGTAAAACCAAGTTTCCGTAATTATAATAACATCATAATCTTTGTGACTAGGACGTTCATCGTCTTCCAAGCCAAAATCACCACTTTTAAATCGTGCAAACCACTTTTGGCACGTTCACTCAGCTAGCGCATGTTCACCATAAACTTCCACCAAAATACGATGACTTTCGGCAGCAGTTTTCTTCATATTAAAGTAATGAAGAAGAACTCCCCGCAAAAACACTTTTTCAGGCACAAAGTTCAACATATTTGAGTGAAAAGAAATTATTGTTGTTTACGCTTCAAATGAATGACATATACTGAAATGACGTACAATGACAGTAGCTTTCCAACGCATGTTCCAATGGAATAATAGCAATGGAATAATACAAGTTACGACATTTCTTAGCAAACCGCATTATTAAATTATAAGCATAATTAAGTTATATATAAAAAAAGTAAAACTGATTTTGGTCCGAATCTGTCTGTTGCGATAGATATGTTATAGTAGTCCAGATTCAACTCAAAGTTTCTCACGTGTGTCAGTGGCTACGCCAATAGATGTGAACTTCTTTGCATATGTAATGTAGGTATATTATTTTCATTTAAATTTTTTTTATTGCATTGGTCGTGAGGGTTCAAGATGTGATATGGTCTTACCTGCCAAAAACATTTTGACAACAAATCCAGGAAATCTAGTTAAACTAAGCAATTGCAGGGACTTTTGGAAGCACCTTTTACAAGCGCCTTGGATATGGCCCTGCAGTTCATCAGTCTTCTCTAAAAGTGAGTTTACTTCTACATTGACAACATACAATACACTCTCTAAATTCAGAGCTTAGCGCTAAATTTAGCAACTAGGACAGTAAACACCACAATAGCTGTAAGAACATCTACTGTCAATTCTGCAATCTCAACAATACCCCAAGTTGGACTGCGTTTTCTGCTTGTGCCAAATAGAATCACTGCGGCTGTCCCGGTCTAGAGAATGAATGATACCACTTCTTACCCTTAGGACTTGTTTTACTTTTTGTGTTTTTAAAACTTTACTATATTAAACCACGCATGTGCTCAGAATTACTGTAATTACAAAGCCTGATTACCAAAGATAATTATCGTTATAAAAAACATTACTAGTTTTTGTTTGGTTATGAATAAAAAATACTCTATTTAGCCAAAAGTACCCATCATAAACAGAATTAGCAAATTGAATTGGTAGTCCAATTTTGAAGTTCACTTTGACGTTTGTGTTGTTTCACATTTGGATAAAATAGTGCTCTTCGAATAAATTGTACACAACCAATACTTCACTTTTTCACTATGATTAGTTGCTTTGAGCTGTCAAAGAATCTACGAAGAATCGCCAATATTGAGAAAGTGGTACAACAATCAGTAAGAATGTGGTATACAACAAAAAATTGCTATTCTATGGTATATAGTATATGATATATAGTATATTTCGATGAAGTATTAGAAATTATTGCATCTATAGTTATGTCCGGGAAGAAACTCGGAATGTGAAACCACCTGATCCCAAAATCACATCCCTTGTTAGTGCCGCTCGCAATGATAGGTGCAGTGACGTCACCAGAACCAGCGACATGCACATCATTTACATATATGATATTTTTTGTACAGTTAGACGACCGGGAGCACCGGGATTTCCGGTGAAGGTCACCAGTTTTCCGAATCCATCCCCACAGAAATAGTCATGTCGTTGGACAACAATTCAACCATGCGCAGTTCACATACATCTCCAAAAATCCCTGTAACTGCTCAATTTAACTACATTTCCTGGATGGTTGCATAGCCAAGAATCAGAAATTCACTTGTTATCAAAATATTTTTGGCAGCTAAGACCATACCACATCTTGAACCCTTACGACCAATTGAACAAAAAAAATTTACCGTACTTTGAAAATAGTCGAACAAATCTTATTACCTAAACAATATAATCAATAAAACACCTCAGTTAGGATGTTCTTCCATCCTTCTTTCTTCTACTCGTTAGGTCTTGTTTTTCAAAGCATTATAAAATTGTGTAATATAATGCTCATTTGTCTTCCATCTTCTTTTGAAAGTTATACAAACTTCGGTAAACCATTGCCCGTAGAGTGAAATAAATTGTTTCTAGGGGCACCATTGATATCAAATACACCGGAATTCGATGCTCAAAGGGATTGAATTTATTTGCACACAATTTTTGAATCTTCTGAAATGTCTTTTCAAATAAACAGTACGAATTTATTTATGATATCGTTTGTATTACAATTGAAAATGGTGCAACAGATAAATCCTTTAATCAAGTATTTTCAGTGTACATACGAGTGTATCAATGTAAAGATGTGGGCTTCTGAAATTACATTCTTAAAGCACAATTTACAATTACGTACAATTTTGTACGTTTTGAAACTTAAAGACAAGACCCGGCTCCGATGAGAAACTGAGAATTACATCAAAATCCTGGAAGTATCTGAAATAAATTATTTCATAGTGGGAGAACATCACTAAACGACAGAAACAGTGTGAAAAACATTTGATAGACGACTAGATGAAGAATACGGCGAAGCTGCTTCCATTATATGTATATTTTGAACTCGTATATATGTTAGTATACACATGTGCGAAAACGAGAAAAACCTCCTGTAACTTTACCCCCAAGTTGACATCATCATATTGTTGTGAGACTTACATATATATACATACATAGATATGTCAAAGTTGGATAAATAACGTGCGAAGACAGCGTCGGGATTCGAAATTGTGATTGACTGTTAGCTAATGCAATGAATCTAGTAATCCAGCCTGATTATTAAAAAAGTATTTTTCGGGCAATGTTAAGTTTTAACAACTTTTGGACTTATCGTTTAGACGTGCGCAACAATTTTGTAGTCATTCACATAGGAATACTTTTAATCGTAATTCTTTTGAGCAGTCACTATAAAAAGCTTTGTGTTATGAAGTGATATACAACTCCGATATTCTTCGGGATTTTGTAGTGCATTACATGCAATGCATAGCCATCAACAAAGGCTAACATTGGAATGCCCAAAAAACTTTGTTGGTAAAAAAAAAAACCAACATGTCTATTTGTGGAAGGCTGGCTGACGGTAGCTTGGTACTTCATATCCACTTCAGAGTTTGGCTTAAGATATTGTTACAAGTAAACTTCATTGCTGACATTAGACTGCAAAAGGCAATCTTTCCAAAGGTTTGGCCTTCAGTATCTTTGATCGAGAAACTCATCGCTTCATAGGAGACAGAATAACTGGACCATTCGATGATGTAATGAATACATTCTATTATATAAAGTGGTTGGGGGGTATATCATGGAAATTTGCTTTTTAATAATCGATTTTAATTGTCATAGTCTACATGCTGTGCGCCAGATTAATTTGATAACAGAAACATTGTCATGCCGTATGTAGAATCAATTTTTCGTGCTTCTGCTCTTATTGTGGCCGTTTTTCGTGTAATGCTCGGCCCAATCGCATTAATTGAAGTCGATACCGTTGTCCAGTGATAATTTTGTTAAGTTTCAACTGTTCATAATAAATAACACCGAACAGATCCCACCAAATACATAGCATAACCTTCGCAGCGTGAATATTCGGCCGAGCCGTCGACGTAGAAGCATGACCGGGCAGCCTCCATGACTTTCTTCTTTTTCACTTGCTTAATGAGTCAATTTTTTATCACTTGTCACGATGCGATGAAGAGAACCAAAGTTCCTTGTTTTTGAAACATTCCCAACGCATGCAATTGCTTGTAAATGGCTTGGCTGGTAACTACTAGTGCTGAGACAAGTTCTGCTTGCATTTGCACGGATCCTTATCGAGCAATGCCCCCAATTCAGCGTCTTCGAAGGATTTTGTCCTTCCTTCACGCGGACGGTCATCAACATCGAAATCACCTTATTTGAAGCGACGGAACCAATTACGACACGTTGTTTCAATTAGAGCAGCATCTCCGTAAATTTTTTGGTGCTCTAAATGCGCTTCAGCCGGCGTTTTCTTTAAACGAAAGAAAAAAATCAACACTTCCCGCAAATGACGACTATTTGCCACAAAACCAGACATTTTTGGTGCAGAATAGGACCTTAAGAAGAGAGGAAGTACAGAAAAAACAGCACGGATCTGATAGTTTGAATACGTCAAATCAGATTATAACTTCTATCATCGAGAAGTTTGTACTCCACTATAAGCCATTCTGACAGAAATCGACAAGCAAGCGCGAGATGTCGATAGCATGTAATAGTTTTTTTTTTCTACAGTCCAGGATTCATTACAGCTTATGAAAATGTTTCAAGGAGTTTTCTATCTTTCGCTGGATTTACAGAAAGATGAATGTCAATTCGAATTTTTATATATCGTAGTATTCGTTCATCATCTACTTAAAGTCAAGAAACTCCACAACGGCCAGGAGTTATCAGTATTATCCAGTGTCACCGCCAGTAATTGTTCAATCCCGTTAGAAAGAACTTATTGGCTTCAACTGGAAAACAATACAGTCAGCATCAAATATCCTCATCTCTTGGCCAATAGACAGCAAAAAACAGCAAAAAACAGCAAAAATATTTGCAAGACGAATGCAAACAAATTAAAACTATGTGGGTACAATAATTACAGAAAGATCGCTGTCTGAAGCTGCTAAAGACTGGAAAACCCCATTAGAATCCAATAGAAAAGATGTGGAAGAGCAGGACACTAATCTAGAAAGCCACATACAATATATGATGCAGGCATAGCTAATTAGAGGCAAAATTTTTCATGACTTTCTATAACTTAAATTTTTAAACGCGTTTATCTCAAAACTGCATTTTTTAAGTTGGCCGCATCCATAACTTGCACAATTTTCAACCAATGAACTTCAAATTTTAGCTAGATGTTTAAAAAAGTGTTGTCTAAGTAAATACATAGGATTTTTTTTATATGGCATAGCTAATTTGTTATTAAAAATTTTCTGGCAATTTTTCTAATAACTACGGGGAAATTATAATACTTAACATTATTAAATTGTTAAAGAGTTCTAACTCCATAGCAGTTGATGCCATCTCTAGCATAATTGTAAAAAAGATTGTTTTGAACTCTGTCGATGTATTTGCGCATATTTTTAATAACGGTGTTTACGGTGAGATTGTTTTTAATGCTCTTAAAATTGCTGAAGTAAGTCCACTTCATAAAAATAAAGAACACGGCCGATTTAACTTTAACCTGTCTGCTCTAAAGAGGAGAGTTTTGAGTTTTTTTGGCCAAAATCCTTTTTTTCAGTTACTGTCAATACGGGTTTCGTACTAATACCTAGACCAACAATAGATGCACTTTTAAGTTCTTGAAGTGTAATTTATGATTATATTAGCCATAATATGTTTTCGACTGGTATTTTTATTAACTTAACTAAAGCCTTTGAATTATCATAGTTAATCACCAAATTCTTTTAAATAAAATATAAGATGCAGGATTGCATTGTTTCGTTTATAAGTGGATAGTATCCTATTTTGCAAACCGAAAACAAAAAGTTGAAATAAATGACAGTTATAGTAATCTGTGCAAAATATTTGTTGGTTTACCACAAGTTTCGGTTTTTGACCCTTTACCTTTTCATTTTTTTTTTTTCAATTTCATTTTTTTAATTTCAAAGGCAAACCTAGATTTTTGCCGAAGATATAATGACTTTGCGTAATAAGACTTCAGTTTGACGGATCTCTTTTTTTGCTTTATTATAACATTTACTATCATTTCTCAGACTGTTGTAAATTCGACTTAAGTTTATGAGCGCTGTGTTTATAATAGTTTTGTTTCATTTTCTTCCATCCCTTTGATATTATAAAGTTTTGAAACTACTTTTTATTAGAAGTGGACACTATCAGAAGAAATACTCTATATAATTTGCAATTAAACTTTAATAATGAAGTCTATAGTAGCCCCTACTATTTTAAGCAAACTACTTGAATCCTGTGGAGTTTTAAAAAAATTTCATCTTTCCTCAATTCTCAATTATTTATAATATTTAGAAATAGTAAAAAAAAAATATACACCTATAAACATATATAAATATACATATAAATAAATGAATTTATTTCTCTCGCACTGCATAATCTTATTTGATGATGCAATCGCAACTAATAGCTGTAGTTTTAAACTAAGCATGAACCCTGTTTTATTTATTTTTGTCCGTATAATATTAACTAATGTATTTGGCACTTCCTAGCTCAATGTATATAAATTATTTATAATTAATAGGTTCTTATGAATTGTTCAAAATATTTCCTATACTTATCTAAATAATAATAAATAGAAAACAAATAAAAAAAAGAGAAACAAAAAACTAACTAATTTTTACACAACTTTATTATTGATATATGTATTTAGTTATTTAATTTTCTGAGATATAACCAAACATGTCGATAAATAAGTGCAATGATTACGGTTGCAAATTTCATTAGCCTAGGGTTAAAAGTTTGAAACTCATAACATTGTCCTATACAGACATTGTCCTATCCTATACAGGATTTCTGCAGAAACTAGAAGAATTATATAACATTGTGGCAGATGTCAACCAGTTTTGCATCATATGTTATGTACATGTACGAGTATATGTACACTTACGAAAGTTAATTGGCATATCTATATGGATAAAAGACTTGTAGAAATGCTGTATTGGAAAATTTTAGAAGGACATTCCGTAATGTACACATTCTTGGGGAAAGAAAGGAGAAACTTGAGAATGAAGGAGAACATTGGAGAAATGTATTATATGTAAGGGGAGCATGATTGTAAGAAGTTGAATCGGAGATTGAAAGCGTTTGAAATAGGAATTTAAATTTAAACATAAAGTACGATAGCAGGCAAGTTGGTGAAAATCTTTTGTGGCCACTATGAGGATATCAAGCGCGTGCTCATAGTTATGTGAGAAATAAATGTGTTTGTTACTGCAACTAAGTTTAAACTGCAAGGAATTTTCTACCATGAAATAAACGTGTTTGGCATTTGTTTTTCCAATGAGAATTCCTCCAGGCTCTGCTTTTTAAATTCGGTCAATTCTATTACGCTAGCTCGAAGTCTTTGGTTCTTTCTTTCATCTAAAAGTTACAGCACTATATTATTTATGTGTCCATTTAGTCAAATTTTATGCTTTTACGAAAATCCTTTTGTTTTCTCTCCAACTGTTGGAATTCCGAGATCACTGTACAAACCTTTATTTTTTAAGTACCACGGTACATGGGGAATTGGTTTTAGCACTTTATAATATAAAAACTATAATCAAACGACAATTAAATTCTTCTATTGAATGATGTCAAAATATCCAGTAGAACACATACCTTAACTTTCATTTAGTCATCACATTTGATTCTTATTCTCGTTTTTTATCATAATTAAAGAACAACTGTAATAAGTCTTTTGCTATTTAAATATGGAAATCTTCTGCTATTCAAATATATGGCACCTTTTCCAACAATAATTTGACAGCTGATGGTTGATTTGTGCTAAGTTGGGTTTGTCTATTTTTAGTTTTATACAGATCCATAAAGATGGCGTACAAAATCTACCAAAGAAGCTATTATTATAAAGCGTTATATTGAAGCTACATATATCCAGCTTCTGCCAGAATTGAAGCCGCTTGACAATGCATCGTACACAAAAAGTTAAAGTAAAACTATTACTTCACAAATGTTTCATTCTTATATAAAGCGTAAGTAGTGAATTCAGCTACTTGCTTAATTACTTAGTCCTTCTTTCATACATGGTAAGCATTTGTACAGGTGTTTCTTTTTTGTGGTATTTATGTGTATAAATAGTTTTTTACGGCAGTCTTTATAATAGCAATTTCTAATTGGTATTGGTAATTGGAATCAGAAATCAACAAGAAATTCAACGAACTCAAGTTAAACCGAACAAATGTTGGAACATGTATGGCCCAAAAACAAGATTGTCAAGCGAGGAAAGGCAAATTTTAAAACTAGTTCTTCAGGATTAAAATTGGCAAAAGGAATCAATTTCTTGTCCACAAATAATAAGAAAAGACTAAAGGGAATCGACCTTACTGATCAAATGTCTGCAGTTTATGATCGTAATTAAAAATCAAATGAAAAACAATTTTCTTCCGTCCTATTATGATGACGGGTGTCAAGGCTTGGACCTGAACAGAAAGAAGACACCTTTCATCGAATACCTTATAGCTGCATCGGGGAGTCTTATTGCCGAAGGCTAAAGTAGCGGAAGATTATTTGAAAAACAAAAAAAATTGGCCTATTCAAATTACGACCCGAAGACAGTTTTCGAACTGCGCCCAGAAAAACAAACAAATGCGCACAAAAACGATTTGCCAGGAATGTGATATTCCATTGCGCATTTTGCTTTGATCCATATGACACTAAGTGTGTGTTTTCCTTTTATTTCAAATTCTAAATTTAAATAAAAAAGTTCAATTTACAAACTGTTTCGAAATTTTTTTTCCGTAATGTAGGCGCTTTTAGTACTGCTGGTATACATGTTACACTCATAAATACTGGTGGTACAGTAGTGTACCGTCTTCAAAAAGCCCAACCCTCTTTTTTCTGAGGTGATGACGCAATCAACAGTTGCAAAATCTTCAAAGCTGCATCAAAATAAATTTAAAAAGTTATTTATTTGAATTCAGATTCGAAAGGCTTAAGAGTTGCTTCACTGTCTCTGGTAGTGCCATCTTTTATGCCTATTTTAAGGCTGATGCTGGTCAACGACTATGTGCATACTCAGCGCTCTAAGCACTTGTGCATATCTTTTATGCCTTAGGAACGTGATGAGTGAACCAAAATTTACCAGCACCACGTCCAGCCTCCATTTGTGAGCCTTCAATACTACAATACACCAAACATTTACCATTCAACAGGGGACTCTCATTCGATTTAAAATCTGTGGGAATCATCACTTTACGAATCTACAGAATTCGGAATCTCTACCAAAGTAAAGTGAATAAGGCATGAAATCAAATACCGTATTGATCATCAGTAGATCAGGATTTGCAGTTTGGGTTTTCCACTGAGCAAACGGGCTTTATAGTGTTCGACCTTCATTTACTCGTAAATATATGCAAAGGTGTGACCACGATAAGTGTTCAGTGAGGCCGTGGGCCAAGTTCACATGACTCCTGCAATGCTTGAACATGTTAGTATTTAAATACACGATTGTTGTCTCCTAATTAATTTTCGTTCACCATACTACAGGAGTGTTGATAATGACAGGGCAAACTGCCATGGAATATTTAGAAAATGTACACCCGAATTCGAATAAAACAAATAAAAGAAACGGTCCGATCTTATTTAACAAACTATTTAATTCATTTAATTATATGTATTCTTTACAATATTGATTATTACGGAATCGGACGAACTCTAATGAACGACTTCCTGAATTTTGATATAAGAAAAGAGAAAGAAAGAATTTGTATATATATGTAACAAGAGTATGTATGAGTAGTATTTGAACGTATGAAAGTATGTAGTATAGAAGTATATTTGCGCAGAAAGTTAATTTTAAGTTACATTATTATTAGTTATTAAATTTAAGATAATAAAGCGAAAGGTTTTTCAACATTCTACTGCCGAAAAATTAACAGATGAGTTTGTTATCTCCAAAGGATAAAGAAGTTATACTGACTTTGTCAAGATGAAACCACTTAAAAGTCTAATCCTGTAGACACGCAAATAATTATCTCGTCCAGGAAAAAGCTTTTAAATTACCGCTAAATGCCAAAGTGCTGGAGGAAGTGATATATCTTCAACCAATACTACATCTCCAATCTTCAAGACAGATCCTATATCATTTTTGATGTAATGCAATGATCGGAGGTGATACAAATACTCCTTACACTATCGTTTCATGAATGTAGCTATTAACCGCAGTCGCTCCTTCCATTGCTTGCGTAGGTCCTTGCCGCTTCGATTTTCAGGTGTTGATTTTTCCAATGCTCCATACTCACCGATCAAAAAAAGTGCTGGAGTAAGCGATGCAAGATCTAGGGGATCATCTCTTGAATAAGTTAACGGTCTCGAATTTACGACACCTTCAACTTCTGTTAACAACGTAACACTGTTTAATGTTGAACGCCTTACAGCTGCTCTAAGTGCCGATTTTACCACACCGATTAGTCGTTCCCAAAAGCCACCCCACCATGGATCACGCTCAACTATGAATTTCCACGTTCAGCTAAAAATCCCAATATAGTAATTGCTCATAGTTTCTTATGTTGTTGATTTGATTTAGTTCGCAAGAAGCTTTTATAAACGTAAAAGCGTTATCTGAAAACATTGTTCGAGGGGCTCCTCTTCTTGAAAAAATCGTGGTCAAGTCGTTGGTATACCACACGAACTGCGGCACACGTAAACAATAAAATATATCGCTTCTTTCCTTGACCGGTAAAATCTACTCCCGTCACTATAAATGGTCTGGATGAGGGAATCCGATCTCTAGGAAGGGGTGCAAACTTCTATGTAGCTGTTGATCCTCGAAGAACTTTACACTCAAAACAATCTTTGATGATAGTTTTTATAAGCTGACCTATTTTTACAACCCAGTATCTTGCGCGCAAATGAGAAAGAACTGCAGATGACCCACTATGGAATGATTTTTCATGTGCATGGTGAACTAAAAGTTTTGTTATATGGGATGACTTCGGTAAAATTATAGGATGAGCCACGTTCTCATTTGCCGTTACATGCTGAAGGCGACCACTTACTCGCAAGTGTTGATCGGTAGCACCTTAAATTGGAGAAAGAAAAATCAATTTTGAGTTAGACGGAATATTTTTCTTCATTTGAAGAGCAGAAATTTCTTTAGAAAATTGAAGCATTTGCACATGACCTATCCAATACTTTTCGGCACGATTTATATCTTCCGTTGACAGATACTTGATATGGTCACCATTCTTCTTAAAAACGTCAACGGCCTTAGGACGTAGGCTGTTATTCGCAGAAGTCACATCCAGTTACTTAAGCGATAATTGAGATGTCACATCCTAAAATTTTACCCTCTATATCCTCTATATCGTCCTCTTCAATATGCGTATTCGCAACAACAGCGAAGTAGCATAAATTAATTTTGAAGATGGCCAGTGTATTTGCCCTTCCTTAAGACAAGCAGTCCCGTTTAGCCAAACAGAAGAATTTACGAGGGATGTGGCGCCTCTAGTTAAAAGGTTAGCTGAGTTTTCAACACCAGGGCAGTGCCTCCAGATCGATACATCAGTCAATGATTGTATTTCTTTAACATTATGCTCAAGGTAAGGCTTCCATCGCCTTTTGCAACTCAAGATAAAACACAACACAATCTGAGAATAAGTCTAAAGAAACGATTCATTGATTGTATTCGGAAGATAAGTTTGAAGATAAATAAGCAGGCGCGCAGCAATAAGTGTAGCAGTAAGCTCCAACTTTTGAGTTTTCAGCTCAGCTTCGTTGTTGGTTTTCAAGGGGGCAACTCTGCCTTTAGCACAAATAAGATTCACTTATACTTATCCGTTATTATGCAAGGTACTTTCATAAGCCACAGCTCCGTATGCGTAGTTACTTGCATCAGCAAAAATGTGTACCTGTGTCGAATTTTGACACAGTGATTTGATATTACTAAAGCTTTTGTTACTGTTGATCACACTATGTTGTTAAATAAATTTGATTAGGCTGGATTCAGAAGGTTTACACTTAAATGGTTTGAATCTTATCTCACTAACAGGAAACAAATGGTAAAAATTGGTGACTCATTTAGTGAGTACTGTGATATCAAAATTGGTGTCCCTCAGGGCTCCGTACTGGTACCCATATTGTTCCTAGCCTTTATAAATTCAGCCTTATCGGCTTCGCAGATGATGTTGCCTATTCATATTCTAGCATCTCTCTCTTGGATCTGGCTGCGGATATCAACCATGACTTAGAAGTACTGAGGCACTAATTCCGTTTGCACAAGTTAGTTATCAGCTATAAAACAAAAATCATGGTCTTCGATATGTATGCTCGTAATTAACAATTTGCCTGATTTCATTTTCCATAGTTCATACTGTTGCCACATTTAGATAAATTCTGACACTTGCTGTGAATCTAGCTGTCTTACTTCTTTTGGTACTACTAATGATTGCTCTATGAATTGTTTTGTTATTGGCAATGTTCAGGTTTTTAAGTATCTGGGGATTGAAATTGATAGCAAGTTTAACTGGAGCGCTCATACCACTTCCTTAAGAAAATAGTTGCTAAAAAGAACTAAAATATTCTACCACTTGAGATTATTTTGCGGAAGGAACTTCCTACTTACCATTTATCATGGCCTGGTCCATTCTAAACTACAGTATGGTTAGACTTGTTGGGGCGGCACATACAAAAATAAAATACAAACTTTGCTGGTATTACAAAAACATTTGCATAGAATTATCTAGAAAATAGAAAATGCGCGAGAAAATGCGAGAGCACAGTTTCCCACTCTTCCTCAGCTCATTTATTCTGCCTCTTAAACATCTTTACTACTACAAAGTTTTAAAGACTTTTTTTTTTCAAAATCATGATCCAAATACATACGGTCTTCGTAGCACTGCTAGTAATCTTGCATCTGTTCCCCCCACAATACTCAGCTCTTCTTAAGTTATTATTCTTCTGTGGCTATCATATCTTCAATAAATTACCCAATGAATTAAGGCGTTTTCTGAATATATTTTCGTTTTGCAGAAAGGTCAAAAAGTTGTTGTTTAACTATGACTTCAATGAGATAAATAATCTTTCTAGACTAATTATTTAATTATTTAATAATTCTTGTTTACCTGAAAGTTCAATTCACCCCACCACAATATTACCTTGAAACATATCAATTGGTGCTCAACTCGATACATTCGACACTAATTTTCACTAACTAAGGAATGTATCTATTTATTCATTCTCTGATAAAAAACACTTATATTTTACTTTATAGTTTATTTACAGGTATTAGTCAACTTATATTTGTATCTTAGTCCTATATATGAATTAAAGTTTTTTCAATCCTTCTTGTAAATTTTAAGTATTTTACTTTATGTATAATGAATTGTATTATCTCGCTGAATGAATAAATAAATCTAAATCTAAAAAAAAAAAACCTCACATTCGCACTATTAGAGTTCCATTTATGTAATTTCATTGAGGCACTACTAAATATACTGGTTGTTTCTCGATAAATATCCTTCAGTGTATCCTCGTTATCAATGCTAGTGATAAAGTCATGTAGAAGCTTTTCCTTAGCAGCTCGTATATTCTTTGCATAGCTTTAATGCTTGTTTCTGATAACTCATCCGATATTTGTGTTCGCGAAACGGCCTCCTTTATCAATTCCTGAATCTAGACACTAAGAATGTATGGACTGCTTTTCACGCCAAATGTAAGCCGCGTCATTCGGTAAGGTCTGATAGCAGGTAAGATCTTTTCAGCGATTATTTTTTTCACAAACTAGAGAAAGTGATGACCATCTCTATCCGATGGATTAAGTAATATTTGGAGAAACGCCTTTTCGATGTCGGCAATAATTCCAAATTTCCCAACGCGAAAATTAAGAAGAATCACTAAAAGATCAGGCAAATAATTTTCACCAACTTCTAAGACATCGTTAAGTGACTAATGGTTAGGCGCATGTGCCGTAGCGTCGAAAGCAATGCGCAATTTAGTCGTTTATTTGTCATTTCGATATACTGGATGATGAAGAATGTAATCAGTTCGATTCTTACTTGATTCTGTGTGTGGAACAGTTTCAGCAATGCCTGACAAAATCATTTAATTCATCGATTCATCGTATTTGGTGAGTTTTCCAGCTGAACTAGTGTTCGTATCCGAACTAATGCGCCCATTCTATTGTTATGTAATTAAATTAGTAGTTCCTTCCAAGGAAGGAATCTATTTCCTACTCGACGAATGTGCGAGGACAAGTCATTGTTTAATACCCTTTTATCATCAGGAATAATTCCCAACACATCAAGCTTGAAAAATTTTGAATATCTTCACAAGCGCAGATGTTAAGGGATAGTGTATGAGAAGAATAAAATCTATCTTGATTTAAATCCAACGGGCCTTGAATTGATTAACCCAAAATTGTGTTTATCTCAGTCAACCTTTCATTGAGATGTTTGTATTCGCCAGTCGAAAATTGCCAATTTGTGTAGTTGCCAAAGAGCACACTGATCCCATCCTCTACTAACTGCTCTTTTGCACGAGCATCTGCTAAATTTAGACCGGAAAGTGGGTTAGTTCCGTTGTTAGTGGGCACAGATAGCACATCAAGGCAAATTGCAGGAACTTACAATATATTGCATCTATCGAAGCGGTGCGACCATCATACTGATTACGCAGAACCATCTGAACTTTGTTACATAATTTGGAGAGTTTGGGGTTATTGCTCTCAAAGGGTATTACGCTTAGTCTATGTACTCCCATATCAGGCAGATTGAGATTACGCGCCAGAGTTGACTTGATGAATGACAGTTGACTTCCACCATCCAAAACGATTCGCACAAACATAGAAAAAATAGAAAATTCACTACTAACATAGGCGCATGATGTTTGTAAGTATACATTACCCTTCTACATTCCTTCTGTGGTGTACAGATTTAACGATGAAGTATTGGCTAAATTGGGTATTGGATCTTTATTTTGGTTGAAAGACGAAATGAAGAAACGGTTGAGAAAACAATAGATTGCACATGCTTGTTGTGTGCCGACCAGTACATGTTCTGCAAGTTATCCCTTTGACCTTACACATCCGAAAATTATGGCCTTTTTTACAGCAACGGTAGCACCTGCGTTCAGTTTTCAATAAATTATTCTTTTCAATTTATCCCTTGTCACTAGAACAATCTTCGGTGTAGTGATTATTTCCACAGCTAAATAAACAATTCTCCTTCGATTCAGATCTATACAAGCCCAAAGCCGAGATGACTGTATTCTTGTTTTGTTGGCCTTTTCTAGCGATTCAACTTCTCTTCGAAAGAATTTTAGCAAACAATTAACTTGCTTATCGCCGATTGCCTTTGATGAATTTTCTGACATTGAGGAAATGCTAGCTGCATTATCTTTGTATAGTATCGATGAAAATCTACTTTAAGTTCATTTGGTAGCCAACGTACTAAAACACCCTTTGGCATAACAAAATAATTTGACGATGGTATGCCTTATGAGGAAAGTGAACGAGTGGAAGCTTGCACCGAAGTATATAGCCGTGAAACTACTGGTCGACCTTGGTGAAGTTTGGATTGACAGTATTTTATGCGTGTGATGGTCGCGATCGCTTTATCTTCATAATGTGTCACAGCCTCGCTTTCTCTTACCTGGTGCTCTGGTTTAATTAAACTCACCACCTCTGCGTTTGTCTTACGCAAACTTTCATGAGCGGCCGTTAAGCGGTCCTGCAAAACGTTTAACTCTTCTTCAATATCGTCGAGATTATTTAAATTAGCCGATATTTTTGAATCTTCAGATTTAAGATAATTGGTCGCGTTTTTGACAAGTTTGATCACTTGACCACGATAAGAAGCGCGACTTGCCAAATCCATTTCGTTCGACTGCAAGGAAAACGACAAATACTCGTTCTTTCCGTTCTTGTCCGTTTCTTTCCGGGTTTCGGCACCAAATTTAGAAAATGTACACCCGAATTCGAATAGAACAAATAAAAGAAACGAACCGATCTTATTTAACAAACTATTTGTTTAATTTAATTACTCGTATTCTTTACAATATTGATTATTACTGAATCGTGCGGATGCTAATGAACGACTTCCTGAATTTTGATATAAGAAAATTCTTGTTACATATGTAACAAGAGTATGTATGAATAGTATTTGAATGTATGAAAAGTATGCAGTATAAAAGTATATATATGTATGTAGATAGTTAATTTTAAGTTACATTATTATTAGTTAATAAATTTAAGATAATTAAGGTTTTACAACAATATATGGCCAAAAGTATATTTTGTATTCGTATATAGCAATAACTTTAACTACTAGATCATCAGCATACCCAATGATTTTGTATTCAAAATTGACGATTCATTAAGATTTATAATCGTCTCAATAGACCACAGCCTTTAAGCACCGCAGTTAATTTGATGATTAATGTTTCACCGAATAAGATCTTGATAATTTAATTATAACCATGATGTCTCAAAATCAAGAAAAAAACAGACGCATATTGTTTACAATGACATGTTGTCTTTACCAATGTCCTTGATGAATGAAAACCGTTTTTTTTTTTTTAATTTTACAATTGCTCATTTCATTATGATATGCACCATTAAGGCACACTCTCCGTGAATTTCCGTAAGATAAAATCAGCTTACGAGTTTTCTGGAGATGTTATGCTCCTTCATGTGTGTTTTCTCCGCCTGCAGATTCAATATTTAGACTAATAAAACATGCAGGTCAAAGAATTAGCTCCTCAGAAGCATACAACTTATATGACCTAACATTTTAAAATCCATTATCTTGAGTGCCTTGAGTATGTTACTGACTCAGCAGCACTAAAATTATTTCTTTGTTGCTGGTTGTAGTTTTGGTGCCAGCTTTGCGTTTAGCTGCTGGTAGAAATACATGTAAAAGTGTTGTGCTATTGTTCTCACAGGATGAAATCAGAGGATTTAACAGTGTCTTCGATATCCTGTCGGTTGGTGTTATCGGCAGCAGGACCTTGTGATATTCCCGTTTTTGGTTTATTTATGTCTTTGCATTTATGTCTTGCCCCTGATACTATCACTTCTCAAATGTCCATATCCTCTCCTTCGAATACTAACAACTGCTTTCCCGATTTTGATCTTACAACTGGAGCCAAATATACAAAATTTATCAGCTCGCTTTCTGCTTTTGCTGAAATGGATTCCATTAGATGATCACTTCTTTTTTACTGCGTCAGACGCTAGTTCATCCAAGGAATGTCTATTCATTGATCGTGTAACAGATTGAAGCCTATACCAAGTACGAACAAGATGCGTCCCTAACTCCATCTGCAGAGAAGAACTTATCTTCACTAGAAATACCATTAACTCCACAGTAACGTTTTGTCCCTTAACCCTATCAACAATCGACAACTTTCACCCCGTCCATTTCTTCCTCTATTATCTCTTCTTACAACTAAGGCTAATTTCCGTAAAATTAATATCTATCTTAGCTGTTTCCATTTTTTACAGTTAAACATTTAATTCTATTCCTCTTTACATCCCCTTTTCTTAGCATAAAACATCATCTACATCTTTTCCCTGGTATAATAGGAGACCTCGCTGTTTACGAAACAACAGAAGCAAATTATGGGCAGTTCTTCTTTGCGCCAATTTTTATTTTGACTATTCTATTTTGAAACCTACCTCCAATTCACCCAACTCTATAACTGGCTCTATCAGCGCTTTCTCGACACAGGGCAGCCCAACCACATTAATGACCTTATACATTTAATCAATTCACCAACTACAAAAGTTCGATAATTCATCATCGACCAACTCACATACTATTGCCAACTTTTCCAAGCTTTTTTAAACAATCATTCGCGGACAACTTCTTTGTACCTGACCCCATATAGTACAAGTAACTTCCCAATTTCTTGTTACAAAATCTCAATGATGAATTTTTTCCCGGACCAAACGAGCTCCAATTAATATTTCTCAAAAAATCTGCCTCATCTGTCCTTCAATTCGGAGCACGTCCGAAAGTGGGCTTGAGAGAACCTAGGCACTTCGCAGCATTTTTGAAGGCATCGAATATGTGATCATTCCAACGTAAGTTGGAATGGAAAGTTTTTCTGTTTCGACGATGCAAGTGCCATTCATGGATAATGGCTGGGTGTTTAAATTTCGCTTTGAAGAATGCAAATATCATTGTGTTTTGGGAGCATTAAATTAAACTCTGTTATGCTGTTAATATCGGAGTTTAATGAGCTAAACATATGCTGCCGTCCCCGTTATAAAGCCGAAGAGTAGTAAAACGAGTCGGGAAACAAGTATGAAAAGCAGAGAGTACTGTAGTCAGCAAAGGATAATACTGGATCAGAAGTGGCAAACAAAATTAAATTTAAAAAGAATGTGGGAAACCGAACGGCCTTAAACTATCCAAGACAACTTGAATTGGACGTTTCGAAAGGTAGTTTCTAATCCATTGAAGGAAAAAGTAGCCGATCCCAAACGCACGCATTTTTTAACAAAAGAGCCTGATCCCAAACTCTGTCGAATGCCTTAGAAATATCATGTGCAACTCCACTTATCGGTGAGACATGCAAACAAATTACCAGTAGACCTGTTGCTAAACCGTACTACCGGACATTGTGAAGTTTTCGTAGATTTTTCGAGATATTTCATTATGACGGTTTATCATTATTTTTTCATTTGGTTTGATACTCTTCGTCCGATGAGCGATAAGGGATCTAATTACAAAGAGAATAGTCCCTACAAAAACATAAGGTTAGGTTAGGTTTAAGTGGCTGTTGAAAAACAAACCCACTTAGGCCTATTGGCCCATTGTGTTGCCAGGTGGATCTGTGATCCTCCTACTCCAGAAACCATTTGGAACTCTTAATAAAGTGTAGGAGACTTTTAATGTCTATGTTGCTTAAGTCACTTAAGTCGTTGTGGAAGAGGGCCACTAGATGGAGATTTCTTGTTTGGGAGAGAGCTGGACATGTACAGAGGAGATTGAGAGATTGTCTCCTCTTCCTCCTCATCCATGCAGCTTCTGCAAAAGTCATTAGTAAACATGACAAACGTTTTTGCATATTTACCTATGAGGCAGTGTGATGACACCTATAATGGCATTAAGATGTTTTTATTTTTTAGAAAAATTAAACTCCTGGAGTGATTCAGATCTAGTTTTGGCCAGATTTGTTTGGTCGCTAAACATGTCGATCCAACCACCCACCTATGGTTTGTTTTTCTATTAGCATCCAGCTTTGTTTCTTGTTTGCACGCAGCGATAGGTATACCTATGTCTCTATGTCCCGGCACCCAGCAAAGATGAATGTTAAACTGCTCCGCCATCTCCATTGGAGATGATCGGCAGTCGATGACTGTTCTTGATTTCAGAGACCATGAGTCCAGGGATTTGATATCGGCTTGACTATCGAAAAAGATGCGTATATCCATTGTAGATATTACATTTTTCTTCAGCCAATATAGGGCTTCCTTAATTGTCTGAATTTCCGAATGAAACACGCTACAGTGATTGAGGAAGCGGAATGAGAGGCTAAGGTTAAGCTTATCGGCAAAAACACCACCACCAACCCCACTGACAGTCTTTGAATCGTCGGTGTAAAAGTGGATTGAATTGTCATCCAGGAAGGCATTTTCCTCCCACAAGGATCTGGAGGGAATGCTTACTTGGAAGTCCTTGTCAAACCGTTGTTTGGGCATGGTATAGTCGATGTTTTTTTGTAGGATTCCTAGTGCGTTAAGAATATTTGCGTGGCCAAAATGTTTATTTGTCCACTGTAAAGTCGCTTTAAGGCGACTGTCGAGAGGTGTTAGGTGAAACAGAGTGTAAAGAGCAGCGGAGGGAGTAGTGCGTAGGACTCCGCTAATGCCCAGACATACTGTTCTTTGGACTTTACTGAGCTTCATGCAGTTCACTGCTTTGTCAAAGGACGTCCACCACACAACAACTCCGAAGGTGAGTATCGGTCATATGATCGAGATATATAGCCAATGGGTGATGCGAGGTTGGCTACTTGTTCCCGATGGCTACTGATACTGATACTGATACTGATACTGATACTGATACTGATACTGATACTGATACTGATACTGATACTGATACTGATACTGATGATTCGAGTTAATAATCCTGCTCAATCCCAAGTGAATCATCTCCCTTCAAAGCTGATAGCGCCGTCGTGATTGCGGATGTTTCGACGTTGTTAAAGGCGCCTTCTATGTCCAGGAAAGCTACCATTGTACATATATTCTCTATAATGAAAGGATCGTTCGAAGTGGCTTGTAAGTGAGTGTAGAGCCTTTTCCACCGACTTTCCTTTGCAGTAGGTATGTTGTGCCGTGGATAGGAGCCTAGGATTAAAGCTAGATCGTACATGGATATTAATCAGTCGTTCTAGAGTTCTTAGAAGGAAAGATGATAGTCTAATAGGTCTTAGGACCTATGGGACAACATCAGAACATTTACGGCTTTTGGGAATGAAAACTACATTTACTTCTCCATGAGAGAGGTATGTGGTATAGTTCCACGCAGTACCTTATGATATTTTCAAGCGATGGCAAGATTATATCTGAAGATCTTTGTAGCTCGGCTGGAATTATACCATCCAGCCCAGCAGACTTATATGTTTTGAAGCTATGCAGTGCCCAGAGCAGTTTGTCTCTTGCGATAGGCCAGTAATATTTGTCGCGGCTGCAATGGTTCTAATATATTATGATTGTTGCTAGCTGTGAAAGATGAAAAATGAGTATCCAGGAGCAGGTTGAGTGATTCGTCACTTGAGGTCGTCCATTGGCCGTGGTTTTTTTTTAACCAGCTAGGCATCGAAGGACTTGTTGAGAGGATTTTCCTCAGTCGTGATGCCACACAGGCTTCAGTGATTTTATCACAAAAGGACCTCCAGGATTCACGCTTTGCCGTCCTCAATTCTTTTTTATATGTTTTGAGGGATTCTTTGTATGAGTCCCAATCCGACGCTTTAATTAAGGTTTTTTTGTTGAAAAGTTTCCTACAAGCGTGTCTAAGCAGCCTCAGTGTAGATGTCCACCAGTATGGTTTTTTCTTGCCTCTAGGTTTAATTAGAGGACAGGAGATGGCCAGCCCGTGTTAGGGGCTTGAAAGGTCGGAAGAGATACTTTTTAAAAGTGTTTCCCTGTATTTGAGTCAGTCAGTTTTCCGATAGTTAAGAAATGCTGTTTGGCTGGGGCGCATTTATTAAATTGAATTGGATGTATCTGTGATCTGAAAAGGAGTGTTCAGACGATACCATCCAGTTCGTTATCAAATGATCAATGCGTTCGGAAACAAGTGTTACATACAGTGAGGTTAGATCAGAAGCTGTCTTTGGCCGTTTCTAGCCTGGCAACGGTTTAGTCAGGGTCGCTGAGGTTAGGAAGTAGAAATGAATTGAGCTACGTTTCACTAATATACAAGTTCTGATCTTACCTTTGCATTTGGCATAAAGCGAAACTTATAGAGGTTCGGCACGGGTCGTATGACACCTTGATCTGGCTCAGGGATGATGGGACTGATGAGAAAAGAGGAGAAGGTGGGAGAAGTGAGCACACTTTAGTTTCAGGACCCATCTAGAGAAAGTCTCGAGAATCATTGACTTTACTCAGCCTCTGCAACTCGACAAGTTCGGTGCTCGGGTAAACGTAAAACATAACGACCAGTTAAAATTCCTAAAGAAGCTGTTAATACCGCTCCAATTGGCATTCTCGTATTTCCATACGGTCCTTTTTGCAATTTTTTCTCTAACTGTGTGGTCGATGAATGAGAAATTGACTGATATGATACAGTCATCCGACGAGTACTTATCAGGGTGAGAAGTTAAAAGCAAGTCCAGGGTGTTAGCAGTATGACTATCAACGTCTGGTATTGGCGTGGACCCATTTACAAGCTGGGTTAAGTTGTTTTCCGCAGCGAAGATCTCAACACACTATCCTTTGTGTGTAGGCCTCCATCCAATTATCAAGGCTTCACCTATCAATGACGTTGTCTAATAAGAAGCGGGCCAGAGCAATGTACTGGCTTTATTTTTCGGTACTTAACACCTCCAAATTCTGTTACGATTTGACCAGTTATAAGCGGCCGGTCAGAGGTTTTGTTGGTAGCAGGATCACCAGTAGTCCCTACCAGGATATAAAACATCAGGAGCCCCGCGAATTTCTGTTCGGGCCCTGTGGGAACGTCATGGTGGCTATGGTTTAAGCACAAAGTCGCAGGAAGGGTCTTGACCCAATGTAGAGTTGCAAAATACTAGATTCTGTATAGGTCAGCCTTGACCCACACCAAGGGTGGACTTTTTGCTTATAACACGAGTTCTACTTTGGTATCAAAGGATTGACGGAGAGCGATAGCAATGCGTATCTTTGCTCCCATTGATGTATGAGCATCCCGTGGTCTTAAGTTTTCTAAACAGGCATCCACGTCAAACACTAGAGACTATGTCCTATGTCCGTGAAATTGATGTTATTGCTACAGATTTTCCTAAGGCCTTCGATAAAATATCATATAAATTGATCATTGATTGTCTTCTCTCGGCTTGACCCCATATTATTAAAATTGATATCTTCTTATATGGAAAACCATTTTTTAGCTTCTCAATCCTATTTTTAAATATTTCTGGTATCCAATAAAGTAGCCATCTAGGTTCCCTCTATTCCATTTTAAATATAAACGATCTTTAGAGGATACATTACTCGTCTACATTTACGCCGACGACACTAAGTTCTTCAATACTATCTCTTCATTCCAAGACTCTATTCCCCTTCAAGAAGACCTAGATAGGTTTTCCATTGCTGTCTAAAAAATTGCTTTGAACTTAATGTCTCCAAATGTCAATCTATGACTTTGTCACGTAAGCCCAATCAAACTCAAATCGACTTTATTTTCTGCATGACCAACCTGTACTGGTTCAATCACTTCGCAAACTTGGAAAATTATACGATAGAGAGTTAAACTTCCGTTCAAATATTGATGAGATAATCCCTTAAGCCAACTCATTACCTGGTCTTATAAAACGTTGGTCTAAAGAATTTTGAAACCTTTATTCGAAACCCTCCGCGAGTTTATATATCCCGAATCGAGAATACTCAATGTAGTTTCCTTCGATTTTCCCTTCGAGGACTACCCTGGAACGACCCCCTTATTTTACATAGGCCCAAGAATCGGTCCCTGAGGTACGCCTTGTCCTACTTTTTTGAGTTCTAAATATTTTTCATCAATAACAACGCTTTTTCAGCTTTTGGGGAGACATTTTTTAACAACTTAACACTCAAGTGGAGTTTTTTTGAAAAATGGGATAGAAAAATAGTAGAAAAAAGTTTGAGCTCAGATGTTATTTCGCTCCATGGTGGCATCAAACATTTAATGGGGAGACTAAATTGTTAGTGGAAACTAGCTTATTGTTGTTTTCTAGTCAATAACTCATCTAAGTTGATTTTAGTTAACTGACAAAATTAATGTCAATGGCGATTTCAATTTGTAAGCTAACTTGAGCCGCGGCCACCCAACTTCTAATAAGTTGAGCAGCTCACCCGCTTAAACCGAATAGTTCCTGAGCTTTAAGAATAATAATGATCTTATGATTGACTTTATCGAATGCTTTTGAAGAATCGAGTAGGCAATGGAGTATTACATACCCTCAATCAAATTCACGCTTTATATCGTCCAAGATGTTTATCATAACCGAGGAGCACCTATTATTGGATTTAAACCCTAATTGAAAGGGGTCTAAAAGAGATCGAAGGTAAGTAAGTAGATCTTTGTTTCGAAATAAGAAACATTAGAGAGCCTTGATAAAATTCTAAAATCACGAGCAGAGACTGCATTTGACTTTTTGGCGATTCAAGAAATGTGGATGTTATTATGCAGAGGTTAAGAATGTTAGTCAGGTGGCTAATAATTTGAGGGAATATAAGTTAATTAAACGAATAGGTACTCCGTACACATCAGTTAGGTTAGACTTAATATCTATGTAGAACACAGTCAATAACTTCACTTTCAGAAACCACATGAAAATTACCCTGCCCATATTTAGTTCCATAAATTTCATTCAGATCAAAATCAGACACATCGGAAAAACTTTCGAAAAAAAATCATTAAGGATAGAGCTTGTATTATTAGAGACACAGATCTGATGAATGTTAGTCTAGAGTTTTTTTTTTAATGGAAATGAAGTACTGAACTTTGAAAAATAATAGTTTTGCAGTACAAATGACACGGGTTACATCATTAGGTGCTTGCTTCCTTATAAGTAGTCAAGATTACGCAAGAACGATTGTGTTTCCACTTTCCATAACATTTATAAGAAGTTTTTATTTGAGCTACAACTTCACACGTAAACCAAAGATAATTTGTATTACATACACATGGAATTTTAATAGGTATACATATGTCGTAGAGTTTCCATACGAGATTTTAAAAATAGCTCAGCTTTTCACTGCCATAAGTCTGCAACCATACCAAACCAACCACTTTTTATAAATTCAAAGGATCTACAGCGCTGAAATCTTTGTAAGTAAAGGCATATGGAACAGAAGAGTGACCAGAGTCAATATTGTAGGTACAGAAAATGAGATCACGGTCAAATATACCACAGAGTTAGAAAGTATTATAAGCACAATAAAGCTGGGGATAACATTATCCAATTAGCCAGTTCTTTGATTTGGAAACCATGAGAGTCGTTTTTAAAGAGATCTGCATTAAAATCACCGCTGATAATGATATGCTGATATAACGCGGAGAATTTGGAAAGAGCACTAAAAAGGGGTTGAGCGGAATTGCTTTTATTCGGATTATAGGTGCAGGATATTAAACATTTACTGGAGCCATCGTGAACGTTAACAATGTATGTCGTCTTAGATGCAGCAAGAACTTCACACTTAAATGTAGAATTAACATATGATAACACTCCTTATGATATAGTATCATAATTCAAGTGTATATAAAGTCGCGGCAGCAGATGTAAATAAGAGGGAAAGTAAAGTGGAGCCGTCAGGAAAGAGTAGCAGCAGTAGCATGTAGGTCGTCAGGGCTTTTTATAAGAAAACTTTCTCTAGTAGGAAGCTTTTTATTTAGAGAGATTCAAAATTTTGTATACTATAAGTGTTAAAAAGTTGTTTCTTGCCTCTAAGTGAATGTGCACTTAGCAAAAGATTCGGGTCTGTCATGCTAGACTCTCGTTCAAGGAACAGCTGTTTCCTAGCTCTATGCCGAAATCACAAAGACAAAGTTTTCCATGGTTTGTTTTTTTTATAGATTGCAGCTTATCCTAGGATGGTATTGTTCTCTTGGAAACTGTTGAACTTGAACACAGTAGAAAAAAGATTTGTACTCGTTTGATTGTCGCTGTTTTTGCGATTCTTGTACCAAATACTGTGTCGTAGCTGAGGTAGATTGCAGTAACTGAATGACATAATCGGGTAAATAGATCTTTTAGGTTTTCATCTGAAAGCTAAGGTATGCAATGAAATTTCCTTTTCGCGGAATGATTTATTTGTTTCCTTTGGCCGAGTATTTCAGTGTTTTGCATGTGTAAAACTGCGTTTATATACTATTTGAGACAACCCGGAAATATTCAAACAAGCTCCCCAAATCGTTTCACCCAAGTTGCGTTGATTTTTTACAATTTTCACCATTATTTCATAACAAAACTTACTTATCTCGTCAATAAGGTTATGCTTAAAAAGTTCTTCATACCTATATAGATGTTCATCTATTTTTTTTAAAGGAAAGATCACATTATCATTGGGTTGCTTGGAGGTTGGAGAATTCAGCTGAGAGGGTGCCAAAAGTACGCCCGTGGAAGGAGCCAATTTTGAGTGCATATTGCATATATTTATTGGTTCACACCGAACCTAAGTTATTTAATTAGGAAAATACTCGGCAATTATTCACTATAGCCGGACGAAAATAAAACACGTCTTACTCGTACATAATATGTATACTTATGATGATGATGACTTATATTTACTGATAAAATTCCATGAACGACTCTGGGGTAGTCGACGTTTCTCTGTTCGCCACGATAGTTTAGGATTTTCAAATACTGCTTAATGACTTTATAACTTACTAAAAACATCAGCTGCGTTTATTTGGATATAGCCACACGAATTTGGAAAATCGATCCATTACAGAAAGTATAGGTATGTATATTTGTACTGCTAGCTATTAGCTGTCATATGCAGATCCCAAATGATCCAAGTAGAAAACACAAAGGGAATACCTCTCTTTTCAATAGAGTTCGTTGCCTTTTCGTTAAAATGCAAGAAGCACATGAGTTGATGCAACGCATGCCTTTTTCATGTATATTTTTCATGAAGACTTCTCGGTTGCAAGAGAATAAAGAACATTTTCCATTTTTACTTACTGTGCAAATGACTCCGGGTTGCATCAAATTAAGTTCAACCAAAAAGTTTTCCCCTGTTTGTAAAAAACTCCATGCACTACCATATACTCGCAGTCATTCTAATCCGCCTGAGATTGTAACTCTAACTTAATCATCTTAATCGAATCATCTAATTCCTGATGATTTTTCATGAGTTTTGTTATAACGAGTTCTGCAAAAAATGTTGGGTTCCTTAAAAGTGCATACACTTGTTTTATGCTTGTGCCAGTACTTCCAGAAACATGGACTATCTTGCAATCTTCGGTGACAAATCCGTCTTCTTTAATATTTTGGTAAACGCATAGCAAACCACAACCAACTTAAAACTTGTTCAGCTAGTAAATAAACTCTAAACTAAAAACAAGCTGCAGTACCTCCTTTCAGCAGGTGATGTCCTATTGCTCACGAAATAAACAGGGTGGAGATATTTTTCATGATTTTTCCACTACACCAAAACCAAACCTATTAATACATGCATCGGTATGTATGTCAATTCGTTCAGAAAATCAGATTGAAAATGCATAGACGTGGGTTTGATGAAAGTAAACTTTTTAAATGTAACTCCAGTCGTCCGCTGACCGTCAAAGCTTTCACATCGCAGTGAGTTTGTTGATCTGTTTCAAGTGTTTTTTTATCTCTCACGTGTTTACTTAATCTTTGCTAATATTCCTTATTCATTGTTCTGATTTAACGCTCATTCACCGCTAACAATAAAGTGCAAGTGTACGATGGCGGTCCCAGAAGTACCCGATCCAACAAAGAAAACACAAAAATTTTCGAAAAAAATTTATTTATTTTTCAACATAATCGCATTTCAGCTCTATACACTTTTCCCAACGATGTTTCAAAATTTCGATACCCTTTTTATAATAAGAACTGTCTTGCTCCTCAAAATAGCCATTAACTGCCGACATCACTTCCTCATCGTTGGAAAATCTTTGACCACTGAGCCATTTTTCCAAGTTTCGGAACAGAAAATAGTCTAGGGGCTAAATCTGGCGAATAGAGTGCATGAGGAAGCAATTCAAACGTTAATTCATTAATTTTGACCATTGGAATGACGGATTTATGAGCTGTTGCATTGTCTTGATGAAACAACACTTTCTTCTTAGCCAAATTCGGCCGTTTTTGCTTGATCTCTTCGCTCAAACGTTGCAATAAGTTTGCATAATAATGGCCGTTGATAGTTTTTCTTTTTCAAGATAGTCAATGAAAATTATCTCACACGCATCCCAAAAAAATGGACGCCATGACCTTGCCTCCAGATGAAACGGTTTTCGCCTTCTTTGGAGCTGGTTCTCCCTTTTGAATCCATTGTTTTGGTTGTTCTTTTGCCTCGGGTGTAAAGTGATGGACCCATGTTTCATCCTTTGTTATGAAACGGCGCAAAAATTCTGCTTTGTTGCTGTGAAACTTCGCTAAACACTCAATTGAAACATCTTCACGACACTGTTTTTGCTCGAGTTTGAGCAAATTCTGCACCCATCTTGCACACAGCTTTCTCATTTCCAAATTTTCAAATACTATGCGATGAACAGCACTTTTTGAAATGCGCACTTTCAGCCGACGATCATCCAGTACAGCTTTATGGGTTTTTTTCACCATTTCTGGAGTCGTTACCTCATTTGGTCGACCACTGCGATGCTCGTCTTGGCAGCTCGTACGGCCTCGTTTAAACTCAGCAACCCAAAATGTTACTGTTGCAAACGAAGGAGCAGACTCACCTAGAGTAGGATTCTGTTCAGCTATTATTTTGGCCTTTCAAATAAAAGTATTGTATCACATAAGGATGACCAATTTTCTCCATTTTCACAAATTTACTGACAACGTTAATTAGAAAAAAAAGTAGAAAAAAACGCCTGAAATTAAAAAACTCACCTTCTTCTGAATTCCTTGAACTTCCTACCAAAACTATCTTTAAAAATCCCCGATTAATCCAAATCCATCCCAAAGATTCTGACAAACCTCTCAAGCGTATTTGTGTTAAAAAAAAGAAGAAGCAATAGATGCCATTACAAAGCAATATGAAAAAATGTCTCTGCAGAGAGATGGCTCCCTCTTGATTCTAGTTAAAGACCAGCAAACTGCTGAAAGATTCATTCGATCCAAGAATCTGTACAAAATCTGTTTAGTTATCATAAAACTCCATCCTATTCTTAACATCTCAAAAGGCGTCGTCTAAGCCCCTCAAGGAGTTGTTGACATTTATAAATTCACAAAAGTTCACGATTGACAAAAAAACCTCCAGGAAATATAGAATGGTATAAAATAGGATGGTATAAAACAAAGGTAACAAAGTGTGTTCCAAATCCAATGCGTTGTCGACAATGTCAACTTCTTGGGCATAAAGCTAAATGGTGCAAACGACCAGCTTTATGCACTAACTTAAACCGTCTACCTCTATCCCCACTTGATTGCACACGTACAGTTTGCTCTAACTGTCAAGGCCCCCAAGCCGCTTCCTCCTGCCTTCCTGACCCAAATACATCGTAAATAAAGAAGTGTTAATATTAAAAACAAAAAACAAAGCAACACTAGCTGAATTAAACGTGTACACAGAGAACAGAATCCTATAATAACCGTCCCTACATCCAATCTATATTCCACCATAACAAAACAAATAACTCATTCAAACCTTTCACATACACTTAATTCTATACAATTTCACTGAAAACAATTCCCTTCTTTAAAATACTAGGATACAACTCAATGTGACACTAAAAATTCTCCAGTGGAACCTTAAAGGTTACTTAAGTAATCTTCATGAGTTACGTATATTAACCCATTACATTCCCTACTTCCATAACTTTAAATCCAACATTTACTGAACATGCACTGAACTTCTCATACATAATTCAATTCCTCATCGCCCCTCCCTAATCGACTACCCAATATCAGCGGTTGCAGTTGAAATGGAACTAAAACATAAAATCACCATCATTCAATGCACATTCCCCCCGACTAACCTTTTTCCTCCATCCACATCGAAAACATCATCACCAATATAAACCCTCCCATATTAATTACTGGCGACTTCAATGCTTGGTGCCCCCTTTAAGGATCCATATCTGTGAATAAAAGAGGAAAAACTTTAGAAAAATTCCTATATTCCTCCAATTTCAATGTTTTAAATAATAGCAGTCTTACCCACTTTCCCACCCCACAAGAAATTTACGGACATCGACCTATCTTTTATTTTACCCCAACTATCCCCCATTACCAGCTAGTTAACACTTCCAGATCTACACGGCAGTGATCATTTTTCAGTTATTAATATAACTTTTAGCAAACAGAAGGGAGAAACAAAACCATACCCCAAGTTTCAATCCGATAGAGCAAATTAAACAACTTTTCAGGCGGAAGTCTTAGAATATCCTGACTGACAAAATCTTTCACCCAATACAAACAAATAAGCAACTATAATTACGGAAGCTATTCGTTCTGACGTTATTTGCTCCATACCCCAAACTAAAAAAGTCAAACAAAACACGACCTAAAAAGTTACTCCACCTAAAACAAGTTGCTTGGCAAACCTTTAAAAAACAGCCAACTGATCAAAACTTAATTAGTTATCGTAAACTCAATTCCTTATTCCGAAAAAATGTCTAAACAGAAAAACCAAAAAGCTTTAAAAACTTTACTAGTAATATCATCCCAAATTCATCTCCTAAAAAAATTTTGCCCGACGTAAAAATATCTTACTGGTCAAAATGCAAAATGCGCTTAATTCAAAACATAAAATCTGGACACCAAATATTAACACACCCTTCTCAAATTGCAGAACACTTCTCTAAAACTTGGTCTGAGTATTCCGACGATTCCAACTTCCACTCATCCTTCTCTTCTGCCAAGAAAACAATGGTCACAAATTTGGAATACTTACCAAACAATAGCAACTCCTCTATTGACATAATTGAACTTCCAATTTATATAGGATTTCCTAATAACGACTTGGCAAGTTTTTTTTTTTAAATAAAATGCAAACCATTTCAGATATTTCAAAAACTTTTTTATTGGCTTGAAGTACAATCAAAACATTTATGAATGGAACTCGACTTCGTTCATATGGCCACCGCGGGCAGGTTTGTAGCGGTCGATTCGTTGAACCCAATTTTCAACGACTCGGCCACACATTTCGGCCGAAACGGCCGCTTTTTAGCGTTCAATGTTAGCTCTGAGCTCTTCCAACGTCGTCGGCGTGTTGACATTAACCAATGACTTAACGTAGCCCCACAGAAAATAGTCAAGCGGCGTTAAATCGCACGAACGAGGCGGCCAATCGACTGGCCCATGTCTTGAGATAACACGCTCACCATACTTACTCTTCAATAAATCGATTGTATCGTGTGCTGTGTGGCTTGTTTCACCATCCTGTTGAAACCACATTTCGTCCAAGTCCATATCTTCCAATTCGGGTCAAAAATAATAGGTGATCATGGCGCGATAACGCTGACCATTCACAGTAACGTAACGATCGTTATCGTCGACGAAAAAATATGGCCCAATAACGCCGCCGGCATACAATCCGCACCAAACAGTTATTTTTTGTGGATGAAGTGGTGATTCATGAAGCACATGGGGGTTTTCACCCGACCAATAACGCATATTTTGCTTATTGACGAACACATTGAGTCAAAAGTCCCTGAAGATGATTTTGCAATGAAATTCATTATCTTGGTGCATCTTCTCCAGAACCCAATCGGAGAACGTACATCGCTTCAAATGGTCCATCGGATTCAATTCTTGAGTCAGCTAGATCTTGTATGGGTGTAAACCAAGATCCTTACGCAAGATACGCCATAATGTGGTCTGAGCGATGCCCAATTCTTGAGAACGCCGTGGAATTGACTGATTCGTTTGCTACGGACGTCTGAACGGCAGCGATATTTTCGACACTTCGACCAACCCGTTGTCTCACTGATACGGCAACATCACACAACGAATATGTAGACTCAAATTTTTGCACTAAACTTGCTAATGCTTGTCTACTAGGGCGAGAATTACAACCGAAAATTGGAGTTAACGCTCTTAAAGTTGCAGTCACCGACTCCGAATATCTGTAGATTTTTATAATTTGCAGACGTTGCTCGTTAGTGTACTTTACCATGATGAAATTGTTGAGTTTACTGAATAAACTGACAGTGACAGTTTGATGATTAGTGAAAGAGTGCGTTCACAAATTAAATTCAAAGTTGTCAAGTCCCTATTCGAAAACCCAATATAATAGAACTCGAAACAAACATCTAAACCGCAAAAGGCAAAACTCCTGGCTTTGACAAGATCGACTATCAAATGGTAAAAAACAAGTCTGTTAACCCGCTTACTCAAGCTATACAACAATATATTCAGTTTTGGTAATATACCCCAAATATGGTAAATTGCTACGGTAATTTCTATACCAAAACCCAACAAACAATCAACCGAGACAATTGGATACCGCCCTTTTTACTTAATCGAAAGCTCAGAGTAATCCCAAAAATAGCATTCCTCAGGGCCCCCCGCTATCAAAAATAGTTAATTATTTTTCACAAGCCCTTGGTGACCTTAAATCATGGTGCCAATATTCTGGTTCTAAAGTCTCAACTAAAAACTATAAAATCCTACACATATGTAAAAAGAAATAACTGTCACCTTTAATAATACAGACATCTGTAATGAAAACTCTCTCAAAATTATTGGTATAGTGTTTGATTCTATTTATATTTTCAAACCTCACTGTTTAGCCCTAAAAACAGCCTAGCTACCAGATCAAATATTATAAGATACTAGCATCTAAGAATCGATCCGCACATATCAACACCCTGATCAACGTCACCCGATCAATCATTCTATTAAAAATTGACTACGGCTTTGAAATGCTAGGTTAGGTAAAAGTAGCTGAAGGAAAGATCAACCAACTTAGATCTGTCGACTCATTGTGATACTACGTGGATCTGTGATCCTCTTACTCTTGGAACCATTTTGAGCCTATGGCGAGGCGTAGGAGACTATTAACATCTATATTCTGGACGGTTCTAGAATTTAATGAGACTGAGTCCAGGGACTTGATAGTGTCCTAACTGTAGGAAAAGATGCAGATATCCTTTCTTCAGCTAGAACAGAGCTTCTTTAATCGCCAACATTTTCGCCTGGAACACGCTACAGAGATTTGGAAGGGGAAAGGAGAGGCTTAGATTTAGCTCATCTAAGAAAACACCGCCACCAACCCCGCTTTCAGTTATAAATCCATTTTTGTAAAATTCAATTAACTTGTTCTCCATGAATGCATCTTCCTCCCAGAAGGATCTACCATATAGGGGAAGCTCACATGAAAGTCTTTGTCAAACCAAAGTTTAGATATGATGTAATCGATGTTCTCTGTGATGATTCCTAATATATTAAGAACATTAGCGTGGCCAAATAAATTATTTGTCCACAGTGAAATCGCTTTAGGGCGAATAGCGCTGTCGCAACTACTTGCCTGGTGAAGATAACGGGGGGTAAAAGTGAAAGTGAAACAGTGCCGCGGAGGGATTAGAGCGTAAGGCTCAGCTTATGGATAGACATGTTGTTCTTTAGACACTGCTCAGTTTGCTACAGCTGATTGCATTGTCTAAGACCGTCCACCAGACAACAACCCTGTAGGTGAGTATCGGTCTTATAAACGAGATAGACAGTCAGTGTGTTATGCGAGCTTGAAGGCCCCATTTGGTCCCAATGGCTTTTTTTACAAAAGAATAAAGCTACTGTAGCTTTCTTGACTCTTTCTTAAATGTTAGGTTTCCAGTTTAGTTTCCTGTTAACATTAAGACCCAGGTATTTTGAAGAAGGGTCTATGATTGGAATTTTATATTTCCTGGAAAAAAAGGCAAGATCAGTTTAATTGGGGTTTACTAGCAATCCACAGCGGTCTGCCCAACGTGTTCATCTGTATTTCTATAGTTCTTTAATGGTATTAAGATGCTTACATGGGACGGCTACAGCAACGTCATTCGCATAGGCAATCGCCCTAATACCACCTGCTTCCAGGTATATCAGAAATGTATTAATCGTTTTAGAGTTTTCAGAAGGAAAGATAATAGGTTTATATATCTGAGGTACTTTGGGACAAGCTTTAGTAAAAGTTTGGTGCCTTTACAAATGATTTTTGTAGAAGTTGCATGGATGAAGAGGAAGAGGATACAATCCTCAACCTAGAAGCTTTCTTCTACTATGACTTAAACGATCTAAAGAATAGACCTGCGCTTCATCATAAGCTCAAATTGGTTCCATAAGTAAGAGGATCATAGATCCACGTGGCAGCACAACTGGCCAATTGGCCTTAGTGGGTTGATTTTCTAACCGCCACTCTTACCTAACCTAACCTAACTTACTTTGGGACAATATGAGAGCATTTTGCGGCATTGAGAATGAAAACTACATTGACTTCTCTCCATAACAATGAAAGTGGATCAGCTCTACACAGCTGCTTATAATATTCTCTAGCGTAGGCAGGATAATACCAGTTATTCAGGTATTGTATCATTCGCATCAGCAGACTTGTATGGTTTGAAGCTATGCAGCTTATCTCTTTTAAACAGACCAAGAAGTTTTGTCACGGTTGCAGTAGTCCTGTTTTGATTGCTTCTGGCCACGAATAGGGAGCTACCTGGACTGTGGGTGTCCAGTAGCAGGTTAAGTGATTCATCACTTGAGGTTGTCCAAAAGCCAAGCTTTTTATCAAACAGCTAGGCATCATAGGATGTAAAGAGGATTTTTCTTAGCCGCGATGTCTCAGAGGTATCTCTCTAATTTTGTTACAGAATGACCTCCAGGATTGTCGCCTTGCATTTCTCAGTTCTTTTTTATATATTTTGAGAGATTCCTTGTATGAGTCCAGGCAGTCACTTTGCTTGTGCTTTTTATTAGGTTGAAAAGTTTCCCACAGAGGTTTCTAAGCGGTCCAAGTGCTGATGTCCACCAGTGCGGCTTTTTCTTGCCTTTAGATTGAACAAAACAGCAGGAAGCAGACATGGCCTCATTGACAGCCAGGATGAATTCCTTAACTTTCATGTAAAGCTCGTTAGTGTCACGTGGGGGATCTTAGAGTTCAGAAGATAGTTTTTCTGACTGTATTCCTCTGTATTTCGGCCAGTCAGTTTTTACTCAGGCTTATTCAGATGTATCTGTGGTTTTAAAATGTGTGTTCGAACAATATTGACATCAATGTTGCAAACAATCAGTGTTTGTTTATTTAATACCGATTCTTGTTTTTTATAATTATTAAAAATGCTTGGTTTGCAAAACGTTATGTGGTAACTATTCAATTTATTTCATTACTTTTGATGACAAGATGTTTAATAGTTGGCGGTCAACAGCAAAAAGAATTAAAATATGCACTTTCTGCACTGTGCTGTTCGAAAGGCAAGCACAAAGAAAAATAGAAAAGGTTAATACGATACATATGTTTGTACATATATATCCCATAAGCATAAGGGATGGACACCACAACAGACCAAGAACCTTGACAACATTAGAGTCCTCAAAATCAATAGGTGAAATCTCACGTTGATCCTCCGGTAAAGATAATAACAATGGCCAGCAGTCGGTGGTCCATTTTCTCAAACGGAACTCAGAAAATTCGAGCAATTCAACCAATTCTGCGTGAAGGTTACTCAACTCGCCGATTATATCTGCTCCAGTGATTACGTCATCAACATAGAAATCGTTCAAAATAACTTCTGCTGGAACAGGATGACTGCCAATAGAGTCAAAAGCAACTTGTTTAAAACGCGGACTGCTAACAAGGGTGCGGAATAAGAACCATACGTAACAGTTAACAGCTGATAATGTTTGACTTTGCTTTTAGGCATCTCTCGCCAAAGTATTCCCTGGAAGTTTGTATGTTTGGGAGATATCCAAATCTGTAGATAAATCTTCTCGATGTCCACAGTGACGAAGAAAGCGTAAACAAATCGAAAAGAAAGGAAGTGGTTTTGGCCGACTCGTCGAATACTACTCGCATTTTCGTAATAGTACTGTCAGTCTTGAAAACGGCATGATGAGGAAAGTAGTAGCATGGCGTATTTGAGATTTCATTAGAAGGTATCTCTTTTATGTGTCCTAAGGACTGATGCTCTTGTATAAAATTCGAGTATTGCTTTTGAAGCTCCGGGTTTGATGCGAATCTTTTTTCTATAGATTTCATTCTGCTTAAGGCGATCTGGAGAGAGTTTCCGAATTTGAGATCTTGGTTATGTTTGAATGGAAGTTCACCATGAACCGACTATCAGAATGACGAGAGTATGTGCTGGCGAAATGGTCTTCTGCATGTTATTCTTCAACACCCAAAATAGGTTGGCTGGATACAAGCGCCAAAACCGTTCAAGAGAAAAGTCTAATGCAGAATCTAACTCAGTGCAATATGATTGTAATCCTCCATTTGAGATCTGAGGAGTAAGTGCAAGACTACCAGCGATAACTTGACCAAAAATAGTTGGAATGGTGTCATCATTTGTTGCTGAATGTGAAGGACAGGTTATTGTGCTAAATACCTTATCGGAACCCACCAAAATGTCAATAGGACTGGGTTTGTTGAAATTATGATCAGCAAGTTAAATCGACCATATCCCGATGGTATTTAGACCAGCGATTGTTGAAGAAAGTAGTAGTGAACTACGTTTTGAAATGACGTAGTATTTATTGTCAATAAATTGATCATTAAAACGAGAATGAAATTTGAGTTACATTGGTTACACCAATGGTTGGTTACACCGGCAGAAGTCAAAGCTATACCTGTTATAGGAATCCGGGTTGGTTTGCGTTTAAGGCCCAAGCGTTAAGTAGGGTTTAATAATGGCGAGTAGATTCAAGCGAATTATTGGGAATGATCGTTTGAAAAGGATCTGACGAACAGTTAATGTTTGGAGGTACAGCGGTGAAAGTTTAAGGCTCATTTGTTGAAGAGTATGTAGGATGCACTAAAGATTGATGGTGAGCGTTGCACATTCTAAACCGAAAGATTGACCGAAATATACCAGAGTTGTGTTCTTGATGCAGGCAGTTAAAGCATAATGATTGTTGTTTTACGAACTTGGGACGAGTGTTGATGTCAAGGGCGGAAAACTGTTTGCATTGGAGTGAGGTATGATATTCGCGACACTTTGGGCAATTTGTTTTTGACTCAGCCAAATGAGAATCAATAGATGCTTGGGGTTTGTTGCGAGGTTGCGATGCACGCGTGAAAGAGTTACAATATCCTAGGCAATTGCAACGAGTTTCTAAGAAGTCTATGAGATTATGGATTGATATATCATTCCGCGTTCCTACGTGTTCTGCCCATGCTTGATTGGTCTCCTAGTCCACCTTCTGTAACAGAAAGTGGATGAGCCAGGGATCACGGCTATTTGCCTCTAACGCGTTAAGTCCATGAAGAATCTCGTCAGCTCCGTCAGTTAGCTGGCGAAACATCATTACATTTTCTTGATTTGCAGCAGTTAACGCATGAAACGACTGAACGAAAGACTGTACCGTCAGGTGAGTTTTGTCGAAGCGTGACTCTTACCTATCCCACACTTCAAGGTAATTATCGTCCGAAAAGTTCATAAACTGAATTACCTTTTTTGCACTACCGGTTAGACATGATTTAAGATATTTAAATTTCTGCACGGCGATTATGGACTTGTTTGAGTCAATTGTAGCCGTGAAAATATCCTTAAATTATGGCCAATCCTTGTATTCGCCAGAGAACTCAGGAATATTTATTTTTGGTAAATTGACCAAAGTTGCTTTAATCCTTTCAGTAGAGAATGAGTTTAGAGAATCGAGGAATGTGGTTTGCTGGCTAATTAATTTGTCAACTAAGGTAGTTAAAACGTCAGGAGCATCTGAAGTCTTCTTTTCACGGAGCGCCTTTCTGAATGTGGAATAAGTTAAAAACAATTTTGTTTCATATTCCTCAAACTCAGACTCCGTATCGACAAACTCAGGATCAACACAAAATTTGCAAAGTTGCTTGTTAAGTTCGAAAAAGTCTGACCACACTTCATTGAGTTTTCTGAATCGTATTTCAATTAGCGAAAGGGGAGTTTCTTGATTAATCGATGCAGCGAATGATTCGGCACGTGTCAAGCTGCTTTTCGCTTAATCACGTTTTGCTTTAATCGCATTCATTTTCCCGAAAAGGTAAAGAAACAAGCCCGAAAGCACTAAGCGAAGGAGACAGTTCAAAATATAAAAAATGGATTAATGTTTAATGACTTGCACACAGATATGCGCTTAAAGTTATTCAGTCTCACAAGTTATTCACTTCACTTCAAGAACTCAGAACTAAAAATGTTTGTAAATTTGTTTGGGCTAGAAATTCTTGTTTATTTGTTAGAGTAAAAGAAGGAAATAGTGTTATAAAAATAAATTCATTCGAAGACATTTACAATATAAACTTGAAAATCAATCTTCTTGAATTGAAATAATGTGAATTGAATTGAACTAATGTCCAATAATATGATTAGTTCAAATTCTCCTTCTTATACCTCTCCTAAACAAAAATGTTTTTGTGTAAATCATCAAGCCAACAGCTTTTCATCTGGTTTTTCTATTATCCACCAGAATGTACGTAGTATGAGATGATTTTTGATGAGATGTCGGATTATGAAATAATTCCCAATTTTACTTTTGTTGCTGCTTGTAACAAATCATATGCAGCTGGTGGAGTTGCAGTGTATTATAGTAATAATCTTGAAGAGTGTGTTGTAAAAAAACATAACCTGCAAAGTGCCGATATGATTAGTGTGAATTGTAAAGTTTCTGGTGTTAATTATTATTTTCTTTGTGTTTATAGACTGCATAAGTTTTCTATCGACTTCTTTTTGGAAGAATTTACACGATTTCTGGAGCAAATAAAACATAAAAATTTCATATTACTTGGAGTTCTTAACATTAATGTACTCTCCGAATCTCAAGATGTCAATTGATTTTTGTCTGTACTCGCCTCGTCTGGCCTTATGTCTGTTGTTGATGAACCTACGCGTCTTAATGCATATTTAGATCCTATTTTTGTAAGATTTCATAGAAACACTCAAGTGAGATATGAAGCACTTGCTTATGGTCTAAAGATTACTGATCATTATTTAACGTGTTTAAAGGTAAGTATCGAAGTCACTCGTATAAAAAAATTAGAAATTAGGGAAACTGTAAAAATTGATTTTGTTGTATTTAGGAACTATCTGAATTATGAATTTTGGAATGAAGTGTATACGTCTTCTGATCCCTCTACAGCATTTGATTTGTTCTTAAAAAAACTTCAGTTTTATTCGACTTTATGTTTTCATTAGGAAAATAATGTTAATAATAAGTTCAAATGCTTGAAACAGTAACATTTGTATAGCTTAGTACTTAAAAACACCCTAATAATCACAGATTAAGCAATTACTATAAAAAGATTTGCCGCGAGCTAAAATCTGAAATACCTAACTGCACAAATATTTATTACAGTAGAAAATTAACTTAGAGTGTTGGTAACTCCAAGAAAGAATGGCAAGTTGTTAACGAAATTTTAAATAAGAAAATTTCAACTTGTACTGATGATAGTTTAGTGGAAACGAGATTTCAACCTGAATGTTTCTTCTTCATTGAATTTTTTACACTTGAAATATTGAAAATTGTCAAACTCAATATCACTAGATAATATCTTTAGCAAAATTTTAAAAAAATATATCTTTTCAGATCTCTGATGTTCTCTGTTTTATTTTTAACTCTTGTGTCTTCAAAGGAATTTTCCCCACTTCCCTAAAAACAGCACTTGTAAAACCACTTCATAAAAAAGGTGACACTATGTTAAACAATTATCGTCCAATTTCTTTGTTGTCAGTTTTCTCAAAAAATTTTGAAAGAGGAATAAAATCGAGAATGCTTTCTTTTTTGAATAGGACGCAGTTTTTTAGTGAGTATCAGTTCGGTTTCAGAAGTGGTAAATCTGAGCTACTTAAACTGATTGGGGAAATATACACTAGCCTAAATAACAGATATTAACAAAGCATTTTATATGGTAAGCCATAACTTTCTTTTATCTAAATTTTTCAATGCAGGCTTTAGAGGATTCATATACGATTGGTTTATTTCTTATCATAAGAATCGCCAGCAAATAGTAAAAGTGAAGAGTTTTCTTAGTTCTGTGAAACATTTACATGATGGTGTCCCGCAAAGGTTCTGTGTTGGGTCCGATTTTGTTCCTTATTTATGTTTATTCGTTATTTGTGCAACCTTTCACGGGCATAAATACATCATTTGCTGATGATACTGCACTCTCATACTCTAATTATAGTTAATTTAATTTATATTTACATGTTAAATACGTTTTAGACATACTGCACAGTTGATTTAAACAACATAATTTGATTACAAGTACTAAGATAAAGTTTATGTTTAATATTAAGCGTTTAGTATGTGAAGACCTTCCTTTTTATTACCACAGCCCAAGTTGTTTACGATTTTGTTTAGCTGATCCTGACGTTGAAACTTTTAACGATAGTGTAGTCTGCATTAATGAGTTTTTTTAGAATTGAAAGTGTCAGCAGTTTTCAATATTTAGGCATTATATTAGACAATAAGCTCAATTGGAATGATCACACTGTACACCTAAAACAGAATCTTAATAGAATTGTTAGGCATATGTTTCACTTGAACCTTTATTTTAATAATCAGATTTTAAAAATAATATACAATGGTTTATTTAAATCAAAATTGTAGTATGGTATCTCTTCCTGGGGTGATGCATACTTTAACAAGTTAGAGCCTCTGCTTACTAAACAAAAGTATGTAAAAAGAATTATAGCAAAAATTAATCGCAGAACCCCTAGCTTTCCATTGTTTAAATCTTTAGAAATTCTTCCATTGAGACATTTGTATTGTTACAAAGTATTTTTAAAAAAATCGGGATTTTTCTCGGAATCGGGCGGACTTTTGGCGTCGATTGGTAACTGTTGAATACCAGAGAACAGAATGAGTGTCCGGCAATGGACTGAAGAAGGAACGAGTGCTCCGAAGCGGCCGAGAGATGCTCGATGGGTCGGAAAGCTTATGGCTTCGGTTTTCTGGGATTGTCATGGCATACTTTTCGTGGACTACCCCGAAAAATTAAAAACCATCAACAGCGAGTATAGCTGTGTATTATTGAAGCGATTGAAGGCCGAAATCGCTACAAAACGGCCTCACATGAAGCGAAAAAAAATTATGTTTTTGCAAGACAAATCACCGGCGCATAAGAGTATCGCAACCACGGCTAAAATCAATGACTTACGGCTCCAATTGCTGTCGCATTTATCGTATTCACCCGATTTGGCTCCCTCGGACTATTATCTCTTCCCAAACTTCAAAAGATGGCTCATCAATAAAAAATTCAGCTCACGAAAGGAAATCATCGACGCCACGGAGGAGTATTTTTCAGACCTTCCGGAAAATTACTTTTCGGACGGAATCAAGAAGTTGGAAAATCGTTAGAATAAGTGTTTCAAACTAAAAGGGGACTGTATTGAATAAAATAAAAAAACATTTAAATTTTTTTTTTTCATTTCCAAGGTGGTTACTTTTCACCCCACCTAGTATTAAATCTTTGTATTTATACGTATTTCTCTTTTGTCAAGAAATAAAGTTAATGAAAAAAATATATATTTAATCGAATATTTTATACATACACCAATCACAGCTTCTGCACCATCGAATGCCACATGCAATGCTTTTGATATCAATTTGATACTTCCTTTTTGTCGTAAATGGTCTTACCACCAAGGATTTCACGTGAAAAAATCCAGAAAAACCTACTTAATCCGGCATATCGAAGGACCAATAATGTTTTTTGTTTAATACCGATTCTTGTTTTTTACAATTATTAAAAATGCTTGGTATGCAAAATGTAAAAATTATTAAATTTATTTTTACTATTTTTGATGACAAGATGTTCAGTGCTTGGCGGTCAACAGCGAAAAGAAAGAATTAAAATATACACTTGCATAGAATACAATAGAATAGAATACGATAGAATAGAAAACGATATATACGATGTTTGTACATGATACGTGGCGGCTAAGACTTTAAGTTAATTCAATAATTTTTAAATGCAAATATGTGTATATAAATATGCTAACGAAGAAAAGGAAGAATTGAGTTAAATATTTGTGCGATGTTTTTTGTGGTTGCGTAACATTTCATAGCAATCAGGTCAGAACGTATATAGTAATACATATAATCAAAAATGACTCACCTCTATCGTTGATATCGGTACTGCCCCATGCCGTGCGATGAGCGTTAGCATCGCACTCAATTATAAGTCCAGTTTTTTTAGTTTTCCAGTTTCCAGTACCACCCTTTCTAGGTTATAACTAGGGAGAAGACCCACATGATCGTGACCAATATATGCCGATGCCAGCCAGTACGAGCCTTTGGCAGTCTTAAGTTGGGGTCGCTGGGGTTAGGAAATAAAATGTATAGAGTCCCAAGTCCACAAACCACGCCTTTTACGATCCATGTTTCCTGTATCAGGATGATGTCTGACGAATGAATAAATGCAGCAGAAGCCTTTTTTGAGTGATAAAGACTTATCTGGAGTAACCGTATCATATCTACAATTTACTAGAGTCGCCTCCATCACGGTGCTGTTCGAGTCTTCCGATTCTAAACATGTGCCCAAGAGCTCATCTTCTTCCTCTGATCGTAAAGGATCGTTTTTTAGTACGTCATCGGTTTCCATTTCTGACAGAAATTTACAGACGCTCTGCGATTCTCTTTTATCAATATTTGCAGGTCTTTGATCGAAGAATTCAGTGTCATACTCTCCGGTAAACTGCCTGAACGAGATTTCTAGTCTCGGCAGCTGTCAACCTCGTTTGACAGATTCCTATTGGACAGCGGGTGGAACGAGTTCAAGAAGAGTGCTCTCGTCAATGTTTTGGAATATCGCGTTCAACGTACCCTACTGTAGCTGATAGAATGCCCTTAAACAAATTCCTCCAATTCCTAAATTTCGTTTATAACGGTTATTTTGGTACTGAGACCGCAATGGTCACCGTCATACACAAAAGTGCGTAGACAGTATATAGTATGTTGAGTCGTGTCTGTCAACTGAATACGTATGTCGAACAGTAACCGATCCAGATGGGAGCTGTGTATGGGAAACGACGGACTATGGGTCGCTCTAAGAAAAGATCGGTAAATAACACTGTGCTAACCCCACTAATTGAGAAGTATAGTAGGTTCCCTCTAGTATTAAGTGTATTATCTTCGCCGATTATGAAATGATTTTCCTCCGATACCCCTTTCTGAGACATGGAGAATCCCCATGAAATGCATGAACAGCCATTGCATTCCTTCAAAGTGACTGTTTGGTACGGAATTTGAAGTGAAATAGTGATTGGCCCTTACTTTTTTTAGGCACTGCCGTAACCGTAACTGGTAAACGCTACATACAGAAGTGAAGCGAGTTTTTTTTTGCCGAAAGTTGCTGAATTGGGTTTCGAGCATTATTGGTCCCAGCATTGACATAACTTAGGCAAGGATAGATATTTTGAATCACCAATTTCCAGGTAGTATGATCGCCCGTTTTGGTGATTTGTACCTGCCGGCCAGATCGCCAGATCTGACGGCGGCAGACTTCTTCCTCTGAAGCTTTTTGAAATTTCGCATTTACCACAACAAACCACAAGCCTTGCAAGTCTTGAAAGCCAACATTGAAGAAGAAATCATCAATTTGGAGCCAAGTATTTTGCGAGTAGCAATTCAAAATTCCTTAAAACGAGTACAGATGTGCATCAACTCAGGCGGTGGTCATTTGATACAAGATTGAGACTGTATAGTGTATGTCACATCATTTCCTAATCAAAGTTCAATAACTGTTTACTTTTTGTCATCGCAGAATACGATTCCCTTAGGATTTGCCAATTCTAACCGTATTTTTTTTATATTGCTTCCTCCAGTTTCATTACTTATTGGCAGTAAACCTTAAAATTGATCATTTAGTTTCTTAGAATCATTTTAGAATACACGACACTTTTACGGTATTGATTCGTTGTGATAAGTGAATATCTTTTAATTCATTTGGAAACAATACCAAGATTATCCCAAGGCCGCTGTAAATAAGGCCGTCACATGCATGCATGGATTGCGATATTTATTGAATGAGCAAGACATTTATGTTTCCATAGCAGATGTCGATGCGAGAGTCTCGTATGTCATTAAAGTATAAATATCGGAATCCCCAAGGCACTATATGCAATTTAGTTGATCAGTTTAATGTAAAGTGTGAATTACGAGAGTGAATAAATGGTTTAAGCTATTAAATTGTGAATTGTAATTGTATTGAATAAAGCGATTGTATTGAAAGAAATAATTACCCACATAAACATTTTACATTGGTGTCAGAAGTAGAATAGGACTTATTAAGTGTAAAAAAAGTGTTTTGTGATTGTTGACAAGCAAATAGAGGAAGAAACAGATACAAACGGTTACCAAAAAGCCGCTCAATCTTCCTGAAGCCATCAGTTGGGAAACGCTTAAATACCAACTTCGCGGGGCAAAAGTTGGTAGCAGGAGTTGACGGCCCCAGGCTCATTATCCAAGTCCCTCTGGCAAAACGATGCAATGAAAATCTTCTGGTAGTAGTAATCCGCGATAAGGAAAAATAGATGCATTCAATAGACACTGGTCTACACGACCTCAATCATCAGGATTGAAGTCTGGTGAAGTCTGCATAAAAAAACTAATCGGTGAGTACGCTAATATATTTGCTACACAAGACGGTAAATATGAACGTAAACAACGTGTTCAACACCACGTTGCTACCAGAGACGCCTGACTAATCAGCTCACTTTCAAGGCGTCTTCCATTGACAAAGCAAACAGAAGTTGCCGAAATGGTGTCGAAGATGAAAGTTGAGGGGATGTTTGAAGAGTTGCAGAGTCCGTGGACATCCAGTTTTGTGTAAACACCGATTTCACCAAAAAGACAGTTACCACCAAGAATTGAAAACACTTTGGATACACTTTCTGGAGCGAAATGATTTTCAAAGCTTGACCTGAAGAGCGGTAGCGTTTAATCCACAAGATCCTGAAAAAACGGCTTTCACTACAGGATGTACTATTTGGCATTTTATGGTGATGCCATTTGATCTATGTAATGCTCCGGCCAACTTTGAGCGACTAATGGAAAGTACATTGCAAGGGCTCACGTGGAAAACCTGACTAGTGTATCTTGACGACGACGACCTTATCATTATTGGCAAGCCGTTCAAGGGGCATTGCCCAAATCTAAAAGAGATATTTGAGAGGCTGCGTAGCGCTCATTTGAAGCTGAACCGAGAAAAGTGTGCCTTGTTCCGTGCGGAAGTAAAATATTTGGGTCACATTATATCCCCCAAAGATTAACAACTCAAAAGCTTCTTGGGACTTGCCACGTATTGCAAAAGATTCGTAAAGAATTTTGCTGCTATTGCAAAAAGCCTGCATCAACTTAGAGAGAAAGACACTTCAGGTGGTCTGGAGAGTGTAGAAAAAACATTTCAATAACTTAAGCGGCAGCTGTGCAATGTTTTTATCTTGGGTTACCCCACACACGGACGTCATCGTGGACAGGGGGGTCGTGGAATGTTGGGGTTGGAGCAGTGATCTCTCAAGCTCATGATGATGAAGAGAGAGTGATTGAATATTACAGCAACTTACTCTCCAGACCTGAAAGGAAATACTGGTTAATTCGGCGCGAGCTCTTGGTTTCTAGAAACAAAGCATTTCCATTACCTCCAAGGGCAAAAGTTCAATCTTCACGGAACTCTGAAATGGCTGCTACAATTTAAGAAATCTGAAGTCCAAGTTGCGAGTTGGATCGAGCATTTGCAGGGCTACTATTTTTAACGTAGAGTTAGAGTCAGAGAAGACAAGGACTATGCCACTATACCCTAAATTCGATGGAATATTCTAGTGATTCAATAGCACCTTAAATAAGCATGTCCTAAGATCTTTGGCAACTGCCATCACATACCTCTTTTCTTAATGGCCTACTGAAACGCGGTCCATAGTGGATTTGTGGATAATTTGAAAACATGAAATCACCCGAGCAAGGTTGAAACTACAAGAGCAAGCTTCAGGCTTCAACAAAGGAGATCTAGTATGGCTGTATAATCTTCTGCGTAAGGAAGGCAAATCACCGAAATTGCAAAACTGAAGATCTATACAAACTCATAACCCGCATTTATGACGTTATCTACCAAATGACAATGAATGACGAAGTTATTCGGAATGAACAACTTAAAGGAGGGACTTGTGGGGTATCCGTTTGAATGTGGGCAGCGTCTTCTATATATAAATAGCAAAAGATTTAAATTATTATCGAATTATCGAATTTTCTAGCAAAATGAAAGCGATTGAATTGTAAGTTGTAACTGCATTGAATAATGTGATTGTTTTGGAATGAAAAAGTTCTATCATTTGTACCCACACAAACATTTTACACTTCTTTTGTTTTTTTAACTTCAGCTTTTGGGTTCATCAACATAAACTGCTTGATGTTTCCCTAGCGGTGTCTTTCGTGATTCTTTTGTTGTCTTGGAATTAGTTCATTAGTTAATTGTACTTCCTTTCACACTCCGTGGAGAAAAAAAATCTTCTGAATGTGTTCCTTTGGCACTTTCTCACTATTTCAAAAGCAAAATTCTACTTTTGGATTTTATGTCAGAATGTACTAACACATATAAATATAAACGTCAAATAGTGTGGTGTACCAAATCAGATTTTTGTTTTCGAGCAGTCGACTGTGTTTGGCTTTGGCGTTGGAATCTTTCATAATTTTATAGATTTCTAATTCAATAAATCGGTCTTCAGCCATTTTGGCAAACAAAGAAATTTAGAAATAAAAATTTGACATTTAACCAATCAACGTAAAAATTTAAATTTAACCGGTTTTTTATCTAAAATCTTTGATTTCAGGTCGAAGATTATTTAAGCTAAGACACGTAATGAAGACGTAATAATATTTAATAATTTTATAATTAATCTTTGTTTTGTCCATCTAAATGTCATTTGTAGATGCCTGAAGGGAGTTGGGGACCACTTTTATTTAATTTGTTGACCTTTCAATATATTTTGTCTGAAAACACTTTCTTAAAACATTTCTCCAGTAAGGCATGTGCTCTATATAAAGGCTAAATTGAGTCAGGGTACGTAACTGACTAGAGTTGGCCAGTTGTCATCGCCGTTTAGAATAATTTTTTGTTCATCCATAATTACACTAACTTTGCACCAGTGAGCGCGTCTAATGGTGTTAAGAATGGGAAAGTCCCAGATAAAATGTATCATGTCCTCTACTGTATGTTGGTTACACAGTGTATTGTACATTCAGTGGATTGGTCGCTTCGATGCATATAGTTTAAGTACAAAAGCTCTCCTCTCGCTTTGAAGATTGTGGAAATAGTATCAATACTGTTGTCGTGTAGATTCAGAGAAATATTAAAATTGGCTAGAAGACGTAAGAACCTGTAACGCAAATCACGTCGGTTGTGCCGGTTGAAACTTTAATTATTAATTAATCTGGTATTCGAATCACATTTACTTTTGGCAAAACAGAGTAAAACAAATTTTCCATTTCGAAATAAAAACAAACCCATTGACAATTTTAAACAAAAACAAAAAAAAAAAAATAATAAAATCAGTTTGACGGTTTTTACAAATTCGCTAGAACTAATTGTTTGATCTAAAATGGGCAAAAGAGGTGATATGAATTGCTTTCTGCTACGTAGCAGAAAAAAGACTTAAAACCGTTCCCCCTCATTTTTTCAGACACAAAAATTTTGCTTCTCGTTCTCATTTCATAAACAAATTTCTTTCCTGAATTTTCTGTCAAAATGTATAAAGGTCAATTGTTTAAAAAAAAGATTTCTGTTTTCGTGCAATCGGCTTTATTTTTGGGCAATTTATTATTCTCAAGTGTTCAAATTGATTCGCAAGCAAATATATTTGAAAAATAAAAGATGGAAGCAAAATTAATAAATAGATTTTCACAGTTATTTCGTAGTTTTGGAGAGTACGCGAACAGACCATAAATTTCATTGGAATCCACAGCGAGTGAAAATACTTCCTAGGAGAAACCGATGGAAAACGCCATTAATCACTTATCGAATTTAGAAACCATTCTAAAATCAACTTATTAACGCTGTTTATTCAATAGATTTTAAATCCGACTTTGAACTCAGCGACCCATCGATCAAAACTGGTATTTATGCAAATAAATGCTTCCATTGTTGACTCTAATTCTCGACAGTTTCGAAAATCATTTACGATATTTCGAGTTCAAACAATGTGGTTTGAGTAGTTCATAAGGTAGTAGATAAAAGTGATTTCAGATGCTAGATGGCACTATTTTTAGTTAAAATATTACAGACTAAACTTTTCTCCTTTTGTTGCAACAACAACAAAACGTAGTTAAATCAGAGATGGGACAATACCCTTTATTACACTTGGAGTGGTTGAATTGTGGATAGTTGGGTAATGAGTGATTGGAAGATACGTGATTACATATAATGGGATATTTTGAATAAAGTTTGAATTTGTTTAGAGAATTTCAAGGTATTGGTTGATTTTGCAGTTAAAGGAAATTTTGTAAAAAAAAAAAAATACTAAATTTTTGAAGAAATTTTGAGATTTGAAGAGGTAATATACATCTTAGGAAGCAACGTTTTATAACATGCTAGTATATATGTGTACATACACACCAGTGGGCAATTATATGTTACCATTTGCTTGTATTGGGAACATTTTCAAATTATGGCTGTAATCTCAGAAGTTTGTCTTTTATTTTAGTTGCTTTAAATATGGTTTAAATAAATACTTATATTTAAACACTTTTCAGATTTTATCCGCACAGATATTAAAGAAATTAACAAAAATAAATTACTAAGCACATGAAAATTCAGTAGATTTCAATATTTTAAAATAAATAAAAAATAGTTATTAAAATAAAAAAACGAGTTGCTTAAGGAAAGATGGTTACAAGTTCAAACTTAAATATCTAATATTTCATATGTCTACCTTGAACCGTAGTAATAGCAACAATTCTGGAAGGCATTGAATTCTTCAGCTAATTTAATTTTGCCAAACATCTTTTATGAAGTCCTTGAATTTAGTGTTCTTAGCAAGGACTCCCTTTAACAGTGCCCAGCAATTTTTGATTGGGTTCAAATCAGGGCTGTTTCCAGGCCGTGTCAAAGTTTTTATACCAACGTTTTCAAGATATTGTGTAGCCTTATTTAGCTTAAAAGTTAAATACCGAATATCATGCTATTTTAATGTTTTATTTTTGACTCTGCGGCAAAGTGCATTCTATTCTATGCGTACTAGAAGCAGGGTATCGATCTAAAGCTCCAAAAATGTCTTTATCATGTTAATGTATCCATTAGCATAAGCTTTTAATTTTTCGTCAATAAAGGTTGTATTGACTGTAACCATAAAAACTAATCCCTCCATTAAACTTGAATTTGTTTTGATAGACAACACATGTTTGCTCCAAATCTTTATTTATTCATCGGCGTACATAGGAGATTCTATCTGACGAACATTAATTTAATTTTATATCATCAGTAAGTTTCATGTTGTGCAGTTTTCGGAGAAAAGTCCTCGCACTAATATCCGTATTTATCGGCAGGCTTTTATTTCCCTAGATGACATAAATCTGTTTGCGTCACATTTTCTAAAAATAGTACAGTCTTTCCGCTCTGTAGTTTTTTTATTGGCTCTTAAAGTTCCTGACATCCTTTTACTATAGACTCGTATGCATTAACAGTTGATTCTGGAAAATTTTGCGCTTATATTTTCTACTCATATGGTAATCTCAATTTTCTTCAGGGATAGAACGAATCTCAAATGTCATGGATTTAAAAATTATAACGATCGAGTATCAGACTCTGATGTGGAAATTGAGTTCGCTCAAAATAATAGCGACTGTCTTACAGTGCCTGAAAACGACACCGAATCAGAGCCTTAAACTGAACCACTGCATCAACTTGAAAACAAATAAGACAGGCCTGAAGAAAAACAACAAATTTGAAATTACGGGTGCTACTGGACTGCCAGCGGGGAGAGTGACTGAGTGTACGAGTATATAACAAACGTTGGTGTTTCCTATTGTTGTAAGGGCATAACATCTACAACAATTTGATTCGGTAAAACAACTCTGAATTTTTACTTCACAGCTATGCTTAGTATCGTCGGTCCCTTACCTGACCATCGAACTTGTCGAGTTGTAAGGGCTAAGTAAGGTCAATGAATCTCGGAAGTTTTTTCAGACGACTCCGGACTCCCCCTGCTTTTTCCCTCCATCCTCCCGAACAATCCCTTTTCCCATGGGCTGGACCAAGGTGCCATACGACCCGTGCCGATCAACATGGCTGAGGGCCAAGCACCTCTAAAAATAGCTTAGTCGCAAACGGAGTATCCGGATATTTGGCGACCTCCGGATTAGCTGTGGCAAGCCATGGTCCTATCTCTTCCTCCACCCCTAGCAGCAGCAAGTTTATGGCAGGCAACGGCAGGCTGCTGCTACAAAAACTCTCCCTAAGGAGGAATCAGGGACTCAGCCACGTCGGCAAGTCCCATCTAAGGCACTCTACCCAAATCGCCGAAATGCTTCAGGCATTATTAAAACCTTCGGATCTATTTCGGAGGTGGAAAGAAGTCCGGAAATCACGAGCAAGATTAATTGGGCAAAAAAAAAAATCCTTAATGATGGATTGTCAACTGTTCCCTCTGCTCACAAAACGCTAAAGGACCGTTCTATGCGCCAGAGATCGTTGGAGGAAACCGTGCGTGTTCCCAAAGGCCCAAAGCCGTAAATACCCCTGGGCTATCCAACACCAAAACTCTGAAATTCTTTAGCGAAGTCCTAAAATATGCTATGACGATCGCGGTAATCGGTAGAAGCCACACCGACGGATTGATCACACCTGAACTATGGCAATTGGTCAAGTTGAAGCTATCGGGCAACTTCGTGGCTATTATGCGGGAAGACCACCTCCCATCACAAGCGACGCTGGCTGGCACCAAGCCATGTCAAGCTCATCGCATGTGCCGACTAGAGACCTCTTGATCTTTTCAAGAAAGCCATAGTTGGCTTAGGAGAGATTTAGCCAGGTACAAGGCTCTAAACAGTGCTCAGGGAGGATATCCCTAGCAGACCTAAAATCCGCACCTGGATTTCAGCCGAACCTTTCTCTCCAGAAAGCATAATGGAGATCATCAAGCTCAGTAACCCGACCCTTCCGACTCATGACTGGAAAGTCGCGAAACTGGAGTAGCTAAAGGACTCTTATAGATGCACATTAATTGTGATCAATAAGGAATTCCCTAACTGTAAAAGCAAGGCGCCTTTACAAACGATTTCTGTAGAAAATGCATGGATGAGAAGGAACAGGAGACAATCTTCCACCTTCTCTGTACATATAGAGCTCTCTCCCAGAGAAGAAACCCCCATCTAAGAGGTTCTTCTACAACGACTTAATCGATCTAAAGAATACAGACGTTAACAGTCTCCTGCGCTTCATCATAAGCTCAAATTGGTTTCATGAGTAAAAGGATCATCCACGTGGCAGCGCAACGGGCCAATAGGCCTAGGTGGGTTGGTTTTCCAACCGGCACTCTCACCTTACCTAGCCTAGTATCGAATGTGTTTGTTTTTTATAAGGGCTCAGAAATTTGGAGTGGAAATACTCGCGTGCTAGAAAGTAATCACTTTTCTACATATTGTACGTCCACGTCTGTAACTACAAACCAGCTGTTTTGGCATTTAGTGAAACACAGGTAGATCCTCGCTCAAAACTCTCAGATCACTCTAATCTGAAGCTACTTGGTTACGAACTAGTGCCATTATTCTTTTCTCAATGGCGATCTCGCCATTTACGTGCGTAGTGATGTAGCTTACCAAACTCAACTACAATGTACTCCCTATTCCTATCCGAAATTTAATTTCCTGTGGTTAAAATTCCATCTCCGTAAGCATTTTACCCACCATTGCTTTATTTAAAGAAGCCCAAAAATGGACAGCAATTCGACCTCTAACGAGTTTGATGCGCTGTCTGACTCCATTCAAATAATTGTGTCCCTGTATCCTCATACTGAAATCGTTATTACGGGCAATTTCAATATGCATAATTCTGAGTGCCTTCCACATTCTGGACTCAAAGGACGGTGTGCTGAGATTTTCGCTGCGGCTCTAAATGAGCCCACACGAATACCAGACTTTGAAAGTCATACCGTCAACACCCTGGATTTGTTATTAACTTCTCTCGCCGACAAATACAAGGTCAATGTGCTATCCTTTAAGCTCACCAGACAACTGTATGATATTAGATAATTTCTCGTACACCGATCACATAGTTAGAGAAAAAATTACTAAAAGAAATGTATGCCAATACGAGAAGCCAATTTAAGCGGTATTAAGAGCTTCTTTAGGAATTTTAACTGATTGTTATGTTTCCTCGAGAGCGACGTTGATGCCACTGCTGATAAAATCATAGATACTATTCTCTTTCGAATGAGATCCTTTTTCCCTCATCGGATTAAGAGAATCAGAACAAAAGAAAAGGCTTGATAGTGCTTGAGCTATAAAAAGATTGTCAGGCTTAGAGAAATGTTTTTTCGGTCCTACAAGACTAAGCCTTTCTTAAGCATGTGAAATATCAAGACAATCAAAAACTGAGGCAAATACTGCAATGTCCCAAAAGTAGCAAAAATTTGTTCATTTGTTCATTTTTCACTACGCAAGACTACTTAAAAATCTTAATATACACAAATCCGTTGGTCCATTCAGGTGGTATATCTCCCCTTCTTCTGAAGATGTATTTTTTCACGCTGGAAAAAACCAGTGCGTAAGCTTTTTCATCAACCAACTAAGAGGGTGGCCGTGGTATAGTGGTATATGCATTGACTCCTCAAGCAGAGGTCCGCGGGTTCGAATCCCGTGCGAGGCAATTCTCTGAAAAAAAGTCTTTTCATGGAATTTTTATGTAGTTATATGTAAATCTAGTCGGCGTCAACTTTGACATGAAGGCATAACACTGATGTTAGGGTGGTTGCTGGCTGGGCTAAAACTCTTCAATGACTGCAACTGGTCCACTGATGATTTGATGACTTGTCTCACGGAAAAGTGGAACCAAAGCTTACACCAAGATTGCGAAAGCAAGATAATTGCACTTTGCATTTGGCAGAGTTTGGCATCAGGTTCTTTTGCCGAAAATGCGAGCTTTTGGGATCGCCGACTCTCTTATTCAACAGATCAGAAATTACCTTTCGGAACATACAATTCAAGCTGTGTTGGATGGTTTCAAGTCTGATATTCACAAAATAAATGCTGGTGTGCTCAAGGGCTCCGTTCTGTCTCTAATACATTTTTATTTTCATCAATGATCTCTTGTGTGCTACTTCTAATCCATTAAATATATATTCATTATACATTATATAGCTGACGACAGACTTCTTTGCTTTTCATATTCGTTACCAGACTCACATCTTTGTTCTTGGGCCGTAGATCAGAAATCGCAACGTACGTTAAACTCATTAAATTCCAATATTAACAGAATAATCAATTTGAGAACTATCAACAGAGTGAAATTAAATGCTTCTAACATACAATGCTGTTTGCTGTAGTTAAAGCGAAATTTAAATATCTTGCCATTATCCATGAATGGCACTTGCATCTTGGAAACAGAAAAACTTTTCATTCTCGGTATGTGTGCCAGTGACAACTTACGTTGAAATGGCCAAAAATGTTGCGAAATGTCTATGTTTCCCCAAGGAAGTACCTGGCCTCAAAATATAAGGCATTCGTCCGCCAAAAATTAGAGTACAATGCCCACATCTGGTCAGGTGCTGCTAAAGCATCTCTGTACCTGCTAGATAGGATGCAAAACCGTGCGATAAAACTCATATGTGATACTAATATCAATTAGTCATCGTTTTTGAACACCGACGTAATGTCTCCCGTGTCACTTTGTTTTATCGCTATTTCCACCACCCGTGCTATATTGTTAAAGCTAAATTGGCTGAGGTCCATTTCCACTTGCGTGCACCACCTGAGTCGTGGTGTTCCTCTACTCCGCTGCCCATCGGACTGGAGTATTGATGTTCATCGGCTCTACATGTCCCAGCCATCTCAGTAGTTGGATTTTCACTCTTCTGGCTGTGTCGATGTTGTTGTATAGCCCGTAGAATTGTTCGTTGAATCTCCTCCTTCACTCATTGTCTGTGGAGATGGGACCGGAAATTACCCAAGGAATTTTCCTCTCAAAGAAGTCAAGAGTACCTTCATCGCATTGACTAAATACTTTTTTTTTTCAACATCAAAGACCTCATTCACATAATTTAAGTACGCAAAATGAAGAGATTTCGTTGGTTGAAAAATTGAAAAATGCTTTCTCCAAAAGAATTCAAAATTGTAATCAACCAAAAAATAACCTTCAAAGCTGTGAAATTACGCATTAGTACAACATTATTCAATGTGGCCCAAACGAATCTGATGTTTTAGATCAGATATGAAACTATCTAAAATACTCAAAAATTATCTCTCGATAAAATGCTTTTCCAAATAATTGATGTGTTTATGTCTATTATGTGGTACCAACCTTATTTACGATCCAAAATATCGTAAGACCGTAATTTCCCTGTCGCCATGGAAGAAATGACATTTCTTAAAGCAAGTGTCGGTATTTGTTATGTTTTTGAAAGCAAGTAGTGAACTAATTGTGTTTTAATTCTTGTCTCCACGAATCGATTTAAATGGTAAGTTAATTGCATTTTATTCCTCAATTTTTTAGAGCGCATTTAATTTATACCTGTACGCGTGAAACATAAAACTCTTCCATAACCCCGTCACCCGCTCCCAAAAATCTTGTTGGGCTATTTGTCTCACCTCATCCCAACTGTGAAATCAAACTGTCAAATTTCGTTAAAATCGTACGTGTGCGCTTGTGTGTATCCCAGCAAAGAAAAAGGGTTGAAAGGAAAAACAATAAAAAATCGTTTTCATTATTTTGCCACCAAAAGTAGGAAACCGTTTTGTCCAGATCTAATTAAATTTCCAATCAGTGACGAATGTGAAATTTTCGATATTCGATGGTTAAGCCACGAAAACGGTGCACTTTTAATGAAGTGAACAATATCAAGTGATTGGGACATTTTTTTTGTTGTTTCTCGTGGGGAAAATTTCTTTTCTCAGATGTCAGGTGGAGGTGGTGGCGTAGAACACCATATTGTCATTGTTAATCCCGCGACTGCACCGCACGGACACCCAGAACTCATTAAGGCCGAATACGGTGCCGAACTAGAGTCTCATCCACAACAATCACAGCATCATCATCCGCAATTTCAACATAACTCACGCTTCGATTACAATTACTCGGCTACATTGCTTAACTTGGACACTTATCAGAGCGTTAAAACACGCACTAGGTGGAATGAATCACCAGAGGCCAGGGAGAGACGCTTAGCAAGAAACGCAGCCAGAATGAGAGACAAGCGGTCAAAGGAATCTGATGCGGAATATAAAGCCCGATTGGCGAAAAACGCTGAAGCCAATCGCATACGACGGCAGAACGAGAATGAAGTACAAAGAGCCTTAAGACTGATGAAGAATGCAGCGAGGCAGCGGCTACGTAGGGCAAGTGAAACCCCAGAGGAACGAGTTAAACGATTGGCAAAGGCAGCTGAACGAATGCGTTTAGCACGGGCGAATGCCCCCAAAATTGAAAAACCACCTTTAGCCGACCGCTTGAAAGGATACTAACTGATGAAAGTTTAATGCAACTAAGAGCAAAGTTGCAAAAGCGAGCGCCTTGAAGTGGTTTTCAACACAAAAAAAAACTTAGATCTTAACTGAAAAACAAATGAAACAAGATAACTAGAGACATAAGTATTACGAGTATCCATTGGTCTAGTCTGGATATATATATATATATTTTTTGTTTTTTTTTTTTGTTTTGCTTTGTTTTTTTTTTTTTTTTTTCTTTGAGAAGCTATTGTGTTTCCTCCAATTGCGATATTGCGTGTTTGGTGTTTTCTTTAAAGTTTCTCTCATCTATCAATTTGTTGATCAAAATTTTGTATTTTATTATAATTTTATTATTTTTAGAAAATAAAAGAAGTTTTGTAGGAACATTTAGAAATAAGCATTTAATAAAAATATCTTAACGATCTGAGATGAGACTTTTGATTTTGAATCTAATTCTGATTCTGTCTGTTGTTCGTGTAATGGCGAAGGATATATCGAACCGAACGATTATCGATTTTTCCAAAAGGGTTTGCGTTTTACTGGTTGTATTGGTAGTCGGTTGCTGGACGTGGGCGGTGACGTTTTAAAGCTAAAAATGATAAAATATGCACATGTTCACATGTACAAGTGTGGACTTGTTTTACAGCATAGTAGTATGTCCAAATTATCCAATTTGTTGAGTAAATCTCACTTCAAGACCGACATAATCTATTGCAATTATAAATGACATCCATTCCTGGGATGTTAATACATTTCTGTATTTTCTACTTTTAGAAGTTGATATATGCATACATACACATAGCAACCAAATAGGTATGTTGCTTTCATGCATGGATGAAATATGTACATATAAAGGACATGTGAGACAAAACACTTGTTATTAGCGAGTCAGAAACTAGTCAATCATTAGGAAAATTTCATTGTTAATCACTAGTAATTTTTTTTAAAAAATAACAAACTATTGTAATCTTTTTAAATAATTTACAATTTTATTGTGTTTCCTTTCTGTTGCCGGACAACGCCATATTGCTTTTTAGCCCAGCTTTATAGATAAGCGATCAAAATGGCATTAGAAAGTTCCCCATTACGATGCCAAAGAGACTTAAAAGCTTTCATCGTTATGTCCAATTGAATTGAAATTAAAATTGTAATTTAATTTTAATTTGTACCGTTCGTTTATTTCGCCTAATTGGTAACATAGAGTAGTTTTTTAAAACCGTGTTTCAATTTTTGATTTGAATCTAAATGGCTTATGTTGGGCTAGAAAACATAAAGTAAATATTGATGTCATTTTCAAAGCGGTAAGTCGCATTCGTCAAGAACATAGTTGCTTGAAATTGAAGTGTCTTGCTTCAATTCATCCATAGATATTTACTAAGTTGAGTGGGCTCTAATTAAAATGCGGTTAGAAGAAATTTCATATAACCCTCTTAAAAGTACGTGTGCAAATGTTTTTTTTTTTTTTTTTTTTTTTTTTTTTTTTTTTTTTTAATAACAATAATGTATCAGAAAATACTGGGACAGCAATTAATTTTGTTGCAAAGCCTACAGTATTTGCACTCTTAAAGTTAAGTATCAGTATAAACCTTTGAAATTTTGAAATTTTGACCAAAATATATTAAGGAGTTTTTTTAAACAAGATGTTTACTTGTATTCTACTTATTTATCATGTAAATCAGACATTTTAACAATTCTAAAAACGCTGTTTAATAATCTTTGCATAGTTAGGTACTGCAGCAGAATCGACCAATAGGCCTACTTAGATTAGTTTTCCAATCGCCACTCTAACCTAAGCTAGGTACTGTAGAAGTGAACGCAAGGCAGTTAGATTTGTTGTCATAGATTTTGCGTAAAATTCGGTTAAAATCAGTTCGTATTGCTTAAATAAGGAGAGAGTCCATTGGACAAAATATAAGCGACAGCGCATTCGAAATTCCATAAATTAAATGAAAGAGCCGGGCGTTCCGAGCATATGGAGTATATTATTAAAGAAACTTAATGATAGGATTAATGAAATATACCTGATAGAAAATGCAGGCGTTTCAAAACATAGCCTTTTTTCATCGTTTACAATGTCGGCAACTTTGTTCAACTACTGGTTATTCAATTCAAATCAAAACGATAACCTCGTGCAGAAAATGTTATCACCCTTATTTCAAACGTGTTGCGAGCTTTATCTATAATATAATAACCAACCTATTCCAGTATTGAAAGACTCCGTGTAAGGAGCTTAGTCATTGGTTAGAAACGATGGCATCCATGGCGTAGAAGTACGGTACGGGGTAGTGTCAAGAACCGACCAATTCCGACGAGCTAAAGCCCGCATCATAGATGCCTTCGTGGCTGACTTAACCCCATACACCCATTCATATAGTTTATACCAACTTAATCGATTGTTGAAAAGTCTCGTCTACTTAGTAATAAATCAACTTGTGTGATTTGTATTAGATTAATGGGAGAGTATTAGTTAGTTTAATTTGTTTACGTCAAACTGATATAAAGTCATTAAATGCTTATTCATCTATAGCTCATATATAAATGGTTTTAAGAGGATTAATAATAAATTATTGTGGTACAAAAAACCTGACTGCCTGAGTTGAACAGCTGCGTTTTTGGTGTTCTTGAGCATTGCGTTGGTACCCTCATTCATTTGACAAAATATAAAACTTTGAGCAATGTATTGAACACACTTGGCGGTCGACAGCTATAGCACATTTTATGTAAAATATTGCTGTTGAGTTTGGCAAAGGGAAAATCAACTTAGGAGAAACATTAAACACATACACATCGGTGAGTGGCTCAAGTGGTAGTGTATTGGCTTCCAAATCGGACAGTTCGGGATTCAATACCAGCCATCAGGCAACTAAATTTACGTAAGATGAATGGTTGCCTAGAATGCAAAAAAAAAAGGCCAATTACACCAATAATTTTGTCACCCCATTTAATGTTGAATGCCACCCATGAAGCGTAATAACCACTGAACCCAAAAATCTTTCCTTCTCTCTATGTTCCGCTTTCCTAAAAATTTAACACGTGCTCATGCATTTTAGCTGTAGTAATATCCACTTGAGTGTTAAGTTCCTTAATATATATATATATATATGCGATATTCGCAAAGTTTGATTTGAAGTAAAATACGAACATTTGCAAAAACAAAGAGAAGAAATGGCTACAATTTCAAAACAAACGATTAGTATCAAAAATTAAAAAAAAAAATATTTTCTTGCAAATACACTATAAATTGGCAGAAAAGGTGTCTGGGGCAAGCAAACAGGCCATTAATTTTGAGACTGTTACTCAACAAGGAAAAAATATATAAACAATTTAATTATTGATATGCATACAACAAATATAAAACAGGCCAAGCTGTTTACTAAAAGGACAATATTTGCAGTAGTTAGGAAAATCTTTTTTAACGGTTTACAAAAAGAATTCCCGCGAACTAACATTTGCTCTGTTGTTGCGTATGAGTAAGCAAAAAGTGAGCAGATTAGAAGTAAAGAAATGAAACATGCAACGGATTGTAAAGGAATAGCTGGAGATATACAAGAACGTTGCGCAAAGTAAACAGAGCTTAAAAAGATGTGTCGAAAAATTTTAGGGGAATTGCCTTGATGTATTTTAAGAAAACAAAATATTGTATGAGTGTGGGAAAATCATCTCCGAGATACAAATTTGTACATGGATGGCAACAAGTGGGGTATTATTATGAGAACCTAAATTGTTTGAAAGCAAATGTGAGCCTAGAAGTAATGTGTCAAAAGTTATTATAGGTCAAAAGTGATTATTTTTTATTAACTTCAAATTTTGACTTTGTCATGATTTTTTTTATTTAAAAGCAAAAAAAAAAAAAAAAACGCAGATTATTTCATCTCGTGTCAGCAGTTTTCAAGATACGATTTGTTTAAACTTATAAGATTAACATATGGTATAACAGCTTTTCCTGTAAAATAAGTTCATTATTATTGATAAAAAAAAAAATCGATACAATTCGAGTAGGTGACAGGCAGACATGATTTTTGTCTATGATTTCTGCAAAGGCAGCGGTCAACGAGTGAGTGAGTGAGTTGAAATATCTAAGATGACAATTACTAGAGCATTGTGCAGCTTGACGAAGGTAAGAAAAACGCTGAAATTCTCAAGAGGCTTATATCCTAGTTTAGCAGAAGGCGTTCGCAGCTACGAAGACGTTTTACATTTCGATAGAAACCTTCCAAACACCAAAATCTTGGGCAACTAAGTAGGAATCTTAATCTAAGTAAAAAGTACATTTGGAGAATTCTACTTTCAGAAGGCATGCATGCATTGATTATACCACCTTAATTAAAAAAAAATCGAAATTTATTTAGAAAATTAAAAATACAAGTTTATTCATCTAAATCTATTTTGTCCCCTTCAAAGTAATCCCCATCGAATGCAACACACTTATGGTAGCGCTTCATCCAAACCTCGAGACATTTTTATATTCGGTTTTCGGTATGTCCATTAGTGCTTCCTGCGATTTTTCCATTACTTCCTTTCGGCTGCTGAAACGCGCTCCCCGTAGTGGTTTTTTAACTCGATTGAAAGTCACAGGAAACCAAATCAGGTGAATTCGGTGGCTGTTGTATGGTATTTGTTGCATTTTTTGTCAAAAAAAAAATAAGAATAATGATGGCACTGTGCGACGGTGCGTTATCATAGTGCAAAATCTACGAGTTTTCTGCCAACTGTCTCATAATGCCCAAATAATACTCTTGTTTACTGTCTGGCCTTCTGGCAAAATTCATGATGCACTACACCGTTGTAATCCATGAAAACCGTGAGCATTGCTTTCTTTTTTGAGTGAAAACGACGTTTTTTTTTTTTTTTTTTTTTTTTTTTTGTCTCAGCTCATTTGGTGAACACCATTCACTTGCCTGATGTCTGGATTGCGTGTCGTACTCTGGTACGTCTCGTCTCCAGTAATGATTCTTCTGATGAATGCTGGATCGGATTCAGCCTCGCAAATCATCTCTTTTGCGACGTCAACACGGTCTCTTTTTTGCATGAAATTGAAGTCTTTTGGCACCAACGTCTAGCCAGAATGTCTTAGACGGATCCATAGGCAATGTTCAAGTCCTCCGCTATCTCTTTGATGGTTAATTTGTGGATATTGACCAACATTTCTTTTACTTCATCAATGTTTTCGTTTGTTTTCGATGCCACTGCGTTCATCATCCTCGATTGACTCACGACCACTTTTGAACCGTTCGCGCCACTGTCTCCGAACTTGGCTCCAATGTACTTTTATTTATGGAGGTCATTGTTTACTAATTAGAAATAAAAACATTGGATGACTTGAGCCATCGAATTGACGAGGCAGCTGTAAAAGTCTGAGAATTTAGAAATGAGCCCAGACCATACAAAGCAAAGGTTTACCTTTTGAACAATTGATATGAAACAAGGTTTGATGAAAAAAATAAAAATTAAAATGTCTAATCAGTATTTGTAGTTTTTTTCTTAAAAATTTTAATAAATTTTAATTCAATGTTATGTTGAAAACTACTGACTTGATACGAAATGACCTCACATTTTGTTTTGTCGATACTATTGAAATACTATACTATACTATACTATTGATACTTTGAAACAATTAAAGCAATCAGAGCTCAACGATATCCCTTTTACTACATACACACGAGTACATACATGCATAAATTTGAAAGATGCTATTTTCAATAGGAGTCAAAACAGGGCATTGTAAGGCTTTGCTTAAAATATCCATACCTCGGAGGGGCTGCAAGGAATGCCAAGGAATGTCTATTTAAAGTTTGCGGACACATTATCTGGGCAAAATAATTTTTATTAAGTATGAATTTCGTAAACTCCAGCTGATTTGTATATGATGAACAGTAGTTTTTCAACTAAATCCAATTTTTAAATTATTATTTTTTTAATTAGCATGTTAAAACATAGACTAGAAACATGAAAAATTTGATGCTCTAATCTTATACGACGGATCTCAGTAAATTTTTGCTTCGAATTTACAATTTATAGTTTTTCCGATTTTCGGTATTGGTTTATTTCGTAAAAAACTGACTAGAAATTTATCACCGAAGCGAAAAACTTATATTAATTGCTTTCTTCTGCAAAACACTGTATATAGTAGGTCATTAATTGCAACTGCTTTATTGATTTTGGAATCTAAGATGTTGCACTTATACAACCAGTCTATGAGCCTCTCCCTGATACTCCTGTAAAGATAGAGATAAAGATAGTATTATATATTCGTATATTGCGTTGACAGGAACGTAATTTCGGTTGAATAAAATTTATTTTTTTTATACGATAATCTTTTATATATTTTCTATTTTGTTCGATGGCAATCTGCCATCTTTCTAGGAACCTTATGATTCCGTCTTGATAGAAATTTTGGTTCATATTAGCAGAAAACTAATTTAAGGGCGACTTAAGGTCATTATCATTGGTGAAAGTTTTACCGCTCAAAACGTTTTGCAAACATCTAAACATCATGTTCAATAAATTTAAGGGGTTACAAATGATGTGTGTGGTCTTACGTTGTCATGAATGTATACTGTTAACAGCGAACATCATCCTAAGAAGCATCTCAAAATACACGACTGTTTTATAATCCCACAAAATTGACAACATAACCTTTTGATACAGTTTAGTTTTTGATGTTCGAATTGCTAGTTCATCACCATCAGTGATGATTCGTTTCAAAAACGATAAATTTAATAGCGCTTGAGATCAAGATTATCAAGATTATTTTATTAGTCCAAGGCGACTTTAGTAATTTTTAATTCTTGTGTATGATGTCATGATGCAGTCATATGACAATCTAATTGGTCTATCAGAACGTTGGTCATCTTTGACTGTAAATCTCTAGAACAAAATTTCTTAAACCTATTCTGACACGTGCGTTCTGCTAAGCAGTCAACACTATTAACTTCCTGCTAGAAAAAAATTGTAAAAAAGAACGCAGTTGAGAGAGGAATTTCTACACGAGATTTTCTTTTGAGCAGGGATTATAAAGGAACTGCCAAATTCGTAAGAGTTTAAGTTTGTGGGAGTAATTAACTCAAAAGATGACTTTGACATGCCCAAAGAGGAGAAAAAAGAGCTTCATATTGAAGCGAATTGTTCACCCAATACAAAAGAACTCATTAAACGCATATGTCATCAATAAAATTATAAATAATAACTAATCTAGAAATCTTCCTAATGTTTTACAATTTCTTTTTTATTTTATTTTTACTTGTTACTATTGATGTTTCAAACACATTTTATAAAAACGTGTTCCTTGTAGATTTTGGGTTTAAGAAAGATTTTTTTCCTACTACTTAATCCAACAATTCTCTATTACGAATTGTTAAAAAAGTCTCGCGGAAACAGACCTAACATATCTTTCCTCCTGTCTATATGGTAAAAATTCGTAGAACTCTGGAAGCAGAAAAGGCGTATTTAAGCGTAAATAAAAATACTATTTTCGCCACAGGTCCATATGCCCTACGATCCAACTTTGTCACTATATGTGGCAAATGACTCAAGTAGAGCAGGACTGGGGCTGTGTTGTCCAACCAACTTAGCAATGGGCAAGTGCGACCCATTACTTATGCAAGCCGTACTATGAGCACTACAGAGCAATAATATTCGCAAATGGAGAAGAAAGCCCTTAACATTTTTTTTATATCTATACGCATACCATTGGATTCTAATTAACGACCAATAACCGCTCACACAAATTCTCCACTCAGAAAAATCGCTTTATGTTTTCTGCATTAGTTGTGCCGACTTTCTTTGAAATTTCGACTACGACATGATATTTAACCGAACAAAAGTTAACACAAATGTAGATTACTGCTCCCTAGCCCCGCTACTATCTACTCCTCATCGTGTGAATTGGCTAACATCGGAAGAAATTAGCTACGATGTGTTTGATAATTTCGTTATTTCACAAGTCAACTAATTGCTAATAAGAGTCCGGTTGATTTCTCAGGAAAGGAAAAAGACGAAAACTTGGGAACAATACGTCAGCTACTTGAGTCAGGAGCAAGATATAAGGTCCCTTAGGCAAACTACAAGATGTTTGCGGATACGGCTTGAATAAACAATAAACACAATAACATCTATGGAGATTCTAGACGAGATGTTTGCTGCCTATAGTGTTCCTGTCACAATTATGTCCGATAATTGGACCAGATTTACATTCGTCGAGTGCAAGTTCTGCAAACTGTTGGAGTCAAATAATACAAGCTTACGACCCCCTACCATCAGTCTACAAATGGTCAAGCTGAACGCAAAAATGTTCACTTCAGCAGAACCTTAACGAATTCGTTCACCATTATACGAAGGCACCACACTTAATCACAGGCCAGTCTCCAGCAAAACTCTTCTTGAGACGTTCCATTCACATACGCTTGGATTTTGTGAAACTAGAGGATGTTTGTACAAAAGCAACTGAAAAGGAGTTCAGGAATTACAGCCCAACATTCTAGGCATCGCAATCCATTTTCCTTAGCTCAGGAAACCTCCACATGGATAAATAGTTACCGGAACAATATCTGCCCGCATTGGTGACTTGCATTATGAGATTGACTTTTTCGGAAAAACATGCAAATAGCATCTCGATCTAATACGAAGAGCTGACGAACACTATCATGATCAAGTGGGACTAAATCAATTACGAGCTAAAAGAGGATTCACGAGAATGCAAGACCGTAGTCATTTGGAAAAGTTCCATCCAACTATCATTGAGGCAACTACCGAGTCTTCGTCGTTGTCTTTTGATCAACCAAATAAACGACAAGATGTTACGAACAAAAGCGAATCATTATCTAAGGAGGCAACTTCAATATAAACCACCGATCTCACATCAACTCCAATCTCGAGACAACAGACTACATCCGGCTCTGAGACAAATGATGCAAAAGTTTTACGGATATCAGCCAGGCAAAGGAGACATCAGGAATAAATGCGTTGCAGCATGTCGCCGTATCAGGAATAGATGTTATTCATCTGGAGTGGAGGGCTTTGGAGTATCTCGCACTGCTTCTAAATGTTTATTCGGACACTAATGTGTCCCTTGTGGATAAATTTTGTGGCCCAGAAATCCCACAGCAGATGTTGGGAAGACACATTTAGAGCGATTAAGGTGAAGGCCTTCGGATCTCGTGTTGTCACTGAAGTTGGAGATGGCAAAATATTGGGGCTCCGTTTCTTTGATTAAATATGGTATGTGTTCTGCTCTTGGAATGGGATGCTAATCAATTATAATTCTTAGATTGAGCCTTGGTTTGTAATTGCCTGTAAAGCGTATTTTTTTAATTTTTCCTTGTTACTATACGGGTGGCTGGGCTCAAGTGGTAGTGTATTGGCTTCCCAATCGGACGGTTGGGGGTTCAATACCATCCGTGCCCGAACGACATTTTTCAGGCAATTTAAATCTAGCGATATGAATGGTTGCCTAAAATACAACAACAAGTCAATTTACAATAATAATTTATGTTGGGTGCCACCCATGGAGCGAAATAACAACTGACTTGCTGGTGAAAATTTTTAGTAAAATTAATATCGTGAGCAAAATGTGAAATCCATTCTCTCTCAAATAGTGTGTCGCAATCCGCTTCAATAAAACATTAATTTAATTTTCGTGATGTCTTACCCACTGTGACATTGACCCAAATGAGTCATAAACAGTGAATTTTGTGCCCGTGTAACTTGAAAGTAGTCTGTTCGTCTTCAACAAACTACATTTTGGCTTGATAGTAAATAATGTTTTCATACTGATAATGCCGCATGGGGCACTCGTGTCAAGTTCCATACCAATTTACACCCCTCGATATTCACCAATAATATAATCTGTTGATTTAAATTTATTTACTCATAGATAGCTTGTTCCAGGCTTTTCGGCAATCTGTGAAGTTTTTCATCTGCAGACGCGTCCAAGGTGTAGCTCTTTTTGAATTTATTGTACATTGCGCTGTTAGATATCGTCCGCCACATCCATGACAATGAAACTTCGTCTTCATCATCATGCATGTCCCAAATTATGTGGGTTCCGATCCGGACGTCTTTACCTCTACTGCTGTTTGGTGTGCTGCCTTGAGTGTGTGTGCGATTTCAACGGCTTCAGCGAAAGTAGCTGGTTTTTTCGATATTACTTCATCTCAGGTATTTCGTTATTCAAGGCCATAAAGTAATTGTTCAATGGGCAGGTACTGTAATCACAGAATGTTGTCCCTTGTCGTAGTCGTAGCACTGAATTTCAGAGTGACTAATCTTTTCCTTAAACGATTTGTCGAAATTTAATACTTTCAGCGAATTTATTTTTCTTGCGATCGAAATGCTTTATCAAGCTCAATTTTATTTAATCGTACGTAAAATTCACTGAAATCTCAGGGCTAATTATGGTGCCCATTTGAAGGGATTTTGCTGAGTTCTAGGGCCCAATCGAAGCGTGTGAAGTAGCCTTCAACTGTGGTTTCGTCTTATCATTTATACTCTGCAATATCGAACGTTCGTGGTCTGAAAGTTTGCAAAGAAGAATTACCTGAAGAAGATTGTGAAACTGAAATTGCAACCTGCGTTGCGTTTACCACCGCGTTGCGTTGCGGTGTAATTTTTCACACAGATTACGAATCTGTCAATAGTAGTAGGGGTTCTCATTAAAAAATCAAAAGTGACCTTCGTTTTACCTTGAAAATAGGGTTCAAGGTCAAACTCGTGGACACCATCTTATGTCCCCTTCAGAACCTTGTGACTTTTGTCTGAAACATTTTTCGCGATATCGCGTATTTTTCGAGTAATTTGGATGTCTCAAGTTAAAAAACTCACCCTGTATATTGTATTTACGATTATGTTATATTGTATTTACAAGGTGTTTTCAAAAAGTAAGGTGACTTGAAATTTCGCAGGCAACGTACATTCAATTATCGATTTTTTTTTTTGCTGTGTTGGTACACTTGCCCCAAACACATGCTCACAGTTTCAATTATATAGCATACATAGTTTGTTTTTAACAGATAGAAAGGTTAGAGGTGTTTTGGTGTGCTCGGCGATTATCAATTATTATAAAAAATGTAGCAAAGATTTTCCATCAAATTTTGTGTAAAAAAATGGAGTCAAGTGCTCTGAACCACTTAAAATGTTGACAGTGGCATACAGTGAGTCTGCTCTAAGTAAAAAAAGGTTTAAAAATGGTACAATCTCTTCCAAGATGGCCGACAAGATGCCAATGTCGAACATCGCTCTGGACGTCCCAGCACATCAACAAAATATGATAACGTCGAAGCTGTGAAGGAAATTGTTGTGAAAATACGTCGAATTACCATAAGAGAAATTGCTGAGGATGTTGACATATCGGTCATGACACGTAATTTTTTCGGATATTATAACAGCAATTTATTTGTGGTTTGTTTTTATCAATAAAAAAAAATCGAATATCATAGGGTTCTGTCATATCAACATATTTAAATAATTTCGATTACGAAGTTGTTGATCTTGCTCCAATAATCTGTTACCACCGTAACGTAAGACAACGTATTATTTACTTTTATTTTTACCAAAAAAATAATGTAATGGAGTTTTCGCTTGGTCGACAGAAGCCTTCATTTTGCACTCTGGGAAGAAAAAAGTGAATGGAACTGTTCGTTTGGCACTCTTCTCATTTCCCACTAACAACATTTTGCTTCTGCTTTTAACTTCTGATGAAAAATTTCTCTTCTGGATTTATGTCCGAATGTATTAACACATATAAATATAAATTTAAAAGTATTATTGGTTGTCAAAGCAGATTTATTTTCGAGCAATCGACTGTGTTTGACTTCAAAGTCAAAGAAGTAAAATTGCCCAATCGAAAAAGCCATAAAAAATATTTGAAATGAAGGTCTTGTTTCAAAGTCAATTCGTTTGCTTATAGGGAACGATTTTGTATATAACCTCTTGACTCGGCGGGGTAAAAGTGGGTTTTCAAATTGCCTTGAATATCGGAAGTGATTTCTTTGGTGAAATTAACATATAATGGTAAAAGCGTGCTCTTCTAGTTATTATTTATTACACTCTGATAACAAATGGTACATAATTATGGTGGATAGTTAAATTATAATTAAACTATCTATAATTAAACTATCTAACGAACAAATTCAAACAATCGATGTATGATTGGATAAACTTCCTAAAATAATTCAATCGCTCAAACGAAAAACTCGGAGTTGAATCACAATTTGCCTCATCGCCCTATAAATTTAGTAATTAGTACTAGATTGGTCTATTTAAATTTCATCTACTACAAAAACTTGTAAACAACATTAAGCTATACTCTGCTAACTCCCACTATCTCTCTCTCACAAAAGTGCAAATTCCGTTTGTCTTTCATTTAGCGCTCGCAGCGAACTTCCCTCGAAAACGTTTTTTTTTTTTTCTTTCTAAATTTTCCAAATACTTTACCGCAATATAAATACAAAGTGCGTGTAAAAATATGCTGATTATTAATCTCATAATTAAAACATAAAATCCGAGGTCGAAGGAGTTTAAACAGAAGCCCTTCTCTCAGCTAAAATGTGAAGCGGAAAAGAAGTTGCGAATAATCCGATCATTGTGAGGCGGCACCGGTCTCTTTTCCACACTCGCCAACCACCTTCGAATGCACAAGAGTGAGAAAAAACACGCTTACTCCGTTCAGGCTTCCTCGACATCCCAATCGGATCCAGAAATGTCTCGCTCTGTGGGTTTTTAGTGAATTATCAAGTCGGCAAAGTGTGTCTACCTACGTTTGTACATATACACGCTACGCGATATATATTATGCAATAATAGTACCGACATGTGTGCATATAATAAAGTGAAGTCCGTTCTGTAAATAAACATATCTTATTGAAACGAAAAGTATTTCATGTATTTAGCGAAAAGCCAAGAGAAATGAAAAGAAAAAAGGAAATGAAATAAATCAATAAAAAAAAAAAAACATTTCAACCATTTCATTCCAATAAGAGAAAGAACACAATATTCGTCTGCAAAGTGTCAAATGTCAAAAAAAGAGTCGCTGTCAAGAGGGCATTTTTTTTTTTTGTTTTTCCTTTCGTTGAAAAGTGAATATTCGCATTAAGATGCATTTTGTTGTATTTTGTAAACAAAAAACTAAATAATAGCTTTAAATGTCCGCCATAAGTGATAAAGCAACGAAGCGAATAAAAAAAACTTTAGTTGAGAGTGCTTCCTTGTAAATTTCGATTTCAAAGAAAAAAAAAGTACGTACAAATTAGGTACATAACTATTACCATTATACGGGTATAAACTAAATAAAATAAACTAAAGTTAAATTGACGTGGTGGGGTTTAAAGTGTGTGTTTCAAAAAAGTTTTACAAAAAATAATGGAATCTGATCCCAATGGGATAAAGATTGAACCACCATCTGAACAACAATACTCGCAATTGCTTGGCTTGAATGGCGCCAACGGGCGTCTTATCATTGATCATCCCTCCACATTGTTGTCGCTTGCGGCTTCACAATCCCATAATCAGCATCTTCCACCTCATCTTCATCAACAGCAGTCGCAACAGCAGCAATCACAAAATCAACATTCTATACATCATCAGCCACCGCCACCTGGAAACGCGTCGTTAGTGAACGCTGTTGGCCTGCCAGGACCAAGTAGTTTGTCGTCTTTGTCGCCATATCGTAGTATTACACCACTTTCAGCATCGGGTAAACAGCGCTGGAACGAAAGTCCGGAAGCGAGAGCGCGTCGATTAGCCCGTAATGCTGAGAGAATGCGAGAACGACGTTCACGCGAATCAGAAGATGAGTATCGGAAGCGTTTGGCGCGCAATGCAGAAGCAAATCGAATGCGACGACAAAATGAATCTGAAATGGAACGTGCCATGCGTTTAGTACGGAATGCTGCACGCCAAAGACTTCGACGTGCCATGGAAACCCCTGACCAGCGAGCGAAACGTCTACAGAAGCTGGCCGAACGAATGCGCTTATATCGAGCAAACGAGAGTCCGGATCAAAGGAAGATGCGTCTAGCTGAAATGGCAGCACGAGCTAGACATCGCATAGCCAATGAGTCAACGGATGAGCGCAAGGAAAGACTGAAAAAACTGAACGAGTATGCAAAAAAGGTCAGAGAAAAGAAAAAAATTTTAAAGCTAAATCCAAATAGCGTTAATAATGTTGGAAATTTTAACAATCAGGAAGTGACAAGCCCAAGAACGCAGCAGGAAAGACAGCAACAGCAGGCCCAGCAGCAACAGCAACATCAGCAATTACCCTCACAATATCATAATCAGACGCTGGCAAATTCCATTGAGTACTATCAGAACATGTTTATGGGTCCATCGGCGCGCCCAGGAGGTTCATTGCTTTCAAAGGAGTCTCCACCAGAATCACAAGCACAGCTACACCAGCAACAGCAGCAGCAGCAGCAACAACAACAACAACAACAACAACAACAACAACAGCAGCAGCAGCAGCATCAACAGCAACAGCATTCTCAATCTTTGCGTTATAACGCAGGTAGCCTATCACTGGATTCTGAATCAAACAGTTTATTTCAACAAAACATATACGATGATCCGAAACAGGCGAAAATACCGCATGTTGCCGCATTCGGAACTCTGGCTAGTTCAATAGAATACTATCAAAATAAATTCATCAAGAAGCAGGACCTTCAGGATGTAAACAATGTAAAAATACTCCCATTACCACTACAAATTGATGAGGAAAAATTAAAGCTTAAAGCTTCGCCTAATTCCGAAGCAAACTATCAACATCAGCAACAGATTCAAAACCCGCCCAATCCGCTTTACAATCAATTTTCGTATTTGTCATCGTTTCCGGGCGCATCCGTCCTCAATCCCCCACCAGGATCGTCGCCATCGCCCTGTCCATCGACACCAACAAGTACCCAGCAACCTGCCTACTATCCAATGTATCACAATGGTTTTCAGCTAGCCATTGCACCGAACTCTGTGCCTCCACCATTTACTCCGGTTCATTTTCAACAAGGAACATCAACAACACCAAGTCCTTCATCGTCGCAATCCCAACCGAGTCCTTACAATTTGTTGACCAACTCCACTCTAGCCGTACCAACTGCAACTACTCCGACACCAACTTCAGCACAAGCTCAGCCTACAGCAACTCCTCAGCACTCGCAACATGCGCAACAACAATTAATTCAGGATTTTCCAAAGCCGGTCCGCGGTCGCCCTAGAAAAATCTATGCCGACAGCACAATATCATCTGAATTGCAAAACGAAACAATTCTCAGAGAACAAAAAGCTAATTCTTTGCTCGAACAAGAGATAAACCAGATGCTTGCAGCAGCAGCATCATCATCACCATCTTCAAAGCAAGGAAGGCGCCGTGGACGTGGTCAAGAAACCGATGAAGAGAGACGTGTACGATTGGATAGAATGGCCGCACATCAAAGGGCTGTGCGCGCAAATGAAACACCCGAACAACGTGAGGTTCGACTTAAGAATTTGAGTGCTAGAGCGCGCATGAAGAGGGCACAAGTGCGAGCCATAGAATCTGAAGAGGAGCGTAAAGAACGTCTCTCCAAACAGGCGGAATATGCACGCCTTAGACGACTTCGAGCACAAGCGCCTGAAAACAAGAAACGTATCGAAGAACGTGCTAAGCAGTTGTATGCACAGTTACATAATTTGCCAACATCTCAAAATAATTCACATCAATCCCAATCGCAAAGCAGTCAGACTATCACACAAAGCATTATCGCTTCAAGCCAGGATCACAATAATCTAATTCAGCACCAACAATCATCGGTACACCAGCAACAGCAGCAGCAACAGCAGCCACACTCGCAACCACCGCAACATCAGCAACAAGCCCAGCAACAGCAGCAGCACCATACACAATCGCAGCAACATCATTCACAGCCGCCGCACCAGCAAATCAATGTCATCACCAATGGGGAAGAATTCGTCAAAAATCCCGGCAAAGACTTTGGTCAATCTGAGAATAACGATGTATTAAAGATTTTAGAGCCCATTATAGTTATGAAAACTAAGTAAATTGTAAGCATTAAAACTAATGGTAATCCGTTTACAAAACAAGATAAAGATACAAATGTGTATTTGATTTCATTTATATATGTATGTAAAGTGAAAACCCGAAAATTATTGTAACTAGTTGAATAAGTAGTGACTAACTAAAGTGTATGTTAACGTAGGAACAACAATTGAAGAAAACAAAAAAGATATGTAAAAACAAAAAACCACAATAAAACAAAAGTCAATAATTTTTTTAAAAGTAGAAAGAAACTGTTCTCAATAGTTTTTAATTAATTAAATAAACAAGAGCCACCCAAAAACCTTTGTAAAATTTACAGAGCTTGGGTTTTTTTTTTTTTTTTTTAATTACTACAATATATCTTTAGCATAACGAATTCTCATTAAATCATATATACTTGTAGTACGCTAAAAATGATAGGTTCTTACGAATCGTTTACTGAAATGGTAAAATGTCGCATTTTTTTCAAATAATTTCTTTCAACTATTAGGTTGCAAGGTGTTTAAGAGAAGAGCTTAATCGGAATTGGAGAATATTTTACTAGAAAACAACGTTCTACATGTAAGCTTGTATTAAATTAAACAATTAAGTGTTCCCACGCATACAATAATTGATTTTTTTTTTTTTAATTTTGTATAACATCTGTTGAGAAACAAATTATTTTAATTTGACATTTCGATTGAGAAAGTGTATTAAGTATGACAGAAAAATACACTTTTCAATGTTATAAAGGTCACAAAATGTTTTTAAAATGTAACACAAACCAATATTAATGTCTCTTCGTCTAACAAAGTTGTTATATACTGTATATATTCAATTCGGTCCATTTCCTATAAGCTGTTTTTTCTAGTTTGTGTCAAACAATCCCCAATCTAATGGCTTTTCAAATCTTACAAATTTAAAGTAATTTGTCGCAGTAAAACTTACAAAGTTGGGTTTATAAGACCTTATCAGGTATTTATCTCAGTAAATGAGAGAAAATTGTGCAAGTAGTAACACAATTTCTGGAGAATTGTTATTTATCTATCCAGAAATTGTTTATAATGCCCCCATTACGAAAATGATTTTCTAAGAACAAATTGCAAAAATGGAAACTTTATTGGAAATCTGTCGGCTTTCCATGTTTACCATGTATAGAAATCGGTTAATTTTTCCGTTTATAGTATTTTGAGTATTTTTAGATTTGCAGATTAATGAAAATTGAATGACGTTTACCTCGAAGGCTCTTTTTTTCCCTAATCAGTTTCGGGTGCATGACAGAGCTGAAGTGAGAACTAAGAAGCAAGAATGTCTATCTATCTTTAAGATTAGAGCTGATGGGAAAAACTTCGTGTACTCGTAATACTTTTACTACCTTCCAATATTATGGAGGTACTATAATAAAGCTTGGAATAACCTGTAAGACCTCGAGTTCTTCTTTGCGTAGACTGCAGTGTACACAAGGAATTGTTGATTATTTCCATATAAAATCTATCAAAGACGTTATTTACATACACTTGCGGTCATAAAAACCGCACCATATCAAAATGATTGAAAAATTGTTAATAACTACGATAATAATTTTTATAATGAAATGAAATTTTTATTGAGTACTCCGCAGTAGTTTATAAGTATTTCTATCTAATTTCCATCTGTTTATTGAATGTTTGAAAAAAGATATTAACAAAGAAAGAAAAACCAGTTAATTTTCTTATTTTTTAAAAATATTTTAATACAGTCATTGGTTAACAAAATCAATCGATACATTTTTTTTTTGTATGTGTATATAAGATGTTTAGATATGCCACTTTTACCAAAAAATTATCAATACCGATTTGCTCCTCATTTGGCGGTTATAACCGCTTTTATTCTAGAAGACATCGAGTTTACTAGAAGTTCAGTAATATCCCTTGAAATTTCAGTATTCCATACATGTTCCAGAACTTCATTTAGCTTTTTTTTACTCTCTGGTTTATGTTCAGCCGCCTTACGTTACATGCCACAAGAGTTCGATTGGGTTTAAATCGGGCGAATTAGATGGCCAGTCTAGTCTGGTAATTCCGAGGTCATCAAACGTTGTCTTGAGCTGAAAATTATTGAAAGACTCTAGTTACTTGTCTGTTTATTATTTATAAAGTAGACATCTGAATTGATTTATAATACTTTACTTACGGATTTGGCGCGGTGGCAAGGTGCAGAATCATCTTGAAAAATGCACTTGTCAGTTTACGAATGATGCTGATTAATTGCTGGTACCAAAAACTCCCTTATTACTTCTCCATACTTTTGAGCATTCATAGTTCCATTAACAAAGTGCAAAGGGCCCAAAACGTAAAAAGAAAAACATCCCCAAACCATCTGCCTTTGAGGAAACTTCACTGTTTTGACTATGCACTCGTCCTTAAACCTTTCACCTGCTGACCGTCGTACATATGGCAAATTGTCGGCACACAACAAATTAAATTTACTTTCATCGGACCATATCACACATCGCCAATCATCCTGCGTCCAATCTTCGTAATTTTTTGCCCATGTCAAGCGAGATTTTTTCATTTTTGTGGTTAAGAAAGGTTTTTTCGCTGGTCGTCTTCCATATAAACCTATCTCCCGTAGCCGTCGGCGTATGGTTTCGGCGCTAAGATCAACTTGATGAAATTCACTCAGCTCTGCTCTTTTACGGACAGCACTTTTAAAGTGATCTTTCATGCTAATTCGTTGTAATACATTGTCCGTCTTCAGGGTTGTTTTACGTTTTCGTCCCGAGCCTTTTTTCCTTTCCAGTAAATCCAAATTTTCTTTTTTCTTCATCAGTCGTACGATAGTTGAATGACAGCATCCTATTTTAACCGCAATCTCACGAAAGCCAAGTCCTTCTTCGACTAAAGTCAATATTTGAACTTTTTCGTCTTGAGTCAGTTGATGATATTTACCAAACATTTAATTTTTTTTACTTGTCACTGTAAAAACTCAATTCAAACTGATTTTTTTTTTTTTTTTTGCACTGAATACGAGGCCGAACTCCGCTATGGGGAATAACCTTCATTAGCATGGGAAAAACCCTTACGATCTGATATAATTAGGCATTTTTTGAGAATGCCGTTTGCGGTTTTTATGGCCGAAAGTGTATATACTGATTTTTCATCCGAGTTGGGTTGGGCCACAAGTTAGAGATCTCCATCTCTATCTTAAGACCATCTCCATTTTAGGGCCATCATGAGCTAATTGCTTTCAATTTCGCAGATCAAATTGCGATAGATTTGAACACTTTCAAGTTTGAATTATGATTCAAAAAACATATCCCAGGCATTTAGGCTAATGAATGCGGATGCTTTCATAATCCACATAACTTATCTTTATTCTCTATTTTTCGCCTATACTTTTTTCTCGTAAAAAGCGGTTAAATGATGAAAAAAAATTATATTCAGGTTCTATAACATCAACACTGTCGGAAGCGCAATTGGATTCCTAAGTCTGGACACTGACTATGGGGCAAAGTAAAAGTAAATTATACAAAGATATATTGATATATGGTATTTACCCATACCAGCGCCGAGGAGTGATCCCGGGGCGAAAGGAATTATTCTCGTCACAGGTCGAGGGTTCTTAAGAGTGAACATTATAATGTTTTCCCAAAAAAGACTATGTATCGCAAACTGGAACGTTGAATAATGATGGGGTACAGTTTTCGTGCAAATCACACGTTTTAACGTTTTAAAAAAATTTTATAATTAATATACATTGAATTATAATTTACAGCCCCTTTCAAGACTGGACTAAGCTCTGTCGAAATTCCAGATAAAAAGTTTTTTTTCTCGCAATTTATAAAAAGACGGTAACCTTCATGTCATGCGTCAGAAGAACTTGTCAGCATTTGCGAGATTTGCAGTGAAGTATTATTACTATGAAATTTACGAGGTATGTTCAAAAAGTAAGGTGACTTGGAATTTCGCGGGCAACGTACATTCGACTATCGATTTTTTTGTTTTATTTATTTATTGTTTTTTTTTTTTTTTTGCTGTGTTGGTACACATGTCTCGAACAGAAATAGCATATTTAGTTTGTTTTTGACAGATAGAAAAGTTAGACGTTTTTTAGTATGCCTGCCGATTTTCAATTATTCTAAAAAATGAAGCAAAGAATTTGCATCAAATTTTGTCTAAAACCTGAAATCAAGTGTTCTAAAACGGTTCAAACGTTGACAGTGGCATACGGTGAATCTGCTCTAAGTAAAAAAATGTTTACAGGTGGTATAAGCTATTCCAAGATAGCCGAGAAGACGAGAATGACGAACTTTGTTTTGGACGCCCCCAGCAAACAACGGCAGAGCTGTGAAGAAGATTGTTTTAGAAATTCGTCGAATTACCATAAGAGAAGTTGCTGAGGACGTTGGCATATCATTCGGCTTATGTCATGCATTTTTTTCAGGAGCTCTTGAATGATGTCAATGATTATCTTGACTTGCTCAAGAGGGTCATAACTGGCGAGACGAATGATGGGTATATGGTTCGAGACCAAGGCCTAATCGTTCTAATAGAAGCTCACAGGAAAGACAAACCCGAAAAAAACACGCCAAGTTCGATTAAATGTCAAAGTTTTGAACACTGATTTGTTTCGATTACCGTGGCGTAGTGCATATGGAGTTTTTACCTCATCATGATAACGCACCTGCTCATTCGTCGTTGCTTGTGAGAGATTTTTTGACAAAAAGAAACACGGCAATCATGCCTTAGCCAACATATTCACCAGATTTGAAACCAGGCAACTTTTTCCTGTTCCCAAAACTGAAGAGACCTATGAAAGGGCGGAGATTTGCAACGATTGAGGAATAAAAACGGCATCGCTGGAAGAGCTCAAGGCTATACCAGAGTGTACTTGTTGGAAGTTGAAAGCCTTGCCAGAAGTTTATTACATCTGAGGAGGATTACTTTGAAGGGACAAAATTAATATTTTTTTTTTACAAAAATATCAAGTCACCTTACTTTTTGAACATACCTTGTATATATGCTTCGGCCATATTAGTACAGTGATGTAATATATAATGTTCCTGCTAATTCAAAGCTACAATACATTGTCATTGTCAAACGAATTAAGAAAATTAAATGTACAATAGTAAAGTATTTCTTACGGAGAGTTAAAAAATGGCTCTCTTTACAGAAATTTATTTATATAATAGAAATTAATTTTTATGTTCTTCTGTTTTATGTTTTTATAGTGCACATATACATATATCTTTTTATTATACATTTGCCCACAAATATTTCTTAATTCCTTATTCATTTTAGTGAAAAATCGTTCGCATTATTACTCTTATGACCACAGAATGACTTCTGTTTCTATCATTATACATATATATATGTATATATAAAATAATATGCATTTACATAAAATAAAAAATTTGACTATAAAAAAATAGAAATATAAATAATAATACATAAGTCGGTAGCTTATGGGATATCTTAAATTACGATGCTGCTTATGCTAACAAGTACGAAACTAATTTTTGAAAAAGAATGATATCAATGTTTAATCTTGCTTATGCTAATAAGTAATAACTTTGTGTATTAGAAGGCGAAAAAAATTTCTTTAAAGCAATGCGAAAATTGTTAAATTAGTCTAGATTGATCAGCATCTACTAGACAACTCAATGTACAGTCAATGTTCGAGTAGACTCTGACAGCCTTTCATCACTTTACGAGTATTCAATCAAATTGCCCATAAAATTTCACCAATTGAAATTATGAACAGGAAACTAGTTCGCTATTCATCATAATTTTTCATCAACTTCTTTTTTTTAATGCCAAATATCTATCAAGTATTTTATGCCTAAATCTTAAAACGTTCAATCATTTAAAACCAATGTTAGACGAACCACTGCATACCGCATTAATTTTCTTTTTAATAAAAAGAGCGTGCTTTTAAGGCAGCCATAAAAATAATTAACAGTTATCTTTGATTTATATTTTTTGAAGTAACCGAGTACATCTCTTTTTTATTGTAGATGGAAATAACAACTTTACACTCTTTGGACACTGAATACTCTGCTGATTCCATTGAATGGTGCCCACATCCCGATTTTTTAACATATTTTGTATGTGGTACGTACCAACTAGAGGGAAATAACGCTGAGTCTTCATCACCACCATGTCGCCGAAAAGGCAGAATATACCTCTTTCAGTTTAAGGCGAAAACAAATGAATTTATTGAACTATATCGTTTAGAAACGCCAGCTATTCTTGATATGAAATGGTTGCAACAGGAAAATTTAGAGTTTCCGATTCTAGCTGCAGCAAATGCATTGGGTCAAATAGAGGTTTTCACATTAGAAGATGATAAACTGGAATTAAAATCAACGTATGATCTTAATACTGAATTTCATAATCTTCTAGCTCTGTCATTAGACTGGGATTGGACTATCCCAAGTAACACAAGCGACGAACAACGAAAGATACTTTCATCGGACTCGAAAGGCGATATCACATTATTACAATATAACGGAATTGAGTTGCATAAAGTAAGCAGCTGGTCAGCGCACAACTTCGAAGCTTGGATCTGTGCGTTCGATAAGTGGGACAATAACAAGGTATTCACAGGAGGCGATGATACCTTTCTGCACGCATTTGATTTAAGAGGACCAAACAAAATTCTAACAAACAAGTCGCACATCGCTGGTGTAACATGCCTACTGAGCCATCCAAAAAAGCAAAACATCCTTCTTACTGGCAGCTACGACGAACGTTTAAGAATTTTTGATACGCGATCCATGAAGAATCCAGTAAACGAATTAAACTTAAATGGTGGCATTTGGAGGCTGAAACCTGATCCGTACGACAACAATTTAATATTGGCGGCATGTATGTACAAAAATTTCAGTATTGTTGAATTGATAGATGATATGAGTGGAATGAAGTTAGTTGGGGAGTATAATGAACATGAAAGTATTTGCTACGGAGCTGACTGGTGCTTAGACACCAGCAATACAAACGAAGGAAAGCTTTATATGGCCACATGCTCATTTTATGACCACAAGTTATGTATATCAAGTGTTTTGGAGAATAAATAGACTGTAGTATTGTTGCATCAACAATGACTTATAGACTTGTGTTGCAATCGTTGTTTTATTTTAATCAAAATTTGAAAGAGACATGAATGTGAGTAACAACTTTACTATATAACATATCATACCTTTTTTGAATAAATGTCGATTTACAGTAATTTTTTTAGGAACAAGAATCCTGAGGTTTCCATTTACCTCCATATACTTGTATATATCAAACTAGAGGTTTCTACTATATGTATTTATTGCACTGAAGGGCAACATGGATTAATTAGAGAAAATAATATTCAACTGTTTTTACAAAACAATTAAGAAAACTAAATTTACTCGTGTTCGGGCTTATAGTAAGTTCTAACATTCTTGAAAACTGCAAAAAAGAAATCTGTATGCTTTGATAAGTCATTATGAACCGTCGCTTTTTATACAAAGTACAGAGATCTGTTTAAAGGACCAATAACAGTACATTCTTCAATATTTATCAATTCTGCAGAAAAGAGTTATTATTAACTCTCTGAAACATTCTGCTTATTTTCGGTTTTAGTGGAGTCATCAAATTAAATGTTTCTGGTCAGTCATTCTTTAATCTTTTCTTCATTTCTTCAAGGTAGTCGCTTTTAAAAAAGGAAATTACAGTGAGTTGTAATGAAATAAAATACAATATATCCTAGGTACATTCATTAATGTCGACATCAAAGACAATCAATAAAAATTGCATTTCGTTTAAGTTGAAGTACAAGATTAGTAGAGTAGGAATATTGCATCACACGGGCTACGAAAATATACGAAAAATTGTCCAAAATTCGTTTGTAGGTTTTACAAAAGAGCTAAATGAGAGAGCAATGCATTTTCAGTGTTTTGTCGATTTTAATCAGAGGAATTTCTTCGGGAAAATTTGTGAAACTTCTCAAAACGTTGTTTTTATTTTCTGAAGTTCAAAATAAAATAATTGATTGATTTTGTTTTACATCTGCAAATGGTAGTAGGTAATTAATACAAAGATCGATTATCAAAAGAACGTTTCTAAAGTTATTTAAACGCGCTTTGACTTGAATAATTTCACCCTGAATTCTACCATTTTATATAAAAAAAAAACTGGTTACTTCGTTGAAACTTATTTTTCAAATTATTTAAAAAAAAAAAAAATACTTAAGTAGCGATGCAGTTCGGGTGAACCTGGTTCTTAACTAACAACCTTCTTTAGTTAGCCAGGTCTTTGGTTAACTTCCTCCAAAACGCCACCTAAGGTGAGGTCCTTCTCTACTGCGTTGTCTCTCCGGGTTAGATTCGAAAACTCTGCGGGCAGGATCATTGGTGTCCATTCACTCTACATGTTCTAGCGATCTCAGACGACTGATGCTCAGTTTTCTGACTAGGTAGATGTCGATGTACAGCTCGTATAATTGTTCGCTGAATCTTCTCCTCTTAAACGCAAATGATTTAGTTAAGTTATTATCGACTTTGACGGAGCAGCAAGCGTCCTCCATCTTCATTCTGCACAGACGGACTAGTTTGGCAGGAATGCCCATACTAAACAAGGGTCTACATCTAGCTCGTCTCTTTAAATACTGTCATATGCGGCCTTAAAATCAATCAGAAGGTCGTGGGTATCGATTTAAACTTTTTGAGTATTTTCCAAGATCTTTGAGTGTGAAGATTTGATCGAATGTGGTCTTTCCTGCTCTGAAACCGGACTGATAGGACGAACAGGTTTCTGACAAAGGTTTTCAAATGTTCACAAACATAGCAAATAAGTTCTTATGTGCGATGTTGAGGGGACTTATACCTCTATAACATAGTTGACGCAGCTGAGGGAGTCTCCTTTGCGGGGCAAAAAATGTTGAAAATCCGTTCATCAAGCATACAATTCTTCTGACCAGATCTGAGAAATGAGTTGGTGAATGCTGTCCACAAAATCAATTCCAACAGCTTTGTACGAGTATACCAATTTGAGCTTGTGATGTAGCGCAGGAGACTGTTAACGCCTATATTCTTCAGATCGTTAAGATCATTGTAAAACAAAGCTCATAGGTGGAGTTTTTTTCTCTGGGAGAGAGCTGGACCTGTACAGAGAAAGTGGAGGACTGTCTCCTCTTTCTCCGTATCCAAGCAGCTTCTACAGAAATCGTTTGTAGAAGCGCCAAGCCTTCTTGTATGCTTGCGTATACGGTAGTGTCCAGGGATGACAACTATGATAGCGCTGAGATGTTTCCTATTTAGAAGAATCAGAATCTTAGATCGTTTCATATCCACTTTCGGCCAGATTTGTTTAATCGCTAGACATGTCCATCTAAGGTTTGTTCTTTTATCTATCCACCTTAAATAAAAATTTGCACGTAGCAATTGGTATACCTATGCTACCCTTTTCCAGTATAATATGTAGAGTGATTCTAATTTTGGCGATTTCATCAGCCCTACAATTCCCTGGAATGTCCCTATGGCCCGGCACCCAACAAAGGTGTAGGGTGAACTGCTCTGCCATCTCCGTAAGAGATGATCGGCATTCAAGGACGGTTTTAGAATTTAGTGAGACCGAGTCCAAGGACTTGATGCGGATATCCTTTTCAAATATCACGTTTTCTTCAGCCAGGGCAGAGCTTCCTTGATCCCCAAAATTTACGCCTGTAACACGCTACAGTGATTTTGAAGACGGAAGGAGAGGCTTAGATTTAGCTTATCTGAGAAAACACCGCCACCAACCCTGCTATCGATTTTAGATTCATCTGTATAGAAGTGGATTAACTTGTCCTCCATGAAAGCATCTTCCTCCCAGGAGGATCTAGAGGGGAAGTTTACATGAAAGTCTTTGTCAAACCGAAGTTTTTTCAAACACCATAATCAATTTCTCTGTGAGAATTTCTTATACATTAAGAATATATCATAAGCAGGCCAAATGAATTATTTGTCCGCTGTGTAGTCGCTTTAAGGAGAATAGGGGTGTCAAGTGAAACAGAATGTCTGTAGCTGCGGAGGGAGTAGAACGTAGAGCTCCGCTTATGCATAGACATGCTGTTCTTTGGACTCTGCTTAGTTTGTTGCATTTGACTGCAATGTCTAAGGCCGTCCATCAGACAACCAAACCGTAGGTGAGTATCGGTATTATGACCGAGATGTATAGCCAGCGGATTATGAGGTTCCCAAAGGCTTTTTTGCAAGAATAAAACTACTGTAGCTTTCTTGACTTCCTTTTGAATGTAAGATTTCCAGTTTTGTTTCCTGTCAAAAATGAGATCCAGCTGTATCGGGAAACACTAAACTGGTACCGTTTTTTGAGGGAGGGTCTATAGTTGGAATTTTAAATTTCCTGGAAGAGAGGACAAAATTGGTTTTATGGGGGTTAACACAAAATCTTATCTGTTGTTAAGATTAAATTGAAGGAGTTCTTTGATGGTATTAAATGCTTACCTGAGACGGCTTTAGCAACTTCATTCACATAGCCAATCACCCGGCTACCTCCCGCTTCCGGGTATATCAGCAGTTCATTTACCACTAAGTTCCAGAGAAGGGGAGAAAGGACACAACCTTACGGCGTGCCTCTGCTGACATCTTTTAGCAGAAGTTCCACCCAGTTTGGAGCTGATTATCCTGCTATTTAGCATAAGACTGATCAACTCCCAAAGTGAGTCGTCTACCTGCAGATGTGACAGCGCAATTGTGATTGCGGATGTGTTGACGTTGTTAAAGGCGCCCTCTATGTCCAGGAAAGCAACCTATGTATCCTTTCTATATTGTAAGGATCGTTCCTTGTATGGTTTGAAGCTATGCAGCGCCTCAAGCAGTTTGTCTCTTGTAATCAGACCATAAATTTTGTTCACGGTTGCAATAGTTCTGTTTTGATTACTACTGACCGCGAATAAGGAGCTACCTGGAAAGTGGGTGTGCAGTAGCAAGTTGAGTGATTTACCACTTGAGGTTGTCCAAGTGTCATCGGTTTTTTCCAAACAACTAGGTATCATAGGATTTGTAGAGAGGATCAGTATCAGGTCCCTTACTGTGGAATGTGCGGTATGACGATATTCTACTACTCCCAGTCCCCAGGGAAGTCTCCATTATAGGTTCCGCAGACGATATTTATGTCGAAATCGTGGCGAAACGACTTGAAGAAATCAAGTTATACTGCAATAAAGCCATAGCACTGATAAAAAACTGGCTACGAGATATGAGTTTAGACCTCGCGGAACATAAAACGTAATCCGTTCTCATTACGAGTAGAAGGGTGCTAGTCACGATAACGATAATAGTAGGCGAGCACACAATTATTTCCAGGCCATTTATAAAATACCTGGGAGTGATGATTGACGCTCGGCTTAATTTCAAGCATCAAGCGCTCTTTCGAGACTCATGTCGAAAGAGTCAGAGACACAGTCAAATCTGTGTATAGATTATGTGCACTACGAGTTAGCAGTGCATTGCGAACGGTATTCCACGACGCGATATTGGTACTATCCTATATGGTACCAATCGATATCCTAGCTTAAGAAGCTAGGCGATTTTATGAAAATCGCGTGCAAATCAAACGAAGAAATTCAAAAGAAGCCGCAGTATAGAAGCGTGTCAACAACAATGGAACGAGTCCCAAAATTAAGGACTCAATCCCAAGGATTGAAAAGTAGATAAAACGAAAACAAGGCGAACTGAATTACTATCTTACACAATTCTTGGCGAGTCCTGGTTGTTTACGGGAGTTTCTATTCCAGCGAAACCGTGATTCGTCTCCGTCCTGTCCTTACTGCGTAAACGCGGTAGAGAACGTGGAGCACGTTTTCTTCGATTGTATGCAAACGAAAGAGCTGCATATATTGTGTGAAGAATTTGTTGAACGGCCAATACCAGAAAATATAATTCAATATGTTGAAATCCGAAGATCTTTGGGCTGCTGTAAACTCTGCAGCAGTACGAATAATGTGCGATCTAAGGTATTTAGAACAGCATCGGAACTTGAATTCACTAAGCACTTCATGTCGGTTTCTTGTTATAAAAGTGAGCTCATTGCCAATATTGCAAACAATGAGGTTAGTACTTAAAATTTTATCAAAAAGTGACTCATCTTTATCGTTGATGTCGGTGCTGCCCCATACGTTAACGTCGCATCCGTTGATGAGGCCAATTTTTTGCCTTCCACCTTCCAGTAACCCCCTTTCTAGGTTTTCATCAGAGATAGTTTCCACATGATCGTGGCCAAGGTACGCCGATATCAGCCAGTAGGAGCCTTTGGCAGTCTCCAGACTGGCAACGGTTAAGTCGGGGTCGCTGTAGTTAGGAAGTAAAAATGCATTTAAGCTACGTTTCACTAGTATACAAGTTCTAATCTTACCTTTGTCTTTTGTATAGAGTGAAGCGTATAAAGGTGTTACAAGTCGACGAAACATGCCTTCCGCGATCCATGGTCCTTGGATTAGGATGATGTCTTCTGCGTTTTTAGAAAGACGCAGAATAAGTGCGGTCGAAGCCTTTTTTGAGTGGTAGAGATTGATCTGGAGAAACCGTATCATTGCTACAATTTCCCAGAGTGGCGTCCACCACGGTGTTGTTCGAGTTCTTCGATTCTGACCATGAGCCCAAGATCTCTTTTTCCTCTGATCGTGTAGGATCTCTTTGGGTGATCACTATCAACGCGCACCTATAAGAGCCCCTGCGGCTTTCCAGTCATGAGTCGGAAGGGTCGGATTACTGAGTCTAATGATCCCCAGAATGCCTTCTGGAGAGGAGGCTTCGGCTGAAATCCAGGTGCGGGTTTTAGGTCTGCTAGAGGTATCCTCTCTAGGCACGACTTCGAGTTTTGTACCTGGCCAAATCTCTCCTAAACCACCTTTGGTTTCCTGAAAAGATCGAGAAATCTTTGGTCGGCACATGCGATGAGCTTGACGTGGCGTTGGTGCTAGCCAGCGTCGCTTGTGATGGGAGGTGGTCTGGGGTTTTCCCACATAATGGCCAAGAAGTTTCCCGAGAGCTTTAACTTGATGAACTGCCACCATTCAAGTGTAATTGATCCGTCGGTGTCTCATCTATCGACTACCGCGATCGTTATATATTTTAAGACTACGCTAAAGGACGTCAGAGATGTGCTGTTGGATGGTTCATGGGTTTTATTGTTAATGATTTTGAGCTTTTTGGGAACCAGGACAGTTCCTTGCTCTTGCTCTTTTCCGCACTTCTTTGCACCTCCGGAATAGATCCGAAGGTTTTAATTTTGCGTGATAAATACCGGCGTCTTAACTATAACGCCTTAGATGGAGCTTGCCGATGCGGCTGAGCCCCTAATTTCTTCTTAAGGGAAGTGTTTTTGCTGCAACGGTCAGTCCGTGGCATGCATCAAACTTGCTACTGGTAGGTGTGGAGGAAGAGATAGGACCATGGCTTGCCACAGTATTATCTCTTCTTGAAGATTTAATTTTAGGCACGTTGCGTTTTCCTTTTGAAGATGGTGCACCATGGCATGCCATATTTTTATCTCCTCTCGACAATGCAGTCAGTGCAGTTACCTTTCTACTGCCCAGTATTAAAAAAGTACCGGCCTCTGGTTTGATTTTTTTTTTAAGCTGTATCCATTAAAAATTTCAGGAGTAGCGGAGAAAGGATGGTCCATCTGTGCAGAAATTCGCTGTATACAGATAAGACTAGCCAATCCGGAGGTCGTCAGGTATCCGGATACTACGTTTGCGACTGAGTTATTTTTAGAGATGCTGGGCCCTTAGCCAGGTTGATTTTCGGCACGGGTCGTATGACAGCTTAATCCAGCCCAGGGGGAAGAGGATAGGTTGGGAGGGTGGAAGGAAAAGGAAGGGGAGCATCCTTTAATTTCGGGACTCTCAATATTTCATGTTCTTATTTTTTCTGGTGGAGAAGCCGACATATGTTTACCATATGTCCTATCAAAGATGTTCTCCTTTCCTATCTTGACCTAGTGTGATGTAGCGAATTTTTCCTTGATGCGGATTGTAATAATATGCTCGCTCACGTGGAGGAATCTAAACTCATCTTGCCTAACTCTTCTGAATATGGCAAATCCACATCCACATTTTTATCTTATGAACGTAACTATAATAAAACGAAAAATCATCAACACTTTTGCAGAAAAACCCACAGATTTTATGATATTTGGAAAAACCTGCAGCAGGTCAAACATTAAAAAATGATTTTTTTTTTCTTTAAGCTCCAAAGGCTTTGAATAAAAAATGATTTTGTGTGCTTTTAGATAATTTTTATTTTATTTGTGTACTAAATCAGTTATAACAAGTGCTCAAAGTGTTCTTATTGTTTTTGTAAGCCCCTTTTTGGATCTCATTGCCAATGCTTATTGCTGCTAACTACTGCCTCACTTTTGATGACGTTTCAAGAATACGCTCTTCCAAGTTTATTCCAGTTGAATAAATAAGTTTTCATTCTTCCCCATAAAAAAAAAAAAAAAAAAAAATCCAATACTGTAAGGTCAGGAGATCTTGCAGGCCAGTGACCTGGTCAATTTCTTCTTATCCAACGATTACCGTACTCTTCATCTAGCAAATTCTTTACCTTACGAACATAGTGGGCTGGATATATGATGAAGCTAGTTGAATGGTTCTGGTAATTTCTATCATTAGTATTAAAAGAGCAATTTCCGCTAATATGGATCAGGGTACACCAAAGTAAGCCTTTCTTAAGTCTTCGGTAAATGATGTCAACATTGGGGATAGACCCTTACTATATTTAGAACGATTTTTTTATTAGAATATACAGGAAAATCATTTCCTTAATTTCCCTTGACAAATTAGGAAACACTCGGTATAACAAAGTTTTTGATCCTCCATATGCCCGCCCTATTCCATCGCCTTCCTGGATGGCGATGATAGCAGTCAAGGGCCTCTACTAATTGCTCGGATGAACGTGGCCGAGGATTCCACGTGCAGATCCGAAGATCATGCTTTAAACTTTTGCATTCTTTTGTGAGTGATCTATAGTTGGTTCGTCACATCTTTTTAATTCTTTTCGTATAGGGTTGTGAGCTCCATGACGGCTTAGACCAGTGTTTTGCTACTGGCCGACCATGATCTTGCCATTTTAGCCTGCATGTAAGGTAAGGATTTAGTCCTGCAGTTAGCAAAGACCACCACTGGGAAGCATTTCGCTACGAACTTGTTTGTTGCACTGCTGGACCAATTCAAGTTATAGCACAGGCAGAAGTGTTCTGATCAGTCGCGACGGAGGTCTTAAAAGGGCTAAAATATATATTAAAATATATATAAAATATATATAAATATATACTAAAATAATATTTTAGTATATTTCTACTAAATGTATAGATAAATGTTCACATTGCATTTGAATTGTTTTTATTGGACAGCTTATCAAAAGTCTTCGATCTGTCAAATATAGCAAAAATTAAAATAAATGAGTAAAACTTTCTTCGATCAATTGGTAAACCACATAAATGGATGTAAACAAACTTGGCAGCTAATTTTCTACCAACTTTATTAATTGTGTTTATTTTAGTTAGTGATAAACAGGCATTATTTATTGTAAAATGTTTGTGTGGGCATAAGTGATAAAACTTATTCCTTTCAATGCAATTACAATTTACAATTTCATCGCTTATCTCAATCCCTTTTACGTTTTTTTATTTTTTATTGTACTTAAAATACTTTATCACTCTCTTAATTCACATTTCAAATTCCACTTTAGAACTGACTTGCATATCTTGGGGGATGCTAATATTTATACACCTCTGAATTATTTCGAGAACAGCGTTGCATACAATTTTCCATGTTGCTTCGTTTTAATTCTCCATTTAACAATGGTTGACCCTTCTGCTATTTAAAAATGAAAATCTTCTGCATTTCAAATATAGATGACGCTATTCACATTCAAACGGATATCACACTATTATAAAACATAATTATGATCGTAATTTTCTAGAAATTACTCAGTTTTGAGGCAAATTGAAATTAAAAATTGCAATTGCAATTGAGACTCAAGTATCAGGTCAACTTCTATTTACTGGTTCATGCCATCTAAGATGCCATTGGGATTAGATACTGTTTACTTAAAATTCTTGTTCACTCTTAAAATTCCATTTTAGAACTGACATGCATATTTTGGGGGTTGCTGATATTTATAATCCCGTGACTCTACAGAATATTCTGTATCATCCAGAGTTCCATACAATTTTCCATTTTGATAGAAAATTCGATTCCATTCTCCATTCACCAATGGTTGAGTCTTTTCTTAATTGAATAAGAAAATATTCTACTATTAAAATATAAATGACACTGTGTAGATTCAAACGAATATCACACTATTCTTAGGAATTTGTTTAATTTTGCTATCCTAGAAGTACACAAACGATATATCATTACAGCCAACCCATACAGTACACATGGGCTGAAAACTCAGTGCCGTTTTATGGTAAAACACAAAATTTTTGCAAAATTCAACTTTATTTATCAAACACAGTTGCGATACACTGATTGAAACGATTTTTCAAGCTTTCGATACCAGTTTTGTAGTACGATTTCGGTTTAGCCTCAAAATAGGCCTCTGTTTTGCCGATTACTTCTTCATCGGTCTTAAATCTCTTTCCGGCGAGCATTCTTTTGGGGTCTGCGAACAGGAAATTGTCGCTGGGGCCCAAATGTGTAGAATACGGTGGGTGGAGAAGCAATTCGTAGCCGAATTCAATAAATTTTACCATCGTTTTCATCGACTTGTGACACGATGCATTGTCTTGATGAAACAGCACTTTCTTCTTCTTCAAATGCGGCCGTTTTTCTGCGATTTCGTCCTTCAAACGCTCCAACAACGCAATGTTGTCATAACCTTGGATGCCTTAACCTTGCCAGCCGACTGTTGAGTTTTTGGTCGTTTTGGACGAGGTTCGTCGCCTGCTCGCCACTCAGCTGACTGCCGACTTGACTCTGGTGTGAAGTAATGGAGCCAAGTTTCATCCATTGTCACATACCGACGCAAATATTTTGCTTTATTGCGGTTGAACAGCTTTAAACACTCCTCTGAATCATCAACACGTTGTTGTTTTGGTCGACTGTGAGCAAACTTGGCAGAGAGCTTTCGCATGTCCAAATATTCGTGTATGATATATCCAACACGCTCTTTTGATATCTTCAGAGCCTCAGCTATCTCGGTCAACTTTACTTTACGGTCATTCGTAATCATTTTGTAGACTTTTTTGATGTTTTCTTTTGGACGTCCACTGCATGCATCATCTTCGGTGCTTGTATGACCACTTTTAAATTTTTCAATCCACTTGCGAATGGTTCGTTCGGTTGGTGCAGTGTCCAGGTAACACTTATCAAGCCTTTTCTTTGCATTTCTGCATTTTTTCTATCAAAAAGCAATGATAAATCAACACACGAAATTGCTTTGAATCCATTTTTTTTTTCACAATAACAAAAGTTGCTTCACTCACAACGCAATATCTCGAGAACTAATTGTCCAACAGCTGTCAAATTTATGAACGTATCTTTTGAAGGTTGATACGAACTTAAAATAGTATGGATTTAATTCAAGTGGTGCCCTCTCTTAGAAACGGCACGGCAGCCCATGTATTAGGTTCGTATGAGTATATTTCGAAAAAAAAATTTTAAAATCTGAAGCAGTGACTATAAAATTCTCTCTCTGAGAGAATAGGCTCGTTCGCGTACTTTTTGGACTAATTATATAATCCGCAGGAGTGAGGATAAATTTGTTTACTAGGGAGAATATTTGCAAAAAGTAAGCTAACGTAATTTAGCCGGTTCTGAACAGAAATATGCCAACTGTATTGTACATTGTTTACTGTTTTTTTCTTAAAAGAATTTGGAAAATAAGTGTTCATGAATTTAATAGATTTTTGTTTAACACGATGAAGATCAAGACGATTATTATTTAATTGTAGCTGCAAATAAGTTCTTATTGATCATTGAATTGCTCAATTAAATGGGATTTTTACATTCTCGAAGGCGGAGACCATTTGAGTTTTATTTGTCTGATCTCCAATATAAATTTTCTTTAATAATTTTCTATGATTTTTTTTTACCTGAAATTTTAACTATTAATTTGACTTTATATTTAAAACTCATTTTAGTTGTTTTTAAAAAGGCTAAATAGACCTCGTAATTATCTCTAATAAAAAAGAATAAAGTCTTAACAGTTTTCACAATTTTGCTCGATGAAAATTCTTGCACTAAAATCAACAAAGTAGTTGGTGATATCTCAGGCTAAAGTGTCCGCAGAGGAAGTTCATGAGAGTACTCACACTTTTTCATATTTGGAATTGTAATCCTTAATTTTCTATAAAATTAACTGAATATCATGCTAATGATTTTTATCTCAGGAGGGTTCAAGTTCCCTGTTGTTCTCCGCTAAGGGAGAATTTAAAGAAATAATATAAAAAAAATATTGGTGTAATTGGACTTGTTGTTGTATTCTAGGCAACTACTTATTTTAGTAGCCTACTGATTTTAGTAGCCTGACAAAAGAATGTCTTTTCAGCGCGGCTAGTACTGGAACTTGGTTCGGGAATCAATGCAGTTCTACTGGAGCTACGACTACCAACGCAGCTGCGAATGTATTCCGTTTAACCAGGATTTGAGTCTCTCGACGATAATATTCTAATAAATGTCCTGCCATTTAGGGCAATCATATCAGAGTACCGTCTCAGGTATTCCAATCTTGTTCGATGCAGAAAATATAGACATAAACCATGTCTGCGAATTCTGTATTAAGAATTCCGTCATCGAGGATATTATGAATTAAATGTCAAGCAGCTGTTTGCTACAATAGTTAATTGTATAGGGCTGATCTAAAAGAACGCCCCATTTTTGAGTTCTATAGTTTGAAGGAGTTGGCTTGTTTTTTAAAAGTTATTGACTTGAGATGAAATAACCTGATATTTTTTTTTTTGTTCGTAAATACTAGGTACACGTTTCAAAGTTGCAAAAGTGGGAAAACTATCGAAGAAAACTATTACAAAAACTTTTTTTGAACTCCAATAACTTTTGCCACATAAATTTTAGGGTAATATTTATTTTAAAACAATTAAAATAGGTACTCATAATTATGATTTCAACGATACCCCGTTTGTTAACATACACGCATAAATTTGAAAGATGTTATTTTCAATAGAAGCGAAAAAGTGCAGTAAAATGTGACATTCCATCTCATTGAATTTTAATCTTTTATAAAAAAAATTCACAGTTTTTATCCTTTTTATCATATAAGCAATTATTATTTCGCACAAATTCAATTAGATGTTCCTCTATTTTCAATAGTATTGTATTTAGAATTCTACTGCCGTTTTTAAAAAACGTGGAATGACTTTAAACGTACTATCATATCGCTTTAAAACAAAACCTAGATAATGGCTTTCAATTAAATTTCACCAACACTCAACCCTGCATATGAACAAGAGAGGTATCCAGAAAACTGCATTCAATCAGTTTAATAGGGAAAAACGTCGTTCTAAAGAAACTACTTATTATTGGAAAATGGAAAATCAAGGAGGATGGAAAGAGAGGTACCGGTAAAAGTTGGTTTCAAATGTTTGAATGTTACAATGACTAGGAAATAAGCGAGTTGTACTTAGAATATGTCCGAAAGTTGGCTTGAGGATGTGCTGATGAGCATTCACAGCGAGACGAGTGTAACGGTTAAAAGTTTGAAGGGGCGGAATGCTACTTGCGATTTCAATGAAGCACGCAGAGCGAGAGACGAGACATTACGTCGATGTTCGAGAGTGTCCGTTGTCTGAGAGGTGTAAGTATCTCTTATGAGTTTTATCACATGGTTTCGAATCCTATTTGGCAGGTGCAGAAATGTTTTGGGCGCACCCGACCAGATGTCGGAGATTTTCGGGCGGGTGACAGATCAGAGGGGGTAAAGTATTTCTTATATCGCTTGAGGAATCCTAAACATTTCGCAGCATTTTTGCCGACACCGAACATGCGGTCATTCCAAAGTAAGTTGTCAGTGACGCACATACTGAGAATGGAAAGTTTTTCGGTTTCGGCGGTACAAGTGGTATACATGGACAATGGCTGGGTGTTTAATTTCGCTTTAAAGCAGCAAATATCATTTTGTTTCAAAAGCATTAAATTCTGCTCGGTAAGTGGTTCCCAAATTAGTTATGCTGTTAATATAGGAAACGAAAAGATGTACCGTACAATGTTGGCAAAAGAAGAAAAAAGTTAGTTGCCGTCATGAAAGTGTAGTGATTTCACAATAATAATTCTCCAACACACAAATGACACACTGGCTGACATAGCCACAAGAAAAGAATAATTTTGTCACCAAAACTCCATTTTGAGCACGAGCTGTCAATTTGTCGTTTTCCGGTTTTCTTCCTCTCGGGCTTTGGATTTTTCTTTCTGAAGACAGCCGCATTTGGTATCGGAAGCGTTTCTTTATAATTTTTTTGTTAATAAACTCATAATTAAATAATAAGTAAAATTCTTTACATTGGTGACCCAAAAAGAATTCGTTGCATTAATTGCAAAAATCATCCACCGCAACGTCGCTTGCGCATTTCTATGAACATCCCAAGTTTATCAGCATTTATCCCACATGACTGACAAACAAGAAGAAAGGATGGCAACACTGCATGCGGGCAGCGCACCAACAGAGTCAGACGAAGAAAATACTTATCCAGTCACGACACAGCCAGACAGATTTATCAGTTGCTGCGCGATTGCGACCGTCCGTCGTTGTGGTTTGTGCAAATTGCAACCATTCTCGCCCCTTCCAGGCCTTCAGATGACATAAAATATCAATACTTCATCGTCAACTTGCAGCAGCGAGATTTTGAGCAAGTTTCCGACCATTTGGTATCACCGCCAGACTCGGATAAATACACCACCTTATAAACAAGACTCATGCAAGTGTATAAAGAGAGCCAAGAACGACCCTCGCAGCCACTTCGCCGAATAAGTGACCTCTCTGGTCCGTCGAGTATACCGGTCGCAGTACTTCAAGAGCTTTGGCTGTCAAAACTTCTGTCTCACGTACGGACAGTACTGTCAGCAGTCAATGATGACTTAAATAACCTCGCGCAAATTCCTAACAAAGCTATCGACCACTGTCACACGGCGCGCACACTAGCAGCCATATATCAACCATCTTCGAGATCAAGCACAATGTCATCTGTTCGCAATGATGCGCTTCTCAGTATACAACGCAGATTGGACTTACTTTAACGAGAAACATTCGTGCAGCTGTACCACATTCAATACCTGAGACTGACATTCTCCAATACTTCTGCCTGCAAACCTCTCCATAATGTCCGCTACCATCTTGAAACAAAAGGACCAACACTCTCATTCCGCTGAAGGCCTATCCCATCAAAATTCTACACAAATGATGGAATCTGTCGCCCAACATGTAGTCCATGTGCTAGTCGACTTCACATCGTTCTAAAGAAAAACGAATATATTCGCTCATGCGGGGTTTACCGTCGCCATAACTCCGTAAACCTGCTAGACCGATACCCGCTGCCACCGATAACAGGCAAAACCATATTGAGCAGAACAGATCTAGCCCGTGCATTCCATCAAATTGCAATATTCCAAAAACAGCTATAGGTAAGCCTTTTGGGCTGCACAAATTTACTCGTATGACCTTTAACTTGCGCAATGCAGCACAAGCCCAACTGATGTATATGTAATGTGTAAATACCCTAACACATCAACATACCAAATTTGTATAGAAAGAGTCAGTTGACTCATTGGCTTTGATAAGGAAGCACGCGCCTCTCGCGTGTACTAATTACATTGTTCCACCTTATTATACTATGAATTATTTAACTACTTAAAATAAACGTTATATGTATTCTATATAAATCTGGACTGTGGTATTGAAAACCAACAACGTTTTGTCAATTCTGCGTTCGGAAATTTAAATTATGTTTTTACGTACATCGACGATATGCTCATCCCATCTAGCTTATCCGAAGAACATCAAAAACATTTCGAAGCAGTTTTTAGACGTCACCAAACCAACGAACGGTATGGCGATTAACATGGAAAAGTGCAAATTTTGACAAAAGCGCGCGTGTGCTCCTCTGTTACCACATTGACAGTACCGACGTAAATGCACCAGATGACACTGTAATGGCAATCTCAAGGCTACTGAAACCAGTGACAGTTTGTGAACTTTGCCGCATCTTTGAAGCTCTTATTTCATCCACCGATGCCTGCTAGCAGAACACCACCAAGAAAGACCGCTCGCCTCTCTCGTGGTCCACAGCAGCACAAGCTGCTCTCAAACGTTGCCGCAACGCACTAGCAGAAGCAACTGCACTAGTCCATCCACTGCCCAACGCAGAACAACGTCTCATGTGTGACACATCAAACATAAAAGTTGGGGCAGTTTTATTGTAAGTAGTGGAAGGAAAACCAGAACTCCTTGGATATTTCATAAAACACACGAGGCATGTTCTTATTTATATAAGAAATTATTCATCAATATTAATGTTGGCCCCTTCAAAGCAATCCCCCTTAGATATAATACACTTGTGCCAATGCTTTTTCCAATCCGCAAAGCAATTCCTTGAGCCTTGAGCTCTTCCAGCGATGCTGTTTTTATTTCCTCAATCGTTGCAAATCTGCCCCCTTTCATAGGTCTCTTCAGTTTTGGGAACAGAAAAAAATCGTATGGGGCCAAGTCCGTTGAATATGGTGGCTGAGGTGTCATATCAGCTAATTTCTCGGACATGCTCCACACAGTTAGAAAAAAGATTCCTAAAAGAACCGTATGGCAATACGAGAGCGGACTTAATTGGAGCGGACTTAACAGTTTCTTTAGGAATTTGAACTGGTTGTTATGTTTCCTCGATAACGACGTAGATGCAGCTGTATCAAACCAAAAGAAAAAGCGTGGAACCACTCGAGCTGTAAAGAGGCTGTCATGGTTACAGAAATGTTTTTACGGTCCTACAAGACCAACCCGACAGAAGAAAATCGAAAAAAGTTCAAACGATCCAGGAATGACTGCAACGCCTTTCTTAAGCGTATAAAATTCCAATACGACCAAAAACTGAGATAAAATATACTACAATGTCACGAGTGTTACCCGGACTCTGCACCAGCCGAACGAACCATTCGCAAGTGGATTGAAAAATTAAAAAGTGATCATACAAGCACCGAAGATGATGCATGCAGTGGACGTCCAAAAGAAAACATCAAAAAAGTCTACAAAATGATTACGAATGACCGTAAAGTGAGGTTGATCGAGATAGCTGAGGCCCTGAAGATATCAAAAGAGCGTGTTGGATATAATATCATACACGAATATTTGGACATGCGAAAGCTCTGTTTAAAGTGGGTGCCGCGTTTGCTCACAGTCGACCAAAAACAACAGCGTGTTGATGATTCAGAGGAGTGTTTAAAGCTGTTCAACCACAATAAAACCGAATTTTTGCGTCGGTATGTGACAATGGATGAATCTTGCCTCCATCACTTCACACCAGAGTCAAATCGGCAGTCAGCTGAGTGGCGAGCAGGTGACGAACCTCGTCCAAAACGACCAAAAACTGAACAGTCGGCAGGCAGGGTTATGGCATCCGTATTTTGGGATATACATGGAATAATTTTCATAGACTATCTCCAAAAGGGGCAGACTATCAACAGCGACTATTACATTGCGTTGTTGGAGCGTTTGAAGGACGAAATCGCAGAAAAAATGAAGAAAAAGAAATTGCTGTTTCATCAAGACAAGGCACCGTGTAACAAGTCGATGAAAACGATGGCAAAATTTAATGAATTCGGCCATGAATTGCTTCCCCACACACCGTATTCTCCAGATTTGGCCCCCAGCGACTGTTTCCTGTTCGCAGACCTCAAAAGAATGCTCGCCGGAAAGAGATTTAAGACCGATGAAGAAGTAATCGCCGAAACAGAGGCCTATTTTGAGGCTAAACCGAAATCGTACTACAAAACTGGTATCGTAAGATTGAAAAATCGTTTCAATCAGTGTATCGCCCTTGAAGGCAACTATATTGATAAATAAAGTTGAATTTTGCAAAAATTTTGTGTTTTACTATAAAACGGCACTGAGTTTTCAGCCCATGTGTTAAGTATACACAAATCAGCTGGTCCAAATGGTATATCTCCCCTTCTTCTGAAGAGGTGTTCTTAGTAATTTGTAATAGATTTTTATTTTTTTTGTTGAATATATGAATTCACAATCTCCAATTTAATTTCAATTCTTTCTTGGCTCACATAAATACTTTAAATTTAATATGTGGATGATTTTATTTTTTTAACCGAAATATGACTGTATGACCATAAATTATCTGAATATAGTATTTCTGGTTATGAACGGTATGGCAATTGCAATAATTCCTATAATTCGGGCGGTGTTGCAGTATTTGCAAAAAAGTCTTATCAGAGCGAAGAAGAGCATTTTAACCTAAATAGCGTAGATATTACCAAAATATTGTAGATTGCATTATAAATAATGAAACTTTTACAATTTTTTGTGTATATGGCTTGCATGAGAACGGCTTAAGAAAAAGTATCTTTATAGAGCAAATGGGTGGGCTGTTAAAGGATGTAAAAACTACAAACTTAGTCATTTTAGAATATCTTAAGCACTAATTGCAATTCTGACAAATATTTATTTTTAATGTCGTCTTACGGTTTAGACTCGCTTGTACATTAACCAACTCTCGTAACGGACCAGTCACAAACATGCATTGACCATAACTATATTTGTGAGGCTGCACAAAAATTTCCAACTTAGTGTTACTAGTAAAGTACCTGACTATAAAATTACTGATCACTGTATGGTCAACTTGTGTATACAGAAAAAGCGTTCGCGTAATGTAGATAAATACATACCCTTTCTGGGTATGTACTCAAAATTGAAAGATGACCTTAAATTTGAACCATGGGACTTTGTATATCGGGAAAAGGCAATCCTTCTACCGCTTATGACACTTTCATGAACATTTTAAAAAATCATATTCATAATTCTACGAGTGTTTTACCTTAGTCACGAAATGTCTCAAAATTAAAACGTCTTAGACCTTGGATTGGAAAAAACTTAGTCAAAATTATATCTAAAAAAATCAAATCAGGAAAAACGTAAGCTATATCCTCAGAATTCCAGGCTTAAGCTGAATCAAGCTGTAAAACATGAAGTTGAATTAAGTCGAGACAAATATATACTATACTGATAAATCGTGTAGGTACAAGGGCAATTTTATCTTGTGGTAGAGTTAATTATTATTATTATTATTATTTTTTTTTTCATGGGAAGGTGAGAAGTCTTCATAGGCCTAAAGGCCCGGAGCCTATAGTAGTGTGAGATTCTTACTCACTAAAAAACACCTCCCTTATGCAAACCACGACTGAATTCGCACTCAACAAGCAGTTCTTCTATCGCATTTTATTTTGTTTTAATAAGATATCCTGCAGGCGATTTTCCATTGAAAATTCCTGTGTACTTTAGAAAAATTACGCGCTGCTAATCTCCGCACTAGATCGAGGGGCTTAGTCCTTTTCAGATGGCGCAATAAATTTGTCTCGTCGAGGATCTGTTGAACAGAAATATTCCTATGACCTTGTAATCGATTATTATGTTTTCGCGCAAACATTTTAATTACGTTCTGAACGTTTTCGACTCCTAAATCTCTGTGGATATCATCGTTTCTAATGTACCACGACGCATTAACAATACCTCGAAGAACTTTGTTTTGGAATGTCTGTAATACATTAATGTTACTAAAGGCACCTCCGCCTTTATTGTCTTGAAAGTGGAATATTCGTTTCTGTGCCTCACACGGAAGAGTCGGTCTTCTAGATGTGCACCTAAAATACAAGACAATTGCTGGGGTAGGGCTTGTCGGAGTTTATATTTTAGGCCTTCATGCCATACCTTTTCAAAGGCTTGCGAGACGTCAAGGAATGCGCTTGAGCAGACCAACTTACACTCGATTGCTCGTTAAATTACATCGGTTATTCGATGCACTTGGTCAACTGTAGAGTGTTGGCTTCTAAAGCCAAATTGATGATCAGGCAAGAGGGAATTTGTGTCGTTAATTGGTTTAAGACGATTAAGAAGGATTCGCTCGAAGACCTTCGATGTAATCGGGAGAAGCGATATTGGTCTATATGACTTGACTTCAGTCAGTGGTTTACCGGGTTTCGGAACCATAATAACTTCGGCTACTTTCCACTGCTGCGGTACGTGCTCTAATCTAATGCTGGCATTTATAAGATAAAGCAGCTTTAGCAAACCTTTTTTTGGCAACGCTTTAAGTATCTCTCCCGTTATTAAGTCATATCCCGGGGCTTTATTGGGCTTAAGCGTGTCTATAACTTGTCTAGGTTCCCTAAGTGTAGCCTTTTTTCCTGAAAGCTTGTCGTCACGTCTAGCGTATTGACATTCTCAGGAAGCACCTCCCATCGAATGGTTTTAACGTTTCTGCAAGATGGTCGGCGAAAACATTAGCTTTTTCCTTATCTTCTTTCGCCCAGTCATTCTGGTTTCTAATTATTGGCGCCACGTGTATTTGGGGTACGTTTTATCTTGTGGTGCCCGGGTTTCATGCCACTTTTTCGCACAGCGAGAGGATAACTGGAGAATGATCGGAGGAAAGATCAAAGCCCTCTTCAACTTTGACGTAACTACCGCTTACTCCTTTTCCGATAAAGAAGTCTATTAGATCGGGTGTTTTGGCGACATTCGAGGGCCAATATGTCGGCTTGCCTGTTGAGTAAAAATAGCAACCACATTCCATACCAGCCCTGTAAAGAGTTTTGCCTTTTTGAGAGATACATCTTGAGCCCCAAAAGGTGTGTTTCGCCACCAACAATGAAAATTGGTCCAAGAGAATTGAATAGGTCAATAAATTCTTGTTTTTCTATTTTGCAGCGCGAAATAGGATTATTTTTAAGGAGAGTCAAAAAATTTACTAATAAATAGAATTTAGAAGTCTTGCTTTAAATTATCAAGCAATCAATTCAATCAATATCAAAATCAATATCAATTTTATTTATCTTTTTCTTAAATTTTAGTTTTTTCTTAACCTTTTTATTTTTTGAGTAGCATATACAAGTAAATTTAATTACATTTACCCCACACATATGTAATTATTAGTAACATTGCTGATAGGTCATTCGCCTTCAGTTCTCTTAAGACTAAAGAATGACACCTATCTTTACTACTATTCCAAAAAAGAGATATATATATATGTAATTTGATTTATAAAGTGCAAAGTTATGGAATAAGAATAAAGAACTATTAATTACTACTACTTACTAGTGGCGCTATGTGCAAACATTTCAAGGGTACACAAATCCGTTGTGAGCGCGCACAAGGGATAAAAAAGGCATAATTGTGGTGTTGTTTTTGGCCAAAAAATCTCGCACAAGCAAAGGTAAATGGACAGGTGCATTATCGTGATGCAAAAGCCATGAATTGTTTTTCCACAATTCTGGACGTTTTTTCTCGTATTGTTTCTCGCAAGTTGAGTATAACTTCAAATTAATACAAATTATTGACCGTACGATCATGAGGTAAAAGCTCCTGATGCACTACGCCATTGTAGTCGAAAAAAAAAGTGATCAAATCTTTGAAATTTTATCGAACTTGCCATGCTTTTTTCGGTATTGGCTCTCCTGGGTGCTTCCATTAAGACGATTGGGCGTAGGTTTCGATGCCATAACCATATACCCATGTCTCGCCACCAGTTATGACCAGTTTTAGCAAGTCAGAATCATAATTGACATTGTTCAGGAGCTTCTGAGTGATGCTCATGCGACTGTTCTTCTGATCATATTCGACAATTTTCCAAAACAATTTTCTTCACGTCTAACCTCTCTATCTGTCAAAAACAAACTAAGTACGCAATATACTTGAATCTGTGAACATATGTTCGGAACATGTGTACCAATATAGCAAACAAAAAATCGATAATCGAATGTACGTTGCCCGCGAAATTTCAAAAGCAGCACATTTTATTGCAAACTACTGGCTAATAAATTGGCAATTGGGCACTTCTGGCGCTAAGTAGAAGGCCGATCGTTCGCCATCTTCACCGACAACTAGCCGATTACGTTTGCTTTCCATAATACATCATCAAGTTCATATCACAATTTTAAACGGAGATACGATACGTCAAGGGGAAGGAAATTACTGCCACTGACGCCTTGTGGCAATTACGACTTCCGCAGCCTTGGACTACCCCGCTATCGCGAAGTAGCAACTTAAAGATCTGGAACTACAGAAAATAAAAACGGTGAGTCAAATACTTTCGTTTATAAATCTTATTCTCCTGGATTCTCCTTCCTCTCGAATTCTTCTTGTCGTGATCGCTCATACATTACATCCCGATTTAGGCCTATGAAGTGCATCCCCTTAGTCACCCTGGTATTCGAGCATTCCGTAAGGCAGTGTCATTAGATTTCTGCCATCTATGAACGCTGATAAAGGTAAATGGGTACGCGCTTGTCAACGAAGAACATCCATAGGCATACCAGACCACCTTTCGGAACATTTCCAAACGCAGACAGGTTCGAACATGTCCACATGGATATAGTCGATCTACTATCGCGCTGTTCAGGCCTTAGTTACATCGTCACATGTATTGATCGAGCAATTTGTTGGCCAAAATAGAAGATATTTCCGCAAACGCTGCCGCCGATGCATTTTTTCAGCACTGGGTTGAAGGTTTCGGCTCTCCACTGATTTCCGACCAGGGGCCGCAATTCGAATCTGCCTTGTTTCGAGGATGTGCTTAACTCCTCGGATCTAGAGGTGTTCGCATTACCGCCTATTACCCACATTCAAATGGGATAGTAGAGCACCGGCCACTAAAGGCAGCCCTCATCGCCCTTTTGTCCGAGAACTGGATTCAAGCCCTTCCATCCCTGCTACTGGGACGTTCTATGGTACCTCTCCAGCCCAATTAGTTTATGGAACTGAACTTTAAAAATTGAAGTCAATTTTCATCCTTAAAGGAAATCAAAACTGTCTCGCATGTGTAAGTTCGTACCGAAGGCACCAAGTGACCGTTGCAGCTAGCTTACATGGAACCGTATCCTGTCTTGGACCGTGGGCCACACGCCTACAAATTGGCCATGCCGAGTAAAGATACATACGTGTCAATCCACCGCTTGAAACCAGCTGACCAGCTTCTGGAGCAAAGAGTATCAGCACCTTCATCGGCAATTGTACCACCTTCAACCAATCCGGTTGTTTCCGGTACTACAGTTACTAAACGCTCTGGTCGGACTATCAAACCACCCGTTCGCCTGATTACCTCCTAAGGAGGGGGGAGAGGGGGGCCTTGTGGTGATTTCACAATAAAAATTCCCCACACACACAAATAACACACTATGAATTTAAAAATGTAAATCTTGTAGAAAGCTTTCAGCCAAAACTAAAAAAGACTATGAAATTGTAATATACATACGTTTTTATAAATTTATAATAAAATAAATATTTTAAATCGCTACCCAATTGCTTTCTTAGCCTAAAGTAGAAGCGATGGGCAAGAGTTATTCTTCGTTTGATCTCAGCGTTGGTGTCAATGTCTGAATTGATAGCGGAACCGATTTAGACAAAACTATTAGCTACCTCAAAGTTATCTCTTTCGAGGGTAACGTTCTGACCGAGACATCGTTATTGGCTGTCTTTTTTTGTAAACAGCATATAAATGGTCCTGCTCTCATTACGTTAAGTAATTACGGAGGAGTGAGAATAACATTCTTTCTGAAAGAGAAGAGAAAAAAGTAATGGCTTCCATTGTCCGACAGAAGCCTTCTTTTTGCACTCAATAGAAAAAAAAAATACGTAAAACTGTCCCATTGTTACTCTTCTCCCTTTTTCCGAGGTAAAATCTTGATTTTTATTTTTATAATTAAAAATACAAGTTCAATTTAGGAGAAAGATTATTAAGGTCTACAAATGTCTGAATGTGTTTAAATGAGTTCTTCCGATGATTTTTCTTTTTATTGTACATCAATTATATATGGTATGCCGCTTGTAGATTTTTTTTTTTCTGTCGGAACAGGCCACTCTGAAAGAGAACTAGTTCATTATACTCTTTAAAAATTCCTTTCAATGAAATCTTTCAGTCTGTGGAAGACAAGTATCATATATTACTTCTAGCCTGATGCGATCGTAAACCGAACATTCATAGTGCTCAGAGATGTCGTTATCACTTTTACAGCAAGCGTCGCAGAATCTTATATTACTTATGCCCAGCACATTTCAGTACTTAGGTGGTGGTGGTGTCACTTCACGACTCCAGTAGGCAACCTGTAGTCTTTCCTGCTGACAGTTTCTTAGAGACGTCGGGAAGAACTCGTTTGGTCTGCCTGAAACCTTGGGTGTCATGCAGTCCGCAGTTGTGCTGAAATGTCAATGGAAGCCATAATCAAGGACGCATGAAGACCTAACGTAAATTTGGGTACTGAAAAAATCTCCTCTGATTTCTTAGAAACATCGGGAAGAATACGTTTGGTCTGTCTGCAACCTTGGGAGTCATGCAGTCTGCAGTTGTGCTTAACTTTAAGCGGAAGCCGTAATCAAGGAAGCAGAAAGAACTAACGTAGAGTTGGGGTCCTGAAAAATTCTCCTCGGAGCCTTTTATTTTCGGTGATCGCATTGTGACCTGGAACGAAGACAAAACTCAGTGAATTTATCCTTCCGACTGCGTTCAGTGTTATTTTGCATTCTAGAACTAACTTGGAAGTCGTAAGAAGGCTCAGTAAGCACAGTTTGGCTGTCGCTACAGATGCGAATGCTTCGCCGCTCCACCGGTTCTTCACTATATAATTCGTTGCCATAAGGATTGCGCATATCTCCGCTTGGAAAACACAAATTTTGCTAACGAGGAGTGAAATTTAACGTTGTCCTCTTCCAGATATCGGTTTTTGAGCCGTTCGTGAAAAGTCGACTGCAATTTTTTCCTGCCTGAGATTCTGGCTGAAACCAGTCTTTGGCACAGAGAAAAGAGTTCTGGTGTCATTGTATGAGACGCATGCTCATAAGCCCAAAATCCACTATACCAAAGACCACTTCAGATATGAATGTGTGATGGTACACGGGGTGATGCCAGAATGGAAAGTCTGGCAGACATAAATTGTTGCTGAGGTTAATAAAAGTAACCTTAAAAACTCAATTTTTCCGAAATCTGGATTTTTGGTATAACCACTCATGCTCTGTCTTATTTTGTAGAACTAGTTAGCCTTATTGCGAAAATATGCACCCAAGATGTTTTAAATATCGCCTTCACCCTGCCAGACGCCCTGAAAATGAGTAAAAAAAAAAAGGTTTTCGTTTTAATGGTATAACCAAAAGAATGATATGTCAAACAATTTGTGAGAATGGCCTGATAACGAATATATGTGTGCAAAACGTTTTACGTGTCGTCTTCACCTCGCCATACGTGAAAGAACATAACAAGACACAATTTTTAATGTAGTGGATATGATACCATATTTAGTGCAATACCTTTAAAACAGCTTAATGTACGCAGCCACCGCAACTCATTTTTGAAAGAGTATTAAATAAGTAAAATATAGGAAAAAAATCATTTGAATTAAAGGCCTATAAAGAAAGATATAGCATTTTAAAATTGAATGATACGCTGTCAAAGTACTTTCTTAAGATTTAATTTTTTCGAATGATAAAGTATTATTCTTTGAGAAATTCTCTATAAATCATCCATACACGTAAATGCATTCAGATTCCCTATTCCCTCAAAGTGCGAGAAAAGAAGCAATTGCTTCGGACTGACTTTTATGTTGACATTTGTTTAATCTCGTAAAACAACCGTCATTTGAAAAGATAACAAAATTTGGTCGATGAAAACAAGTGATTTGCATAATTTAAAGCAATTAGTTGCACTTTGACGATCGTGAATTCATTGCGAAATTATGAAGTGATTTCTTCATTTCAGTGGCTGTGCAGAACACGGAAAAATAATTTTATTTAATGAAAAATCATTGGACAAGTGTCTTTTAAATTTTCTGAAGTTGAACTACCTCCACATAGTGATAGTGGATATCACAGTAAGTACATCGTTTTTTTACAGCCATCCCAAAACAAATGTTGGAAAATGAAATTGATTTAAATGCAAGTAAGCACAATTTAAGTAATTGAAACAAAATATCAAGAAAATTGGTAGTTCAGGTATCCAACAGCACGAGGACTAACGAGTCCGATTCACACGACGATCCGAAAAATCTTCTGAGCACATCTAATAAAGATTGTAATACCAGAAAGTGTATTTTTTGTGATTGCATCAAGAAAAAGGTAAATAAAAAGATCGAGAGAAAAAAAATGCACTTTAGAACATGTAATATGCGAGGTTATATTTCTTGGAAATAATCGAGTTTACGAAAAATTGATTTTAAACTACGCAGATGTGGAAATCTATTATCATAAAACATTTCTTTCGCAATTTCTTTAGAAATCCAACAATTTAAAGAAAAAAATTTCTTCTAAAAGTTCTGGGTTCAGAGAGGCACACAATTACGCTCTTTCAGCTGTCTGTGCATTTACAGAAGACAAAATACTCTGTTTGAAATAAATGCATACATATGATGACATTGCTTTACTGTGCCACCAGATGCCACCTACTTTTTGTAATACTGCTTTGAAAAGGAAATTAACGAACATTTATAAGGAGCAAATCGTTATGAAGAAGGTTCAAAATGTCTTAGTTGTGTTAGATGCAAAATTAACACGAAGAAAATATTCTGAGTAATACAATGACGTCCCTTAAGTTCAACTCTAGGATGAGGTGGCATTTTCAATTTGTTGCGGTGTGTCCATAAATACTTATTTAGTTATCTTGTAGGGATATTGCTTATAAACTAAGAGAGGAAATAATCAATATTAAAATAAGGTTGATAGCTTAGTGAAAAATCCCAAAATGTTGGAAGAATTTGTTCGATGTCTTCTTATTGGACCCTATCAGCGTTATGGAAAAACTGAAGATGTTGAAAGAAAAATTATGTCTCTTTCAAATTACACAATGTTAGAAGGGGTCGAGTCAAACCAGCAAAGCATATTAGGTACGTCAAATCTAGCATTCTTAATGTTCGATAAAAAAAACATCAAATGTAGGTGTAATACATTTTTCTAGTATTATACGTTCTCATTAAAACGAAAAGTGTATTTTTTTTTAAACATGACTACTTGCTTTGAAAAGTTTAACCAGCGATAGAAAAGTAGTTGAAATTGTCAATTAATTTAAATCTTATTGTACATTAACTTAACTTATATCAATTTACAGACACAAATCAAATTCAAGACGATTACTCATATTTTTATTTATTTATTTATTTATTTATTTATTTTATTTATTTGTAATGCTTATACACTTTAAGGTACAATATCTTATAAGATAGTGAAAAGCTAATTAAGAACAATGAAAGATAGAAAGCTAACTTGTAAAAAAACCGAAGCTATATTCCACTGTCTCTGATGGATTTTTATCAAATATAGATTTTTATAAGTCATCTGTGCAAAAAGCAAGAAAGCTGGACAATCTGTGGCTTTTTTCTGTTTTTTTTTTTTTTTTTTTGCAGCAGAGAAACTACGCCAATGTGGACTGGTTGGAATTCAAATCATGTTAAGGACAATCTTCCACAACAAAATGTGTTCTATTTATCTCTTATAAACGCGTCATCAACTAGTCAGTCGGTTGTCTTAGAGACGATAGCCACCAGAGATATATATTTGTCACCTATGACCTGGCTATAGCAAAATTAGCTTTACAGATCCAATACCAACAATCATCTCGCTATGACAATGCTTGCATATTACTTGGAAATTTTCATATTAAAATGGTCTTCTACTACTACTGAAAAATTTATTGATAGTTCAGGAGGTGAAATGGTGCTAGTGAATGCAGAAGTTCAACTCTATAACTTAATTTGCGGTTTGCTAAGAGATGGCGTAACTTGTACTATACCATTATACCATTGTTATTATTCCATTGGAACATGCGTTGGAAAGCTACTGTCATTGTACGTCATTTCAGTATTTGAAGCGTAAACAACAATAATTTTTTTTTTACTCAAATATGCCGAACTTTGTGCCTGAAAAAGTGTTTTTGCGGGGAGTTCTTCTTCATTACTTTAATATGAAAAAAACTGCTGCCGAAAGTCATCGTATTTGGGTGGAAGTTTATGGTGAACATGCGCTAGCTGAGCAAACGTGCCAAAAGTGGTTTGCACGATTTAAAAGTGGTGATTTTGGTTTGGAAGACGATGAACGTCCTGGGCAGCCAAAAAAGTTTGAAGATGAAGAACTGAAAGCATTACTCTATGCAGATTGTCGCCAAACACAAGAAGAGCTCGCAGAATCTTTGGGTATCACTCAAGCAGCCATTTCAAAATGTTTAAAAGCAGCTGGATATATTCGAAAGCAAGGAAATTGGGTTCCACATGAACTCAATCCGAGACACGTCGAAAAGCAGTTTTGCATGTCCGAAATGCTGCTGGAACGCCACAAAAGGAAGTCATTTTTGCATCGGATTGTTACTGCTTATGGAAAATAGATCCATTACGACAACCCCAAGCGCAAAAAATCATATGTGAAACCCGGCCTGGCTGGTTGGCAAAGCCGAATATCCATGGCGCGAAGGTAATGCTCTGTATTTGGTGGGATCAGATGGGTGTGCTGCATTATGAGCTGCTAAAACCGGGTGAAACCATCAATGGACAACGCTACCGAAAACAATTAATCCGTTTGAAGAGAGCAGTATCCGAAAAACGCCCGGAATATTCTACCAGACACGAGGCAATAATTTTCCATCATGACAACGCTCGGCCCCACGTTGCTATTCCGGTTAAGAACTATTTGCAAAACAGTGGATGGGAAGTCTTACCCCACCCGCCTTATAGCACAGACCTTGCTCCTTCTGACTACCATTTGTTACGGTCGATGCAGAACGCCCTCACTGAAATACGGTTCACATCAGAGCAGAAAACCAAAAATTGGCTTGATTCATTCTTGGCTGGTGCAGTTCTTTTGGGATGAGATACACAAATTGCCAGTAAGATGGGAAAAAGTCTTAGCTTCAGATGGGCAATACTTTGAATAATACTAATTTTAATTAATAATAACGTTCAAATTTTGAAAGAAAAAACAGCAAGAATTAAAATATATACAGTTTACATATCTTGCTAAGTATAGCCATGAAAGTACTTAATTTTGAGGAATTTATTAAAACAATTGGTTTAGAAGTGGATGATTTGAAAGCTGATATTGATTTTGGAAAAAGCTGGAATCGAAGCAGATTTACCAATTACCCTTGTGAGCACTATTTCAAGTAATGCTGCGTATCGAGAGGAAACATTAAAAGGTGACACGGTCCCACAGCAACATTTTGGATTATAACATATATGTGGAAATGATAAATCTGAGGAATGACTTTTCGAGAAGTATTAGAAGTGGAGATTTCAAATTATACACTTATTGCCACATTGAATAACAATGTAAGAATCTGTGAAATATAAATTCAACAAATCCGGATTTGATGGAGTATATGAAGAAATGTGAGTATTTTCGGGGTTAAGAGAACCAACGAAAGCTTTTCAATGTCACCCATTGATTTGACTTTAGAGCAAACAATAAATGCTGATGCTGCAAATAGATTGACAGGTGTTTCATCTTTTACAAACTCTATATCTGCTAGACAGAAATGGGTGAAAACACATATGGAAAGAACTACAAATATATCATTACTTTACAATATGCTGGTAGTATGGTAGGATGAAGTATCTCGTGACTTAAAAAGTGGTGAGATAAGAAGATTTTCTGAAAATTTACATTCTGTGATCACAGAAATCAATAATTTTAATAATCACTTTATTAATGTCGACAACAAACCTATAAATATTTGTACCGGGAAATCTGTAGAAAGCAAACCCGACATCTTATTGCATTTAAGAGAATTAGGTGCAAAGAAAAGAAACAACTTCTAGAAATAAATAAAAAGAAACCTAAGAGGTTTGAAAATGCAATTTTAAAAATTTATATCCTGAACTTTGCCTCTGAAAATAAAAATGCAAAAAAACGGCTAGTGGAAAAAGAACAATTAAAAATGGAAAGGAATTTTAAATACCTTTTAACACCCATACCACAATCTTTTGGACATTTGGATGGTTCTTTCGTAAGAACAGAAAATCAGCGCTCCTTAAATGTTTGAAAAAGGCAGCAGAGAACTTACGTCCAAATAAAGTTGGTGCAATAATTGTGGATGGTCTCTTTTTTCTGCATACATTAATAGATATACCTTTCACTTTTGCCAACATCGCTATACACATTTAAAAAAAAAAAATCCGTAGAATGAATGCAACACAAATTCACATAGAACAAATTGTGTCACCATCTACAGGGTGTTTTTTAACTTGAGACATCCAAATTACTCGAAAAATACGCGATATCGCGAAAAATGTTTCAGACAAAAGTCACAAGGGGACATAAGATGATGACCACGAGTTTGACCTTGAGCCCCATTTTCAAGGTCAAACGAAGGTCACTTTTGATTTTTCAAATGATAGTTCCTGATTTTCATTGCTCAGTCGTATTCCTCAATGGGGCACACAACTTTGTCTCAAAGGTCTAATTCATTCAGTGCTAGATACCACTGCACTGGCACGCCTAAATCATTTATCAGTTTCAAACGTTTTTAGGGTGTTAGAAGGTCGAGATTTGTTTTGAGGAAGTCATTATTGCCTCGAGTGAAGTTAAAACTCAAGGAAGTTTCAGATAGAGACAAATTGTCCTAAACTTATCTGAGAGTGTATGATGTGCACTCTGCCCTCTTTTTCTACTTGAACGGAACTGTACTTCATTTAGAAGTTCGATATTTGTTTTGAGGAACTAATTATTATTAGTAACGTTTTCCAGATTAATAGTGCAGGCTATTTCAATTCAAGAGAAAATTGAAAAGATATTGATTTATGGAGAAAGTGGAAGGAACATCGATGGTGCTGTTGCTCTTTACGCCCAAAGTTTTCCATATCAGATACGATCACGCGCTTCCTTTTATCGGGTCATCCAACAATTCACTGGTGAAGGAAGTGTGCAACCAAAGAAAAGGAATCGATCAGATAGGGTGGCTGTTGAGGACAATGAAATAGCAGTGTTAGCTGCCGTTGCACACGATCCTCACATTAGCACTCGCCAAATAAGTCGTGAATCAGGAATTTCTCAAACGACTGTCTGTAAGATATTACATCGGCATAAATACTATCCTTATCATGTTTCAATGCATCAAGAACTTTCTAGTGAGGATTTTCGCAACCGGGTTTCCCTTTGTTAATGGGCACTTCAGCAAATTAAACGAGACCCCCTTTTCTTCACCAAGGTGTTATTCTCTGATGAGTCGACTTTCACCAATCACAGTACGGTCAATCGACATAATATGCATTACTGGGCTACCGAAAACCCTTTTTGGTTGCGACAAGTTGAACGCCAGCACCCTTGGAATGTTAATGTTTGGGCGGGAATTATTGGGGACAAATTAATAGGTCCATATTTTATTGAAGGCAACTTGAATGGCGAAAAGTATGCAAACTTCTTGCGGGACCATCTTTCAGTATTACTTGAAAAACTGCCATTGGAGTTGCGACAAATAATGTGGTTTCAACATGATGGTTGTCCAGCCCATTATTCCCAAGTAGCACAGGGCGTATTAAACAATGTTTACCATCAACGACCCTTGAGAATGGGTCTCAAAGTCAAACTCGTGGTCACCATCTTATGTCCCCTTCAGAACCTTGTGACTTTTGTCTGAAACATTTTTCGCAATATTTCGTACTTTTCGAGTAATTTTGTGTCTTAAGTTTTATGGCGCCCTCGGACGGGAAAAGAATGCATTTTTGAAAAAAGTGTTTCATGTAAAAGAATTGTAATTTTTCACGCAGATTACGAATCTGTCAAAAAAATAGGAGTTCCCATTAAAAAATCAAAAGTGAAAATGTTGCTCAAGGTCAAACTCGTGGTCACCCTTCAGAACCTTGTGACTTTTGTCTGAAACATTTTTCGCGGTATCGCGTATTTTTCGAGTAATCTGGATGTCTCAAGTTAAAAACTCACCCGGTATAAAGGATGTAGAAAGAGATAGGCGAAATTGTTGGAAAGAACAAATTTATTTATTACAATTTATTTATTACTGAATCGAAAACAAAGAAGACCCTTTAATTTCGCTAAAAGCTTAAAAAGCATTTCTTTCAAAAAAATATTGTATGAGTTTTTAGTTGATGAATGGGACCGCAATGAATATTATCCTGTAATTGGGGAAAACGATATTTTCGTAACATGCAACGAAAAATGTTTTAATTTTAAAACAAAAGAAGCCAAGGTTTTGCGACTAATTGTCAATGAACAGACCAGCTTACAAGAAGAAGCCGACACTCAAATGATTCTACATTTGTCTTTTTTGCCAAAAAAACTTTTCAGTGGTTATAACACCAAATGCCACATTGTGGAAGTGTACATCTCATTATATGTTAACTTTAGGTTTATACTTTCTGTGAGAGATTTGCAAAGAATTTTTCAAAGAATAGTACTGCATGATTAAAGAAAACGTGTTGCAGCCAACATTTTGAGATATTGGTGAGAAAACGTGAAAATAATTAGTTCAATAGGGTAGTACTCGACTTTAAAATGCTATATCTTTTTTTACAGGCCATTGATTTAGACGATTTTTTTTTGGTATTTTAGTTATCAAATACTCTTATAAACGTGATATTCAGAGGCCTTTTACAGTGAGCTTTTTTGAAGAAATGTTTTCAAGTGCGGAATTGTACTTACGGTAACAAATACATGCTTTGTAATGTACTTGCACGTCTGGCGAGGTGAAGGCGACACTTAAAACGTCTTCCGTCATCAGAACATTCTCACAAATTGTTGGATGTATCATTGTTCCGATTATACCATCAAACTAAAAACTTGCTGTGGGCTCTTGGTCTATATGCCTTGCCGATAGCTCTTTTGCTCTGTCAGAAAGCCGAGAGCAACTTAGAGGCTTTCAGTATAACATGTTTAGTCCATAGATGTTTGTTTTCCTTAGAGGTTTAGGTGGTGATGCCTTTAAGCACTATATGAGGCACACCAGACTGCTAACAAGTTCTTGTAGAGAGAGAAATCTCTGATTTAAAGCTCGTTTCTAGTGCACTAATCGTCGATCACGTCTACGTCTGCCTGCGATTAAGAGCAGACTGTAAAGCTAAGGAGTGATTTATCGTGTGGTTTGATTTTCAATAGCCTATTTTTGACAGATCACGCGTGACTGTTATCAAACTGCTTTGTCATTTTTTTTCAATATCGTTTGGCAAGTCTTCATGGAAAGACTCACACCACAACAGCGTCTCCAAATTGTTCAGCTGTATTACGAAAGTCAGCGTTCTGTGAGAAATGGTTTTCGTGCTGAAACTACTATTGCCAATACCATTCGCAAATTTGAGTCCCAGTTTACATTAGTGGATAATACTCGACCGGATAGACCACATCCAGCACGTAGTGAAGAGACTTTAGCAGGTGTAGCTGAGAGTGTACGCGAAGACCGTGACGAATCGATTCGTCGTCATTCTCAGCAGCTTGGCTTGGCGTATTCGACAACTTGGCGCATTTTACGTGAGGATATTAACCTAAAAGTATACAAAATTTAACTTGTGTAAGAATTGAAGTCAGGCGACTCGAATTTGCGTGATATTTTTAGTGAATGGGCTCTGGGAAAACTCAATGAAAATCCGGTGTTTTATTGTGAAATTTTGTTCAGTGATGAAGCCCATTTATGGCTCAATGGATACGTTAATAAACAAAATTGCCATATTTGGGGTGATGAACAACCCGAAGAGTACCAAGAGCTACCATTACATCCATTAAAAACAACGGTATGATGTTGTTTATGGACTGGTGGGATCATTGGTCCATATTTCTTCAAAAATGAAGCAAACCAGAATGTTACCGTCAATGTTAACCCTTATAGCGGCATGTTATCGAACTATATGCTTCCTGAAATTCAAGCACATGGTCTCGGTGAGCTCTGGTTTCAACAAGACGGCGCTACGAGCTATACAGTGCGTGAAACAATGGACTTGTTGAGAAATAATTTTGGTGAGCACTTAATTTCACGTTTTGCTACAGTAAATTGGCCGCCTAGATCATGCGATATCACAGCTTTGGACTATTTACTCTAGGGATATGTAAAGTATCAGGTCTTCAGGAATAAGCTAGCTACGATTGACTTTGGAAGCCAACATTACTCGTGTTATCCGCGAGACAAAAGTCGCTATGCTCGAACGAGTCGCCCAAAATTGGACCTTTTGAATGGACCACATCAGACGTAGTCGTGGCCAACATTTACATGATATCATTTTCATAAAGTAAATGCCGTGAATTGTTCTTTCATAATTGTTCCGATAGTAAAATTTTGAAGTTCACTTTCAAATTTATATGTCTTATGTTACATTACAAATCAAAACTCACGATGAATCACACTTTACATCATCCGCGTGTGCTTGTACAAAAACGTCAAAAATATTAAGCGCGTTGGGTAGTGAGTCGACCAACATGCACCATAGCAATGGAGACAGAATGCCGCCTACCCGCAGCCTATTTTTAATACCACCATCATATATATATTGGCAACAGTCAGCATCCGAAATCAATGTCCTATTCATCAGCATTGCATTTATCCTCAAAACTAGTGATTCGTGTACGACCTCTTGTCTTTGTATTTTAGATGTCTGTATGTGTTTGGCGAGCAGTTTCATTTAATTTGTTCGATTTTCAATACATTTTGTCTACACTTTTAAAAACGTGTTTGCACTTGAAATTTTAATTATAAATTTTTTATTCAAATCTTACTTATATAACAGTAAGTATATTATAATTATATCATTATTATATATATATTATATTATATTATATTATAATCTTATATATAACAGGGAAAAAATCCAATTCGAAATAAAAACAAACCCGATTACAGTTTCAAATTAAAAAGAAAGACAGTTTGACAGTTCTCGCAAATTTTCCCGAACTAATTTCCTGAACTAAAATCGAAAAAAGAGGGGAAATGAGTTGCTCTTTCACTTTGCTCTCTTCTGTGAAAATCTATGAAATATATGAGTAGGTACGAGAAGAAACTTCGGATTTTTTTTCGTTAATTTTTGTAATTTTGGAGAGAACGCGATCAGAGTCTTTGGATTTAATTACAATACATTTGTTGGTTTATATTTGACAGTCGATTGGTTGGTAACAATTAATTATGTAGCATATAAATTTGCACATACTGGGGGAAAAAATTGTATCTGGAAGAAAACAAAAATATTGATAAAGTGAGACAGAGTGTTTGTTACCGTCCAGCGCTTCATCTCTTATCAACGCTGTTCACAGTAAAGTGCAATTCCTTTATTTTACAGACATAGTTAAACAATTTTTTCAAAACTGAAGAATAAAGTACACCCTGTAGTTCTATAAGATATTCTATTACAATATTGCATTTCATGTTCATAGTGCAAGAGTATTACTCTTTTCTAAATATGAATTTAAAATTTACTGTTTACGAGAGGTAAGCCATACCTTTAACATTGTCTTGTGCAACCACAATTCTACGGCTCACCTTCCAAAACAGCTACAAGGAGATCTCTCTTAATTCACGTGCAAGAGCATCAGCGACGTCTGTGTAAAATAATTGGTAAATTTACCTGGGTTCACAATTGGAAGTTATCTTCCACACCCGTACACATACTTTTACTGGTAACCTCTACTTCTCACATTCAGCTCAGCAGCATTAGATATTTAGTTCTCTTTTATAATAAGATATTCAAACAACCTGTTTTCATGCATCCGTGAGGTTGACAGCGCTGCTAACCTATGAGTCTCTTCTCGATCAAGGCTAATCATTTCAGTTTACTCTGGTACAGAGCGCGAGGTACAACTGCTTACAGAAATCGCTCATTAATGGTGGTACCGCGTTCCATCTACATCAATTTCAAATACCTTCAAGTGAAGGGCGAAGAAAAGTAGCTGAATAGCTCGAAAAAATATTAGACATTCTTTTGAGAATCCTTAAAAAGAATTTTACTATTCTTTCGATGGACTATGTTTTCCCAAATTTAGTGCGGTTTTTCGGTCAAAAAATGCATTAAAAAATGAATAAAAATGTAAAGAAAAATATTTTCTTCACCACCATCAGCACCATTATGGTAATTGGCCACCATCTCTCTCAGTTCAACTTTTGCACATTGGAATTTTCACCACAGTTTAGTGTTGTTTTTGTGATCTTCTTGGAGTAAGGTTATTAATTTTCCTTCTCTTATTTATGTGAAGAAAAGTAAATTATTCTTTTTCGGATACTCGTAGAATAATAGTTTTATATGTAACTTCGGATGTGATTTTGAAAAGAAAATTTGTGATCACAAGGCTACATAGCCTACCACAGGGAGAAAGGAGCTTAGTATACTCGTAGTATGTATTCCTTTTGGAGTATATTGCCTCGTTTGTAGTGGTGAAGAGGTAGAAAACTTGTGGTTTTTTTTATCAATTTATTTTTACCTCGTGTTATTGTCGGTATTACGGGTGTTTATACATATATGTGAACACATATGAAAATATACGTGTATTCATGTGCTAGTGTTAAATGCATTTATGCAAAAAGAAGTGGAAAGAGTGCATTCTTCTCTGGAATGTGATAAAAGAAAATTGCGATTGAATATTTTCTATTTATGATAAATTAACCCAGTTAAGGTTGGCACTACTGGAGAAAAAAAAAAAAAAAAACGAGAATCAACTTGAGAACGAAGATGAATTAACATAAACAGCTTGAGACTAAGGAGATATGTACAAACCTTTATAGGGAATAACTTTTCGATTACAATTGGATATTTGTAACCTCGAAAATTTGCTTACTTGAATGGTAAGTTATTTTAATTTTATCACATTTTCTTTGACTCAATAAGTTTTAAACACGACAAGTCAAAATTGTGATCATATTTTGTTCGTCATCCAATAAGAAATTCTTACGTTTACAATGTTCGGATTCTAGTTTTGATTTTGAAAAACAAAGACATTATAAGTGTTTTATCTAAGTTTTATCTTATTGTTTTTATCTCACAATGATGTATCTACCTAAACCTAGACCTTAATTTCGCGTTCGCAGAACAACTCTTTCGTTGTTTCTCTGAATGCACGTCGTGGGTGCCCGCGAAACATGCTGTGTGGAGACAGGTTACACCGACCTATATGAATGGCTCTATACTAAAACATTGTATACATATTACATTGCCAATGTTCAGGGATTGCCATTGTTAGGTAAAAATTACTCGATTATGCTTACATAACATAAGTACTTATAATCTTCAAAACAAAAATCAATACTGATAAAAAACTATTTAAAATTTGCGTTTTTTGTAGTATAGGACTGCAAGAACTATATTGTATTTAGAAATACTAAAAATATCAATCTGACATCTAAGTACATACGAGAATTATATATTGGTCGAGATATAATTTAACGCTTTTTAAGGCGATCTTTTTAATACTAACATTAGATTCTATTCTGTTGCATCTTCACAAAAGGTTTAAAAATGTATATGTAATATATGTGTACACATTATTGAAATCTTATGAGTTTAAATTTTTTATTTTTAATTCGCTTTGGGAATGATCGATGATTTTTTAATTTAATTTTTAATTTTGGGGCTTAAGCGCCCATTTATTTAGCTTAATACAAACTTAATCTAAATTAAAAACAAAAAACAAAAAGATTTAAGAGCTAGTAACCAAGGCAAGGCTGTCAACTCAAGGTTGAGTTGACATTACGGAACTTAAGGAAAAATTGGTTCATTGACGACGCGAGAGTTAGTGTTGCAGGAAATAGACTTGTAAAGGGTGGCACTATCAGAGAGTAGTCGATGAATGTAGAGAATTTAAGCTACGTCTCTACGTTTTTCAGAGGTATTCACGTTAAGAAGCTTGAGGCAGCCTCAATAGGATGGTAAAATAAAAGAATCGTCCCAGGGCAGACATCGAAGAGCAAACGAGAAGGAAACGGCGTTGAATGTTCTCGATTCGGGGTATATCAACTCGCTGATAGGGAGACCACAACGATGATGCCAGTTTTGTCCGAATATCCAAATTCCCTGAGCGATTTCGTCCTTGATTATTGATACTGCCTTTCATTACAAAGGGAACGAACGAAACTCAAATTACTGCTCATCACCTTGCCGAAATCCGACACACGTTTGAAACGAGTTCGAAGGGTTTTAACCAATTTGCATATTACACTACCTGTTGTAACAGCATTAATGCAATATGGATAAATCAGTTTTCCCGATCTTCATATAAATTTCGTGTTTTCCCAAGAACAGCTAGTGTAAGGAGGAGGACTTTTAACTAGTTAATTTATAACTATCATATTAAAACTGTGTTAAACAGTGATGCTCCATAGCTCTTGTCAGACAGAAGATTACCTTTTTTTTCGCAGAAGATAAGATAAGATAATTGGTTGGCAATTTGATGTATATGCTCTATAAAAAGAAGGTCATCTTTTGGATAACTTAGTCCATTGCTTCTTGTCCTATAATCCATTATCTTAGTGCTTTCCCAGTAGTTATTAGAGGAGTTACTTAAAAGCGTTCCCTATTCTGCATTCTTTCCTATTCTCCCACATTTTTTATTTTAAATAGAATCTGGATTCCGTACTTGACTTGACTTTTATATGTACATATTGTATATTTTTGGCCCTTTTATTACTTGAATAAAACACAACACTTCATTATAGTTGTTCCTACTAGCAGTTTTTAATTTGTTAAGGTAGTAGAGAAGGGTGGCGTTATTCTACCGACGCCATTACATGCATATCTGCATTTTTTTCTGTCTTCCATTTCTGATGCCCATTTTTATCTAATGATATAGAATTATGAATGTATAATATCGTATACCGGAAACAAAATACTACTGGTCGTGCGGTACTAACAACTAAAGACATTCGCTAGAAAGTAGGAAGTTAATAGTCCTATCTTATTTACCCTCCCCTGCACCAGGGGCTCACCTAACATGCCACTCTAACTAAACAGGTTTCTTGTCAGCTGTCTCCAGTTGTGCACAAGAAATTGGCTGAGGTCCCCTTCTACTTATGAAAAATGAGGTCGTCCTCTACTGTGTCGTCCCTCTGCGGTATTAGAGCTTTTTTTGACAAGGTCGGCATCGTTATACAGCCCATGGAGTTCGCTGTTGGAATGTCTCCGTTATTCTCCATTTATGCAAACAAGGCCGAAGATTAAACAAAGAACTTTTCTCTCGAAATTCCCGAGAGCATTTTTAACCATTTTGTTTAGTGTCCAAGCTTTTGCGCCGTATAAAATATTTTTAGTTACTCAAGAAGGGGCCTTATTACTTAATTGAACCAAAGAAGCAGTAATCAGCAAGAGTGATCCTTCGCATAATTTCCACATAGTTTTTGTAGTGTTACTCAATTCATCCCAGATGAGATTCACTTATCTTTGGTAAATCAAGTTATTAGACTTTGTTGAAGCTAAGATCAAGTTCTAGGCCTTCGGAGTGGAATAAATTAATTAGTTGTTATAACTTTACAATAAGAAATAATAATTTTAAAATTAATATAAATGGTGAAAATGAAGAAACATAAAAATATAAAAGCATAAGTTAAAACTGAGTTAATCTATTGGGTATATATTTTAATTCGTGCGGTTTTTTTTTCAAAATTTGAACCATTATTTAAGAAAAATATGTACAATAGTATTATTCAAAGTATTGCCCATCTGAAGCTATGACTTTTTCCCATCTTTCTGGAAATTTGTGGATCCCATCCCAAAAAAACTGCGCCGGCTTGGCAGCCAAGAATGAATCAAGCCAATTTCTGATATTCTGCTATGATGTGAACCGTATTTCAGCGAGGGCCTTCTGCATCGACCGGAAAAAATAGTAGTCAGAAGGGGCAAGGTCTGGGCTATAAGGCGGGTGGGGTAAGACTTCCCATCCACTGTTTTCCGCTTTCTTCAAACGGATTAATTGTGTTCGGTAGCGTTGTCCATTGATGGTTTCACTCGCTTTTAGCAGCTCATAATACAGCACACCAAATACAGAGCATTACCTTCGCGCCATGGATATTCGCTTTTAAACGTTTTGAAATGGCTGCTTGAGTGACACCCAAAGATTCTGCGAGCTCTTCTTGTGTTTGGCAACAATCTTCATGGAGTAATGCTTCCAGTTCTTCATCTTCAAACTTTTTTGGCTGCCCAGGACGTTCATCGTCTTTCAAGCCAAAATCACCACTTTTAAATCATGCAAACCACTCTTTGGCACGTTCGCTCAGCTAGCGCATGTTCACCATAAACTTCCACCAAAATACGATGACTTTCGGCAGCAGTTTTCTTCATATTAAAGTAATGAAGAAGAACTTTCCGCAAAAACACTTTTTTAGGCACAAAGTTAGACATATTTGAGTGAAAAAAAATTATTGTTGTTTACGCTTTAAATGAATGACATATACTGAAATGACGTACAATGACAGTAGCTCTCCAACGCAAGTTAGAATGGAATAATAACATTGGAATAATACAAGTTACGCCATCTCTTAGCAAACCGCAAGAAGTTATAGACCCAATATGTATGTATATTATAACGACACCCGTGTGGCTTGAGTTTGAAGCACAATTTATACAATAGTAGTTGTAAATTTCAAGCTCTCCGATCTCATCCGTTATGTGCATCTCAGACAGGAATCATAGTTAAGGATCATATCGTTTTAACAACAGATAGATTTTTTATTTCGTACTCAAATATATTACAGAAATATTATTATTGCGCATTTTACAGGGATTTGATGATTCGATATTTTATCTTTCAATATATGTATATATAAAAAAAGGATATGAAGATACAGAAATACATATCGGGATATGTATATGTATGTACATAAAACGATGAATGAACACATAAATAAGTGTGAATAAATAAACAGAACATGAATAAGTATACAACGAATAAAAATTGTAAAGTGGTAACACTATATGAGAGCCTGTCAGTAGACAGGAGGCAGTTGTAGTTTTAGAGTGAAACGGATCGTAAGGCGAATGTATACTATTAACATAAATAAACATATCTAATAAATATGTATACCTAACATTTTTCAATCATAAGTACATAATATTTTTGCAAACGGATTATCAGCAAAACTACATCTTTTAAACGTATTATACAGTTTAAGGATTCTATTAACAATTAATTCAACATTCGCTCTTACATGAGTATCACGAGTTGAGTTATGCCAAGGTAAATCTAACATCATTTTTAAGATCTTATTTTGCGAGACTTGCAATTTGTTTATGTGGCAAGTTGCACAGTCGCCCCATACTTGGCATCCATATATCAGAATCGCCTGGAAGATTACTTTGTAATCTTTCTTTTAATGCAGCTGCATATTTTCAGTGCCTGATGATTTTATGATTATCTGTGGACTTTAAGTATACCTTACTAAGGTTGCTAAGTAAACTGATAGGTCTATAACTTTCTGAACTTTCTGGAAGTTTACCAGCTTTTAATATGGGTACCACTTTTGCAAGTTTCCATATATCAGGAAAATATTGCATTTTTAGACATGCGTTTATAATGAATGCTATGTATTTTATACCTGATTTCGGTAACAAAAATAGTGGAAGAAGGATGATTTAACCTTTCTTCTAAAAAAGCTTGAATGGTGTTGCTTTTGTGAGACATTGGTTTTTTCGACATCTGTAAAGTATGTGTCCGAAGCGCTTTTTAGAAAAGATAATTGTCTGCTCTTTTTTACTACGTTGCGGAACAATGAAATCTGTATGCTTATTTGTTTATTCAGGTATGTCATTTGGTGCCTGAATATGGGTATACGATTCCGTTTGCCAATTACGTCTAAAAATATTTTTCAGTTTAATTAAGTTCAGTATTTGGGAAGGTAACTTAAAGGAGTAATTCTTTTTGGAAACTTTTGGTATATTTTCATCGACCGACTTGAGAACATATTCTGAGAAGTCGCTTACAAGACAATCGACGTCTACGTTAGTTGATATGGCGTAAATATCCATGGGAATATTACTAAGTTTAGATTTACCTATTGAACGAAATTGCGTCCAATTGGCATTTTTTAAATCTTAAACATATTTAATTTTTTTTTCTCTCCTGACCATAGAAGACGACAGAAAACCGGATTGTGATCCGAACTAAGTTCATTTAAAGACACTGGTTTTGTTATGTAATGAGGTAATGAGTACCACTACTGTTTTAACAAAAATTCGACGTCACTCTTATTTAACAGCACACTCTGAATATTCAAATAATATGCTGCATATTTTCGGCTTAAAATATGGTTGCGTAACGTATCGTTTCTTTAAATTTATCTAGCACGTTCACATTATAATATTGGGTATGTAATTTAATTCGTGCAGTTTTTTTTTTTTCAAAATTTGAACGTTTATTTAAGAAAAACATGTACATAGTATTATTCAAAGTATTGCCCATCTGAAGCTATGACTTTTTCCTATCTTTCGGGCAATTTTTGGATTCCATCCCCAAAGAACTGCGCCGGCTTGGCAGTTCAAGCAGTAACAAGCCAATTTTTGATATTCTGCTCTGATGTGAACCGTATTTCAGTGAGGGCGTTCTGCATCGACCGGAACAAATGGTAGTCAGAAGGGGCAAGGTCTGGGCTATAAAGCGGGTGGGGTAAGACTTCCCATCCACTGTTTTCCAAATAGTTCTTAACTGGAATAGCAACGTGGGCTGAGCGTTGTCATGATGGAAAATTATTGCCTTGTGTCTGGTCGCATATTCCGGTCGTTTTTCGGCTACTGCTCTCTTTAAACGGATTAATTGTGTTCGGTAGCGTTGTCAATTGATGGTTTCACCCGGTTTTAGGAGCTCATAATACAGCACACCCATCTGATCCCACCAAATACAGAGCATTACCTTCGCGCGATGGATATTCGGCTTTGCCGTTGATTTGGCTGGTTGGCCGGGTTTCACATATGATTTTTTGCGGTTGGGTTTGCCGTAATGGATCCATTTTTCATCACCAGTAACAATCCGATGCAAAAATGACTTCCTTTTGTGGCGTTCCAGCAGCATTTCGAACATGCAAAACCTCTCTCGGCTTGAGGTTATGTGGAACCCAATTTGCTTGCTTTTGAACATATCCAGCTGCTTTTAAACGCTTTGAAATGGCTGCTTGAGTGACACCCAAAGATTATGCGAGCTCTTCTTGTGTTTGGCAACAATCTTCATAGACTAATGCTTCCAGTTCTTCATTTTTAAACTTTCTTGGCTGCCCAGGACGTTCATCGTCTTCCAAGCCAAAATCACCACTTTTAAATCGTGCAAACCACTTTTAGCACGTTCGCTCAGCTAGCGCATGTTCACCATAAACTTCCACCAAAATACGATGGCTTTCGGGAGCAGTTTTCAGTAATGAAGAAGAACTCCCCGCAAAAACACTTTTTTAGGCACAAAGTTCGACATATTTGAGTGAAAAAAAAATTATTGTTGTTTACGCTTCAAATGAATGACATATACTAAAATGACGTAAAATGACAGTAGCTTCCCAAAGCATGTCCCAATTTAATAATACAAGTTACGCCATCTCTTAGCAAACCCAATAAGTAAGGGTCTAAGTTATAGACAAAATACTTTCTCAGTTTTTCTTTTACATCATCCTTTAGCATTTACAAAGACTTTTCGCACGATACTTATACCGCACCGCTGTAAATTTTTTTTATACTCGACACTTGCATACCTAAATGACAGGAATATACACTTGATTTTAATTGTGATTTTGTCTTATCTGTACTTTGATAATTTTTCGTCTCAACTATAGCTCTGACAACGCAACTTTTTTAGGTTTTGACAATTTATTTTTCAATATAATCTCATTTCATCTCGAAACACTTTTCCCAGCTGCAATTTTTATAACCCCTCCGTAAAGTAAGACTTCCTCATTCGATCCGTGCTACTTTTCGTCGACCGATCTTTTAAGGTTTCGGGACAAAAAGAAGTCGCAGGGAGCCAAATTCTGAAAATACAAAGGATGGGTGAGTAATTCGTAGTGCAATTCGACCAATTTGGCTGTAGCGACTGCGGAGGTGTGAGCCGGTGCGGCATCGTGATGGAAGAGCACTTCTTGGCCAAATGTAGTCGCTCTTTCTTCAAATTGGCGTTGAATCGACCGAATAAATCGACGTAATATGCTCCTGTGATTGTTTTTCCCTTCTCCAAATAGTCAACGTAGATCACACCTCGCTCGTCCCTGTGTATACCAATGAATCCATGTTTCATCGACGGTTATGAAACGACACAGAAACTCCTCCGGATTTCGATTAAACAGGGCCAAGCACATTCTTGAAGTGGTCTCACGATTGCGCTTGTTCTCCGGTGTGAGAAAACGCGGCACAAACCGCGTGGACAAATTTCTCATGCCAAAAGTCTCGTGCAGAATATGGCTTAGGCGTTCATTTGACATGCCTGCTATCTTATGAGTTTTACATATGGTGAATTGGAAAATTTGATTTGGTGGATTTTTCTGATCTAAAATTATACTGATAAGGTTCGGTCAGACTATTTACGAAAAAGTCTTAGGCATTTACATAATACGGCAAGCAGGATTTTTTATGCGATGTTGAGCAGACTTATTCCCCTGTAGTTGGTTCAGTTCAGGGGATCTTCCTCCTTCAGGATCGGACACACAATCCTGAGGTTTCATTCACCGGACGTACCTTCGTCGACATAGATTTTGGAGAGGAGTTGATTTATAGTTCATATACAATCGTCACCTGCTGCTTTAAACAGCTCGGCATTAAGCCATCGGGTACATAAACTTTGTTTGACTTTCAAGCCTAAGTCTAACAATGTAGCTATTTCAGTGAGTAAAAATTTGTCAATTCTACTAAAGCTAGAAGACGCGTATTTGAAAGACCCGGGCTTCAATTTCAATAAAGCTAGAAGACGCGTATTTGAAAGACCCGGGCTTCAATTTCAAACTTCACTCAACGAATATATTCGTACACACCGAATACGGTATTACTTATCATATAACTCAATAGTAATATGTCCCTATTTCGTTGCCGAAATTATATCGAGGACTTAAAGTACGTATCACTTCTTGAAAACACTCTTAATTATAACGAAGTTGACCACTGTTCCCTTATCTCTGTGCAATTTAAAACCAGGAAGAATAGGTTATACAATATAAGTCCCACGAATTCTATATATCTTGGATGCCTTACCGCAATAGCGGTATTTTAACAGCCGAACATTGATGACGTACCCGACATAGAGTAATTTTTTCTCGTGCCGTGTTTGCGGTGATGTACATATTGCCGTGATTATGACTAATCTGCTCACTAATCCTTTACGTCCATATGGAAAAAATCTACGAAATCCAGATACATATGTTTTTTTTTTTTTTAACAATTTTAACAATCATCAGTCCATCTAGTCGAGCCCTATATGATGGGGTCTTATCGGAATTATTTTGTTAGGGATTTACATAGGTGTCCTAAGGCTTAGTGTCTTACCGAGTCTGATACCAAGATAGCTAACTATTGCAGTATATGTTGGTAAACGATGGCCAATTTTCGTTTTCAACTTTTGAACGTCGATTTTAAATTTTTTTTCCGTAATGAGCACTATCATACTTTTACTTCTCAGCATAAGTTTACTGAACAGTAAAACAACTTTGGTATAAACCCTATCGATTCCTTGTCCAGGTCTGCAAATTTATGTTACGCAAAGATCCAAACTCACACTATAAAATTGGCAAATTTTTGCTATCGACAAACATGCCAAACACCGTAATTACTATGATTACAAGGGCACAATAATTGGTATAAGCTCGTCAGCCTTAAGCTGAAATTTGTTGATTCAGTTCTTTAATTTGCCCGATAGCAGATAATTACTGGATGTATACCAGACTGTGGAAACCATGTTCATTAATGACCTTTATTCTATAAAAGCTGTAGAGTAAATAAATAATTAGATTTTTATCCTTGGCCTGCTTTTAGTGACTTCAGATATTTAGAAACAGTTTCGAATAAAATATAAACAGTCGGAAAGCTATTGAGATTCTACCACGTATCTGCTGATTTGTAGTGGCAAATCGTATAAAAATATGTCGGCATGTGTATGTGCGAAATTCAACTCCTGGTACAACTCCTTTTTTATGTTCCATTAATTTTTTTTGTGATTATCTACACCAATTTGTCCACTAATAAACCGAAAACTAATTTCAGACGGAGAGAGATAAAAACCTTTCTACTTGGATCCAGCCAAATGATACGTTTGGGTCATTCTCAATTTCTGCCCAGTTTCTGTAATTTAAAAATTATTTACATTCCACCTACAATCCAAATAGCTGGACATCCCTAGACAGGTGATTTGATGTCTTCTACGAGAAATTTGGATTTATAGTTTTGGCCCCTTTTTTGAACACTTTCTGGTTCTGGAAGGCCAGACTGAACGTGTATCGTATCAACGTATATCGTTGTTGTTTAGATGTTGTGAGGCACATAATTATTGGGACCAGCGGCAATGATGGCCTTCTAATGTTTTCTTCCTTTCATTCTCCTTATATTATCTGCTTGTGGCTACTATTCTCGAAAAAAGTATACATGTGTCAAAGATGTATGTATGTAGGTATAATTATCATTATTATATTTTCATGTTCTTTGATTAACGTACTATAAATATCCTCAGATACGAAAAACACAGCAAAAAGCTGCGAACGAATTTATTTCTTATTATTAAGCGAATTATAATGAAGATCGTGCCAAAGTTGATATTTTATTATAGCTGTATTTATTTATTTTAATAAAAAAAAAAAAAAGTTAGATTCCGCTAGGTTAAAGTGACTGGTGGAAAAATTCCGACATATTCATATCAATTCAAGATCCATCGTGATCTTCTTCTTTTTGTTTTATTAACCGTTGTAATATATAACACGCATAGTTACATTAATTGGTATAACATATATTTCTCTACGTTCCTGGATTGCAACTGCGCCGCTCTTCGGGTTGGCTATATATGCGAACCTTAAAACCATCATATAGGCCACTCAATTTTGGATCACCTTGTGAGAGGTGTTGGCTTTTCAGGCGCCTGTCGTTGAACATAGCTATGCCAGCTGTTTGATTAGCCTGAAGTTTCTCTACTAATGTAGACACTTCTGCGGATTCGCGCACTTGTTATAAGATCACTTTTTGTTATACCCGCTAACAATCGTAACATTTTCTTTTCTGTCGTTGTCGTTTTGCCTTTATATTAATCGTACTCCTATACAATCTAACATTTCGATGCGTATGTTAAAGCTGAACGAACGGCTGTCGTATATAACATACTCTTTAACTTACGTGACATTTTATAAAATGCGTCGGAGTTTTCACGCCGACCCATACTAACTTCACGTCATCGCAATTACCTTGGTTATTAACGACAGAGGTAAATAATTAAAATTATTCCCATTTTGGCACGATGACTCCTTCTAAATAGATATCAGGAGATGGGTTTGTTGATTCGAAAAAACAGCAATGCAGATATTTGGTCTAATTTCGACTGATTTGTAACCCAAAGTATTCTTCCAAGTTGCTATCACCGGTGAAAAGTAGAAAAAACGTTCCAAACTGATTCAATAGAAAATCTTGCACGATTAAAAATAAATTTAATGGATTTTGTACACTACCTTCATGTACTCCAACTTTAACTTCGAATTCTCCGGCTGTTCCCGCTATGCATTTAACTTTTTTTTTTACATCATCGTTCATATCGCGTATCATTCTTACATATGTCTTGGTGACATTTTAAGATCTTAGGGCTGTCCAAATAAGATCTCAGTGAATTCTGTCGAAAGCTTTTTCTAAGCCGATGAAGACGATATAGAGATCCTTTAAAGATTAGCGATGTTTTTTCACCATTATTCATAAACTTTGAATTGCAACATATGTCGACCTACCTCCCACAAAGCCTCATTTGCCATTGAAGCGTTGTCGACTGTCTAGAACTCGCTCATAAAATTTCATATTATAGCATATGCCATGGGTTTCATTGATCGGTAGTTATTGCAATTTCTATTGTCGCCTTTTTATAGTGGTACCAGAAATCTCTCCCTCCACCGGTTAGGCATTTGATCGCCTCTCAGCATGATATTGAATAAAATCCCAACCCACTGTTACCCAAGATTTACAATTTGGAAGTTAGTTGTACCGGGTTCAACTGTGCGACTTCGGTTAATTTTTATAACAGTTTCGCTAACCTCGGCTTCCTTAAAATCCGCTGTTTGCTCTGCGCGGAAATACTTCATTAAGTAAGGATTTAGAGTACCCTTTTCATCTATGCAATAGTTGTCCTCCGTTCGAAGATTTCCTAGCTCCTTGGGAATGAAAAAAAAAATTTAAATGTTTTTTTTTATTATTATCATTATTATCAAGGGAACGAGACAAATTAATTTGTAGGGTCTGGGATTTACCTCCGGGGTACTATGCCCATGTGGCGCGTTTTGTCAACAGCACGCGGAGTACTGAGTTCCCATGTGGTCCCCCACCTACGTACTTACCGTTTTTTTATTTTATTCAATATAGTCCCCTTTTAGTTCGACACACTTATTCCAGCGATTTTCCAATTTCTTGATCCCGTCCAAAAGGTTATTTTCCGAAAGGTCTGCAAAATACTCCTCCGTGGCGTCGATGATTTCCTCGCGTGAGTTGAATTTTTTATTGACGATTATTTTATTATTTTATTGCGATGCTTTTGTGTGCCGGTGCATTGTCTTGCAAAAACAAAAATTTTTTTCGCTTCATGTGAGGCCGTTTTGCAGCGATTTCAGCCTTTAATCGCTCCAATAATGCACAGTTATACTCGCTGTTGATGGTTTTACCTTTTTCGAGGTAGTCGATGAAGAGTATATCATGACAATCCCAGAAAGCCGACGCCATAACCTCTCTGAACCATCGAGCCTCCCTCGGCCGATACGATTACGTATCAGCAAGTATAAATACTCTTTTTTGTCAGGAGTGAGTATGCGCGGCACCCAGCGGCAGGATAACTTTTCCATATGCAGAATATTGCCCAAAATATGGCGTGAGTGCTCAGTACTAATCTTTGTGGTATCTGCTAGCTCGCACACCTTCACTTTCCGGTCAGCCAACACCATTTCATGTATTTTTTTGACATTGTCCTCTGTAACCGCATCGGAGGGCCTGCCGCTTCGGACTTGATCGGTAGAAGAAACCAATATTTGACGAAGTAATCTGACGGAGCATTAGCCCCGTAATATTTATCCAACTTTTCTTTTGTTTCATTCGCCGTTTTGCCTCTTAAAAAATAATGTTTTATGAAAGAACTAAAATCGTTTTTACCCATACTAAACATGATGCCAAACACGTCAACAACAATCAGCTGTCAAAACAAAACTTAAGACAGTATCGCACCGAAATTTCGGCTATTGAATCTTTTGTGAGTTTTTTCTTTGTTGCGCTCCAATCTTCAAAGTGTTAGGTCGTTTACCTGTGCTTCGCCATTGCACTTCTTCTACTGATTTTTACTGATTTTTACTGATTTTTACTGGACGTACAATACCTCTCCTAATTACCGATACAATCCTTCTACTACGCACGTGCTTTTGCTACCGCTTTTTTCGCCTCTTTTTTGCAACGTCCATAGTCTAACTAAAGATGCACCTTATTGATTCCGCTTTTTTCGCTGTAATCAATCGACGCTTAAAAGACCTGTCTTTTGTTTTTTACTGCCACGGTTCTTTACAGGTGGAGCCGACCTTTTGAAATACCGAGTAGATTTTCAGCACTACTCTTACATTTTTCTTCAAACACATTTCTTCTTGGTTTATGGAATTTTTAAGCCATTCTACAAAAGTAAATTAAGGGACTAGGTCATATTTCTTTGCTTGAATTGTGCCACTTTATTTTTCCTACTGATGCCGGTTTTCGTTAGATGATGTTTTTCACAAAAAATTCTTTCAGAAAAAATCGGTACTAACTTGCTAGAGGTTCGGTGTAATTCTAGCATTTTTTCGTCTTTTAGTCTACAAATGTTCTCAACATTTCGCCCGATGCAGGGTGTTCAAAGTACAAGTTTCTCTTTAAAAATGAAATAAAATTAACAAAAATCAATTATTTTTGGTATATTATGGCTTTATTAGAAAGAGCAAATTTTGCATAACAAATCTCCCCATTACTCATTTAACCAATTTCAAGTTCTTATGAATCATAACAATCTAATAGATATTACGTCTGGTAGAAAGGCCGTTGGATTTAAATTTTAATTTGAATTTGAGTTCTACTATGTAGAATGTAGGTCCTTATGCAAAGTTTTGCCTTAACTAAGCATCGAAAGGGCAGTCGAGTTCAGAATACATATATCTTGACCTGTACCAGTAGCCATGTTCCGTAGAATATGTGAAAACTTTTCTCACCGAAAACACATGAAAAAAAAATTCTTCTGTTTTATTTATTTATTTTTTTTGCATTTCTAGGTGATTTCTAAAATGAATTTAAATTATATTTTAAAACATGGGAAGTATTAATTTGTTATTCATCTACTTTTTCTGCTTTTTTCGCATGCCATACACTACGACAGAAAAAGAGAAAAAGTTTTCGCATCTAAAAGTTCCATAAACAGATATCTGCCATCTTTTCAGTTATTTCTTTTTACAATATTTCATGCGAAAAGTTTTTCGATATCGAAAGTTACACAAACAGATGAACAATAGAAAGTGTATTTTCGTCCAAATTACAGGGTTCCGTCGAAAAACTTCTCGATGCGAGAGTTACGAAACATACAGTTCCCACTAAATTATATAGTAGTGGTATAGGTATATTACTAGTTAATGTTATTTTTCTTTTTGGAGAGAGCAAGGCAAGATATCAAGGCCGGTCCTTTCGATATCATCTAGCTCTGACATGAACTTATATGTAGCGATCCATATAACTTAATTACCTTTTTCTGTAGTAGTAGTAGTAGCGCAGTTTTATGATAATGTCCTCCAAAAAATCAACTTTCTCCCAAATGACCTGGAATGAATGGTGACTGATCCTGCAAGTCGTCATTGGCCTAACTGATCCATTGCAAAATTGATTTATGCCAAAAATTGCCCTAGCAGCCATTTGGACTCTAAAACTATTGGTGGGATGTCAAACGAAATGGAAAGTCCATTGCTCCAGATGAACTTATTCGAAATGATCAACTTATAACAGATATAATGATTGTTGGATTTTATTTAGATTATCACAATTTAACGGTTTTGCGAAGTCAGTCCACCAGATTATCACATACGAAAATACAATGTTTGCTTATAGTCAGTGAGAAATATGGACTTGCAGGCTTCGTCTCCAATAATTTTAGTATATGAAACCTAAATACTTTTCGTCAGAAAATGTGAAAATGTAAACCTGGTACATTTCCTCCCATGAGAATGTTTTTAGGTCCAATGGAGAACGGTCGCTGCTCCGTAAAGGTCGGAAGCAATATCACTAATACTTTCGGCCAGAAGTCACAAAACACAGCTATAATTAAAAGAAAGTTAGGGATTTTGTCCATTGACAATGACACCTCACTAAAAATCATACGATAAGTTACACTTGTAACTTGCTGCCTTGACCTTTGAGGCAATTGAATAATATTGTCTTGTTAGGAAACAATAATTTGACTCTAACGTATGTATATAAGATGCGAATCATCGCGGTCCTGCTCTATGGTGTATGAATCATGGACGTTAGAGAGACAAAGCTCCATCCAGACAAGTGATCAAGCAAGTAATGATATCTATGATATCAATGCTAATTCTAATCCAGAATATTTCTTTGCTAAATACAGTACTCTCTACTTTCTTTGGTTGGAGAACGAGAATACCAGTGTGTTTTAAGCATGTGTTATTAACATTAAGGAATCATCAATCAAGTGAAATTTTATGCTGTATGGATTACTGTTGTTGAACATCCTGCCATCATACATAAATGGTTTTTATACTACCGAAACTCGACAACGTTCCATTCCAGTGTATCAATGACAACTTACGTCGGAATGACCATGTTAAAAATGCTGCGAAATAGATAGGTTCTCTAAATAAATGAATTTTATCTGCAAAAAACTCGGTTCAGTACTCGCATATATCATAGTAAGAGGCTTCCAGAACATGCATTTACTGCATTTACTATATAGATATATAGGATAAGATTCAATGTCGAGGGATAAAACTTATATATAGGTAAAATTATTATTGCTACCACCGACATGTTGTCTCCTGCCTCACTCTCTTTTGTCTTCTTTTTCATCGCCTGTCCTCCTTCAAGGTTATCAGTAGCATTCCAAGCAAGGCCGAGAGAAAGAAAGTTTCCGTCACTCCTGTCGAAGAGTCTTTCAGCCCACTTTGCTCGGATGAAACCGATCCTGCAATTAGCAAGGCCTGCAGCTCCGGTGGATGGAAATTGTATAAAGCGATCAAACCCATTGCCAAAAACAAAACTAGTGGTGTTTTCACACGTACGCAAAGGTCGTAGCTCTGATCGACGGAAGTCGGCATAGTATCGGCATAGGTATAGCACACGCCCTATCTGCACCTTGGAATGTTTAATTTCGGATAGGAGACGATAATCCCAATACCCATCTATTCTGCGTACTAAAATCAACCTTCAGCATTCCAAGTTTGCTACTGCATCCCTATGCAGGATCCGTCTTAGATACAAAACCCAACATAATATCCACACAGGAACCAATGGTGTGGAGCTAACGCATCTGTGGTTTCGGATGTTTAAGGAGTTTCACACCACTGATGACGAGTGATCGGAAAGGCTGAGAGCTACAAAATGTGCCGAACTAACTCTCACCATCTTAACTTGTACAATTTTGTAACCAAGATTTAGTTGCTGTAGACATAAGCTATGAAACGAATGGAGAATGACACAAATTCGTCATTGCGTCTACTTATTTTCCCTATGATTCGTTACTGCTACCACTACCGGAGGCGGTAGCAGAACTCACTGAATATTGTAATTCCAGAAAGATGGGACTTACCATATGCTGCGATGCTAATTCTCAGAACACTCTTTGGGTCAGTAGCAAATGCAGCGTCAGAGGTAGTCATCTTCTGGACTTCATACTAATGTCTGACCTGGCTATCAACAATGTTGGCTTTCAGTCAATTTCTGTTATGAGAGTAAGACAACAAGTAGTCGAATTAACTTTATCTAACAGATGTGCTAAGAAGATTACTGACTGGAAAGTACTATCAGAGATCTCCATGTCAGACCATAGATCCAGATACAACTGGACACGGTTTAAGGAGGAGCTCGACAAGCACAATAGTGCTCCTCCTAAGCTCAGAATAAAACAAAAGCTTGACGAAGCTGTCCAGAACAAGAATGGCACCCTCTCCAAGAGTTTCGAAAAGGCATGTTCAGTTAGTAAATTATGCTACCTATTGCTCGTTCTTTGTCAGAACGCAGACCTGCAGCGTCTTTGTAAAGAATCTAGAAAACTTCTAAACGGGTCACTTAAGAAAACTTTGGAAGAAGACTGGAATCTGTACAGATCAAAGCAAACAGATATGAAGAGGCTCATTCGGACTTTGAAGTGCGCCTCTAAGAAGGCTTTTGCGAAAAGATCGAAACTATCGGTGAAACCAGATCAGCCTGGTCAAAGTCCTCAGTAGTGGTAGATCAACCCGGCTGGAACCACACCAAAAATCTAACAGTACCTGTACTGAGTCGAAAGCAGAGACCTTCTGTCTCATGCTTGAGTCTCACTTTTCAGGTAACTTAATCGGAATCAGCTCACAAATAGCTCCTGTCAACGAAGCTGGTAGTAAGATGAACAACACAACACGCCGTAGCTAGTATATCTCATCGGTTGTGACGGATGAGGCCATTAAACATGCTGTTGCTTTCCTTAATGACTTCAAGTCGCCTGGTATTTACTCAGTTATGCTACAAAATGGTACAGACCAGTTGCTGGAAACTCTGAAGAAAATTTTTACTGCTAGCCTGGCACTGACATATGGTACATACCGACTTATGCAGACCTATAAGTCTGACTTAATGCACGCTGAAAAGCATCGAGAGAATGGTGGAGATCCATGCGCTCAAAACTGCCTTGCGATTGCATCTTCTGACGGCGGCTATGCGACACGCCTACCAACGCGGCAGATCCTGCAAGAGTGTGCTTCAGAATCTGGTAGGCAGAATTGAAGGCGCACTCGATAAGAAGGGCATTTTCATCGAAGTGCTTTCGATAATGCAACTTTTGACGACATGTGTAACTCGGCCAGACAACACGCCGAAGACAATCACTAGTTTTGTGGATAAAATCAATGCTAGTGAATAGGACATAACAGGGGTTGCCCGCAAAGCGGCGTTCTGTCTCTATTGTTATGGTCTGCTCTAAAGCGCAGGTAGCCGTAGACATGATTGACTGGGCTTTCAGTCAATCCTCTCAAAACTGAGGTTGTTCTCTTTACGAGAAGGAAGAAGCTGTCTGATCTGACTCATCTTATGTTTAGAGGCATCACCATCCAATACTCCAAAGAAGCTAAGTATTTGGGTGTCATCCTGGATAACAAATTTCTCTGGACTAAACATGTTACGTCGAAAGCATCTTAGTCGCTGTCGGCCTTCTGGCAGTGCAGAAAGCTATAAGCAAGTTATGGGGCTGTTACCCACAATGGTTCTTTGGATCTACATAGTCAATTATATCTTAAACGTCGGTTGTCTGGTGGAATAAGCTACCTTATTTTTTACTTTTACCAGATTCCAAATAACGGTTTATTTCGGATGGATGGGGCTTTCCTCAACACTCCTGGCTCTACTCTAGACGCATTGATGAATCTCCCTCTCATGGGCTGCACTCTAAAAGCCATCTTCCATCTAAAAGGAAGTCGTCTTTAGTGCAACACGCACTGGAGCTTAGATGACCGGTCTTATGGACATGTCATCCGATGTAATGACACCGGAATTCCTATTGCGGAAAAACACGAAATCGATTGACAGTTGGGTCTTATACGAGGACAATGGCAGATGACACCGCTCTGACGTCTCTAGGAAGTCAGCGGCCTTTCTGCAGTCTTTCAGCAGAAAAGACTGCATGTTACTGGCGTCGTGACAGAGTATTATAATTTTGCAAAGCACTTAAGTGTGCTGGGTATACCACTTTGATCAAAGAAAGAACGGAATAACCACCGTATGGCGCTCCCATTATTCCGATTTGAGTTCTGTTAAGTTGGTACATCTGTTGTTGACATTCCCTCTAAATCTTTGCGTCATAGCTTGACATTTGCAAAAGTTACGTAGCCAAGAGTACGTCTATATCTGTGTGTGTTGACGAATTTTTACAACTTTAGAAATGGATTTAAATTTTGCAACAACGAACTTGTATTAGATTTTGCGTAAAAAACGGTTTTATGGTGCAAAAGTGTTTCGGCAACGATTCTCTTAAAAAAACGGTCGTTTACTAGTTACGCGAGCGGTTCAAAATTGGTCGTGAGTCAGTCGAAGATGATGAACGCAGTGTCATCGAAAACCGACGAAAACTTTGATGAAGTAAAAGAAATGTTGGTCAATAACCGCAAATTAATCATCAGAGAGATAGCGGAGGACTTCAACATTACCTATAGATCCGTCCAAGACATTTTGGTTAATGATTTGGGATTCCGATCCAACATTCATCAAAAGGATGGGTTTATGAGTACGACTCGCAGTCCGGACATCAGGCAAGGGAATGGCGTTCACCAAATATGCCGAGACCATTTTTTTGATTCAAAAAAGAAGGCATCATGAATTTTTGCCAGAAGGCCAGACAGTAAACAAAGAGTATTATTTGGGTGTTATGAGACGTTTGCGTGAAGCAATTCCCCGGAAGAGACCAGAATTGTGGGCAGAAAACTCGTGGATTTTTCACCATGATAACGCACCTTCGCACAGTGCCATCATTATTCGTATTTTTTTAAACGAAAAATGCTACAAATACCATCCAACATCCCTGTGACTTTCTGTTCAATCGAGGTAAAAAAAAAACACTACTGGGAACGCGTTTCAGCGGCCGAGGGGAAGCAATGGAAAATTCGCAGGAAGCACTGATGGACATACCGAAAACCGAATATAAAAAATGTTTCGAGGATTGGATCAAGCGCTGGCATAAGTGTGTTGCATTGGATGGGGATTACTTTGAAGGGGACAATATAGATTTAGATGAATAAACTTGTATTTTTAATTTTTTCAATACGTTCCTTTTCGATCAAGATGGTTAGTGAATGTCCGGCTTACGTTCGCATCAGGCTACAGGTAATTGGCGCTTACATGGAGGGTGCTGGTACTGTATGCACCTTACTCATCTTTCTTCGTAAGACTAAAATATTTCAATAAAAGGAACTTTACAAAGAGTACAATGGAGTACTCTGTTCCGACAGGAAAAAAGTATTCCGCCAATTCAAATCTCTTAAGTGTAACACCTGTCTCCATGTGAATTCGAATTAGCTTTAAATTAAGCCTATCTTCCCGCATACTCTGAAATAACTCTTCAAAACCATACAACTTGCTTAAGTAATGTTCGGTCGAGGTCTTTATTTCCTTCTCATTACAATCTGTTAAAATTTAAAACCAATGTATCTTTTTTTTGGTTCTCCCTTTAATGTACTTTTTACAAAAAAAAAAAAAAAAAAAAAAAAATAAAAATCAAAGCCTCTACAGCAGATCTAAATGTACCCGAGAAATGTCTATATGCAACAAACAATTCTTTGAATAGTATGACTTAAAAACTACAGCTCTTTTTTTACGAGTCGACTTATTCCAATCTACACTACTTCAAAGACGAAGATCCGAAATGTAAAGTAACACAGTAGCCTTTATTTAGCATACATTGTCATACAATGTCAAAATACTCTAAGTCGACAAATCTAATATTAGCCCAATATAAGTTATTCCTTACGGTCTACAAAATAAGTGATTACTTTAATTTATTGAGCTAATCCCATCTTATACATTAACCGCTGCGTTTGCTCTTTTTAATTCGGTTTTATGTCGATTAGCCTAAATAAACATTTTACATAAATACGTATTTAAATGTTTCTCGATTAGTTTATTGAATATGGATATTTCCCATTCATTGAGTCGGCAATTGTACGTGGCTTTAATAGATTTATTCAAATATGCATATTACTATGTGTAGACCTTAGGACTTTGGTTGTCGATTTAATTTTTATTTTGTCAAATATAAAAAGATGTCGATGACTGATGTATGAATAGATATTGAGTGATTATGCATGTTTTTAGTTTTATTTTTGATACTAATAAATGTTGACTAATCCGATTGATTATTTATATGTATAATCCTTCTCATGAAAAAAGGAAAAAAAAATATACATACGATGGTATATCTGGCACGCGTTAAAACAAATTCGAATTTCTTTTTTTATTATAAACGTTAAAAAACATTAGAAATATAATCTATAAGGTATGTAGTGTTTTGGAACATCTTTTCTATAGATCAAAAATAAGAAGAAATATAATTTAAAGTTCCTATGGGAGAATATATTGAAGGAGTCATCCATTTGCCCTACTAAGATTGATTTTGGTATTGTGAATGCTTACATAATGAATGTCAGGCATCAAGCTCGTAGTTTCTTAAATTTATGCCCAGGAAAATATATGTTTTTAATCTCTCTAATCTTTCTATGCTACACCGACTTTCAGCCTTTTCAGTACTATATTTAAAGCAAGAAATTATCTTTATTTGTATATGCCTGTTGAAGAATCAATGTTACACTATCTTCCAGTACGTTTCAGTCCCTCCCTATTTTTCCTGCTGAAGACTCATTGCATCAACGTCCTTTTTTCTAAAGTAATGAAAACATTAATAAATCGGTAGCCCATGAAATATTTCGAGACACAAAGTAACGAATTTCTTTACCTCTTGCTTAACTTGCTCATATAAGACATAATTCTTATAATTTTAGTTGGTTGGTCCCAACCAACAATTGTCTCTAGCCAGCTCGATCTTTAGTTAGCTGTCTTCAGTTTCGCACTCTAAGTTGGTTGAGGTCCCGTTCCTCTTGCGTGTGTCACCTGATTCGCCGTATTCCTCAATTGCGCTGTTTCTCGGAGTCAAATTCAAAGATTTTTCAGGTCAAAGCATTGGTATCCATCCGCTCTAAATGACCGAGCCACTTCAGTCATTGCACTTTCACTCTTCTGGTTGAGTCGTTGTCACTCTACAGCCCGTACAGTTCGTCGTTGTATGTCCTTTTCCGTCTACGCAAACCCGAAAATCACACGAAGAAATTTTCTCTCAACGCAGCCAAGAGCACCCTCATCCATTTTTGATAAAGTCTTTGCCTCTGCTCCATAGGATAAAGAATGGGATTATTAAGGTCTTGCGGTATGCAAGAGTTGTTCTTCGTTTGATCTTAGCTCTGATGTCGTTGTTTGAATTGATAGCAGAGCCTAGGTACATGAAGTCCTTAACTATGTCAAAGTTATATTGGTTAAGAGTGACGTTCTGTTCGAGACGTTGATGTTGGGTGTTCTTTCTTGTTGACAGTATATACTAGGACTTGCCCTCATTGACTGTTAAACCCATCTCTGCCACTTCCGTCTCAATACTCGCAAAACAGCCACTGACTTCACACTGCTTTCATCCGATTATGTCAACATTATCGTCGTATGGGAGTAATTGAAGAAGTTTTGCACTATTCTTTCAAGACAGAGCATCGCCTTGCACAAACAGACGAGTTTGGATTAGACATTGCTCTGTATAGCTCATCTCTATAGAAGCTATCATACGCAGCCTTAAAATCGATGAATAAGTGGTGTATATCGATTTGGAGCTCATGGGTTCTTTCCAAGATCTGCCGCACTGATTTGGACCAATCAGTAAACTGATGCCTCTATACTCATCGCGGTTCAGAGGGTATTCTTTCTTGAGAATCGGACAAACAATGCTGAGGTTCCATTTAACCAGCATACTTTCATCCGATCATATTTTACAGATGAGTTGGTGTATGCTCCGTAAAAATGAAGATCAACTTTTAAAATTTGCCGTAAAGTGCCATAAGTGAGGCCCAATTGTTGACTTCGGCGACGAATTGAGGTGCTTGGCTGGTTTTGAACACTTTTGTTTACAGTGCCGATGTTTTGGCGTTTATGTGCTGCCCGAGAATACTGATATGGAGTTTGACTCGATACCGAACCAGTTTCTTCAAAACGCTTCACCATTGCACGAATTCCGGACTCACTAAAGCGATTATGTGATTACAAAATGTTACTTTCACAAATCACCCTTTTTCGCAATAAGATTGAATAACAAAAATGCGTTGTTGCGTGGTAAACGACTCCATGACTAAAATTGCCAATGATTGTATGACATCTGTCCAAAAGATCAACCACATTGAATTTTGTTGGCTCATCCTTTAAATATATGAGGAAAATAGATAAGTTCAGGCTTTGACTTGGACGTCAGCATACATATGTAAAAAGCAATGCTTAACCACAAAAGGCAGATCATTAATAAATAATTTAAACAAAAAAGGTCCTAGAATTGAATCTTGGGATACATCAGATGAATGTCCTAAGAAATGGGATGCTTGCCCGTTTAATATAACTGCTTACGATTTGTTTGTAAAGTAGAATAGTATAAGATTTTTACATGAAATAGAAAAGCGGAAACATTTCTTCAGCTTTAATAATAATACTTCCTGCGAAGTTGTATTAGATGTTGTAAAAAAGTTAAGTAATCTAAGGAAAGACACCAGATCTTTGTCCATAGAGCACCATAGATCATCTGTTACTTTTAGTAGCTATGTTTTTCTCTAAGAGCTGACTAAAATTGACTTAAGAGTTTATTGTTTCGAATGAAAAGAGATTTTTGCTTCAGTAAACATTTTTTTAAAATCTTTTGACAGAAATGAAGATATTGAAACTGTGGGTTGAATTCTGCCTGATCTATATTAGACTTTTATGGAAGAGGAATGATCTTTGCGACTTTTCATGCCTGCCAAAAAGCACTTGTTAGTACGATTATATTAGATATACCACCTTGATAAAAAAAAAAAAACGGAATAACCACCGTGTGGCGCTCCCATTGTTTCGATTTTTTTGTTAAGTTGGTACATCTTTTGTTGACACTCCCTCTAAATTTTAGTGTCATAGCTTGACATTTTCAACAGTTACGTAGCCAGGATAACAACTATATCTGTGTGTGTTGGCGATTTTTTACAATTTTGTAACTTGTATAAAATTTTGCATAAAAAACGGAAATGGAAATGTTGGAAAAGTGTTTCGGCAACGATTCTCTAAAGAAAACGGTCATTTACCAGTGGCACAAGCGGTTCAAAAGTAGTCAATCGAAGATGATGAACGCAGTGGCAGACCATCGACATCGAAAACCGACGGAAGCATTGATGAAGTAAAAAAAATGTTTGTCAATAACCTCAAACTAATCATCAGAGAGATAGCGGAGGACTTAAACATTGCCTATGGATCCGTCCAAGACATTTTGGTTAATGATTTGGGTTTCCGTCGTGTAGCAGCAAAGACCTCAACTCATGCAAAAAAGAGACCGTATTGACGTTGCAAAAGAGATGCTTTGCGAGGCTGAATCCGATCCCACATTTATGAAAAGGATGGGCTTATGAGCACGACATGCAATCCAGACATCAGGCACGTGAATGGCGTTCACCAAATGAGCCGATACCAAAAAATCACGTCGTTTTCAGTCAAAAAAGAAGGCAAAGCTCGCGATTTTCATGGATTACAACGGTGTAGTGCATGATGAATTTTTGCCAGAAACCCAGACAGTAAACAAAGAGTATTATTAGGGTGTTATGAGACGTTTGCGGGAAGCAATTCGCCGAAAGAGACCAGAATTGTGGGCAGAAAACTCGTGAATTTTGCACCATGTTAACGCACCGTCGCACAGTGCCAATATTATTCGTAATTTTTTGAGGAAAAATGCAACAAATACCATCCAACAGCCACCGATTTCATCTGATTTGGCTATCTGTGACTTCTTTCTGTTAAATCGAGTTAAAAAAGCACTACGGGAAGGAAGTAATGGAAAAATCGCAGAAAGCACCGATGGACATACCGAAAACCGAATATAAAAAATGTTTCGAGAATTGGATCAAACGCTGGCATAAGTGTGTTGCATTCGATGGGGATTACTTTGAAGGGGACAATATATATATAGATCAATAAACTCAAGGTGAGGATGGTGATAAATAATTCTCTTTATGGGTGGCTCTGATATTACAGCGACTGACAAAGTAATTTCCCAATGTTGATCTCCTTCCAGGCACCTTGATAAGTCTGTAAGATAATACCATTAACGGTCTTAAGATCTTCAAATGACGATGGACGGCGAACAAGTTGGAGTAACATTCTCAAATAATAGCATTCAGTTTGAGTCGGATGAATATTGTACACACGGCCTAAAGCTGTATATTTTTTTTTACACCAGGGAATCCATCAACTTCTTGCCCACCCTCCCTACTGGAAAATGTATTTCTCTCCCATGTGTAATAGTGAGGTACTTCTTGATATTGTACAAAAGTTTTTGCAAATTTATCTCTTTTGCACAGATCGAAAAACGCTGTTAGCGTTGTCGAAGGAGGATTGTTGACGCGAACTTGGAGATATTCATCAATTTTAAAATAAACTCTTTGTCCGTTTTCCAAAGAACTGCTTAATGAACTACAGCCGGAAAACGTTCATGAATAGGAAATTGGAAAATTCTCCAGAGCGCTTCGGAGGACCTGATATATCGACCATGTAGATATTTTTCTATTTCATCGTTATTATTTTGCAAAGAAAATGTAGCTTGATCAGAACCTTTATAAACATACTTACATATGTTCTGAATAGCTTTGACTGATTGACAAAAATCTACGTTGATGTGCGTATTGAAACTTCGTGAAAGTACTGGATTATAAAGAACAACCCACCTATTATCCACACTCATTTCTGTACGTTTGACACGAACAATTACAGTGTTTCCACCATTATCTGGAGACCTGTGCCTGTAGGTTGGGTAACCGTCGTCACCGGCTGGTGTTTCAGAAATAAAATACTTAGGGTACTTTTTAGAACACATGTTCTAAAACATATGTGAAATCCGCAAGGACCATGTATCATATTTTTTATGACCATATTATGATGTATTGGATCTTGTTGTTTGTCAGGTATTCCAGCCGATATTATTTCATCTATAGAATCTGGTTGTATGCTGTATTCTATGCTGTAAACAAAGGCTTGAGTTGGTCCAAAGATATATTTCTTCGTGAATAGGTCTATCATTTTCTTTAGTTTTAAGTAAAATAGTATAGAAACCAAATTATGTCTATCGTAGGAATTTTCATCGGGTAATAACTCATTTTTTACTTCTGGCCATTCGGAGTTACAGGTGAATGTAACAAAGAGATTTGGTCTTCCAAACTTCCTGACGTATGTCATAGCATCTTGACTTTTTTCATTCATGTATCTCTGAGATCCTGTAAATGAAGACGGTAATATAACATGCTGGCCAATATTAGAATCGTCTATATTGCCATAATTATTCACAGCATCTCTTAAATGAATGTATTCTTCTGCGCTAAATTTTTTTTTTTTGGATTTCTTTTGATTTCTTTTGATGAAGTCAAGCCTCTCAGAAATCATTTATGCCGCGATATCAACACAATGTATGTTGTTAAAGTCATCTGTTCTCACCATGAGTCCAAATGCATAAAACTGCATACATGATACAGTTTTGGATCTAGCAGCATTCTGTTGCGTAATGTTTATACCGTATCCGTCATTTCCAAGCGGAAACAGTAAAGGATATTGAAGTGGGTCATAAGATCTGTGAGTTTTAGAAACACGTTGAGGTCGACCATCTCTCGAATTCAACATAATATCTCGGGGACCTTTGTCCTCGTCTATCAAAAGAACAGCTATTTCGTCTACTATTGGCGCATTATACTGACCTCTATGTTCGTTAGAAGGTTTTACATCAGCGTGGATAGTAAGTTTTAAATCACTTATTGGTCTATTTGTCTACACGTACTTTGAATATACGTGTTATGATCGGGAAGATATGTTTGTAAAGCGTCGATAAAATAGATTTTCAAGGTTGCGTTTAAATTTGGACGCAAGAATACCTGATCTGCATGGAAAACTCGGGTTGTGCACCTTCAGCTAGAAGTAAATTACCGATCAAATGATAAACTTGCCCCTGCACTTTAAAAGTGGGCATAAAGTTTCCCTCTCGAATTTCTTTGCCACCAAATGAAGTCATCTCAAAAAGTGTATTATATTGTCTTGAGTGATTCAAGGAATGCTTAAAACTGATGTTGGTTCCGGAATTTTAGGTATATTTACTTTACCACCACTACAACGCAGCCCCATTCCCGTTCACGGTTCGCCAAAGTTCTGAAATTCTGAGAGGCTAAACGCTGAGAACGTTTAACGGTCGATTCCCAAGCACGGTTTCGTTCATTGATCACTCGTTGAGTGATAATTATTTTCAATCCCTGTTTCATTGCTGCGCAAAAGCCGCAGCCGTTTTGCAGTAGCCGACTACCGAGAAAGCTGAGTTCTATTTTTAGACATTATTATTAACGAAATCAATCAATCTTAAAAGATAGACGTATGCTGTCACGGACTTTTTTTTTGAACTTTTAAATCATACATGACATGACATGAGCACGACGAAGCTCTCAAAAAGGAATAATTTTTCCAATTTTTGCGACATTTTTAATTGATGCTTCGCTCCTATTGGTCGCGGCGTGATGTTTTAAAGCCTAAAGCCTTCCTCGATAAATGAACTGTCCAACACAAAAATAATTTTTTTAATTCAAACCAGTAGTTCCTGAGATTAGCGCGTTTAATCAAACAAACTCTTTAGCTTTATAGTATTAGTATAGATTTAGAATATACATAGTAAGTTATAGTTTCTCATAATCTACAAATTCCGAAAATAATATCAGTTTTTGACATTTTAAAGACAACTGAAACAAGAATCTAGAAAACAAGAATCACAGACAATGCGTTTTTTTTATTTTATGTCCATATAGTACATTTTAATAAATTAAAGGAGTTGCAAAATTATTGAAATTAGATCTTAGTGCCGCCTGCCGGTAACATTGCCTCAGTGTAACGGATGTGAAATCAATTTAGGTAAATTAATGGTTACTTACGTTTGCTATTTTTGCGTTTTAGAAAAAGTGAGCCTCAAAATAGTGTTAATTTACACTAAAACATTATAAAACAAACATTCTGATAAATTTAATTTTGCTAACAACATAAGCAATTATAATATAAACCATATTCGTCTTGAACGTTCTCATCCGCTTTCAAATTGACCTCTTCTGTGCTGTGCAAGAGCATAATAATTTTCACAAATTCACAGAATCAATTTTTATTTCCTTTTCGAAGCACTATGACTGAACATACATATTCGTACATTCAAACATACATACATTTGTATTCCAATGCCTGTAATTGTGTTTTTCGTTTTTATCCATGTTTCGTTTTCGCCAACCGCAAAAAGCAAAGCAAGGAAGGCCTGAAAGACGTTATTTACCTCGTTTCACTAGGTTAGGTGATTATGGTTACTTTTGCGTACCTACTGCTATAAAATTTTACATTTACCCATTATCCGTCTGTCCTTTCGACCGCAAACGACCACTAGCGCTTTTCTTTTTGCTGTTTTTGTTTCGCACATATTTTTGTAATTTGTGAGAGAATTACAATTTATTTACATTCTTTGATGCGAAAAGTTCGCGCCAGGTTCGACCACGATATTTTTGGTGACCTCAACCGAATCGGATATGAAAGAGAGAACGTAGAGCCGATCACGATCACCGAGCAGTTAATTCAATTCAATTTCTACTTCTGTTTTGTGTTTAGACGTTTGGAGTTGGTTATGCTTGTGTTGTGACTTTATGAGAATTGGTACGTAAGGAGATCCCTTAACTAGAGATGGTTCGCTCTGGACATGAACTTTTATTTCCTGCTGTATCCACTGAGGTTACGTATTTTGGGAAACGCAAGAAATTTAACGGGTGACAGTGGAATTTCGGCTGTCAATTTGTTTCGGAATTTTAAGTGTCGTGAGACGTTGTGTAAATTTGTAAATTTGCGTTGTTGTACTGAGACGTTAGAGTTTAAACGTACTGATATGCAGGGTTGTTCATTCAAATAATAAGAATATCTCACGGGATTGTGGGACCTAAGGTTAACCAGTGGTATCTGATTTTTTTTTTTTTTTTTTTTTTTGTGTTTTTGTGTAGTCATGTATTTATGTAACTAATATTGTCTACTGTCGATGAACTCTTCATTCTAATACCTTATATTTTCTGGTATAAGGTTCATTAGGGCGCAAAAACTTTACCAATTAAACACTTTTAAGATCGCTATCATCAAGACCAAGGTGGTGAATGGTGATGCATGATTGCTTAACTGACCATTTTTAGGGATTTTCCAATCCTTTAATAAGCCACATTCAAACAAAATTTTAGCAGATGACTTAACAACAAATTGATCTTATCATAAATTGAGAGACTAACGCATTTAGATATCCGGTCTAGATGATATTCCTTCCTGCCCTTTAACACGCAGAATCAAACATGAAAGCAATGAGTTGCCTTAGAACTCTTATGTTTTTTTTTTTTAATAATCCCGCGCGCGCACCAAGGGGATATGAATACCCTTTTACTGACTTTTCTCCAGGGCGCGGGCGGGTGGTGTAGAAGTTTGAAACTCAGGTGTATTAGGTTTCGATATTTTTCCCAGAGGTGGTTGTCAAACTGGACGGGACGAGCCAGTGCATCCTCAAACAGTGAGTCTTAGTACGTGCTAGTTATTAGTTCGTTATATTTTAGCCCAGCCAGCGACAACTCGAACATCAGTGTTATGCCTTCATGTCAGAGTTGACGAAGACGGGATTTTCATATTTGTAACTACATACAAATTCTATGAAAAGACCTTTTCAAGGAATTGCCTTGCACGGAATTCGAACCCGTGACCCTCTGCTTGAGGAGTCTATGCATGTCCCTCCCTTATCACCAAATGTCTCTCCCTTATCACCAATGAGGGTCTTTTCTTGGTCTTGTCCACTTATTTGACCAAGATCTAAGAAGAAAAAACATGATTAGGTTTCAGAATTAGAGATGCTTAGAATTTTCAATGCAGCTAAAAGCACGATACAACTGACTGATTAGAATTCGTTGAGGTATTTCTCTGTTGTAAAAAAAGAAATTGAGGAAAGTCAAGCGATATCTTAGACACTTTTTTGGTGAAAAACAGGAGAAATTGCTGAGCAAGAAAAATCCTCTCAATTAAACTAGTAATGTCAAGTTTATTTGGGTAAACCCGATTGGAATTTTAATTTCAACAGAAATAAGGTCAAATGCGCAATTGAAAAGGTGGAAGTCTGGAGGTCTGGCATACACTATTATAGGTAATCGATTTTTCTTTGCACTCAAGGAGTATGAAATTATAGCCTTTCTACATATATCATACAAGGTGGTTTTGCTAACTTTAATAGAGCTACGTTCGCAAATGCTTTGTCGATTTTAGAGGTAGATAGTTTATTTTGTGAGTTGATTATTACTCGTTTCGATGAGTTACAAAAGCTTATTAGCAGAATAATCGACACAAAAATCAGTGAATATCTTCCAGAACATCTGACATTTTATCGCTGCAATAGGTGGACACTATCTTAGAGACAAGCATGCAAAAAAGCGTAATGTACAGAGGGAGAAGGAAACTATCCTTTAGCTTCCATGTATGTTACATTTCATTCGAATCTCTAGATAGTCGCGTTACTTAATTCGAAGTCAAAATAAAACATTCAAAAGCGATTTTCAATTCTTTATCCGATCGAGTTTCCCAAAGCAATCAGATAAGCCACATGCCACTACCATTAAACACAGAAAACCTATTTTGACATTGCCATCAAGCCATCAGCGACGATATAATATTATATTTTTTGTGATTAAACCTTTCATAAAAAAGATGAAAAACCTTTTAAAAAAAGCTAGAGTAGAGCGCGAACGAGGTTTTATCTTGGTTAAAATTAAATCATTCGAAAATATAAAAAAGATAACGATGGGAACTTAGTAATTAAAATGAAGTCACTACTGAAAATCTAGAAATTTTGATTATATCCGAAAGTCTAAAAAATTCAATGTGAAAGATGATTAACTTAGAAATAGCGGAAGTTGATTCACTAAAGCCAAATCATCAAATGAAAATATGCCCGATAAATTAAATCTTACCCACGTTTGCACAGCTCTGTAAAAGGTAGACCCTCTTAACTGCGTCTTTTAAATGTCGCATTCTATAAATTCTATTCCCGTATTGCATTATGCGAACACTTGATATCCTTTATGGACAACTTGTTTTTATGAGAATGGTTTAAGTTTAGCAACGCTACGAAGGGTACATTTCCGAATTACCTAGATATTTGGGAGCTATGTTCAGCCATAAAGCAATAAAGTGCTTTAGTTCCAGCATCCACCATGTCAGCGCCAAGTATCTGCAGCTCGGTGCGAATGTAAGCCAAATATTCACAGACGTAGTGCTCCGCGGTATCTTCATCATTTTTAAAGCAAGCGTCGCCACGTCACGGCGCCAGCAAGCAGCCTGCAGTCTTTTCTACTGAGCGATAGCAGGAAGGCCGCTGACCTCTTAGGGATGTAAGGAAGAATTCGTTTGGTCTGCTGGAAACTTGGAAGGTCATGCCATCTCCAGTTGTGCTCATATGAATATTAACTACCAATGGTAGCCTTAACCGAGAATACAGGCAGTGATGCCTTTCATTCTCAACCTAGCTTGAAAGTCGTAGAATGGTCTAGTAAGGCTCTAAGCGCAGTTTGACTGTCGCTACAGATGCAATGCATCGATTCTTCGCATAATAGTTCGTTGCCATCAGGACTTCGTACTGATGGACTCCACTTAGAAGATAGAAGCAAATTTTCCTAACGAGGAGAGCAGCCCATGATATGAATCAATTAGGAAATTCATCAATTCATCAATTAATGACGTCTGATAAAAGCACAAACGATTTATTTTTATAAATGTTTATTCTGCCTTATCATAGCTGTGTAGATCCAAAGTATCCTTCTTAGTGACAGGCTCATATCTTATCGACAACTCGTTTGCACTGCCAGAAGGCCGATAGCGCCTAGTCTAAAATTCCACCTTATCGTAAAGAGAACAACCTCAGTTTTTAGACGATTGACTGAAAGACCATTACTGGTATACTAATCGTAGATCACATGTAGGGCTACCTGTGCTTTAAAGCAAACAGTCGCTAGACTAGATCAAACAGACAGTAAAACTACATCATCCGCGTGTGCTTGTGTATAAACGTCAAAAATATTAAGCTGGCTACCCCTGTTTACCTCTGTCTTTACATACATTACATTAAAGCGCACTTTCGCAAGATCTTCCGCGTTAGTAAGCATGTTGCATCGCAAACAGAGGATCAATTCGCAAAACAGTCTTGCGCACATGAATCTCGACTATTCTTTGCATGCTCTCGAACAAGCAGGAAGTCAGACTTATAGGCTACTCCCACTTGCTAGTAGTGAAGATATTCTTCAGAGTTACCAACGGCTTGTCTGTACATTTTTGTAACTTAACTGCGTATATGGCATCGGTGCCAGAGATATACGATGAGATATACAGCTGACTAGCAGATTCGTTAATACGAATTTTTCACCGACAGTTTCGATCTTTTTGCAAAGTACTGAAAGCCAACATTGGTAAATATCATATCGGATAATAGTATGATATCCAGGAGCTAATTGCCTCTCACGCTGCATTTTCTACTGCCCCAAAAAGTATTCTGAGCATTAGCATCGCAGCATATGATAAGTCCCTTTCTGGAATCACAGTATTCAAGGACTGTATTCAACCTTCTGTTTTGGTGGCAATAATCGTAGGGAAAGTAAGCAGCCTAGGATGTTTCAATAAGTCCCTGAAAATTAAAACAGATGGGGTTGCCATCTCAAGTTACACATTTTGCTTTTCAAGAAGTATCTTTCAAGAAAGTCTACCCAAATTTTCAGACAGATCTGTCAAACAGTGTTTTGTGACAACTATTTGAAACAGACGCCTACGAGAATTTTCGTAAAAATTTAAAAAAGTGAATTTCGTTTGCTCTCTAAACACTATTTTTTGCGCAAAAAAGGCATCATGCAAGCTAAAAAAAAGCTTAAAAGATAATATAAGGACTCCTCACCATCGATTGAAACTATCCAGCAGTGGTTTAGTCAATTTCCGTTTGGTCGTACCAGCACAAGAGACGCCGAACGTTCTGCTCGCCCTTGTGAGGTCAACACACCAGAAATGGCCGATACAATCTACGGTTTGATATTGAACGATCAGCGACTGAATGTGCGCAAACTTGAAGAGGCTACAATCTTATCACATGGATCACTGATTTCAGTTTTGTAAAAATATTTAGATATGAAAAAAATATTCGTCAGATCTGTGCCGCGTTTCAGAGACCAAGGAATAGTCGAGACAGTGAACTTCTGCCGGTGAATCAAAGCCGAAGAAGGCCAAGGTGCGTCTGTTGGCCAACTAGTTTATGGCGACTTCGATTACCTTGAAAAGGGTAAAACGTTGACTTGAGCCTATTATGGAGAGCTGTTGGATCGATTCGACGCCGATATGAAGCAAAAATTACGCATTTAGCAAGAAAAAGTTCTCTTCCGTCAGGAGAACGCACCAACGAATAAGTCCGCAGTCAGAGCGCAAAATTGCATGAATTATCTTACTAATTACTCTTTCATCCAGCATATTCTCCACATTTAGCCCCCTGCGATTAATTCCTGTTTCCAAACATGCCGAAATGTTTAGAAAAAATAATTTCAAAGTAAATTTCGCTTTTCTTAAAATTTAGCTTTAATAAAATATTAAATAAGAACATTTCAATGAGACGGATGTGCTTGATGAATACTTGTAAGTTTCTGAATGTCTGGTTCAAATTTAGTTAAATAAAGTTGTAAATCAACTCGTTACTTGCAGTTTATTCCTTTTCTTTGTAAGTAAGGTAAGTACTGCACAGAAACCGCGCTCAGCTAAGTATGGAGATGGAAATGCAATATTAAATTTTTGAACAATTTTCTATAAACTGGTGTATAGCGCTGGTATTTGAGCTGGTATGGAGCCTGGACAGCTGGTATCTGCATTTAAAATTTATTTTTAGCTCCTCATTTGTTGTTAGTTCAATGAGCTTTCTTCTAAATGGGACGATACATTCGACTTATTTGCAAAAGGGTCCAGCAGCCAGTACGATATACTTATATTGAGAATATCCTGGAATAGCTTTTTTAGGTACTCATGAAGTATTTCTAAGTGATCGCAATACTTTAGCAATTCATACTTTTTGTGCAGATACTGCTGCTAAGTTTTGGAAGTTTTTCGTATATTCACCTCTGACTAGATTACATATGAAAAGATTTAGCTTCTCCACAAAAGCAGCAATAACGTTCTTTGTTTTTATTAGGTTCAATTGATAACCTTGCAGGTGGAGATTGACATCGTTAAATATTTTAAATATATCGTCTTATAAGCAATATCATGTTTTGATTTAAAAAACCGTATCAAACAGATACCTTTCGGGAGCCAGCGAACCTCCGAATGTAACAGCAAACTATTGTAATCTTCGTCATTTTCGTCACACAATTGGCTAAACAACCGATGGTTTAAGGAGTTGCTCCTTATTTTGTTAACATTTAATAAAAGATTGAAGAGGTTCACTCAGATTTTTCCCGACCAAATGTTGACGATGTACAGCTACGAGCACATAATTAGAAACGATGATAAGCGTCTATAATACTTGTATTTTTCGTCGTGAAATTCTTAATTTGGTTGTTTGTATATTTTTATGCGTAATAAAATCAACCACGTAAACAAATATTTGGGATATAAAATACAAAAACTTGTTTCTACGTTGATGGAGTCACTTAATTAGAAACGTCTAAGTAGACCACTCAAAAAATGATAAAAAAACACAATAACAATTCTTAAAAAAAAATTAAAAAAAGGTTTTTTGTTTAATATTTCGTCAGAAAATCTTTTTGCATAACAACTGCTTTACAGCGATTTTGCATGGATAATATTAATGATGTACACAGTTCGACAGGTATAGAGTACCAACATTTCTTGGCCTGAACAATGCATCCATATTAGAAATTTTAAGCAAACTTATTTTGTTCTTGACGTCTCCCCAAACATCAATAGAATTATTTTCAAAATACTTTTTGGTATGCTTGGCAGTGTGTTTTGGATCATTGTCCTGCTAGAACTTCCAAATCCAAGGTAAATTATCTTCTACCCATGGAACTATCACATTCTGCAAGATGTCAACATATTTTTCCTTTGTAAGGATGCCGTCAATACGATGGATTGGCCCAACGCTATTCCACGAGAAGCATCCCCACACCATCCTGCACCATGTTTTACAACAGGTGATGTGTACTTCGGATCGAATTCTCTTCGTTTTGGTCGCCGTACGAATCTTCTGCCAACAGGACCAACTCGATTTATCTTGGTTTCATCGGACCAGAGGATAAATTTCCATTGCTCTGTTGTCCACGATGAGTGAAGTCGAGCAAACTCCAGCCGCTTTTGCCTTTGCCTCTTGGTAACCATTGGCTTCTTGCGTGCAACACGGCCATAAAGTCCAGCTTCGACCAATCGCCTTCTTATGGTCCAGACTGAAACTGGAGAATCCATTCCGTTCAAAAACTCGCGCTGAATAACCCTTACACTTTTTTTTGGGTCAGCTTTCGAGAGTCTAACGATTTTTCTGTCATCGCGCACTGTAGTTTTTCGTGGTCTTTTCTTCCTGGGCACATTTTCGCACGTTCCATAAACTTTAAAATGCTTCACTGCATCAAAAACTTTCTTTTTGGAGCAGTTCATCCTATCCGAAATTTGTTTGTATGACAAATCCAAATTTCTTAACTCTAAAATAGCTTTTCGAACGTCTGGAGTGCAGCTGGCTGTTTTTCCCATTTCTAACAGATCGATAACAGGAAATTGAAAGTTTAATTCTCCATCATATTCTGTTTATTAATTAATACCTACCAACATTTGATTTTTAATAAATTAAAGATTTCTAATTAGTTGCTCCTTGAAATTAAACGATTTTCACAGTTTTGCTTATTTACTCACTGTAAACACTAAGATCAGACAGCGAACCACTATAGAAGTCAACAGCAAAGTAAATAAAAATCTAACATTGAAATAATTTAAAAAAAAAAAAAAAACGTTACATTTTTACCAGTGCATTTTCGTTCTTCGATGCTGCGTTTCTAATTAGTTGCTCGTAGCTGTATGACACAATGTACGGCGAGTATTTCTGTTACGGCCCATTTCAAAAAAGCAATAGAGCCCTTGTTGCATCCTGTCATTGTTGAAGCACTATCAGTAGCCGCAGACAAAATATTCAGTAAACTAATATCTTTTTCTTTAAAATATCTATCAGTGGCCTCAAATATGGATTCTCCTTATGTGTCCATTTTCAATGTTTTAGCAAATAAAATTTCTTCACAAATTTGTTCTTCTTTAATGTATCGTATAAATGCTAAGAGTAATGCTCTATTCTTTAGAAGAGTAGATTCTTCAAGCTGAATGTGAAAATTTGCATGTCTTCAAATAATCGCACAATGTTTTTTCAACATTTTCGGCCGTTTCATAAATTCTTCTTTAAACCGTATGAATTTCTTTTTTATGATCTCAGTTCCTGATTTATGAAGCACGGTGTCTATTACTTCCTTCACAGCATGCAGAATTAATTCTTCACCGATTGTGTGTATTTTCCCATTTAAGCAATCAAAAGATAAATTTTATAGGAAACTCGCAGCCCGCTTGGAGAAGAATGCAAAGAGATTTGATATAGTTGGCTGTATAATCTATTTTTTTTTCTAATTCTTGGAAATAGGCCAAATCTTTGTTTTTTTTTTTTTTCAGCATGCATTTTCGTTAAATGTTCTTGTAGCCGAGACGGCTTCATTGCTTCGTTTGTTAAAACTTTTAGACAAGTCAAACACATAGGTTTGATTCGTAGGAGATGGAATAAAGTCATATTTTAAATATTCAACGCTATACTGTCGGCACTTTTTTTTAGCTTCGAACATTATAGTAATATTTTATTAAAGTTTCTTTTTCAGAGGCACATTACAGGTTAACGTTCCAAAAATTTGTAACCCACAACTCCTATCACTCAAGTTTTCTTTTAAGTCTTAACACGTAGTTGCAGTAATTGTGAAGGTCACAAATTTATACACGTGCCTTTTGAAGGTTGGTAATAACTGAATGGTATGGATTTAATTCAAGTGGTGCCCTCTCTTACAAACAGCCCATGCATTATATATGTTTTTTTAAAATTTAAAGAATTTTTTTTTAATGAGGGCGGTGTCTCACCGGACAGCTTCAACGCCTCCCCCAGGGGGTGGTTGGGACCACTTTGGGAACCATTGCCGACATCTTTTTCAGGGAAAAATATTTTCTTGTTCCAAAGATTCAATCCTGGTTAATATTGAAATATTACAACGGGCTGTTTACTATGATAACATTTCATGACTCCGTAAAATCAGTTCACGTTAGTGCGCTTCCGAAAAAGTAACTTTGTAGTCCATGACTGCCTGCTATCATTCATTTAAGGTCACGACCCCAAAACTTGGAAGGACAAGTCAATTGTTAGATTTGTGCTTTGGTCTGCCGATAATTTTGGGTACCACTTACGATTCCCGCCTAATTACTAAAAGAATCCCTTGATGAAAACATTCCTCCGTATAAATAAGGTTCATTGTTGTAATCCCCATGTCAAGACATGGCTTTGAAGGTAGCAGATAACCTAGTTGTAATAAGCAATATTTCAAATATAGAATTTATGTCTGCGTGCTTAATAGTCAATTATAACCTGTTGAAAAAAACATTTTATACGAGTATATTTAATGTTGATGTCGTTGGACCATTTGTCCAATTTTTTGCCCTTAATTTTAGCATAAATGTGAAAGGCCCTTAAAAAAATCTGTATGTTCATACATTCACTTATCGTTGTACCCGAACATCAATACATATTTTATTTCTTTCACCAAGGTCATTTCAGCCAATGAGAAATTACAATGTTACCGCTTCAATATTCGTTAAAACATCAATTCGAAACCAAATTCTCGTATGAAAAGACAATAAACATATGTGTAGGAACATTTAAAGATGCGAAAAGTTGATAGCTTGGTTTTAGAAAATTTTTGTTTTATTCTGAGTTGTCGCTTCTTTTGTTAGTATGTCGTTGTTACCATACTCTAAGAAACAGATATATTATAGTTCCTTCCAGGGCAAGGACACAATATTTCATGCAATATTCCAATCGCTAGAGTTGCAGACTTCTTGTATATAGGCATTATTATTTCGAGTTCTTAGCATGAGTTGCATATATATGCATATGTACATATATGCACTCGTAGGAATGTATATACATACGTACATATATCCGTTGTTGAACATTGACGTATTTTGTTGTTCTTTTTGTCTGCGCAAAGTTAAGTGGAATTTACATACGAATGACATTTTTGCCTGGCAATTGAATGCGCAAATAAATTACCTGTGAGTGACTACCCACTGACGATCGGTAAATTCTTTTGAAAAGATATTTCAACAAATAAAAGAGGCGCAAAAACAAAACGGCAAAAGGAATGTAAAAAAGATATATATTGTAAATAAAATAAAAAAAAGCTTTTTGGTAAAGCCAACAAATCTAATAGGGCTTGAAACAGAATGAGAATCATTCACTTTTATACGGCGAATCCTGGTGTCTAGTAAAAGTGTGTTTCTTTAACTAACTACATACGAATACTCGCGTATACTGATGTGTGTACTGTGGTTACGTTTATAATTATACATTATTAAGATTTATATGCATATTTTTGAAAGTCAACGACAAAAAAATTAATCATTGTTTCAGTGTTTAATACTAAGTATGTATTAAGGTGTTTCTCAAAATAACTAGTATAGTAGCATAAATATTTTAAAAGAACTTTTGCCCTAAATTGTTATTTTTTTTGTAACTTACAATTTTGAATCGTATATGTGTAATTTACAACCATAATAAATGTGATTTGCAGTTTGTAAAAGGTGACCAGATAAGAACGATAGACATTATTAAATCAAATAAAACCACAATAGGGTGAGATATAAAATTAATTATGGCTTTATTTTGAAGCTACGTGCATGCCTTTATTTGTGGAATAACACATCATTCAAATGGCCGCCTCAGCTTCGCTGGTAGTGCTTCAAGCGGTCGGTCAAATTTTTGATGACTCGGTCCAAAATGTGCGGCATTATTTCGACAAAATCGTGTCAAATGTTGGCCTCGAGCTCGTTCAAATTAGTTAGCTTGTTAGCGTAGACTAAGTAGCCCCAAAGAAAATAATCGAGTTGTATCAAATCGCATGTACGTGATGGCCAATAAATGAACGCTCGCCGAAAGATGACCCAGTCGCCAAACTTCTCTCTCACAACTTCGAGCGTTGCGTCGTTTGTATGGCATGTAGCATTGTTTTGTTGAAACCACAGCTCCGATACATTAATGTTGTCGAGATCTGACTACAGAAAGTTGGTTAACATTATTCTGTTCCTTAGACCATTGATAGTAAGTGTGAAATAAGGTCCAATGATGCTGCCATGCCATAAACCGACCCAAACAGTCAATCTTTGTGGATGCATTGATGCTTGGCCGAATACTTGTGGGTTGTGTTCGCTCCAATAATGGCACATTTTGTTCGCTGAGCCAAAAATGGCACTCGTCCGAGATTATTATTTGTTTTGCCAAAATCCGTTGTCTATGGTTGACCAGCTTTAATTCTTGCGTCATCACAGTCTTATATGGATGTAGGCTCAACTGCAAAATAAGCCGGGTTGACTGCCCAATTCAGCTGATCGGCGCTAGATCAACATTTCTAGGGCTTCTTCGATACTGGCCGCTACGGTGGCTATGTTTTCTTCATTTCGCACAAAGCTCTGTCTGGTCGGTGGCTTAAAATCCAAAAGAGTGTATTCATACTCAAACAATCCAGGCTGCGATGAATTGCCTGCACACTGAAGCCATGATGACGACCGACATCATGACGAAATTCACGTTGCGTATTTACAACTGAGCCAGAATTTCGATAATATTTCTTAATAATTTCCGCACGTTCGGCCAGCGTAAAATGATGCATTATGAAATGCCAAACCTTACTGAATATTTTGACAGCTGAATGTCATTGGTAATTTTGACAGCTGGATATCATTTGTAAATTTGACAGCTGCTAAAACATAATAATTATAAAAACGATCACTGCTATCTGGTCACTCTGTAGTTTATAATATACGACTCAACATGTCAATTGGCAAAACGTTTAATAATACAGATTTAAAGAAAATAATACAATTTTTGGTTACACATTTATTTTCTTTTTTAATAAAAATTAATATTATATTAAATTTTCAAAGAGCAAGTTATTGCTTTGAAAAGCTCAGATTTAATAAGTTCTCACGCTCACTTTCTCTGCACTTCCCATAACCAAATGCATAAATTGAAACAAAGTAAGTCATGCAAGCAAACTCTGTAGATTGTCCAGCGTATATTGAATACAAAGAAAAAAGGGAGACATTTAACCGCAGAGAAAGAACAGTTGTTAGCAATAACAAGCAAGTTGTCTTAAACACAGCTCAAATAATAGCTAATCTAAGCAGATCATATGCGTCCAAATTTAAATCTCCTAGTATTTTAACAGAGACTAATAAAAAGGCAACAGGATATCTTAATGACTTCCGTAAGGAATTTCAAACTTTGTTCAATGTTCCATTCCAAGATCTCTTAAAAAAAATTATTTAGTTCTGGCCAAAATATAGCCAAATTCAATCTACAGAAGACATAGAAACAAGAAGACATGAAACATAAAGCCTTCCTCTCATGCATTTAAGGAAATTGAAAGTATCATAGGTAGACAATTTTTTGGTAGTGATGTCACTAGGGATGTCCTGTTTAATAATAACGGACCTTCTTTTGACCCCGATTTGAAGAATGAAGTTTACACAGTCGTATCACAGTTTAATGACTAAAACACATCCTCCTTGACTACATTTTCCCCAACCTTGCATGCGATCAATCCTGGCATAGCTCCCTTTACTTCTACTGAACAAATTCAATTTCTACGCACAGGCCTCAACAATAAATATTCTTCCGGTATAGACAAATTTTCGAATTACACACTAAGGAAAAGTTGTTGTTCTCCCGACCAAATACTGTCCTACATCTTCCATCACTGTATAAACAATGGTTACTTTCCCGCTATCTCGGATTTCCCATTTCAGGATCCCATGGACGCTGAACCAGGTGCTATTCTATATGCAGATGATACGATTATCCTCGCGAGTGATACAAGACCACAAAATGCCCTAAATAAAATAAAAGATAAAATTCCTCTTCTAGAAGGATACTTTAAAAAATGGGGTCTTACTATACACGGGAATAAATTTGGCATCACCTGCTTTAGAAACGCAAGTGGAAAAGGACATCGAATAGCGGTGAAGGAGAGTAAGAAACTATCATTACCAATTGCTAACAATCAATATCAATTTCAAAATAGATTCTTATTTAACAAACACGCAAGAAAGATGTTATTCAAAGCAAAAGCTATAACAGCAACCTTAAAACATTTATTGCAATCGAAAGCTTTATCAAAAAAACTAAAATTCTCTCTAAAATTCTCTACGAGATGCTCATCAGACCCGTTCTAGCATACATATTCTGCGTTTGGTTCACTATTTCTCCTACAGTGGCCAAGGAACTTAAAACTTTCGAGAGAAAAATTTTGAGATTCTGTTGCGAAAAGTACAGAAAGGCGAACAAAAAATGGTTTTCCAACAAAGTGCTATACGGGGAATGCAAAGTAACACCTTTAATGCCCTACTTTATAAGCCATAATCTCAAAAAGCTCCAGCGAATGGATACTCATCCGAACAGCCCTGTGGAATTTTTATTTGACTCCATAGGCTTCCTTGACCCTACCTGTCGAAGGAGGAAACCTTCTTATTCTCTTTTATGAAAAAAACCTCTCCTAACAACCTAAGGGGTTTACAGTATCAATATCTGGTAACAGAAAAGGCCTTCACTTCATTTTGGTATGTAGATTAATAAAAATAAAGTATGTACATATAGGGTTTTCCAATAGGGACTTGACAACTTTTGTTGTTGTAATTTGTGAACGCACTCTTTCACTAATCATCAAACTGTCACTGTCAATTTATTTAGTAAACTCCAAATTTTCATCATCTGCAAATTATAAAAATTGTTTACAGATATTCGAAGTCGGTGACTGCAACTTTAAGAACGTTAACTCTAATTTTCGGTCGTAATTCTTGGCCTAGTAGACAGGCAATAACAAGTTTAGTGCAAAAATTTTGAGTATACATATTTGTTGTGTGATGTTGCTGTGTCAGTGAGACAACGGGTTGGTCGAAGTGTCGAAAATATCGCTGCCGTTCAGACGTCCGTAGCAAACTATCCAAATCAGTCAATTCCACGGCGTTCTCAAGAATTGGCCATCGCTCAGACCACATTATGGCATATTTTGCGTAAGAATATTGGCTTACACCCATACAAGATCAAGCTGACTCAAGAATTGAAGCCGATGGACCATTTGAAGCGACGTACGTTCTCCGATTGGGTTTTGGAGAAGATGCGCTAAGATGATGAATTTCATCGCAAAAGCTCATTTTTGTCTCAATGGGCTCGTCAATAAGCCAAATATGCGTTATTGGTCGGGTGAAAACCCACATGTGCTTCATGAATCACTACTTCATCCACAAAAAATAACTGTTATTGGGGCATATTTTTTCGTCGACGATAACGATTGTCACGTTAATGTGAATGGTCAGCGTTATCGCGCCATGATCACCGATTATTTTTGAATTGGAAGATAGGACTTGGACGACATGTGGTTTCAACAGGATGGTGAAACAAGCCACACAGCACACGCTACAATCGATTTATTGAAGAGTAAGTATGGTGAGCGTGTTATCTCAAGACATGGGCCAGTCGATTGGCCGCCTCGTTCGTGCGATTTAACGCCGCTTGACTATTTTCTGTGGGGCTACGTTAAATCATTGGTTTATACCAGCACGTTCACGACGTTGGAAGAGTTCAGAGCCAATATTGAACACGAAGTAGCGGCCGTTTCGGCTGAAATGTGTATCCGAGTCGTTGAAAATTGGGTCCAACGAATCGACCGCTGCAAACGTGCCCTCGGTGGCCATATGAACGAAGTCGAGTTCCATTCATGAATGTTTTGATTGTACTTCAAGCCAATAATAAAGTTTTTGAAATATATCAATAGGTTTGCCTTTTATATAAAAAAAAGTTGTCAAGTCGTTATTAGAAAACCCTATACTATATTGTGTATTAAAATACCTGTGCGTGATTCTCAAGGGCAATTGTATGCCGCCACTTACTATTATATTATATGTATATCTATGTATATAAATAATTAGTGAGTGAAACGTTATTAATAGTATATCTATTATTGTCTTTGTTTATTTTCACTTTCTTACTATGTCCTAGTCATTAGTTTAGGTCTCAATCTTTAATACGCCGAGATCAAGCGTAACATCATTAGTTGTTAGTTACTAACCTTTTAATGTTGAACACTTACGTGTATGTATGGAGTTATGCAAAAGGATCTAGCCAGACATAAGGTTAACAGTCGGCTACTTATTTCAACTATGTAAAACTAATCTAATAATTCGATTTGTAAAAAAAAAAATCTCAATAAAACATATATATTATATTTACTATAATTTGATCTTTGATAATAAGAGTTTTGTAAAATTAATAACTATTAGGAAGTTTTCTTATCTAAAAATATCACTTCAAAGTATCCCTTTATATATGCTTTTTGCGGATACAAACTCAATATTATCCCAGCAAGGTCCTTGTACACTAATAGTGATATTCACTTCCCTTCAAACTCATTGGATTAAGTTTTACCTATGCAGCCGTTAAGATGTTTTCAGACGCCTAGAAAAATTTAAATCTGAGATATCAGATTTTTTGTCAATTCTAGTGGAGTCAATTACTTTCTAGTGTATTATTACTCTAATGACAAATACACAAGAAATGAAATGATTATCGGCAATGGCCACTGAGCGATGGCCAATCACCTTGCTGCTTCTTTTGAAGAGAACTACATCCAATTTCAAAGGGTTGACTGCCAGCTCGCTTCAAGTACACAAATAGTCCATTGCGTCTAACGCTGCCTACCCTTTAGATCAACTTGTCACCAGCCATGATCACAGATATAGGATAATATGCCTGTATCTGATTGAATAATTACAAGTTATTCAATTTTATTATCAAAATTTGGGTTCTATGAAAAATATTTTTCGCGCACTTCGACCATTTAATGGTTGCCATAATCAACCTACTGAGCAAGTAATCCAAGCCATAGTGACCAAATTTCGCACTAATATCACGTTATTTCATCAATAAGCTACACGTATGCGTAGAGTGCGAAGAGGAAAATATGCTGCTGTGTTCGCCAGTGTTAATAAAGACCATAATTTGTCCATTCGTCGAAATTTGTAGTAATTGGGTATATGTTGTTCGACTACGTGGAGATTTTACGGAAGGATCTTGGTCTAAAACCTTACAAAATACGGCTCGTTTAAGAACTGAAGCCAAACAATCTGCTACCATGTCAAATTTTCGTTCAGTGGGCCTTAAAAAAGCTGGTGGAAGATCTGCTTTTTTATCGAAAAATTGTCTTCAGCGATAAAGCACAATTTCTGGTTAAATAAACAAAACTGCCGCATACGGTCCGATGATCAACGGCAATTCAAGAACTGTTAATGCACCTGGAAAAATGCATTCTTTGGTGCGGTTTGAGGCTCGACGGAATCATGGGCCCGTATTTTTCCAAAGATGATTGTAAGAACAACGTTACATCAATGGCACCCGATATCGTTCAATAATGTCGAACTTTTTTTTGCCAAAAATACACGAGCTGAAACTAGTCGATGGACATGGACGATGGACTATGATAATGAGTTCGGTGAGCAATTCATCTCTCGTTTTGAGCCAGCGGTTGGCTAAATCGTCCTATTTGATGCCTTTAGAATACTTTTTATGTAGATACGCCGAATCACTCTTCAATGCTGATAATCCAGTGCCTATTGCGGTCTTGGAAACTACATGAGCTATTAACGAGATAACAGCCAATATGCTCGAAAAACTGATTTAAAATTGGACTCTCCATATAGAAGGAAAACATAGTCGTGCTCAACATTTACATGAGGTAATCTTTAAATGTAAATGACAAGCATTTATTTATCAACTCAAATAAAACTTGTATACACATTTGCAATTTTCCTTTTTTTTGGCAATTAAAACCAAACGTTTAAAAAATCAACCATTATAAAACTTGTCTTTACCGATTTTTGGTATAAATAATATCCTTACTGTTCCCCGCCGGTCGGCATGTACTTAGACCAGTGCCAAGCTAGGAATAAAAATACTCAAAAAATATTGACCATCGGCATTTTAGCCGATGACAGATGCCAAATATGGGGAATTGTATTACTCCTAGGAACTGCAGTGATTTGAGCTGGTAGTGAGCTGGTTATGATTTGGTTATCTGAAAAATGAGTCTCAAAAAATCTGCCAGTCTCACCAAGTGTTTCGATTTTCTCATAAACGTCTTTATAGAAATCACTCTTCAAAATAAGCCTCTTATAATCATTTGGCTACGATCTCTGAGGATTTTAGACATCTTCAAAAAATTTTGACGATTCTTTAAAAAAAAAAAAAAGTTTACTGATTTTCTTAAACTTTTTTTTCTTATTTCCTTACGATATTTGAGTACAAAATAAAAAAATTCCTTACGAAATCTTTGCCGAATAATATTCAATTTTTGAACAGGCGACTTAAGGGAAGAAGAACACGTCATTCTAAAACATTTGGTGCGGCTATCGTTCGCAGTTTTAGAAGCTTTCTTTACTTTCTGTTTTATTTTTTGATTTGGAAGCTCCTCATAGTAGTTTGATTGACAACAGTGCTGGACCAGACAATTACATTGGGCTGTTAGCGTTGAACCTGTATAGATGTTACTCAAATATTGTCTATTGTTTTTATATAGGTAGCTGCCTGGTTATTAATGAATATGGTAATATAAACACAAAACATCGTCATTATTCGTACCATACTGACTGACTGACGCTTAGAAAAAACTTAGCTGATGTCATCACTTTTTCTGTTCATTGTGACAAACTTTCCCAACCCCCCCCCCCCTACCCAAACAGAATCTTAACCAAATGTCCAATACATTTGTGTACAGAATTGTGATACATACACTCACCTTTTTGGTAGTTCCCTTTGAACTCTTGAAACCACGTAATTGATTGGCCAAAACTATTCGAATAGAAATTTTAATTTTCCGTATTACTTGATGTAGGCTTACTCTTATATAATATATACAACATTAAATCGGTTGGGACTATGCATATATCTAAGAAAGTGTTTCCCTATTTAAGTAAGGTTTAAGGTCTGTCTTTTGCCTGTCTTTATTCCTTAATTTGGTGAACACAATTTTATAAATTATTGAAGGTATTCTGAAAATATGTTTACTTTTTAAAGCGTTAACTACAATAAATAAAATAAAGTGAGCCCATTATTATTATTTCGAAAGTCGTATATGGCAGCCAATTCTTTTTCTGCATACCTTTTTTGCATTTATATTATGGTAAGTATCTACACTTATTTCTGTGGATAAAACAGTTTTGATTTTTTATTTAAATTTTCTACTTGTTTAGTAATATTCATTTTAAGCATCATGTTTTAACATTTTTTTTTTCAACTTAAATATTTCAGAATCAACACTGACATATTATTAGAAAATTTAAAACATCCAGAATCAATAAAAGGAAAGAAGAGATGTAATTCTCACTGTACCTGTCTTTGGTTTAAAGATCGCATATATGGAATATCAATAACAGATTCAACTTCCAATTTCAGAAATGTCTCAGCGAGATTTCTCAGAAGTAAGTATCAATTTCAATAAACCCACAGGTTCATGTGATGTTATTTAAAAAAAAAAAAAATAATAATAATAATAACTTTTATCCAAAAATTTTCACTTTAATTCAATTTCGTTACTTGCTTCAATGCCCACGCGAAATCTTAACTGTCCCATCATCATGACGAAGAAGTAAACAAAAATAAATAGAGTTAATCCAGAAGAAGAGAAGTTACAAATTCGTTTTCTCACCATTGTAAAGGAATACCCTTTAATTGCCCTTTCGTTGCCCCTTCTTTGTCCTCTCATTGAGCTTTTGACGAAACCCTTTTTGTCGCGTAGTTAGACTGCTGTTGTCCAAGATTTCAATCTCTCGTCGAAAAGGAAATACGAAATGAGACAGTTCTCTATTCGCTTGGGTCCACCGTTGGAAGGTTTCTTCTTCAATGTTATTTTACTTTGCCGGTTTTAGTTTTTCTGCATTTTATTTTACTATCCCCACTTCGTTTAAATTTTTGTGCACTTTGTTTACCTTGAAAAGGGCTACTTAATCTTTTAGGTTCATCTAGGCGATTTCTCTGGAAACGAAAAATGTAATACAACTGGGTGATCATGCTGTTGTACCGCATATAGTATTACGTATGTACTCATATATAAGGTTGGTAATAATGTATAACCCTATCAGAAAGTGCCATAGATTTTACAAATGGCATCGGATTTCATTCGCCATGAATAAATGCCCAAATAAACCTTTAAAAACTGCATTAATTTTTTTTATTATATTCCAAAGATAAATATACCCTAGGAAAATAGTGTCATACATTATAACCTAACTTGTACAGAAAAAATGTATATCAAAATTAAATAAGGCAAATACAAGTACTCTCTAAAATTTTTGGAAAAAACCTAAGCTTTATTTTGAGACATCAAAACCTTGAATTCTTAAAACTCCCACACCGACCAGATTTGTTTCTTTTTAATATGTTTACAATTTAAAATATTTATCGTATACCTACCTGATGCAAGCATTCATACGTGTATCTATAAGTTTAAGTTTAAATATTTATATGCGAATTTCAAAAGAAAAAAGAATTCTACTCTTACTTTAAACCGGTAAAACTTAGTTTGCACCTTAAAACAATTTTCAATCCGAATTTTTATAGATATCCTTTATATATACAGTGTGTACGAGAATAACGTGCATTAAATTACTCATTTTACTTTACTCACGCACACATGTTTGTAGCCAAATTATTTTCTGCATTTAATTGCCGATCGCACAGTGTTCTAATTTCCTCAATATATTTCCATACTCCGGTGGTGTTACATCATTACAAAGTGAGAGCGGCTCTTAGAAAGCGTTTCGAAAATGTTTTCTTAGTAACTCCCCCAAAAGGTCAGCAAATGAGTATTAAGTCGGCAGCAAAATATGGTATTTATTAACAGTATAGGCATTTGTGAGGAAGTGGATAAAGAAATATAAGGAATGCAGTAATATCGATGATAGGACAGGTAGAGGAACCAAAGCAAGCACATCCAATAAGGACAATAAAGTAATTTGTGAACTTTTTTTGGAAAAAAAACCCACAATTAGAACTAAGAGCCTAAAACAAAAATTATCCAGAAAAGACATTAATACAATATGACGGCGTTTGCGAAATCTGACATCAAAAACAGGAGTAAAAGACCTAAACCGCTACTGACCCAATAACATATTGAAAAGGGGCTAAGTCGAGGAACGCAGAATTTAGACCGGGATTGGATCAACATCATATTTACAGATAAGTCATCTTTTTTTATAATATTGGAATAAATGCTGGGCAACATAAGATGAAAAGTATCTGCAACATACCGTAAAACATTCAGCAAAAGTTCGCGTTTATGGATACTTCTCGCTCAAAGGATGGGCGACTCGTAATGCTGGCTTCTAAAGGGTCAATCGTAGCTGCCTTATTACTGAAGAGCTGAGACTTTACATATCCCCAGAGAAAATAGTCCAAAGATGTGATATCGTACGATCTCACGTAGCAAAACGTGAAATTAAGTGCTGACCAAAATGGTTTCTCAACAAGTCCATTGTTTCACGCACTGTATGACTCGTAGCGCCGCGCCGTCTTGTTGAAACCAGAGCTCACCGAGACCATGTGTTTGAATTTCAGGAAGCACATAGTCCGTTAACATGGCGCGATAACGGTAACATTCTGATTTGCCTCATTTTTGAAGAAAATGGACCAATGATTCCACCAGCCCATAGCCACACCATACCGTTGTTTGGACGTAATGGTAGCTCTTGATATTCTTCGGGTTGCACATCAGCCCAAATACGGCAATTTTGTTTAATAATAATTTTGTCCATTGAGCCAGAAATGGGCTTGATCACTGAAAAGAATTTCACGATAAAACACCGGATTTTCATTGAGTTTTTCCAGAGCCCATTCACTAAAAACATGACGCGAATTCAAGTCGCCTGGCTTCAATTCTTGCACAAGTTAAATTTTGTAGGCTTTAAGGTCGAGATCCTCACGTAAAATACGCCAAGTTGTCAAGTGCGCCAAGCCAAGCTGCTGAAAACGACGACGAATCGATTCGTCACGGTCTTCGCGTACACTCTCAGCTACACCTGCTATAGTCTTTTCACTACGTGCTGGAAACTAACCGGTCGAGTATCATCCACTAATGAAAACTGGGACTCAAATTTGAAAATGGTATTGGCAGTAGTCAATTATGCGCACCGTAAGTTCCTCGAATCGAACGAAAAACATTTCTCACAGAACGTTGATTTTCGTATCGCAGCTGAACAATTTGGAGACGCTGTTGTGGTGTCATTCTTTCCAATGATGACTTACCAAACGATACTGAACAAAAATGACAAAGCAGTTTGATAGGAGTTACGCGTGATCTGTCAAAAAAAGCCTATTGAAAATCAAACCACAGGATGAATCATAATTGCGCAATTCGTGTTGATATATACTTTAATAAAAAGAATATGATATAATAAATTTCTAAACCAAGTTTTTGTTGAACACACTGTATGGTATGTGTAAGAAAAAGTTTTTGGTAAACATCGGCAAATAAGCTTTTTTACAAAAGTTACGATTTTTGAAATAAAATAATAAAGTAGGTATACATACAATATTTTCTCATCTCAAAGATGGACGTTTTAACGTTTAGCAAAGCGTTTTTTTCTTGTAAGTTGTTCGTATCTTATTTATTTATTTATTTTTTATTTTTTTTATTTTTATTTTTTTTTTTTTTTTCAATAAAGTCTTTGGCCTCGTAAGCCGATATTTTACATTTGTTTTTTGTTTTAGAAATAGAGGGCATAGACTAAGGAACAGTTCATTTTATCCATTCATACCTGTATATATGTTATTTTTATTATGCGTGTGTTTGGTATACCTGACCAATGTTTCATTTTGGTGTTAGTTACAATTTATAAACGCAACTAATGGCATTTTGCTCTTTATTGTTTGTGTAGTTTTCTTTTGTGGGTAGGACTAGGAAGTATGGTATATTTCGTAAAGCTGGCTGTTCAACTCCATATAAGATATAAAAAAAAAATACGTTTCTCTATTTAGACTGAATCTATTAACATATAGTCACTCTCACTTCCTCTAGTTACTAAGAACAAAAACCATTTTTATCAATTTACGTGTCCACTGGTCTATAAAAAAATTAAATAGCCTTACTAGAATCAAATTTGTGTAGAATTATTGAATGGTTTTTAATTCATTCATTGTAAATTTATATACGAATATATATGAATGTATGTAGTTGAATAGGATATAATTTGATTTCCTTATCTGAATCTTCTAAGAGTTAAAAATATAATAAATTGTCTGTTTTTCCTGCACATCACTGTGAAATTAATTATCTGACAAAATGCAAATAGACTGGCATCGTGATGACCTCTGGGACCACCTATTCTTTAATGAAATTTCCATTTAGTCTCGAAATTGGTGGCCTCTTAATATGGCAGCAAAAATGGTGAACCGTTTTTTTTTTTTGGATTTGCTTTTAATGCTTTTATTTTTATTTTACTTCAACTAAATCCAAATTCAGGGAAGAAGTGAAATAAAAGCACAGAAGAGAACAAAAATCACGACCAAATTCTAAGAGCTATCTAATGCGCGACAAGAAGAATTCTGCACGATCAGCCCGATCTTCCGGTGAGTGATGCTTCTAACTACCGACGACGAAACAATTCTAATTATTTTTAGTTTTAAATTTGATTCGCTCTCAGAAGAAAACGGAAACGTAGTTGAAGTTCAATTTCTCCTACTAGGTATTACTTCTCTGAAACTACTGAATCAAATGGTTATTTCCCGATGTTTGTATGTGACAGAAAATCTATAGGATTAAAAAAATAGCAAATCGTGCATTTGCTATGGCCATTTAAAATTTGGTAATCTGGTAATCTGGTAATCTAACAGTAGTTTGTACAGTTGATATTCACACATCGAAGGAGTACCTTTTATTTACACAATTTGAATTATTGGGTATGTATGCCTTTTATTGGAGGTGTGAACATCCTCATTTGAATCCAATCGAGGACAAAGACGAGATTTGAAGCTTTAATGTATACCAATGGGATAGAACCCTATATTTAATGAGCAAACTAGAATTTCTATATTTTCTCAAATGTGTAGGCAACATACGAGTGTGAGTTTTTATCATTGATAGGTTCCTGCAATATTTTGCCTGGTGAAGACTTCAAAACAGTATTTTATAACGTTTCTACTAAAAACTATTTTACTACGGAAAGTAATTAATCGAGTGGCAAGATTTTCATTTTATAAGAAAATTATGAATATAAATAAATAAATATAAGTACATATAAGCGTCGTTTTTTATGCACATATCATGTTCTGCAAATTATTCTCAAGTCAAATATAATATAATTATCACTTAAGACAACTCAGCTCTCGAATACCCGTACATTAACAGTTAATTTAAATTTTATTCTGCATTTTATGGTAGCATAGAAAAAATTTAAAGGGACCTCACACTTTCTCATAGGAATTTCTGATATTTGGGATGCTCACAACTGTACTCTCGCTACAACGAGCCCGTCGGAAACGTTAATGCATCTGGAAGAGTGGCGGGCGTCGATAGTAATATGAGCAATGTCCTGTCATGTGACTCCCAATCTGGAGTCTTCCGTCTCCTCTTATCTATCCTATGACTATCTATGACGTCTCAGCAACTCAATTGAGCGCTCCTCTAGCTCTGTATTTTTTTCGAAGAAGCCAATGTTTCACTCATTATCGATGTATGAGTATATTCCAATATTTCTCGATCTCTGATCTTACTCAATTTAAACTAATCAAGAGATTGGTATTAAAGTAAAATGAGTCAAATCGTCAAAGTACTCATTTTTTGCATGTTCAATATTGCAATTTCCTTCAAAAAACATTTCCACACCCATAGCTTTAAAACTCTAATTTTGCTTGGCTGGCCTGGCCTTATTCGATTTTCAGAGCTTGGACTTTTTACTCGTAAGTGCACGTATCCGATTTTATACAAGCATTACGCTTCTTTGCACTTTTCTTTTTTGCCTTTATTTTTTTTTTTTTTTCTCTTCGTTCGCCGACAAAAACATCTATAGCATAACATTACTGTGTTGCATCGATGTCAAATTTACTCCCCTCACAACTTTACCGTCTCTCAAACATTTTATATATTTGCTATTCGAAACAGAAAGATGTCAACATCTATTTTCGCATGAGTGATTATCAGAAATTGGCAGATAAAAAAGAAACAAATAAAAGAAAAGACGAACACGCCATACATATTTATAAATACAAAACCTAAGATGAAGGGCATGTTCACGTCGGATAAAACATTCATCGTGGTTCGGTATGCGTCGTCTTGATCCAATTTGATTACATGTATGCGCGGCTCATTGAGATGGTTCAAATGGCTGTCTGTTTAAACGAGTACAGCCTTAGTTTTATTTCATAAAGCTTGAACAGATCTGAGATCACTTAGATGGTTTCCGTTTGATTGGCTTCCAATGAGTATGCAGATATCATTTGGATGTGTTTCTTTGATTGAAATCTTAGCGTTGTTTGGGACGATATAGTGTATACAGGGTGTTCTGGATGATCCACTAGACGGGAAAAAAACAATCACCTCGGGTAGGTAACGCCTATTTTTTCATGTCAAAAAAAAAATAAATAAAATAAATAAATAAATAAATAAATAATACAGGTCCTTATTCTTCTTTCTACAGATCTCTTATGAAATAATATACTCGTATAAGGAATGAAAACATATTTGCAAAACTAGTTTTTACAATAGTTTGTAACCGTGGTGTTGACATTTAATTCATAATATCCTGGATGATCGACTTTTCAACACAAGGATACGCAGTCATGGTTAGTGCTTATGGTTTCTGATAAGAAAGCCCAACGTGAAAATCTTTTGTTTTAGCAAAAGACGTTCGCAGCTACGAAGACATTTTACAATACGTAAGAAACCATCTAAATACCAGACTTAAACTGGAATTATGTATCTCTGTAGAGTTCTACATTCAGAAGGCAAGCAAGCATTCCATCATATATCTGTACAGGAGCTACAACCCAAGGACACAAAGAAGCAATTGAAATTCAAAAATTGCATTCTAGAAAGACATATTGCCGAAGACATTTTTATTGACCGGATTCTAAGGACGTATGAACCCCATTTTACCCCAATGTACCTGGACAGAAAGCAACCCCCGCTCAATGAAATGCAGATTTTTTCATAAGCTCATCATCAATGTGCGAACAGTCGTGACCCGACTTTTATTTGCAAATACTAGAAACATGTTTCCAGGCTACACATAATGGTTGTTAGTGTAATTACATATTTTTCCGAAAAATAAGACAAACTTTCGACATATTAATGTAAGGGCAACATTTACTTAGAAACAATTAAAGTATTTATAATTAAATCTCATTTGTTTCCATACGTGCATAAGTCTGTAAAATGTTATTTTCAATACGAATCAGAACAGGGCAGCGTAAGGCTTTCCTTAAAATCTCTGCGTCTCGAAGGGGTTGCATATCCGACCATGACTTTTATGAGAAAAAAAGTAAAAAGAAGTTTATAGTATCTAAGTTACGAAGATCATTATGAGAATTCAAATTTAAAATTTAAGGCTGAATAAATTCTTATTACATTTAAACGCAAATTGTAAACGATGTTTATTTACTTAGTAACTTAAATCGAAGCTGTCATTCTGTCTGCATTTGTTGATATTTTTGATTAGTATAGCCAGGAATTCATCCTGAATAAGCTTACGTTTGACTCGAAAAAACTTACAGACGACTATGCATCGAACAGTGGCCGATATTTATGCTCTCCCAAATTGATATATTTTTTGTCGGTCGCAAGAACTGATGCGCTGTTTTCATTGCTTGAAAAATTTTCAAACGAGCGATCTATCTGAATATAATGAATAATGAACACATTTTTTTTCTGATGAAATGATAATATCACTTAAATGATGCTACAGTACGGTGTAGACATACCATATGTCTCAAATCATTAAACTCTTTAGCTACTACCTTCAACTACGCTCCAGTAGGCGTTCAATGCGTTATCTACCTGGGTTGGAATTTATAACTCTTTAGCTCAGAGGGTTGGCATCTATGTCCCAGAGTATCTTAAGATGGATGTCGCTGAAAAGCTCGAAGTGCTCATCCTTATATCATTTTCTCCACAAGCAGTCAAGGCAAATGGAACCAAAATGCGCTCGAAGAATATTTCATAGAGCAGAACTGAGGTGATGGGTCTCCTTAGAGTTTCCTGATAAGCAAATAAAAAAAAAAAAAAAACTGCAATTGGAGCAAAGTGTCTTGATATATTCATTTGCACTCTTCATGAAATCGTCAGTTGTGGCGTATGTGACAATTTCTTGGCTTCAATGCCCACTAGTTTCTCATATTTGATGGTAGCGCTTAGGACTTGTCTAGAGACAACTTGTACTAACTGTCAAATTAAGATTCTAACTTCGAAGCAAAAAAGGTATACCTATTTGCAAATAAAATAAAATAAAACTGAAAGTTAAAACAAACACTATGTGTTCCCTATTATCATATCCGGTCACCCCCGCTCATTTGTGTCAACTTATCAAAATTTAATAATTTCTAAAAATATCAGCTTTTTCTGTTTAAGATTGGAAGCACTTGAATCTTGTCAGTAATACTTCTAAAGCAAATACTCCACAATTAGATTGATTGCGCGTGGAATGTTCTCGAATTCCTGAAATCACCCCTTTGTGCTTGTTGCAAGTAACTTTTCTTCACCATCGGTTGGTAGAAAATCGATCTGCAGGTGGATATTGAAGGTGTTCATACGATTATGTGTTATTTAATTCATTCGCATTCATTGCAATAGCAGAAAACATCTACAATGGATATATGCGCATGCGAATCCAAATATCTGTGTTTGTAGATATGCACAGATTGATTTAATCTTTTGATCCATTTATTTCAGTGCAACGTGAGAGGAAAATTGCTCGGCGCGATGTGCTTATATAAATTTAGCCGACTTCGTGTAGATGCTATTCTAGAGTCATTTTTACCATAATGCGGACAGATATAGATGCAATCAATGGCTCAAGTGGTTAATTGCAAGTTCGGGAGGAGAATGGTAAACCTGTGCACCTATGCTGAGGGGAAGCAGAATTTTCTTTAAAGCAACAATAAAAATATTCCAGATAAGATCGTTAGTCAATTTGCCGGAAGGTGGGCCAAGCAAAATGATTAAATCACGTGCAATCAGTCGTTTAATAGGTTTCTTTTGTATTGTCAAGGTCAGCAATGTTTGATGTTAGCAAACTGATCAAGTCCACCTTAAATTCTATATTTCTGTTTTTATCATATTTAAAATCTAATCAGTGTATGGATTATCTTGGCTATGTACTATAATATGTGCAACTACATACATATATGGTAAAGCGCACCACTATCCTGGTTCCATCCCTTTTGAAGCTCAGAATTTCCTTGATTTGTAACAGAACAGTTTTATACGTTGTTCGAAATTTACATTAAGTTTTGTGTTTGGCCTGGTGAACAGCCTAAGGCTATTACATCTGGATTATATGATTTTTTGAATTATTTGAATAAAAAAAACTACGTACCTAAGTATCATACCTATGGATTCAGAGCTGGATAAATCCCATGGCTTTCGAGTGACTTAAATTTTTTAAAGCAGCTCATATCCGTTTTATTCTAATATAATAGAATATAAAAACGTCATGATTTTTAATACAGTATATGAATTTTTTTTTATTATATTTCTTAATATGACGGTAATTATAATTTAAAATTTTTGAAAACTAGTCCAGCAGCATGAAAATGTATCATTTTCAATGAGGTTTTGGTGATAGTTTATGGTATATGAATAACGAATGAATTAAATACAAATGAAAATATTTTGTAGAAAGTGATTGATTTCAGAAGAATTAAAGCAATTGTTAAAAAAAAAGAATTGGAAAAGCTTTTTTGCTCGTGAATACATTTTCTTTTTTCCTAATTGTAATTTTCATTTGTTGTTTCCTTACCCTTTCAATTTTCCCAAAAACCATTCAACTATCTTTACAATTTTCTTATTTTTTGAATTTGTGCCTTTAATTACTGGGCTGTGACCAGCCACACACTGCCGGTTTGGTCCAGTGAGATGAATGTGAGCTTTGGACCCCTTATAGTTGTGTTAGTGTCACAAATTGTTTGATAGAGATTGGGGAATGATGCTGTCAAATATGCTCTGTTTCTCTTCTTAACACTTGACTCGAAGTCTTTGAGACCATAATGAAAGCACCTTTTTACAGGGAATCATTTTAAAGGATATTAGAACCAGGAATGCGTTAACTTCTATTTTCAGTTTATTCACTTAAGATACAAAGTTATCTTATGTATTGTAAAGCTTATACAAGGTTGTGATAATTAAATAAATGTTACAAAAATTATAATAAAATAAAATATATAGCATACGTACAAATCTTAAATTTGGTATATGTAGATACATTTATATACAATACTAGTATGCGAAAAAGAAGAAAAAAAAATTCAAAGATTTAAAATATAAGAAAGGAAATGAGAGAAGAAAAGAAAAAAATAGAAAAAATCGAAAGACCAGACATGGCGTTGCTATGAAAAAGAGAACTAGCGAGATAGGAAAAATTGCAATTTCTTTTTAAATTTTCCGATGTCACTAATTTCTTTCAAAAAAGGCGGTAGTGAATTCCGTAGTCGAATAGCAGCGATTGAAAATTGTCTTTCCGACATTAAACGAGGAAAACGTTGAAGTATCGTATTAAACAAGCTGATCTAGTTAAAGTCTTAAACTGGAATTTTTCATATTATTATTAGATAGAAATTTTAATGTATGTGTTAGCGCTAAAATCATCTGGATGCACCCATCAGATGTGATGATGTGCACATCAAATCGACAATTAGTCTAGACGCGCCATATCAGTGCAGAAACAAAAAGAAGAACAACATGGGCGAGCCATAACTAAAAAAGTAGACACTAAAATAATTTTTTAATACACAATTATATATTGTTCATTAGTTGAATTAAAGTTTATTAAAAAACCTGTATTGTATTAATTTGGCCCACACAACTTTAAAAATCTTTTATTGCAACGAGCACGATGGATCCTAACCCATTTGCTGCATCTTCAAAGGTTATGAGATCCCCAAAGAGTACTAGGTCGTCACGAAAGCCCTCTAATTCAAGTTCCCAGTTGTGCACAGCACAGCAGCTGATAATAAACACATGGTTATGTGCGACGACTGCGACAAATGGTTTCATTTTTCCTGCGTTGGAGCAACAAATGACGTCGAAAAACACGACTGGAGTTGCAAAAATTGTAACGTTAAGTATCTCAATTAAGTCGAAGACACTGCAATGAATGCGACCTCTACAAGTGCGAATGTAAGTACACTTGCCGACAAAATACCTACCCCCAATGCAGTACCTTCGATAGCTTCTTCTCGTCCCAGGTCCTCATCTTCAAAAGTTTCGTCTACTCGCCGACTTCAAATTGAACTTCAACGACTGGAGGAAGAACGTGCTCTACAAAACGAAAGCGTACGAAGAAGAAAAGCGGAAGCAGTTTGACCAGCAGTACCTTGAAAAAAAGTATTCGCTGCTACAATAACAAGCAGAAGAAGAAACTTCCTCTGTCGAAGTCGAAGATGTAGTGCGTATTTGTTTGGATGACATATGCAACTCGACACAAAAACACTCCACCGCATATATTCACAGTTCGTCGAATGTTGTTTTAACTCACATTATCCTAGAACCTTCTTTGCAGAGCAATCGGATCAAACACAAAACGTTGACAAGTTGAAGCTCGTTAAAACTGTTTCAGGAACACTATCACAACAGATGCAATAAATAGCGCTGCAACAACAGCTGCAAATACAGCATCGGCAACTGATAGATTAACACAAACGTCCACATTATCACTCTAGACAACATCTACAAGACGTACAATGCGAACCTTGTCAGCCCAACAGACAATGGTAGAAATGCATCCCCAACACCTGCGGTTGCAAATGCATCCACCGCCGCCGCAAGCCCAATACATACCACCGAGTTGCTCATACCCTTTTGAACAACATCTATTTGAGCAATCATTGGAACTTAAAAACACATTCATACGGTACAAGCCATGAAATGCAGCTTTACTAACAGGATCTGAACAAGCTTTCAACATCACACCGCAGTTTCACACATCTACTTTACTTGGCAAAAGCCAACTAGCTGCTCGTCATAATATTTCACAAGATCTTGATCCATTCAGTGGTAACCCAGCAAATGGCATATGCGACTATGAGCGAACAAACGAGCTATGTGGTTTCTCTGATCAAGAAAATGTCTCTCTGTTAAAAAGAGCCTTGAAAGGGAAAGCACTGGATGCTGTGCGTAGCATGTTGCTGCAATCCTCGTGTATCAAGCTAATAATTTCTACGTTGAAGATGCTGTACGGCCGGAGGGAGTTTGTTATCCGTTCTATGTTGCAGAAAATTCATTTTACGCCTTCGACGAAAGAAGGAAGATTAGAAAGCATTGTGAAGTTTTCTCTAGCCATTCAAAATCTCTGCGCTACAATAGAGGTTTCGGGACTTATGTCACACATGTGTAATCCAACACTGCTCCAAGAACTCATCGAGAAGCTGCCTCCAACCATTCGACTGAACTGGGGAATTAACCACCAGTCACTCGATTACTATACACTGTCAGACTTCAATGAGTGGCTGTATCGCTGCTGGTGCAGCAAATTGTATGACTATTCATTTCAACAATGTCATCAGCAAACACGAGCGCACGCCAATCAAGAGACCGAGGTCATCTACACGCGCACACAGGAATATCCAAAAGACCACAAAACTAAAAAACTACGCTACAAGCACTGACAATAGAATGCGCACACATAAAACGAGTCACGGCACCTTACAAACAAAGGCAACAAGTGCTGCGTATGCTCCTGAGATTGTCGGACAGTTGCAGACTGCCAGTATTTTCAGAGTTAAGTTCAAGCTCCAGATGAGCGACGATAAAAGAATATCGTTTTTGTCACAAATGTCTCAAGTCACATAATAATCGTTATTGTCGATCAAAGACATATTGTGGGATTAATGGATGCAGCTTCAAGCATCATAAACTGCTGCACAATCTATCGAAACCGTCAGCTCTTACGAAACCACAAGCAGATCAGTGATCCGACTGTTCTATATTACTATGTTCCAGTTTCGATCTTCTATGATGGATCAACGTCGACGTTGACGGACCAGGAAGTTGCCCATCCTTTATGCATGAAGTGGATAGCTAACGCACACCGTTTTAAAGATAACTCGAAATAGCTCGATGTTAACATATCTGGGATTGGTAATCAGGCAAAAGAGTACTATTTAGACAACGTTTAACGAATCTCTACCGACGCATTCATTGATGATGGACGAGATGATAAAATTGTATCCACATTTGAAGAATATTCCAGTGACGTCCTGTGACGCAATCCGACCTCGGATTCTAATTGGGCTAGACAACATGGGTCTCGGATTTGCCACGAAATCTATTGAGGGACCTAATCACCAGCCGTTTGCATCAAAGACTCGTTTAGGATGGGTCATATATGCCCCCCCTGGTGCAAGTTAGTCAGTTTCTGCTATCAGTCCTGTAGCTCACTACAGCATTCATGTGTGCGACTGTAATAGCATTGGTGATAATGATCTACAACAAGTGGTAAAAGATTGCTTTGCCTTAGAAAGTCTTGGTACTGTTCAACCGCAAAACGTCCTCGTTTCTCTTGATAATCAACATGCTCAGGATCTACATCATCTTACAACTGAGCGTAAACAAAATTGCTTTGAGACAGGTCTTCTCTGGGGGTTCGATGACATCCAACTACCCGACAACCGAAAGATGGCTATGCGACGATTATTGTTCATTGAAAAAAATAATGATGCGCGATTCAGGACCGAGGTCTATACTTGATGCAAAAATTTTGTACTACCTGTCCAGTGGCTATATCTGAAAAATTTCAGCTGAATAATATGGGATGCTGCAGCGCAGAGTTTCTCTAATCTATTTCCTACTTAAAGGACCCGACCAACTGACATCACTTACGTCAGTGCTTGCTAGATTTCGGGAAAGAAAGGTTGGTATTTGCGGAGACATTCGTGAGATGTTGCATCAGGTCTTGATCCGTGAAGCCGATTCCGGCTCTCAGCGGTTTCTCTGGCCCAACGAGCCATCACGAGAACCAGATAAATATGTGATGACTGTGATGACATTCGGTGCCACATACTCTCCCAGTAGTGCTCAGTACGTTAAAAATCTGATAGGTTCGCTGGAAAATTCCCTAGAAAAGCGATATCTATCATCCAAAGCGTTGAAACCGAAGATGAAGCAATCTAACTAGCAAAAAATGTCAAAGAGATTCACTAAAGAGCTGGATTCAAAATTCGAAACTGGATGTCCAACTCAATTGCCGTTATGAGCACTATGGAAGAGAACGCCAAGGACGAGGTTAATTTGAACATCGGTACAGAATCTGAGGTTGAGAAGGTACTGGGTATATGGTGGTGCACATCCACCGACAAATTTACATACACAATATAACGATTTGCTGTCCGGAGATAGACGTCCAACGAAGCGAGAACTACTTCGTACTATGATGACAATGTTTGACCCCTTGGGACTACATACTCGCGAACTTCTTCATTTACGTGAAAATTATACTATAAGACGTATGGCGATCAGATGTAGACTGGGACGACGGTATTGGCGATGCAGAGTTCCAGAAATGGATAACTTGGCTGAAAGTTCTTCCGAGTATAGAAACTGTCCAGCTACCGAGGTGTTACCTAAGGATCACGTCCGTCGGAGGTTTCAGTGAGATTGAATTCAAACATATGTTTGTTGATGCGAGCGAGAGGAGGCTTTACTGCAGTTGCGTACTTCCAAATCGTGGATGGAAGCCAAATCGACTTTTCCCTGGTAGCCGTTAAAACCCATGTAGCGCTTCTGAAGCAGCTCTCTATACCGCGAATGGAGCTACAAACTGCCATTCTTGTGTCAAAGCTGGCTAACTGTATTCTAAAGGGACACTCGATTAAGGTCAAGAAGCGTTACTTGCTGGATTCGATCTGATAACTGGAAGTATATTCAATTTGGAGCATTTCGCATCAGCGAAACTCTGGAAACAACTGAAATTTCAGAATGGAAATGGATTCCATCTAAATCTCATCCGCGTCCTGATTTTTCTTCTGCAAGTCGATGGTTGAACTGACCAATATTTCTGCGAGAAAGACAAGAGAATTGGCCAAAGTCGAAGATCCATATCTTGACAAAAATACTTTCAAATCATTCATGTCACCGGACAGGAATGCGCTCTGAAGAGGATACGCATCGAGGGCAAATACTACATTCAGAGCATAATTCAGATTGGATACGGCTAGTTCGGACTACTGCTAGGAATTTGAGGTATGTAAACAATCTTAAGGCTAAAGCGGCAGACAGGCTGTTTCAGACGGGGCTCATTAAACAGCGTGATATTGACAGTGCCCAAAAGTATAAAAAGTGCAAAAAAGCACAACAGGAAGTATACCCCGATGAGTTCGCTGTCATTGAAGCGAATCAACAACGCATATAAAAGAGCAGCCATCGTTACAAATTCTCACCTTATATTGATGAAAACCGAGTCCTACGAGTCAAAGGCAGAATCGACGCTTGCAAAGCACTTTGTCAATCTGATGTGAAACGACCAGCCATTCTGCCAAGAAACCACCATATCACGTCACTTGTAATCCGAGAGGTACACACCAGGTATCATCACTGTAATCACGAGATAATTGTCACGACTACGAGCGGCGCTTAAGGAAGGGCTTAAAAAATGCCAGCAGTGCAAGAATAAACGGACTTAACCGCAACCTCCAATAATGGGAGAATCCCCGGCCGCTGGACTCGCTGCATATTTTCGACCCTTCTCGTACGTGGGTATTGATTACTTTGGACCAATCATCGTTACTGTTGGAAGACGAGCTGAAAAACGATGGGGTGTTTTAATAACCTGTCTGACTGTTCACGGAGCTCACATCGAAGTGACCCATACACTTACCGCCGACTCGTATATAATGGTTATTCGCAACTTCATCACTCGGTTAGGCATTCTGATTGGGATATTCAGCGATCAAGGAACTAACTTCAAGGAAGCAAGTAAAGAACTCGGCGAAATGCTTCAGAGTATGGACCAAAATAAAATCGCCAAGGAGTTTTCTAGTGCCGATACGAAATGGACATTTATACCACCACTGTATCCGCACATGGGCGGTATCTGGAAGAGACTGGTTCAATCTGTGAAGAAGGTCCTAGCTCAAATCTCGTTACCCTGGAATCCCACTAATGAAGTTCTCCGAAATATGCTGACGGAGGTTGAATACATGCTAAACTGTAGACTGTTGACCTACGTTTCAGTTAGTGATGACAACTGTGAAGCAATTACTTCGAATCATATACACCTTCGATCTTCAAATTTGTCGAATCAACCTGCGCTATTTAACGACGATGTAGCAACGATTCGCCAAAATTGGCTTATTTCGCAGAAGTATTCTGATGTCTTCTAGAAGCGATGGGTGCAGGATTACCTTTCTTCTTTGACCAAACTTACTAAGTGATGATCAAAGTAGGAGACGTCGTCGTTATCGTGAACCCAGGTAATCCCCGTAACTGCTGGCCTAAACGGAAGGTGATAGCAACAAAATTCGCAAAAGATGGACAGGTTCGTTGGGCTACTGTGAGAACATCTCATGGTGTATATGGGTGACCTACGGTCAAACTGGTCATGTTAGGTGTTGGAGCGCCAGAAGAAGTAGGTAGAACCAAGATTGGTTATATCAGAGGGAGTGTTATAGCTAAAAACATTTGGATGCACCCATCAGACGTGAGGACGTGCACTTCAAATTGATTATTAGTCTTGGCGCTCGATAAGAAAAAAAAGGAAGAACGTGGGCGAGCCATAACCAAAACGGGAAATACTAAGAGAATTTTTTAATACACAATTATATATTGTTCATTAGTTGAATTAAAATTTATTAAAAAAAGCTGAATTGTCTTAGTTTGGCCGCCACAGTACGCAACTTAATGAAATTTTGAAAAGTCATCTCAATAAGGTTTTTGACAGATGTCAAACGTGGTCATACTTACGCAAGGTGTACACATATCAAATAATACTATTAAAAGCGCCTTGGAGCTTTCTCTTTCTAACAGAGCTAATGGATTTCACATCCATGTGTGAGAACAGGAATGGCTAAAGATTTTGCAAGTATTATTCTCGTTTTTAGCGGTGCAAATTTTTGAGCTTTCCATAGCGTTCGGAAAATACCAAAGGTCTTACCTACAGTATACTCTTGGAGAACCCCTCGGGTCAACGAAAGGAAATCTGTTAAAGCGTTATCAATAGATACAGCCTGTTTTCTAACACTGAGGTACGACGAAGTAAGATTCGTTGCAAACCGAGAAAAGTTGAATGAATCGCATAGGTTTTGCCGAGTACTGCGTAGTTGACCGTGCCGAAAGCTTTGGAAAATTGCAACAGGGTCAAGGAGGTGACATTGTATGCATCTAGCCTTGATCTTACTATATGTCCTCTTCAACTCTAGTTAGAGCGGTAGTACAATTGTGCTTGGGACTAAAGCCAGATTGAAATTGAAACAGATATGCACTTAGTCGTTTTGCATAAGACGTTCACAAATTTTTGAGAGAAAAGGCATTTTTTGGAATTGGTAAAATTTTTTCCATTTTCCATTGATGAGGGAATATATGTAACTATAACTGTATTCATAAGGTGCCTGATATAAAGCAATAAAAAAGAAAGAATGGCTTTAAAAAAAGTTGGATGGATTTCGTCAGCACTGCATTCGATTTAATAGAGAGAAAACTTTCAAGAATATCCAAGTTATTAACTCCGATGAACTCAAAAGGCGTATCTGTAGAGTGCACAGTATTGTAAGCGTGATAACTTTGTTCAGATACGACCTTAGAGAGGGGAAGAGCAACAAAATTGCGCTGCTTACCGATCCCTAACTCTCTCAAATTCTTCCAGAGCTTACGTCTATCTGATTTTGCCCCTAAACATCTAGAAAAGAATCGACCTGCCTAATTTTGAGAACGACCTTGTTCCTAAGAGAATTGTAGAAATTATGAATTATCATAATCCGAAAGCGTTTCTAATTTTGATAGGCCCGATTATGTTGATCTATGAGTTGTTGTAAATCTGCTGAGAACCAGGGTTGTGATGCATTAATTACCTTTCCTATGTTGATTGGAACGTGGGTTTTAAAGAGGTTGTTTTTGTGACTGTTAAGAAAATCTACTTCCTCGTCTGGTGTAAGCATACGATAAATGGAGTTCCACGGTATTAAACACAATTCTCCCTCTAAAGCCGGACCGTTTACATTTCTAAAGTCCCTATACTGATACCTTGATTGAACCGGACCACTGTCAATAAAGAAATACTACGTAAGGAATATGAGATTCCACAGATTTTTTCATATCTGTCACAAAAATCACATACTATATAGTAAAGTATTTGGCGACTGGGTAAATAGAGTGGGGTTGGTTTTGTTAACGAAATCTGTTAGTCGCTCATCAAGCTATTGAGATCACCGCAGAAGATTACATTGGTTGAGCTAATGGAGATTTCATATATAGATCTATTAACAGTACCTATAAGAAGACTTTTCAAGCTGCATTTAAAATTCAACAAATAGGTATTCAATAGCGGAATCAATAGGCGATAAATATTTCCATCTACAAGGAATTCCGTCTCAGACGTACATTGCCACACCACCACCCGTATCACGATTATACCTATCTGTGCGAAAAAGTTTATGCCTTTTATAGAGTACATTTGATTATTATTAATTTGATCTTTATTAATTGTCAAAAACCATGTTTCCGATACACAGACTACATCTACTATGGATTCCTCAAAAATATATCTAAATTCGTCGATTATTGGTGAAAAGTGTAGCAAAAGAGTGACATGGAATATCTTAATAAAAATATAAAAACTTTCAAAAAGCAGAGTAGGACGAAGATACTGAAACTGAAGATCCTGACGGATAAAAACCTTAACAACTACCTATGATATGTAGAATGAAAACCAAAGTCGCGAACCGGCACAATCAATTTCTTTGACTTAGAGCCAAATTATTGCTTCAATTTTTCAATGTCAGATTATAGCTGCTCAATTAACATCATGACTAGTAATGATCAGAGAGCTTTTTATAATTAGCAGACGTCCCAAGGATTGTCCTTGTTCGTGTCGATTGAACACGGTTAGCACGTGAGGTGCAACATATTCACATGTAAGGTGGATACAAAACTGAATTTCAAGTTCACGACAACTTATACAAAGTTTCGGTAGCTTATATATACGACCGAAAAAAATCAATATAAATGCAGAAGATAGTATAGTTGTAAGACATTGGGCATGTGATGATGTACGCGCACACAATCTTTATCATTTATACATTGTATTTCCTCAACTAGAATCCAGATTTGGTAACTGGTGACTTATCCAATTATCTAATCCAATAAAGTCAAGCCGTTGAAAAACAGAAGCGATATATAATATATGCAAAGAATCCTTACTTAGATGAAAATAAATTTAAACAGATTTAAACGCCGTCAACCCTAAGCGACCCCTAATATTTAAAAAAAGGAAAAAGAAACTACCTAACCCGACAGAGGTAAACGAGATAAGACAACAGTTTTCTATGTCGTCTTTAAGGGCACAAATAAGAAGCTCCTAGGCATGATGCAGAAATTGTCATAAATTTCATGATTTATTTTTTTATTTTTTTGACACGAAAATTTTATTTAATTGAGTTGATTACTTTGGGCTTATGCAGGTAAATAGTGCACGAATGTTAGAGAAAAGTTGCCGTGTCCCCATCGTCGTCCTTACCATCAGAGAGATTGCATCACATTGATGCAGCTTGTTACCAATAGAATCCTATGTTTTAAGTCTTTGTAAATTCATTGCAAGAAGAGGAACACCGGTTGAGATACACAACGAAACTTCAAAAGGGTTTTGAATAAAAAAATAAATATGCGGAAGTTTACTAAATCATCAAACAAGTGGTATTTCATTCCACCTACCACGTATATGAACTAAGTTGAGGGCCGTTCGGATTAGTAAAATGTCCTTTTTACAGTATATTACCAGTCGGAACAATATAATATATATAACCAATGAACAGCTATACAGTTTTCTAAAGTCAGTGGAGGCGACATAAATTTAATTCAATTAACCTATGTACATATCTAAAATATAAGTAATGAGGGAGATGAAGCTCTTGCTAAACCACTTCTAAATTAATAAAATCAGTGGATGCGTTTTTGGAAGATGTTTTTTTTTTTGAAGGTGCTGAAGTATCGCACGATAGTTCGCAATTTGTTTCTGCAGACTTCTGAATAAGGAGAATTTATCAACCCCAATCGGACTATCTAAATGATTTCAATCAAGCTGCCGTGGTGGAAAAAGCAGATACAGTCATCATCGTCAGAATGGTTTGGAAAAAGGGAAGGTACTAGATATGGTCATCAATTCAGATAGCGAGGAAAGCATATCAGTGATATGAATACAAACAGGAATTTATGTGAGATCGATGTTAAAAGTAACTGTTTTCTGCAAAGTAGCCAATAGAACTGAGAGCCGTTCTACCGCGCTAGTTTCTATGCTGTAACAGCAAATGGTAGTTCTGGAGCTTTAAACACTAAAATTACAGCTGGCAGATACAAAAAAAAATCGGAAAAACTAATATTTAACAGAAAAAAAAACTATAAAACTATAAAAATTTGTTAATAAACAATTAAATTTTATTATTATCCTGTAAAACATTCCAAGCTTTGGATTTGAGTCTAAAGTTACATAAAGCAAAAATTTTCAAAAATTGTTTTAATTCTTTTACCTCAAATTACTAATTTCATTAGTTGGGGCGTATTTTTTTTTTTTTTTTTTTGATGTTTAGAAATATGCAAGTTAAATATGACGACGTTAATTTTTATTTACATACAATAACATATTTATTTATTGGAATATTTATTTTTGTCAATGTCATTTAGGTTTACTCACAAGAAATCTGCATACAACTTATTGGTATGGACTAAGGAACGCATGCTCACGTAAGAGGAAACGCAATTAAATGTATCTCTATCGTCTTAATTTATTCATTAAATACATACATATGTATATATGTGACCGTGTATGCTCATGACGACAGTCCTCTTATGTGAAGACAGTTGTTACGTCAGACTTGGACATCACTACCAACTAAAATTATATTTTGTGGTTCTCAATAAAAGTGAAAGTTTCACCATTCGAAATTTTCGTATCATGTACTTGCAACCAACCTTGTTAAACGACACATACGAGTATTCCATGTCTCATGTGCCTCCCCTTAGTGGCATCACGCTCCTCTTTGCTGTAAGAACTGGCAAAAGCAAAAATGAAAAAAATATTTTGTTTTTCTTGTCAGATTATCCACATCTGAGTTTTCTTAGGAAAATTCATTTGCAGACGACCATCAGTACGACAGTAAGAGTACGTCTTTAGATAATTTATTTGCTGAAAACTCCAAAAGTATTTTGCAAAGATTGCATTTAACATTCAAGAGATAAGTCTTTTTGAAGATGCAGGCAGGTGAGCGGAGCATAATTGTTATTAACACGTCCACTATAGTAGTCGTACCAATGCCATCTGGGACTACGAGAAACTAAACTAAAACAAGAAAAGATCTCCTTCCCCATTTCTTAGCACTTTTGCGGTTTTTGTTATTAAGTTTTCCACCTGAGTGCGATACGAACAACGCGCACAGTTTGTTGATTTATTGCAGTCATCGTTGAGGTGAGAAAATCGCATATATAATTACATTCGTTTTGTGTTTATTTTTTCTTTTTTTTTTATCAAGTTAGTTATTCAAATAATAAACATATATAAATACATATCTAAAAAGAGAATAGGACAGATATTTGATTACGGTTTGTGGGGAATTGTTAGAAACACTGGGAAACATATTGAAATACTAGTCTCCAGCTTAATATGAGCACATGATAACCTTCAGTTTTGTTTCACCTTATTGTCTTTCAAAGTATTACATCTTGTTTTATGAAATATGTTTATTCTCTAATTCTCTATTACAATATTTAATTTATCAAAAAATAAAATTTTTGTAATTATTCTTGCACACACAAAAATTAATTTAGAAAAAAAATGGTGGAAATTAAATACCGGCCAACTTTTTGACTAAAAATCTTTATAACGTTATTTCAACTTACATATTTTGCAGATCATGTATTTAAATAGTTCTTAGTAAAATTGGATGATATCAACTGTTAAATTTAAATTCAACAAATAAATGTTTGTACGCTCCAGGTCTCATTATATCTCTGATACTTTCCTATTTTTTTATAATAATCCCTTATGGGGTCTGTTCTTAATGTCCATCTTAGGTTATGATAAACTCCGCATAAAGTCCGCAATCCTTCTGATTTGGCAACTTTGTACATGTATACATTCAACATTCCCTCATAAATAAAATAATAGTAAAATAATTTATTCAAATACATAGTATTATTAAAAAAATATTTTGAAGTGATCGAACTTGATGGAGGAATATTTTGTACTTTTCATCGGTGGAGCTTTAAACAAACAAGTCGAGGAACAGAAATATCAACGAAGATTAACGAAAAGAATTTAGGATGAAGATCTCAAATCTCAACGCTTAGTTTATCAGCTAATGCTGATATAATAATACCTTAACCTATTGCCTAATCAGTAAATGCATATCATATTTCTACCACTATAAAAAGACAAAGGCCACATACGAAACTGTAACAATTTTAATCAAACTCGATGTGAGTCAGTGTGGCTTTGTGGGAGAACGTATAATGCGATTCAAAGTTTACGGATAACGATGAAGAAACTGGAAAAGATATGCGTGTTCATTAATTTGACAAAACCATTCTATAGAGTTCCCAGAGGTTTTATATTGACGACGCTTAGAATTCAAAAAGTATCAAAGAAAGATATCATAGTTTATTATGCTATATCTAATATATCCGACGTTAAATCTTATTATTATTATCTTAACAAATTAATAGAAATTGTTAAGCAGCTATATTTTTTCTATGGAGACAAGCAAATAAGCTAATGTGGTGATCCAATTCGGATCAATGCTATATCTTCGAGCCTCGGCTGCAATAAGGCAATAATTGCTATCCCAAAGCGATTTGATGAGCTTCTTTGAAAATGGCAGTTCCAGCTATTGCGTTCATAGGTATAGATTTACGTATATACGTAATTATATTTCATTTATGTTACTTTCTATCTCACGCGATTATTCTTATCTAGTTCGTCTCGTAAATCATTGTTTTCTAAAGTTTTTTTTTCTTTTATTGGGTCTATAACTTCATGCGGTTTGCTAAGAGATGGGGTAACTTGTATTATTCCATTGGAACATGCGTTGGAAAGCTACTGTCGTTGTAGGTCATTTCAGTATATGTCATTCATTTGAAGCGTGAACAACAATAATTTTTTTCCACTCAAATATGTCGAACTTTGTGCCTGAAAAAGTGTTTTTGCAGGGAGTTCTTCTTCATTACTTTAATATGAAGAAAACTGCTGCCGAAAGTCATCGTATTTATGGTGAACATACGCTAGCTGAGCGAACGTGCCAAAAGTGGTTTGCACGATTTAAAAGTGGTGAAGACGATGAACGTCCTGGGTAGCCAAAAAAGTTTGAAGATGAAGAACTGGAAGCATTACTCAATGAAGATTGTTGCCAAACACAAGAAAAGCTCGCAGAATCTTTTGGTGTCACTCAAGCAGCCATTTCAAATGCTTAAAAGCAGCTGGATATATTCAAAAGCAAGGAAATTGGGTTCCACATGAACTCAAGCCGAGAGACGTCGAAAGGCGGTTTTGCATGTCCGAAATGCTGCTGGAACGCCGCAAAAAAAAGTCATTTTTGCAACGGATTGTTACTGCTAATGAAAAATGGATCCATTACGACAACCCCAAGTGCAAAAAATCATATGTGAAACCCGGCCAACCAGCGAAATCAACGGCAAAGCCGAATATCCATGGCGCGAAGGTAATGCTCTGTATTTGGTGGGATCAGATGGGTGTGCTGTATTATGAGCTGCTACAGCCGGGTGAAACCATCAATGGACAACGCTACCGAACACAATTAATCCGTTTGAAGAGATCAGTAGCTGAAAAACGCCCGGAATATGCGACCAGACACGAGGCAATAATTTTCCATCATGACAACGCTCGGCTCCACGTTGCTATTCCTGTTAAGAACTATTTGGAAAACAGTGGATGGGAAGTCTTACCCTACCCGCCTTATAGCCCAGACCTTGCCCCTTTTGACTACCATTTGTTCCGGGCGATGCAGAACGCCTTCATTGAAATAGGGTTCACATCAGAGGAGAATATCAAAAAATGGCTTGATTCATTCTTAGCTGCCAAGCCGGCGCAGTTCTTTTGGGATGGGATCCACAAATTGCCAGAAAGATGGGAAAAAGTCATAGCTTCAGATGGGCAATACTTTGAATAATACTATTGTACATGTTTTTCTTAAATAAACGTTCAAATTTTGAAAAAAAAACCGCACGAATCAAATTACATACCCAATATATGTACATAGGTACATCTCCTCTCCTTTCTGGGATTTTCATTGTATGTATGTAGCATATATGCCTATATATATAATTTCTCGGAATTTTGTCGAATGCTTTCTTAAGATTGATAAGACCGATATGTAGTTTTCCTGCATATACTTATCATTGTCTCTAACTTTTCAGGCGATCGAAAGTTGACTTGCAACCCACAAAACCTTAGAAAGGCTACTCGTATATATTCACGTTCAATTACAAATGTACATATGTATGTCACCATAAAAAAAAACATTTTGAATACAAAATGGCTATTATAAACGAAATGGTTTAACTCGAAATGACTGCTTTTTGCTTGAAAACAGTTTTTTAAACTTTGTGCCCATTAGCCTATATGTAGCATCACGCGCTGTTTCCATAAACATCATTGGCGCAGGTAATGTTTTTTTGAGGCTTTTCGGATTTATGCGAAGAGTCTTGTTGGTCATGTTCTCTACAACTGAAAGAAAAAAATTGAAATTCTGTCGGATCAGATCTGTAATTCTGTAGTAATTGCACATCCAGGAATTCAGACTCTTAATCAAACTTGCATGGCTTAAGCTTTCGTTGTTAGTTTGTTTCATTTGTCTCCATTGAAAAGGTTATTTATAAAGCTCTTCACAAAAAATTCTAGCACATCTGTTGGTAGACTTTTGGACTAATTATCAAGGCAGAAATGGGACGACTTGGGCTAAGACTCCCTAACAGAAGCGGTATCTTGTCCATCTTGGAACACTCTTGGAAGTTTTTGCTAACTTGTAATCATAACAGAAGCGGTATCTTGTCCATCTTGGAACACTCTTGGAAGTTTTTGCTAACTTGTAATCGATAAATGGCTTTTTTGTATAGATTATCCCTAATCAACACAAACATGGATTAATTTGGTGCATACATCCAATGCCTTGGAAAGAATTTTCTGCTTTCCAGTACTCTACTTTAGGCAAACGTCGAAGTGACTAATGGCTGACGGAACCAACGTTTTCGATAGTTTGAGTAGTTTTAGCAACTCAAACGCCTGGATTAACGAAAATCCAACGCCACTAATAAAGTTCAATTTCAATAAAACCCAATTGTCTAATATAAGTCACTGTTGAGAAACGGTCTATTCCCAACGATAGTTTAGTACAGTTCTTGATTTGCGTTTTTTATAGATTGAGTCACCATTTACGACAAGCAGAGAAATACTGCGTTATAGTCTTTTCTTCCCAAGACTTTCAATGGATTGACTTGGTTTGAGTCTTATGATAGACTTTGCTTTCAGTTGCTACGTGTTTTAATTTTTATGTGTAAGTATAAAATTCGTCTTCTTTGCTGCATAGGATTGTTTAACCCAATCGGTTTAAAGATTTCATATAGCTCATTTTTTTTATAATAATATAATAGTAAGCAAAAATAAAAATCTCAGTTAGTAAGATATTTTATTACCTATGTACATGTACATATATAGTATACATATAGTGTGACCAGATAAGAACAACGGGAAAAAGAATTTAAATAAAACAACGGTGTGAGATAAATACGGTAATTGATTCTGACTTTATTTTGAAGGAACGTTCATGCCATTATGTGTGGAATAGCACATCATTCAAATGACCCCCTCAACTTCGTTTGCAGTGCTTTAAGCGGTCGGTCGAATTTTTGACGACTCGGTTCAAATATGTACGGCATTATTCCGGCAATAGCGTGTTAAATGTTAGCCTCTAGCTCGTTCAAAGTGGTTGGCTTGTTAGCGTAGACTAAGGACTTGACATAGCCTCAGAGAAATATACCATATGGTAATTTCGATAATATTTTTTTAATAATTTTCAGACGTTCGACAAGCGTCAAAGGATGCATGATGAAATGGCAAACCTTACTGAATATTTTGACAGCTGGATGTTATTGGTAATTTTGATAGCTGCTGAAACATAACAATTGGAAAAACTATCATTGCTATCTTATCACCCGTTATAAAGCGTGCTATTTGCCGAACTTATCACTTAATTGTTATAAATTGTTGAAAAGTTGGTGATAAGTAATTTGATGAAAATCGTTATTTATCGATCTCGATGAGATTTATCTCATTACGCATGTTCGTCACAGGTTAAAATGCAACTCTCATTACTATTTGAGGATCAAAATATATTACATTCTAATACGTTACATTTTGAAAAAAAAAAAATTTAGAGAACTAAACAAAATCTAAAAATACAGCGAAACAATTACAAAAAAAAAATTAAACAAAATCCATGCGAAATCCTTTCATCATGTCCCGCTGTCATGTACACCTCACTTTGTTGTTTTTCGCGCACCACAGCAAATAGTTACCTGCTCTCTCAAATGTGCGTCTACCGAAAGGGGGCCAGAGGCATTCAAAAGTCATGTACACCTTTCAGATTACTGAAGTTAAAGTTATAAAAACCCCAAACAACAAGCGTCCATCAACCAATGAAATTCCCCCATAAACTGTTGAAGGCAAAAAACAACTATCAGTTGCAGGAGAGAAGAATCATTAAAAACATCGCCATCGTCTACGTTAAAGCCCTTTAGAACGCTGCGCAGCTAGTACTTGAGACGTAGAAGGAAAATACATGGAAGAGAATTTTTAACATCTACGGGAAATTTTTAAATTCTTTACAAATACATACAATACTACTCAAACGAGTAGATACTTCCATCGAGTGATGACTTCAGGTGAATCCTTTTCGTTTACTGATACTGCCGCTGCAATTACTTTACGGGTGGCTGATACATAACAAAGGCAAGAGTACCAATTGCAATGACCTTGCAAACTGACCCTTAGCTAGAAGCAAAAATGACGTTTGTTCGCCTGCTACTTGAGCCCGAAATGAAAACTAGGCTACTACAGAATTTTTTCTAGCATCGTACTACAATGCAATGTTGTGGTTGTATTTATTAGGCGGCTGTAGCACAAATGAATCTCATTATACTTCGGTATACACCTCTTATGTCTTCTTTTGCGGTGTAGTTACTCTATACCTCTGAGTATAAACAATCCGACGATTGTCCGTAAATTTATTTATAATTTTTCGATTCCTCTGAGAAGGGGCTATCTAGCTGAGTACTAGCAAATTACTCGTACTAGCCCAGCCGAATAGATATATATTGATAATGGGATTCTTTGATGAAGAGGCCTCATCTAGATCAAAATTGTATATACATACTATATATACTCGTACATATAAACATGCGAATATAGTGTACGTCTTAAACCAATCCCGTTGAGACTAAACTTAATTATTTTGAATGATCACTGTGAATTGTTAGTTAGATATGGAACTCACTTTATTGTATACGTACATACGATATGAACGAGTTCTATCCTTCAGATTTAAGAGGGTCCTTGTCGAATAACGAAGAATAAATTCTATAGAAGATATTCCCCAAGACATGGTTGCATAATATGTTGTTACTCGTATATGCGAAAATCGCTTACATACACAATGGCTCGAATACTGAAATAGGCCAATGATTATACAGGTGTACACAAAAAGCTACTTGTGGCTACTGTATTTATGTCTACAGTTACTTAGTGAGTTTCTGTTTAGTAAAAGAAGTTGGATGAATTTTTTTTTTTTTTTTTGACTTTCTTATCGTTAATTCGTACCTTCGGTTTGTGCTCGGTATCCAAGGATTCTAAACACAATGTGAAGTTAGGAAATTTAGGCTTATTGCCATCATCGGCGAAGAGTCGAAATGTGACCGCCATATGTAAGGATAACTGGCTGTCCCTGGTAGGGGGGAAGATATGGGGAATATCAGTGTTATAGTGCAGATCAGTGAGTGCCCCTTCATCATTAGTAAAGTTGAGAGTGATTAGGTTTAATGTTGTCACTCTAAGTCTGTAAGTAAATGCACTGAGAAATGCGAGGAAGTTTTTATCGCATTGGTTTGCAAATGTATTGAAATAAATTGCTAAGAGAAAATGTAAATAAGAATAGGAAGTTAATGTTCTTCTTTAATGGCTTTAAGTCGCCTGACACCGATAGTTGTTACCCAGTTATGCTACAAAAAGATATAGACCAGCTGCTGGCAACTCTGGCATACATACAGAATCCTTGGTGAACAGTGAGTGCGGCCTTTAAACCGAATTGGAAAGGAGGACTACTCGCTCACCAAGAGTTTCAGACCTATATGTCTTACTTCCTTCATGCTGAAAAGCATCGAAAGAATGGTCGAGATCCATATGCGCATACCGCCTTGGGAATTCATCTTCTGTCGGCGATTTAACACGTCCACCAACGCGGAATATCCTGCGAGAGTGCACTTCAGAATATGGTAGACAGAATTGAAGACGCACTCGACAAAAAGGAATACGCCTTGGGTATTTTCATCGACGTTCAGGGTGCTTTCGACAACGTAACTTTTGATGGCATGTGGAACTCGGCTAGACAACATGGGGACGAGTCACTGGTCTTGTAAATAAAATAATACTGGTGAATTGGATATTGATTTCAGATGCTGGCTGCGGCCAATGTGTGGTGGCGGGTGTAAACAGGGGCTGCCCGCAAGGCGATGTTCTGTTTCCACTACTATCGTGCATTTTGGTCGACTAACTGCTCAACACTCAACTGCTCAATAGTTCCAACGTCTATGCACAAGTATACGCGGATGATGTAGCTGTTCTGTCTGTTGGATCGTATCTAACGACTGTCTGCTCCAAAGCGCAGGCAGCCCTAGACTTGATCGATGGCTGTCATACTAGTAATGGGCTTTTAGTCAATCCTCTAAAAGCTGAAATAGTTCTCTTTACGAGAAGGTAGAAGCTGCGTGATGTGACTCAATAAAGGCATTACTATCCAATTCTCCAAACAAGCTTAATATTTGGGTGTTATCCTGGACAACAAATTTCTCTGAACTAAAAATGTTACGTCGAAAGCATCTAAGGCGCTATTGGCCTTCTGGCAATGCAGAGGAGCTATCGGCAATACATGGGGTCTGTCACCGAGAAGGGTCCTTTGGTTCTACACGGCTTTGATAAGATCAATTATATCCTATGGGTCGGTTGTCTGGCGGAGTAAACTCTCGCGAAAGTACGTGATTGCAGACTTTACAAGACTCCAAAGAACGTTTTGTTTCGGATGCATGAGAGCTTTTTCAAGCCCTCCTGGCTCCGCTCTAGACGCATTGATGAATCTGCCTTTCCTTGATATTCATACCATGGGCTGCACTCTCAAATGGTCCTGGGTACAATACAACACGCACTGGAGCTTCGATGACTTTGCGCGCCGGCTTTCTTATGACTCCGGTCTTATGGACATGTCACCCGATGCAATGACAGAAGTTTACGCAATCCTGATGGTAGCGAGCTATGTTGCGGAGAACCGGTAGAGGAAGCGAAGCATCCTACCGGATTTAAGTTTCGCTTAAAACTTTGCTAGACCCTCTTACGACTTCCAAGCTAGTGCGAGAATGCAAGAGATCAATGAACACAGTCGTAAGGTTAAATCCAATGACCTTTGTCTGGGTCCCAGGTCCCAGTGGGATCAAAGGATATGAAATCTCCGATGAACTTGCCAGGAAAAGTTTAGAGGAGAGTTTTTCAGGACCCGAACATACGTTGGGTCGGTCTGCGTCCTTCGTTAAGGCTTCCATCGGCAGTTGAGCCTCGTACGAGTACAACTACAGATGGCACAGCTCCGCGGGATGTAGGCAGACCAACCGAATGCTTCCCGACGTCTCTAGGAAGTCAGCGGACTTTCAGTAGGAAAGACTGCAGGTTGCTTACTGGCGTCGTGATAAGGCATTACACTTTTGCAAAACACTTAAATGTGTTGGGAATAAGTAACACAACATCCTGCGATGCTTACTGCGAAATTAATGACGACACCGCAGAGTACTATCTCTGTGAATGTCCGGCTTATGCTCGCATTAGGCTGCAGGTACTTGATTTTGACGTGGTGGGTGCTGGTACGGTAGGCACTTTATCACTGAAGAGCTTACTCTACTTTTTTCACAAGACAAAACGATTTCATTAAAAGAAACTTTACAAGGAGTACAATGGATTAGTTCTTTGGCTGAGTGCTGTGTTCCGACATTAAAAAAGAAGGCTACTCATTTTTTTTTAAACCAAGTTTTAATCAGATTTTAATTTGAATGTTGTACAAATATTAATATATTTGCATAAGTTGACAGCCTTTTTTAGTGGATCCCTTAATAGCACAAATTAAATGCAGTTGTGCCGTCGGTATTTGAAATATTGTACGTATATGCAGCCCTTACAGTTATAAGTCCTTTATTTTTTTTAAAAAACATTTAAATAATAATCATAATCACCGTGTTCGTTTACTTAGCCATCTTCGTAAAAAGATGTTTGTAATATAACGATTAGGTGCCAACAAACGTTATTGGCTTAAATTCATTATAAAATTGTTATTATGGCGCTTATCGTTTTTATTTTATTGTTTTGTTTTTTGTTACATTATTATTACTTACAGTATCCAAATGTCGAAATATATTGACTTAAATTTGTAAGACTATGTCTTGCAAATTATGGCAATTTTATTTTCTGCACATTATTGCTCGTTCTTAAACCTTCTTATCACATGTCCTCAAATTTCAGGTGTTACGACTTGAATTTTATTCCGAGTACGTACTCTTCAGTTGTGAAATATTCTCTGACTTATTTACTAATTGGTTCTCTTAAATTGAACCGAAGAAATAAATCGGATGCGGTTTAATTCCGTGACGATAAATTTAAGTCTTTACTGTGCGAAATAATGACCTTGTCTAAATTGTTCCGCAACATAGCCTTATGATTCCTTTTCGGTACCACAATTACTATTTTTTTTTTAATTTTTTTAGAATTGGCTTTAAAGAAATTTCCGAAATCTTCCAATGTTGCGCAGTTTTGATGGTAACTGCGAAACCGGCCAATATAGACCAATGCACGGTGGTAGTTTAATATACTAAACTTGGCACTCCCCAGTCCATAGATGCGTGAACATTTAAAACTATATATATGTACATATATCCATATACATATACATATACATTTGTTTCATACAAAAAACTACACACAATCGTACAAGTATGACTTAGCTGTCATTTCGGAAGGCATATAAAATGTACATTTTAAATAAAAAACAAAAACATTACAACATTTCAGTGTGTTTAAAACAGTTCCTTTAAAGAAGTAGGTACCAACAGTTATTTAGTCATAACTTCTAGTGTACGAGTATTCAACCTAGATCAACTAAGCTCTTATATCAACTAATTGATTAATGGTAAATTTATGTGTTCTTCAAACACAAAATTTTTTAATTTGATTTAATAAAATTTTAGGAAAATCGCACTTATCCCGGAAATTGTTTTTTATCATTTTGGTATGCCATAAAGTTACCTAGAAATTCATCATACGAATCTTTTATTTGGAGCTTCCAGTTTTCCATGCGATAAAACATTTAGGTGAAGCCAATATTGCACGTTTGAATAATGACTTAACGTCTATTGCTTTGTTCTGTCATTATTTTAGTCACCAACATTTTCAGTAGCATTTCCCCCTTTTAACTGTAACATCCGTTCTATTATCATCTTTGAATGTTCATCAGTATACCATTAAGCCCACTTTCGGGCATGCTTTAAAATACCGTGATTTCTTCATAATGGATAATAAGACTTATAACCTGGTTATTGTTACTTGCAAACGTTTAAGAAAAACATACCATATGTACATCGATACCTCTCTTTTCTTCCTCTCTAAGATTCCTTCGCCCTCGAGCGCGATTATAAAGAAAATAAAATCTTGAAATTAACTGCTCGTATTAATTATGTTGGTTTCATCTTGGAATTATTTGCTCTCATTCTAATTATATCGTATGATAGTTAAGCTTGTTATTAACTTATCTGTATAAGGACTATATAGCTTGTTCTTTGAAATCTTTTAACTTGATACCTAAGTTTTGTAGAAATCTGTATGAATATGTCTCTCATAACATTGAACTCTAATGTAAACTTCAGCGCTGGTCCAAATGTGTCCACATTTTATAAAATAACGCTTAAGTCCCTACTGGATTTCAACATGGAAATAAGTAACATGATGCTTGCAATGCAGTGCATCTAAGCTGAATTGAAAGCTATTTTGGCTATTTATGATTCATTTGTGAAATGGTTGTTTAGCCTTATATTGGAAGCTAGGATATCTTATCCCTTAAAAATTTCGATTTCCTCGCCAATTAAGCTCCCCGTTCATTACGATAATATTGACCAACTTAATACCATCGATTTGCGTGGATTAACTATGAGATCCCATTTCGTACAATATTCTTTATTTGTCATTTTAGTCGCAGTGGAGTGTCAGAACTCATGACTATATCATCCACATACATTAAAATATTTTAAATGTACAAGATATATACTGGTAGACGATATCTAATGGTAGCTCTTGAAATGAAAATTGTATTTATGTATCTGAATTCGTTTTTCATTTTAATTCTGTATCGTAAACTTAATAGAGTATTTAAGTTTTAGTTTTGGTGGAAAAGTATTTGTTGTTTTTGGGTATTATTGTACCTCGGCGTCATTCTAATCAATTGGAGTTGAGGAATTCCTGATCTTGGATAATTTTATGTTTGAAATATAATAAAGGATTTGGAACAATGAGTGTAATTTGCCACTGAGCCTCACAGTCTCAGTATGAATTATGTCTATCAAGTCATAAATTTAGTCTATCTTCTTAAATTTAGTACAATTTAGTTGAGGTTTCTACTGAACTATCGAACTATTGAAAGGAAGTACTGATGGAATTTACATCTTGCAATACAAATCGGGAGAGAATTAGTTAGCTCTTCCTTTTACTATATTATCCTCGTAATTTTTATGAAATAACTATTAAGTGGAGAGGTTTTATAAAGGCTTGACTGTCAACAAAGATTGCTTTATTGATGTTAATTTTAAGGAAAAATTGATTAATTTACGCGTATATGCGTATATGATGCAGTAAAAGTTTGAAAATAGATCCAATTCTACACCTCACTCCATCGTGGAGTCACATAGGATAACGCTTAGGTACGAGTACATATCACTATTTGGATTAGTTAGGTGTCGGTTAATAAAATGACGGAAATAAAAGGCTACGATCCTAAGTCTTTGTGGTAGAAAGCATCAATCTAGTTTTACTTGGGTAAATATCAAGAAAGACCTTAAATAATAATAATAATAATACTTGAATAATCACAGCTACTCCAATTACTTCTTTGTCGAGTTGTGCTAAGATATTGTTTATTATAATTACATATAAAAAAATAGAGGTCTACGATACGAAGAAAATATCTGTCTTGCTTATGAAAACTTTTTAGCGCGGAAATATCCAATTTTGCTGTAAAACTACAACCGCAAGCCATGAAAAGCGAATCTCGAATTGATTCAGCATGTGAGCGTGTTAGTAAAAGTTAATTCTAAAAAAATGAGAAAGGTTTCACGATATTGCATGTCAATCTTTTCGTATCGTTTCAATTTTACTTACTTGTGCCGAAGGAAAAAAAAAAGTGCTTTAGACCATGCTTAAAGTCCGAACAGATACTATAAGTCAGCCCTCATATGCGATATTTGAAAGTGTTTGGAAGTGTTGTTGATGTTGGACCAAGCATTATTTATTATTTTTCTTCTTGATGTTAAAATTTTCATTAACGTTTACATATTATTGTTTCTATTTTCTTCGTAGTATGCAACATTTTGTTTAATCGAAGTTTTATAAATTTAAGAGTCCCGCTCCGTTCATAGCTTGGATTCCATGAAACCGAAAAAGGAAACCTTTTGTGCCTGATCCGTACCCCATTTGTGTAAATATTTTCTTATGTTGCACATCATTCTCAATCTTTACCATCAGCCATCCACTATCCACAGTTAGCGATTAAAAACGATTAATGAAATGAATTTTTCGCATCGCACCAACCACCACTCGATACACCGCAACTCACATATGGTGGTTGCATTCCATAGGACTACCTGACATTCCTCGGACTGCTCTCTGTTCTTTAATCTAGTTTTGTAGCATGAAAATGAGTTGGCCTGCTCACAAGATGGGAACGTGACTGGGTGATGATGGTGATAGCGATGGAGATGATAATGATGATGACGAAGCTGTATCCGCAGTTTAGCAGTAGTGTGTGAAAGAGTTGCACATGCGCATCATCTCATCGTATCACAGAGTTCTTTGGAATTAAGAGGTACTCGTAATTGCATTCACCATTTGGTGATTGCTTCGCATAAGTTATGATCAATGAATATTAATCCCTCCCTAAAAGTTTTAAGATCTTTGTACTAGCATAGATTAACCGCTAATTACTTTGAACCTGAAGAATTTATCTTTTGATATCCTTTCAGAATGAACCCGAATGCACCCCGGAACTGCCAGCTGCTAATCGGGCATTATTCCTGGAAAAAGTACGCCAATCGAATGCAGCATGTCAGAGTGGTGACTTCGTTACAGCTGTAGCCTTGTATACGGATGCATTGTCATTAGATCCTGGAAATTATATTCTCTACAGCAATCGGTCGGCGGCCCGCTTGAAGCAGGGCCAATTCGCGCTGGCGCTACAGGATGCAACAAAAGCTCGGGAATTATGTCCCCAATGGCCGAAGGCATATTTTCGTCAAGGAGTAGCTTTACAGTGTCTTGGGCGTTATGGAGAGGCATTGGCATCATTTAGTGCGGGCTTAGCACAAGATGCACAGAACAAGCAACTTTTGGCAGGACTCTTTGAAGCATCGATTAAAAGTCCTTTGAGACATGCCCTAGAGCCAACTTTTCAGCAGTTACGTACAATGAACTTGGATCAAAGCCCATTTGTTGTCATATCAGTGGTCGGTCAAGAGTTACTGCAGGCTGGCCAGTATCACTCGGCGGTAACGGTATTAGAAGCTGCATTGCGAATTGGTTCTTGTTCATTGAAACTGAGAGGATCAGTATTTAGTGCATTGAGTTCAGCTCATTGGGCCTTAAATCAATTGGATAAGGCCATTGGGTATATGCAACAGGATTTAGCAGTTGCAAAAAGTTTAGGTGACACTGCAGGCGAGTGCCGAGCGCATGGAAATCTTGGAAGTGCCTACTTCAGTCAGGGATCTTACAAGGAAGCTTTAACCGCTCATCGTTATCAACTGGTACTGGCCATGAAATGCAAAGATACACAAGCGGCTGCAGCAGCTTTAACATCACTCGGGCATGTCTATACTGCAATAGGAGATTATCCAAATGCACTAGCGAGCCACAAGCAATGCGTTCAATTAGTCAAGCAGATGGGTGATCGGTTGCAAGAAGCGAGGGAAATTGGAAACGTTGGAGCAGTGTATCTTGCAATGGGAGAATTTGATTCAGCAGTTGACTGTCATACTCAACACCTTCGTCTGGCTAGAAAACTGGGAAATCAAGTAGAGGAAGCACGAGCTTACAGTAATTTGGGCTCCAGTCATCACTATCGACGAAACTTCTCACAGGCGATAACATTTCACGAACAGGTGTTACGAATATCACAACAATTGGGCGATCGAAATATTGAAGCAAGGGCATACGCCGGGCTAGGACATGCTGCCAGGTGCGCAGGAGATGCAATGCAGGCCAAGAAATGGCATGAAAAGCAACTAGAGATGGCGCTAGCTGCACGAGATAAGGTAGGTGAGGGAAGAGCATGCTCGAATCTCGGAATAGTCTATCAGCTCCTAGGGGAACACGACGCTGCTTTGAAATTACACCAAGCTCACTTAACAATAGCTCGTCAGTTACACGATCGGGCTGGAATGGGCAGAGCATATGGTAATATTGGAAATGCATACTCTGCAGCAGGCCTTTATGAGGCCGCTATTAAATACCATAAGCAAGAGTTAACTATAAGTAAAGAAGTTCATGATCGCAGCGCTGAGGCATCTACACATGGCAATCTTGCAGTAGCCTATCAAGCACTGGGTGCTCATGATATGGCTCTTATGCATTATCGTGCACATTTAAACATAGCAAGAGAGCTGAAGGACACGGCTGGTGAAGCGTGCGCTTTGCTTAATCTTGGAAATTGTCTGAGCTCAAGACAAGAATTTGCTCAGGCAGTTCCTTATTATGAACAGTATCTTATGCTATCACAAGAGCTGGGTGACGTAGCAGCCGAGGGTAAAGCTTGCCATTTTCTAGGATATGCCCACTATTGCATAGGTAACTACAGAGAGGCTGTTCGTTACTACGACCAGGACTTAGCCTTAGCAAAGGATTTACAGGACAAGATGAACATGGGAAGAGCTTATTGCAACTTGGGGCTAGCTCACCTAGCACTCGGAAATAGCCAAGCAGCTTTAGAGTGTCAAAAATATTTTCTAGCTGTTGCGCACATGACAAACCATTTGCCTGGGAAGTTTCGGGCACTGGGAAACATAGGAGACATTCTTATACGGACGGGTGAAATTGACGAAGCAGCAAAAATGTATCAACGGCAATTGGCTCTTGCACGACAGGCCAGAGAAAGACCCATGGAAGCAGCTGCTTGTGGTGCACTTGGGTTGGCCCACCGATTGGTTAAAAAATTTGACAAAGCACTCGGCTATCATACACAAGAGTTAACGCTTCGACAAGAAATGGCTGATTTGCCAGGGGAATGTAAGGCACATGGGCATTTGGGCGCAGTTCACATGGCTTTAGGAAACTACACGCATGCAGTAAAATGTTATCAAGAACAATTAGAACGAGCGCAGGAACTTCAGGATTCAGCGATCGAAGCACAAGCCTATGGAAACCTTGGAATAGCTAAACTAAATATGGGCCACTATGAAGATGCAATAGGCTACCTGGAGCAACAATTAGGTACGTTGGAGCAAGTAAATACAGCTACAACACAACATGATCGTGCGCGTGCGTTAGGGCATTTAGGAGATTGCTACGACGCTCTTGGAGATTATGAAGAAGGAATTAAATGCCATGAAAGACATTTACAATTAGCTACAGCACTACAAAGCTACCGAGATCAGGAAAGAGCTTATCGTGGCTTAGGGCACAGTCACCGTGCATTAGGAAACTTACAGGAAGCATTGGTGTGCTTAGAAAAGAGATTAGTTGTAGCGCATGAACTTGGAAGTCCAGAAGCTAAAGCAGCTGCATATGGGGACTTGGGTAATATACACTGTGCTTTAGGTAATCATGAACAAGCGGTCAATTGTCTGGAGCATCAAAAAGAAATTGCAAAGGAGCTTGGTGATAGAGCATTAGTCTCAGATGCTACAAGTGCACTTGGCAATGTTTACCAACAAATGGGAAATCATGATAGTGCCTTAAAGTTGCACAAAATGGATCTTGAAATGTGCGAGGGGCTTGGAGTTATGAGTCTTCAGGCCAGAGCATGTGGGAATCTGGGCTTAGTTTATGAGTGCATCCGAAGTTATGTGGATGCGGTTAAATTTTTTGAAAAGCAGCTGTCTCTTACAACGGACCGTCTTAGCAAGGCTTACGCATGTGGCTCTTTAGGTAAGTTAATTAAAGTCAAGAAGCTTACATCAAAATAACACCTTTCGCTTCAGGTCGTGTATTCCATCAAATGGGACAAACTGCTCAGGCAATTAATTTTTTACGTCAAGGTTTGGCTATTGTACAGTCATTGAATAAATCGGAAGATGAAGCCAAAATAAGGCATCAGTTAGGTAATTCAGCTAACATTAAAATTTTTGTAAAATTCTTTAAAACATTTATTATTTTGCTTGTAGGCCTTGCTCTTCGTGCTTCCGGTGATAATGAAAATGCCCGTACTCAAATGGAAACAGCTGCTCAGATTTTGGAGTCTGTTCGTTACGATCAACGATCCCCAGAGGGGCGTACAATTCTATTCGATTTGCAAACTTCGTGCTATCATATTCTACAACAGATTCTGGTTTCAATGTCTCGCAATGAAGAAGCTCTTGTCACAGCTGAACGATGTAAGGCTCGGACTAGTCCAGATACAAATAGTATTTCTCGTAAAACAATGATCACATGCAGTGAGAGTATCTTTGACACGGTAAACAAAACAAAAACGAATGTTCTGTACTTTAGTCTCGCTGGAAATGAGTTGTTTGCTTGGTTCCTTCAGCCACAAAAAGGAATAGTACGCTTTCACTCAATAGAGGTTAATGAAAATACTCTAAAAATTCCTCCAGAAAAACTAAATGATCATGGCGAAAAGGACGGACCAGAGAGTTTATTGGAGATCTATATTAACATGGTTAGAGATAGTTTGGGTGTCAATTCCGACAGCGTATTGCATGAAGGTGACGGGAGTGGCTGGCGTTCGAGCTCAGAGAATTTACTTGATGACTTTTCGACAGAAAGGGCTGGATTTCTACGAATGGTCAATCGAAATCATTTGCTCAATTCGAGTAACTATTCGTTAAGTTCGCTATTTAGCTTGGGAAGTGTAGGCGGATCTGTGGCAAGTTTACAAGGATCAACGCGATCCATTGGCAGTTTACAAGGTTCAACAAGATCAAGACGTGCTCAAATATTGCCGGCTTGGCAGGGTCCAAGTTGCTTACACACTCTCTATAACATACTTTTGGAGCCTTTTGATGATCTTTTACCTTCTGGTGGAGCTGTATCGCGTCAAGGTCGTAAAGAGCTCATTCTTGTATTAGAGAACGAACTTTATTTGGTTCCTTTTGCAATTCTACGTAGTTCCAAGGAGGATGGTGAATATTTGTCTGAACGCTGCTCCATTATAACTATACCTTCTCTGCAATCTCTGAGACTTAAAAGTAAAACTATTCGCACTCGTGAGTTGGCTGAGAATCTGAACACCGCCTTGGTAGTAGGTGGCCCGAGAATACCATCAACTTTGTCAGAGACTTGGGGTTGGTCCGAATCTCCTGCATCGATACAGGAAGCTGCCATGGTAGCGGATATGCTTCAAGCTAAAGCATTGGCTAGCTGTAGTGCAACTAAGGAAGCAGTGATATCTGAGCTTCCAACTGCTGAATGTGTTCATTTTGCTGCAAATTTAAGCTGGAAATTAGGAGCTGTTGTGCTCAGCCCCGGCGATGTGGTCGACTCGCAATCGCAGAAACGTTACTATCAAACTACTTCTAATTCTGAAGACAATGAAGACGAGGGCAATGAACTTACCAATGGCAGTATTGAAATTCCCCCGCTTTCAGACTTTATTTTATCAGCTGCAGATGTTTTGACAATGAAATTGAATGCCAAACTCGTTGTACTTAGCTCATACCATTCCATTGAACCAATAACAGGAGCCGGAGTAGCCAATTTAGCTGGAAGCTGGCTTTGCGCAGGAGCTGGGGCAGTTTTAATATCCCTTTGGCCTGTTCCTGAAACAGCAGCTAAAATTTTGTTAAGAGCATTTTATTCAGCACTTTTACAAGGATCTAGGGCAGCCAGGTAAGTTAATACAAAAACCTGCAGATTAACACTAAAATTATAACTTTTTAATAACACAGAGCTCTAGCAGAAGCAATGCAAACTGTGCAGCATACCAAGCACTTTGCCCATCCAGCTAATTGGGCTGGGTTCCTATTAATCGGGGGAAATGTGCGCCTCTCAAATAAGGTAGCTTTAATGGGTCATGCCTTGTGTGAGCTGATGCGTACCCCGGATAAATGCCGAGACGCTTTACGTGTCTGCCTGCATCTAGTTGAAAAAAGTCTACAAAGAATTCATCGAGGTCAAAAGAATGCAATGTATACCACACAGAAAAGTATTGAGAACAAAGCCGGCCCTGTAAGTGGATGGAAGGATCTGCTTATGGCAGTTGGTTTTCGCTTTGAACCAGCCGCAAATGGAATTCCGTCTAGTGTTTTCTTTCCACAAGCCGATCCTGAAGACCGGCTATCTCAGTGCTCTGCTAGCTTACAGGCACTTTTGGCCCTTACCCCAATCACTTTGCAAGCATTAGCTAAACTGGTAAATAGTGTCGATGTAGCTGATGACATAATAGCTGTCGTTAGAAATGTGCTTAGTCAATTCCCACCTAAAGGAAGTCCGGAAATCGAGTCCTGTATTGAGATTCCCTTATCGGTGCGCCTTTGGAGAGTGTCAGGATGTCATGAACTATTGGCGTCAGTTGGATTTGATTTGACTGAAGTTGGACAGGACCAAGTAACACTACGAACAGGAAAGCAAGCTAATAGGAGAAGCTGTCAGTTTGTGCTTCAAGCACTTCTTGCGCTTTTTGGTAAGTTTCACATCAATTTTACTCTCTGATGGAAATCAGCTAAGTCTAATATTCTCCTTTCAGATACACAAGAAGCCCCAAAAACTCTTGGCCTAGATTCCAGCAGCAGCTGCGAGTCACTCAATGAAGATATTCGACCAGAAAACCCAATGAGTGCTTCTACAGGCTCCCTATCTGGTCCAACCTCGCAACAAGCTAGTATATCACCTACTGGCACCGTTAAGTCAATGAATATTGGAATTCCATTACCACCACTCCCAATAAATAGGCCTCGAATTTTAAGTGCTGGTGGAGGAGCTTTTATTTCATATGTTCGGCGAAGGGGCGAGCCGGATGGAGGTCGCACTGATACAGAATCTACAGCACCAAATGCAGCTAGTGCCGGTCCAATGGGAGGACAATCATCACTATACCCAACACTAGATTCCAGCCTTGCTAACACAACAGATAGTGAACTTTCAGATGGATATATATCCCAAAGTCATCTTAATAAACCCACTGGTCCTCGTTTAGGTTATTCCAGTCTAAGAGCACCCGTGCGTGTTTCTCGACCAGGCGGAGGCGGTGAAAGTGATGCTGCGTTTACTCCAAGTCCCCCAGTCACAACTCAAACAGCGGTAGATTCAAATGTTTCACTGGCATTAGCTCATCAAACAAGAATTCGCAATTTATACTCAAGCACCGGCATGAATTTCCTTGGAGATAGTGTGATACCAGAAATGAGTGTTCCGCCAAGTATGTCAAGACGACCGGATAGTTCCAGTTCGGCTAGCTCCACCACAGACTGGGAAGGATCTGGACATGCAACGGTTCTGCGACGATCAAACCAACAACAAAATCTTCCGCCACTACCACCACCGCGACAGAATCTACCATTGGTAGACAGTCTTCGGCCATTAGCACCTCTTGCCCCAGTGTACAATAACTTAGGAAATCTTCCAAATGCCGGACCATCGACTTCATGTATGAACAATGTTTTGGAATCAACAAGTTCTGATTCAGAGTTCGAAAGGGGTTTGGAAATTCCTTCGCAATCTCTTGCCCATTTTCGAATGAAGCCCAAAATCAAGTTGGGTAGTGCACAAACTTTGCTTTCTAACCGTCTCAAAGAGACTACTTTGTTCATGGATAGATTGAGTGTACGAACTGAAGTATCTGGAGGAAGTTCAACAACCGTGGCAAATGCAAGCGGAAGTAGAAAACCCCTTAATCTTCCTGAGGATGATAACGCTTTGGTCTTCAATTCCTCGAATCTTTATTTCGCTCCAGCAGAGACCGAAATTGAAAATGTAAAAAAGGATCACAACTCAAAGACATTGCCTTCGACTAGTTCTTCTTCGGCTGTCACTTCCAAAGATAACTCTAAACCATCAACCAAGAGCATCCAAGATAGCATTATACGCCATATGAATCGAGAAATGACACCAACTATTTCGGAAGTTTACCATGAGCGAAACCTAGGATTAGGCCTTGCTCCACCATTATCTAAGCTTCTTCTCAGCAAAAATTATGACGAATCTGAGAATAAATTATCGCCTGCTGGGTGTGCTATCAAGAGCATTGTTGATGCTGTAAGCGAAATGGAAATAGGCAGTTCATCAGCCTCGAGTTCAAACCCTAAAAATAGCAATATTGAGGTCTGTTCTGTGTGTGGAGAACCAGCTGACATAATATGCCGTTGTAAAGCAGCCACTGTTCAAAAGAAATCGACCCTTAAGCCTTGGCTAAGCAACATCCCTTCAAGTATAGTTAAAGCAAGCGATTTAACAACTGCCGATATTTTGGAACGACAAAACAAGATAAAAACCACTAACGTTGTCAATGTTAGCAGTGATGTAGTGAACAGTGTTGTTGGAAAACGTTCGAGTAGTCCTTTTAATGAACTTTGTCGCCGGGATGAAGGTGATGGCCGTTCTGTTGCAGATTCACAATGCAGCAGTAGCTATAAAACAGACGTGACAAATGGAACAACTACGGTAAACCCTTCCAGCCAATTGGCAGTAAGTAATCGCTGTAAATTTGGAACAAGCTCGTAATCAATTGTACAGACACTAATAAAACTTATCAAAAGAAAAAAAAATCCAAGCGAAAGGACTGAATCATTGTCATTTGTAGGTTAAGTTTAAAACGCTCAATTTTTTATATAGTAATATTTTAGTTTTCTTTAGTTATAGTGTATCTTAAATAGTTAATAATGTATCTATTTTGTATTTTAAAATTTTAGTATTATTAAATTTATTGTAAGATCTTTTTTTTTAAATTTTATCTATAACAATGTATATAAAAGTACTTGTAGGATGTTTAAATGCCGAATATTAAATTCTACGTATACATTTCAATTTTTATAATTAAGAAATAAATACTTTTAAATATTCAAACTATGTTATATTCTTTGGTTTTCCAATGTGCATTGCAGGCTAGTGATTTCGTGAAAGTCTTGAATACCAACTCTAAATCTGACATAGAAATGGAAATATCAGGTTTGGGGAAAAAGTATCGGGCATATTATAGTGGAAATTCACATATTTTTTTTTATTTTCAGAATTAATTTCCTAAATATTTAGCCGCCATTTTGCGGCTAGACCCATCAGTGTAGAATTTTTGAAATTTCTTGGTGAAACTCTGAGTCGCATGTTTAAAATATCGCATGGTACAATATCTGAACTATACGGCAGATTCACCAAAACTTCGCAGACAATGTCTTTCAATTTTTGCCGAGTCATCAAACATATGTTTGGTCTGTCATTGTCATGCTGAAGCACAACACCTTTCGAGTTGAACAACACTCCCCTTTTTTTGTTTTTCGATTGCTTGGCTTAACCGCAATAACTGTTTCAAAATTCCAAGTTTATTTCAAATTAGCGAAATGTAGAATTAAGAAGTAGGCTCTTTTACAAGTACAAATTCCATGATAAATTAAGGGTATAAAACTATATAATAATTATTATAAAATTTGCAGGATTTTTTTTGCCGTTAAACCTGGGCCTTGTTTTAAAATGTAAAATGCAGTACACAATTCCAATGTAAAATGTCAACTAGTTGTCTTATGTCATGCAAAATGTCCAATGCCGTAATTCGCAACTAGTTTTGTTTTATACCTAAGTAAAAAAGGAAAATGTCTAGATGGGAATCAAGGAATCTTCAAGGATATCTAACATCCCAAGACTTTACGATTATAAGCCTGTAGTAGATTAAAAACCATTTCCTTGTAGTTTGCTGAGTTTGTATTTACCTCAAAATTTTAAGTCACTACAACAAAAGAAAGCCAAGAATTTTGTTCGGTTTTGAATTTTGGAAAAAAATTGGAATCCTTCCTTACATCGAGCACTACAAAAAATTCTTCTTGTAATTTATCTTCGCTCAATCTAGGCAACAAAATATAGAAAACTTTTTCCAGTATTATACATGGCTTTAACGAAATTTGTTATGAGGTATCATTTGATGTGTAAAGGCGGTGAAATGATATTGTTTAGTTCTAGTAAGTGGTTTTCAAATATATATATTTTTTTATCCAGGAATGAAATTAACCTTTTTGGTAATTTTTTTTTTTTTTTTTTTAATGTAGTGCTGACCTCTCGCTCTGTTATTCAGCTCGCACAAAAGACAACATTATTTCGTGTAGCCTTCTTGCAACCCAAACATTATTCCAACAACTTGAAGATCCTCATATATTTTCCAAGAATGATGGTTGTATTAAATTTTGTCCTGCATGTTTTTGTGAAGTTTGATTTATAATGTAAAATAAAAATTGAAAGCGAACTTAAAATTTTTATTATCGGTTAAAAGAACAATTAATGGCATTTACTCTTCAAAAATGATTTCATGTAAATGTTGGCCACGACTACGTCTGAGATGGTCCATTCCGAAGGTCCAATTTTGAGTGACTCGTTCGAACATAGCGACTAGTAACTCGAAGATAACACGAGTAATGTTGGCTTCCAAAGCATCAATCGTACTTGCCTCATTTCTTAAGATCTGAGACTTTACATATCCTCAGAGAAAATAGTCCAAAGGTATGATATCGCACGATCTAGGCGGGCAATTTATCGTAGCAAAACGTGAAAATAAGTGCTCACCAAAATGATTTCTCAAAAAGTCTATTCTTTCACGCGCTGTATGGCTCGTAGCGCGTCTTGTTGAAACCAGAGCTCACCGAAACCATGTGCTTGAATTTCAGGAAGCACATAGTCCGTTAACATGTCGCGATAACGGTTACCATTGACGGTAACATTTTGATTTGCCTCATTTTTGAAGAAATGATTCCAATGATTTCACCTGCCCATAAACCACACCATACCGTTGTTTTTAATGGATGTAATGGTATCTCTTGGTACTCCTCGGCCTGCTCATCAGCCCAAATATGGTAATTTTGTTTATTAATGTATCCATTGAGCCAAAAATGGGCTTCATCATTGGACAAAATTTTACGATAAAACACCGGATTTTCATTGAGTTTTTCCAGAGCCCATTCACTGGAAATATGGCGCAAATTCAAGTCGCCTGGCTTCAATTCTTGCACAAGTTGAATTTTGTACGATTTTAGGCTGAGATCCTCACGTAAAATATGCCAAGTTGTCGAATACGCCAAGCCAAGCTGCTGAGAACGACGACGAATCGATTCGTCACGGTCTTCGCGTACACTCTCAGCTACAGCTGCTATAGTCTCCACTAATGTAAATGTAATTTGTACAATAGGTTAGGTAAGGTAAGAGTGGCGGTCGAATAACCAACCCACTTAGGAATATTGGCGCGTTGTGCTGCCACATAGATCTATGAATCTCTTATTTATGGAACCACTTTGAGCTTATGATGAAGCGTAGGAGATTGTTAACGTCTATATTCTTTAGATCGTTTAAGTCATTGTAGAAGAAAGCTCCTAGGCGGGGGCTCTCTCTGGGAGAAAGCTGTACATGTACAGAGAAGATGGCGGATTGTCTCCTCTTCCTCTCCGTCCATGTAGTTTCTACAGAAATCGTTTGTTAAGGCGCCAAGCCTTCTTGCATTCTTGCCTATAAGGCAGTGTCCAATAATAACACCCATGATGGCACTAAAATGTATTCTATTTAGAAGAATCAGACTCTTAAAGCGATTCAGATCCAGCTTTGGATGGATCTGTTTAGTCGATAGACATGTTGGCTCACCGGTCCATCTAAGATCTGTTCTTTTATTATCATTCAGCTTTAAAAATAATTTGCACGCACGTAGCGATTGGTAAACCTTACCTGTGCTACCCTTTTCCGGTAGAATAGAGAGAGTGGTTTCAATTTTGGTGAGCTCGTCGGCCCTACAATTTCCTGGAATGTAACTGTGGCCCACTATTCAACAAATGTGTAGGTTGAACTGCTCCACCATCTCCGTAAGAGATGATCGGCATTCAAAGGCGGTTTTAGAATTTAATGAGACCAAGTCCAAGGATTTGATAGCGCCTCAAATATCCGAAAAGATGCGGATATCTTTAGCAGATATCACGTCTTTCCTCAGCCAGAACAGAGCTTCCTTAATCGCAAAACTTTCCGCCTGGAACACGCTACAGTAATTTTTGAAAGACGGAAGGAGAGGCTTAGATCAACCAACCCCGCTGTCGGTTTTAGATCCATCTGTGTGGAAGTGGATGGACTTGTCCCCCATGAAAGCATCTGGCTCCCAGATTAAGCTCACATGAAAGTCTTTGTCAAACCAAAGTTTAAGTATGGTGTTCTCTGTGAGGATTCCTAATATATTAATATAGTATTATAACATTAGCGTGGCTAAATAAATTATTTATCCATTGTGTAGTTGCTTTAAGGCGAATAGCTGGAGCCGCAGCTACTTGCCTGCTGAAGGTGTCAAGAGGTGTCAACTGAAATAGAATGTCTAAAGCCGCGGAGGAAGTGGAATGTAGAGCTCCACTTATGCATAGATATGCTATTCATTGGACTCTGTTTGGTGTGTTGCAGTTGACTGCAGGGTAACTAGGTGAGTATCGGTCTTATGACCGAGATGTATAGTCAGTGGGTTATTCGAGGTTGAAGGCGCCATTTATTCCCAATTGCTTTTTTGCAAGAGAATAAAGATACTGTAGCTTTCTTGACCCTTTCTTGAATGTTAGGTTTCCAGTTTAGTTTCTTGTCAAAAATGAAACCCAGATATTTTGCTGTAAAGGGAGGGTCTATAGTTGGAATTTTATATTTCCTGGAAAAGAGGATAAGATCAGTTTTATGGGGGTTAATTCCCAATACACAGCGATTTGCCCAACGGGTTAATCTATTAAGATTTAGCTGAAGGAGTGCTTTGATGATATTAGGATGCTTACCAGAACGGGCTATAGCAACGTCATCCACATAGGCAACAACTCTGCTACCTCTCGCTACCAGGTATATCAGCAGTTTATTAAACACTTAGTTTCAGTGAAGGGGAGAAAGCACACCACCTTGCGGCGTGCGTCTGCTGACACATCGATTAGCAGAAGTCCCACCCAGTTTAGAGCTGATTATCCGGCTATTTAGCATAAGACTGATCAACTTCCCGAATGAGTCATCTACTTATAGATGTGACAGCGCAGTCGTGATTGCGGATGTGTAGACATTGTTAAAGGCACCCATTATGTCCGGGAAATTTACCAATCTATACTCTCTATATTGTAGGGATCTTTCGATGTTTCTAGTCAGCGAATACAGAGCCTTTTATACTGACTTTCCTTTACATGTTGAGCCGTTGACAAAAGTTTTGGATCAGTTGTTCTATAGTTTTCAGAAGGATATGATAGATTTATAGGTCTTTGGAAAAACATAATAGAGCAAACTACATTGACTTCTCTTCATGAAAGTAGAATGTGGATCAGTTTAACAAAGCTTCTCATGATATTCTCTAGCATGGGCAAGATAATAACTGAGGACCCTTGTAGTTCGGCAGGTATTATACCGTACGGACCAACAGACTTGTATAATTTGAAGTTATGTAGCGCCCAAAGCAGTTTGTCTCTTGTAATCAGACGGCAGCGTGAATAAAAAATTTCGTTCTCTAAATTTAATAAATTACTTTATTAAATGGTGATGTCTTTTCGCGTCAGGGGTTACACGTGGAATGTGCGAATAATCACGTTGCTTGTCATATTATGTGTGACGTCTCGGGTGTTGCCAGCTCGAAATATGCAATGTAAATGCCACAATTGGTCCCCCTACTTGGGAAAGCCCAATTGCACTTTTCGCCCGTATGGTGTTTTGTATATTGTAAGTGTATCCAGTAAAAAATCCTTGTTCATAGTTAAGGCTGTTTTTAATAATTACCCACAAATACTGCCATTGTCGTGATTAAATCATTTTGGACGAACTGTTTTTGGCTTCCGTGGTTATTTACGATGTAGCTTTCTACCATTGTATAGGGTTTTCTAATAACGACTTGACAACTTTTTTTTTAAATAAAAGGCAAACCATTTGAGATATTTCAAAAACTTTATTATTGGCTTGAAGTACAATCAAAACGTTTATGAATGGAACTCGACTTCGTTCATATGGCCACCGCGGGCACGTTTGCAGCGGTCGATTCGTTGGACCCAATTTTCAACGACTCGACCACACATTTCGACCGAAACGGCCGCTATTTCGCGTTCAATGTTGGCTCTGAACTCTTCCAACGTCGTCGGCGTGTTGGCATAAACCAATGACTTAACGTAGCCCCACAGAAAATAGTCAAGCGGCGTTAAATCGCACGAACAAGGCGGCCAATCGACTGTCCCATGTCTTGAGATAACACGCTCACCATACTTACTCTTCAATAAATCGATTGTAGCGTGTGCTGTGTGGCTTGTGGCACCATTCTGTTGAAACCACATGTCGTCCAAGTCCATATCTTCCAATTCGGGCAAAAATAATCGGTGATCATGGCGCAATAACGCTGACCATTCACAGTAATGTGACGATCGTTATCGTCGACGAAAAAATATGGCCCAATTTCATGTTTGCCAAGTTTTTCCATGTTAATAACAAATCATCCCTATATCTTAAAAATAAAAAGGGCAAAAATCTTACATTATTTCATTGTGACAAAAATTCTAGTTACCGACAACAAACGTAGTATCCTCAGTCTAATAACGATGTATTAAACTTCATCAAAATGTTGGGCATAGAATTCTACAGTACCCCCGTCCAACGCAGAGATGTCAATGGTCAGGTAGCGTTAACTACCAAGGTTTGGTGTACTTCCGTGCAAAAGTCAACCATGAGTTGCGAGCGGAAATTGAAAATAACCAAAGTATCAGTAATAAGCGTCATAGAATTGGTAAGAAAATTCAAGGCAAAAATAAGCCATTACATAAGAAAGAATTCCCAGCAAAGCGCATTAAAGTAACCGAATTCATAAATCTTATATAAATAATATGTATGTTATATATATATTTAAAAAAAAAATGCACACCACACTTGCTCAAAACACCTACAATGCATCTACAGTCATTCCTTATGTAGCAAAAATAAAGTCCAAATAACTTTAAGAAATATTACTCCAATTATAAGAACTATAAATTTAGACTAGGATTGTATATTTTAACTAAGCATTTAAATTAAATTTCAATAAGAATTATTACAGAACTGAAAAGATTTTTTTTTTTTTTTGGTTTTGCTGTGTTTTTTTAAACCTTTAATTTTCTGTTTCGCATTACATTAAAGTTGCAACGAACATACTATTATGTCCACATACATCGATCCACGAAATTTGAACATCTTTTGACTGAGGGGAATAACGCCAACAAACAACCGCATTAAAAACGCAGACAGAAAATGCATATTTCGAATTCCATTTACGACAGGTAAAAAGAGATCTTTATTTGATGAAGGGCAAACCAACGAGGAAGGCAAGATCCATCAACTGGCTGGGATCTGTTTCGAAGTGCGTAGCTCCGATGCCACGGACTGAAGCGAAATCCTTCGGAGTAATGAAGCGCAAAAGAGCGAGGCTCTTTGGCATAACGACTGAAATAGCACAGAAGATGACCTTAGTCGTAGGGAGATACGATAACGGTATTAAAGACTCAATATCTGAAAGATTTTAGCAGGATATTTTAGATGAAATACTGGTCGTTAAAGGAGATAAGCAAAATTGTTCAAACTTGTCAAATTTCGAAAATCGGTTTGATTAATACAAATCTCCTGGACAAAGAGGAAATCAACAAGGTTATCAATGAGATGAAAATCCTACCGTACACTAATAAAAACGGCTGCATGTTGTTGTATGTTATTGCAATGACAAAAGTAGAAAAAGAGGAGTATAATTTACTGATAGAGAGACCAACAATAATAGACGGAAAGCAGATTAATCTTAAAAATAGGAATGTTCTGATCAACCATACAGTAACATATAGTGTTAAATGTAATTGCCTATCAACTAACAACTCGACGATCTGTTCGAGGGTGTTAATTTTTTCAGTAATATTAGTATCACCTATGAGTTTTGAATCCTATCTAGCAGGTGTAGATATGTTTTTTGTGCATCCGACCGAATGTGGGCATTGTATTCCACTTTTGGACAGACAGAATACCTTTTATATTGAGGCCAGATCAGAGGTGCATCCCTTGAGGAAACCAAGACATTTCGCAGCATTTTTGATGGCACCAAATATGTAGTCATTATAACGAAAGCTGTCACTGACACACAACCAAGAATGGAAAGTTTTTCATTGTGTTTTGGGAGCATTAAATTCCAGTCGGTTGATAGTTCCCCAATTGGTTATGCTGTTAATATCAAAATTTAATGATCTTAACATACGCTTGCGTTCCCATTCTACAACCGACGTGCAGGGACGTGAAATGAAATGAATATGAAAAACAGAGAGTACTGCGTTTCCATGTAAGTGCAATGGATCTGTAGGAGGAGACAGAAGAGGATACAGCTTTTTTTAGGGATGGGCAGGACAAACACTGTTTTCCATCATCGGAAAGGATCCTATAAAGTAGAATTGATGAGAAAGATCTCGTAATGGTTTTACCAGCGTGGAAAAACAGCTCGTCAGAATAAGAGGGATATACCATCAGATCCCATTGAAGATTCGACGCACTCAAGCGTAGGTGGAGACAAATCACAATCTGAAAGTGCTGGGCTAGTCGCAAAGTAAAAAGCAAGCAAATTGCTCTTGTCCAAACAGCTGAGAGCTGGAATGTCATTGTAAATGAGCGTTGGGATGGAGGATGAGGCAGAATTTCTAATGTTTTTGGCGAACGACTTAAACAGTTTACTACCTTGGGTACATTGCAATATATTTTGCCCCAGTTTTTTGTCGTATTGGAATTTCACAGGCTTAAGAAAGGCATTGCAGTCATTCCTAGATCATTTAAAGATTTTTCGGTTTTCCTCTGTCGGGTTGATCTTGAAGGACCGAAAAAACATTTATCTAGTACTGACAGCCTCTTTATCATGCCTTTTCTTTTTTGATACTCTTCATCTGATAAGGGATAAAGGATCTCATTCCAAAGAGAATAGTGTCTGTGATCATATCAGCAGCGGCATCCACGTCGTTATCGAGAAAACCTAACGCCCAGTTAAAATTCCTAAAGAAGGTGTTAAGTCCGCTATAATTGTTATTCTCGTATTGCCATACGGTTCTGACTCCGTGGTCAGTATACGAGAAATTAGCTTATGTGACACAATGGTCCGATGAGCCTGTAGGAGAGAGCATATCAATGGTTAAAAACAAGTCCAGGCGGTTGGTGGTATGACTGTCAACTTCTGGTATTCGCGTGGGCTCATTTACAACATACGTCAAGTTGTTTTCCGCAGCGAAGATCAACACACCGTCCTTCTTCTGTCCAGAATATGGAAGCCACCTAGAATTGTGTATATTGAAATCGCCCGTAATAATGATTTCAATATGAGGATACAGTGATGCAATTCTTTGAATGGGGTCAGATAGCACACCCAACTCGTAAAAAGTCGAATTGCAGTTGTGGATAATTTGCTTACGGAGATTGAATTTTAACCACATGAAATCGAATTCCGGATTGGAACAGGAACTACATTGTGGTGGAATTTATTAAGCTACATCACAACGAACGTAAATGGCGAGACCGAAGTGAGAGAAGAACAGTGGCACTAGTTCGCAGTCAATTAGTTTCAGATCAGGGTGATCTGAGAGGTGTGGGCGGGGATCTACCTGTTTTTTTACTAAATGCCAAGAACAACTGGTCTATATTTACAGACGTGAATGCACGCAGAAAAGTAATTACTTTTTAGCTCGCGAATATTGGCTATATCCACTCTAAATTCCCGATTCGTTATAAACAAAAAAAAAAAAAAACACCGATAATACTAAGCACAGCTGTGAAATAAAAATTCAAAATTGATTTGCCGAATTAGATTGTTGTAAGTGTTATGCCCTTACATCAATTGGAAACAGCACACCAACACTCAGTCACTGCCCGTGCTATATGACAGTGCAATACAGCAACGGCAGTGACTAAGTCTAAGCAACAGTTTGACCAGGAGCAGGAAAGCTGGGATGCCCGCACTGTGGATGTTATTTGCACTGCACTTGCGCGTTTTTTTTTTCCGCACAGGTAACTCGGCCCAAACGCCAAATTAAGAGGAGGTAGATTTTTTTCTTCTAAGGCCACAATGATACCAATACATAGAGACTTGCTGTCCATTTCGTTCGTTGCTGTAAATTAAACAGGTATTATTTTGATCGTCGGTTCCAAACTTGTTGGAAATACCCCCGTAATCTTAGCGCTGAAGTCGATTAAAATTAGCTCATTGACGATTCAGTTCAGATATGGCATTCACAGCTGCGTCTATGATAAAATATTCTGGCCTATACCAAAACCCGACAAGTACTTGTAGAATAAGTGAAGTTCGTAAACTTGTACAATACAAGCCTATGAATACTTGAACAATTGCGACGATGAAAGATTACAAGTGGGAAATTGTTTAATTTAATTCTTTTTGCGACAACATGAAACAAAACATGAAAAGCTGTTTATTGAGGAAAGGTGATTTTAATGTTGTCGAAAGCTGACAAATGCTCTTTTCATGCAATCAACAATCTTCAGTTCAAAATGTACATTTTTTTATTCTGATTTTAATAGTGACGATTATAGTGATAATAGTGAACCTCATTATAGATTGAAAGTTTTTAAATCGAGAAACAATTTTGATGTCAGTGATCACCGGTTTATTGAAAATTTCACTAAAGAAAATCAACTATACACTGTCTTGGTGAAAGACTAACCAGTAAACTACAGCGAACTACAAACAAGTGGTCTTCATTGACAGTTTATCAAAAAAACTTTTGATTGCTTTGCGTTGGTTCGGTTCAGGTTCAAAAACCATATCATAGATGATTTACACGACGGTTTTAGCAAATTGACAGTATGTCACTGCATTCGAGAGGTTACTCAAGCCTGCTGGCCAGAACATGTGGATGTTATTATACAGAAATTTTTTTAAAAATGTGGGATGCCAGAAGTTTGTGGTGCAGTTGATGGCATACTATTTGATATTGATGCCCCTTTTTTAATGAAGCGACTTTTGTTGATCGGCATCATCACACTAACTGAATTGTATGACAGTTTTTGGGCCCGATTTACAGTTTTACTACATAAGGGAAAACTGGCCAGGTAGTGTACATGATTCCAAGGTTTTGCGTAATAGCACTTTATATCACAAGATTGAAACAGGATGGATACCTTTTGAAAACTGTGTTATTCTTTGAAATAGTGCGTATCCGCTAAAAAAACGACTTATGCCTCCATATGCATTTCATGTGCTAAACGAAACTACCTTCATGTCAGTGTATGCAATGTATGCTGAAAACATATTTAAATGCTGTTCGACTATTCGTAATCTCTGCCGGTGCGATAACGATAATACACATTGCAGAAAACCTTGAGGAAAATATAGATGTACCAGCCCTTACCAGACTAAGACACCAGCAACTTGTTAACTTCTTTAACATAGACGAATAATAAAAGCATTTAAGCTTAGGAGTTTATTTAATTTTTTGTAAAAATATTAAGAAAACAAGTCTAATTTCATCTAAAAAGGGATTGATATTTGCTTATGCCTTAAACTTCTTTGTTGCTTTGGCCACTTTTTGTGAAAGACGAATTAGGATAACAGAGCTTCTTTTCTAATCCACAACTTTCCTCTTTTTAAAACTAAGCGGATTCTTTATTGGAAGATTTTCTTTCTCCTAAAATGATATAATGTTCATATATAAGCAATATTGCATATCCGAAAGATCTAACGTATTACCTTCATACAAACCTCTCCTTTTCTTAGATGTTTAAGGCGCATTTTGCTAGCAACACTGTTTACCGCTGCCAGGCTAGCTGTAACTGTAGTACAAAAATCTATGTAGTATGAAATCTGATTACAATTAACAAATATCCAATAATATACTTATACAAACTGTTAGTGGTACTCAAAGACTATTCAACGCCGAGTTCAACAATTAATTCGGATTATCGCCCAACGAAGTTGAGCACAAGGTTATTGCAAATTGTCAACATGCAGTCTCTTCCACTTGCAGAACCCGTTTTTCTGGAGTTGTCCACTATTGCCTAGAATTGGTTATACGCAAAACGCTTTACTTTGAAATTAATATTAATGTTTTTTTTTGTAATTAATTTATAAGTACTTAAAATTCTTATTTAGTGGAACAATATTTAGGTTTTTTGCCAAGTTATAGATCTCTTTCTATTTTTCACATTTTGTTTTTTTTGTCAGAAATAACTGAACATTGATTTTCTTTTATTTTTGTTAGTTCTGCCGCAGTTTTTGCCATTCTCACTTATCAAAAAATTATCAATTATCACTTGTCGAACAATGTGGACAATTTCGGAAGATTTTAATGGTTAGCGTTGTGTTACAAAATTAATTTGTACTTGTCGGACAAGCATGGTTCAACAAGTTGATTTAGGCTTGTCGGGTTGTGTTTGTGCTGGCATATGTTTTGGACACTCAGGAACAGCTGTGATTTTTCTGGAATTGAGAACAGACTCAGTGTAAATAAAAAGTGTATTCAATTCATTTTTAGAATGCATTCCAGATGAAACTATATAGCCTTTACGACGGCTTCCTACTGTAATGTGAGAACGTCAAGGAATTGTTTTCTATTTGATTCTGTTTGATGAGAAAGTACTTAGTATTTGAACGAGATTTTGTTGATTTTAGAATAATTTTTATAATTCATGTAAATCGTTTGGTGCCGATGAAATTCGTAGCTTTGTCGCTGTATGTAACTGAGCACGGACCACGGCGACCGACGTAACGCGTTTTAGTACTTCTAGGATTGCTTTTCTTATAAGGTCCTCGACCAATTCCAAATGAATTGCCTTAGTTACAATTCCAATGACAATGATTACTTAACACGAAGTTGAGGTAGATCACCTATAATTGGATATTTTGTTAAGCAGGGTTTACTCTGCAACAAGATACGCAATTGCGACATACCGATTGACAGATCACTTTTCCGTGAATAGGTCAAAATATTAGCCTAACGATGCTTAGTAAAGTTTGCTTACTCGCGTAATGATTTAACACGTGACGATGTCAAAGTAAGGTGTACGAGAATGTAAACAGATGCTTCTTTGGAAGTAAAATGGGATACTTGACACTATAGTCCAATTCTAGAAGAAACAACACTTCAATGAATAATCGGGTTTTTACTATAAGATTCAAAATAATTTTAATTTACCAAGTTACCATATATCAATTAAATGGTGTCTTCCAATACAAAAATCGTTTTTGTTAATGGTTTTACGTGTATAACTGGAAGGTTATTTGACCTTATCGAATTTATCTTTAAGTTATACTTTGAGTTCAGTTCGATTTATCAAAATCGTCTAAATAGTTTTAGAGATGCGGGTAAATATTGAATTGTACCACATGAAATATCCGATAAACATTAAAATTTTTAAATTTTTAAATTTTTTATTATTATTATTATTATTATTTTTCCGTTAATCTTTATTCAATCAAAATAGGATCAGTTGACATCTATGACATTCTTCCAACGTAATACGAGGTCAACTATACAAGGTGCAAACTTTTTTAGGCAATGAAATCTTCAAAGAGTTTTATGGGCTCTACTCGGTTCAGAAAGACCTTCTGTAGGCAAAATAAATCCAGATTGCAGAAATGATGGTAATCCGTTGGAAAAATATCAGGACAGTACGGAGGAGTTTCAAATCCCAACTGCAACAGTTTTTGGGCCAATTGTGAGGTATGAGTTCTAGCATTGTCATGCAAAAGGATCGGACCGTGAGTATTGAAAAGCAGGTTGCTTTTCATCAATTTGGAACGCAACATGACGATTACCTCACAATATTTGATAGAGTTTATCGTTTTTCCTGGTTGAAGAAATGAAAAGTGGATTGGTCCTTTCAATGTCTACGAAATTGTTACCATAACCTGTTTTGTGTAAAGATCGGGCTGGCGGGTGTGTTTTGGTTTTTCATCTGTATCCGATTATCCGATTTCACGATTATCATACAGAATCCACTTTCCGTCTACCATAATCATTTTAAGACAGTAGAAATAAGAAAATTTCTGGTCATTTAAATCTACTTCTGTGTTGTTTAGCGTCTTTACGCCGTCCCGAACGTAATTTATTTCTTCTTTAGTGACGTCTGTAGACTCTTTTACAAATTTAAATCCGTGAGAAAGGTGTCATGGTTTCCCAAACAATTTTTCTTTTATCTTCGCCGCAAACTATAAATGTACTAATAAGCTCAAAAATATATGTATTTTCATCAAGGACGGCATAGTTAGTAAATTTTTATTTATATTAAGCTTGTTTTGATCCATCACAAACACATTTACAGATTGTTTGCAAGTAACTTCTTTCAGGAAAATTGATAATTGCGTAACGGTGCGATCCAACAAAGATTGAAAATTGCTTTCAGCGGTAGTAGCAGTCACTCGCAATGACTCTTCAGTAGGGTAACATTCTTTTTTAGCCTTCAGCATTAGTTCGTAGGGCGGATAAAATATTTTGTTCGTTGCTCGTAAGATTTCGTATTATCTTCGCGTCAAATCTGCTTCCACGAGCATTTGTAGTAACTTCTGAGGGGTGCTAGCTCTTTCGATTTGAAATGTCGTTTTTTACATTGGTAATCATATTCAGGCGAATTTGTTATATATTTCAGAACTCGCGAAGCGTTTCTTTGTCTTCTGTTTTCCTCCTTTTTGTTCCTTCACCGCATTCACTGAATATTTTAATAGATCATCTGTTAAACCTTTTTATGGGTATTTGGAATATTCCTTCTAACCATGATTTGTTGCTTACAAGAAATTCTTCCAGGGTGCTGTGTGCCATAGACCATCTCTTTTTTACTTCTGTTTTAAAATATAAACATTTATATTTTACGTATTTTTTTTTCTGCATCTGACTTCCTGTAATACACTTACAAATAATTAAGTATTCCAATTTTTTGTTTATTGATGGAAAATTCTGTTCATTCATCTTATCAATTAGATGTCTACGAGTCACTACTTTCAGTCCCGAGCAGCCTGATGAACCTACAACAAAACTCATTCGTTTTGACACAAAAGAAAAAAGGTTATTTATTACTTTCTGAGCAAAAATGTTACTATTTCCCAAAGTGGACAAAAATAGAGCCTAATAATTTCTGGTTTTCCAGCCAAAGAGTCATATTAAAGAACAAAATAAGAAATTTAACTCGCAAAAACTCGGAAGCATAGACTTTTTGCTTTTAAAAAAACAAAAAAAAACGAAACATGGTGAGAAATTATCCATAAAAAAGGGAAGTCCTTAAAATGCTACTATTGTACTAAATTTTAATATTTCTAATTGAAATTTATATCATATTATAAGAAATTTTCATGGTTTACCTATAGATATCACTTTAACTAATGCACTGCACTGTGTAACATGAAATCTTAACTTTGTAATATTTGTATCGCTATGAGTGGCGGCGCCTATAACTCGAACTGCAACCAACTTCAGACTGCTATTATTTCCAAACCGTTCATGACAGTGAGCTCAAATTTTGACACATGACAGATAATTTTATTATTTACAAGCCTTTATCCGCGATAAAGTGTGCGAGTGCTTTATATTTGGCTGGAAAACCACAAGTAGCTATCGTCAGAGCCCTCCAGCACCTCAACGTGAATAAATCTTTTGTGTCTCGAACCATAGCTCGTTACCACGATACTGGCAGCGTTGCAAAACGCTATGAAGGTGGTCATTAAAAAACAGCAGCATCGGCAGAAATGGTTCGGAAAGTGAAGGCTCGAATTGAGCGAAATCCACGTCGAAGTGGAAGAAAAATGGCTCATGAGCCCAACATATCGTTGGAACGGATGCAGCACATACTGAAAAATGAGCTTGGACTCAAGCCATTGAAGTTCCAAAAAAACACACGATCTTACACCGCAACAGAAAAAAATTAGAGTCTAAAGAGCGAAGGATTTTCTACGTTTGCACGAAAGTGGTGAGTTGCTGAATTTAGTTTTTTCCGATGATTCGCCATTTGTTATCGAGCAATATGTCAACAAGCAAAATGACCGAGCTTACTTGCCAGAGAGGTCCTTCAAAAATTTACACCTTCGGATGGTCACCAGAAAGCAGGCAGCACCGATGGTGATGGTTTAGGCCGCCATAACCGCCGATGGGTGCTCTCCGCTCGTATTTTTGGACCGTGGCGTCAAAATTATTGCGATCGTATATATCTTACAGACAGTATTAAAGCCTTGAGAAAACAATTATTTCGGTCGGAGACCGTAGACATTTCAACAAGACTCCGCACCGTCTCACAAAGCGCGCGTCAACCAAGATTGGTTAAAAAACAATGTTACACACTTCATTTCTTCGACACAATGGATTGCAAATTCTCCGGATGCAAATCCGTTGGATTTCTCTGTCTGAAGTGTTTTGAAGGCGAAGGTTGGCACTAAAAAATACCAAAGTTTGAACCACCGCAAACAAGCAATTCGCCCGGAATGGGCCAAAATACCGCAGAGCCACTTGCGTGCAGCGTGCGATACTTTCTTCGGCCGTCTCAAGGCCATTATTCGCGCCAAATTGCACAATAAAGTTTATCAAAAAATAAAAAAATTATAGCATTTTAAAAAGTTGCAGTTCGAGTCAGGCAGGGTGTAAACATGTACACTTGCGAGACGATTAAGTTCTGACCTGTTGGGTGCCCGCTTGCAGTGCTAGAGCCGCGGAGATGCGAATATTATTTGTCAGGGTACCTGCTTATCAAACAATATATTTGTTCTGTTGTAAGTTAACTTTGGAAAATTAACTTTTGACTGCCTAATTACTTGAAATCGTCCTATGTGCATCGATAAATGTATCAAGAGATTTTATGTGGAACTTTGTAAAAAGAGCTGCATCTCTTCGTAGCGTACAAATTTCAATATTAAATGATGAGCATCCTACAATTTTTACTACAGTAACAAGAGCTGCTCGAATCTTCTTCATTCCTAGAGCCCCATACATTATTAAAACGTAACATACATATATGCAATAACAAGCAAGAAAGGATCATAATCATTATGGTATTTTATATCGATAATAAAATCTAAATTTTATTGAAATGTAACATTTAGAACTACCTTTAACCCTTTCTTCTTAAGCTTATGATCGTCTTTTTCCAATTGTGGACAAAAATTAGGGTCCATGAAACCAGAATGTTACATTCATGAGATCTGATGGATAGCTTCGTTGGTATATGCCTCCATTTAAAAAAAAAATAGAAATTTCTTGGATTCTGTTGGCAGTAAAAGCTTACTAACTGCAAGATTCTTCCCGTATCCAGCTCAAAACTATTGTTGAATCCGTCCAAAAGGTGAAAGCATTACATTGTGAAGTTAAAAATTTTGTGAATCCGTTTGACGAATTGACGATAACTAATTATTCACAAGTGCAACCTTTGATTTAGCATATAGTATAAGCTCTGTGGTGGAACTCGACAAAGATGCTGTGGTATGGTGTTATGTAATGAGATTGTCGAAAATCCAGCGATTGAACTGCTTTCATATGTGAAAGCTGAATAAATTCATTCATGAATTCTATATATGTATGCATTGTCCGTGTAGCTCTTTATTTCTATGAAACTTCCTCTCAAGAGCTAAGGATAATCTTAAGACAATGTTGTATGAGCTACCGAAATTGTGTGGAGTTGCTTTGGTTAGCGTACTTGATATCTTCCGGATTGAAAACATGAAAAGATTGCGCAAAAATGTAATTACATTCTCTTTCTTCCTTAGAGAATTTTGGATATGATGAATTGAATTTTGCTTTTAGTGTGTCATTTAGTAAAATCGTATGATCATGTGTATCGACATTTTCGCTTGTAAAGTGTTCCATTTGGTAATGAATTTCGATGATGAAAGCTTCTGGCAACTAACCAGCAACAATCTATCAGAAGTGCGTATTGATTATATTTGGTAGATTTGGACCAAGCTTAATTTCTTCCAACTGAAGAAAATATTAACACCTAAAAGCAAGTCAACACGTTGCGAAATATTGAAGTGAGAGTCTGATAGCTGAATAGTATTTGGAATGTTTGACTCTTCGACACTGAACTTGAGATCAGGTTGCATACACGTTATTTTGTTCACGACGAGCTCCTCGATTCCAGTAGAGAATAAATTGAAGAGTGACCTTATTGTTATCGAACATTTAAACTTGGAGGAGCAGAAAAAGTTTGTAGGTGCATAACGTCAGCTTATGCACATTATACGTATAATGTGATCATGATCAACTGAAAGCCACCATCTAGTAAAATGCGACACGGTACGTTTTGCTTATTTTTTCCGATAAGAAAGACATCAGTTCCTAAGATGTTATTGAGAGAGTTGTTATGAAGATAATATACCATATATGACTGTGAAACATCCAACTAGGCACCTTTTCTTAAGGAAAGTCATTAAATCTGCACGTGTTGGTAGTTGATCAGCAGAATATTTCTCGTTTTATTTAAGTGCTGTACAGGGTGACTGACTCGAACTGCAACTTTTTAAAATGCTATAATTTTTCTACTTTTTGATAAAATTTATTGTGCCAAAGCAAAAAATGTTAGAAAATACATCAATTTTCAAATTGTGTCAGTAGTTTTCAATATGTCCACCTTTGGCGCGAATAATGGCCTTAAGACGGCCGAAGAAAGTATCGCACGTTGCACGCAAGTGGCTTTGCGGTATTTTGGCCCACTCCCGGCGAAGTGCTTGTTTGAGGTGGTCCAAGTTTTGGTATTTTTTAGTGCCAACCTTCGCCTTCAAAATATCCTATATAGAGAAATCCAACGAATTTGCATCCGGAGAATTTGCAATCCATTGTGTCGAAGAAATGAAGTGTGTAACATTGTTTTTTAACCAATCTTGGTGCCGAGTCTTGTTGAAATGTCTACGGTCTCTGACCGAAATGATTGTTTTCCCAAGGCATTAATACTGTCTGTCAGACATTTTCACGGTATACAATCGCAATAATTTTGACGCCACGGTCCAAAAATACGAGCGGAGAGCGCCCATCGGCGGTTGTGGCGGCCCAAACCATCACCATCGGTGCTGCCTGCTTTCTGGTGGCCGTCCGAAGGTGTAAATTTTTAAAGGACCTCTCTGGCAGATAAACTCGTTCATTTTGTTTGTTGACATATTGCTCGATAACAAATGGCGAATCATCGGAAAAAATTAAATTCAGCAACTCACCACTTTCGTGCAAGCGTAGAAAATCCTTCGCTCTTTCGACTCTAACTTTTTTCTGCTGCGGTGTAAGATCGTGTGTTTTTTGGAACTTCAATGGCTTGAGCCCAAGCTCATTTTTCAGTATGTGTTGCATCCGTTCCAACGACATGTTGAGCTCACGAGCCATTTTTCTGCCGATTCTGCTGTTTTTTTATGACCACCTCCATACCATTTTGCAACGCTGAAAGTATCTCGGTAACGAGCTATGGTTCGAGACACAAAAGATTTATTCACGTTCAGGTGCTGAAGGGCTCTAACGATAGCTACTTGTGATTTTCCAGCCAAATATAAAGCAATCACAATATCACGTTTGAATTCCATTGCGGATAAAAAAATTTTCAACACAACTGAGACGCAAATCGTCTAAAGGCTTGTAAATAATAAAATTAGCTGTCATGTGTCAAATTTGAGCTCACAGTAATGAACGGTTTGGAAATTATAGCAGTCTGAAGTTGGTTGCAGATCGAGTCAGTCAGGGTGTATATAGATCGAGTTTGGTAGTACTATTAGATTATCCCAGCCGTCAATTTGTTCAATTTGTCCATTAAATTTCGTAGATTCGCTGTATCTGCCTTAAGAATTTTTGGATGTTGAAAAATTAATTTACTATATTCCTTTCCAATGGCATTTTTTATTTTCAAAACGTTCTCTCAATTTCTCCAAAATTACCTCATAATTTTCCGCAACAATTTTCAATTTTGGTGCCCTAACGGCCAGACTTAGTTTGGAATTCAGATAACAGAACTTGGCGACCTAAGTCAGTTCGCATTGTTATGAAATAATGAAACGAATTCATCGTACCAACTTATCCACATGGTTACATCACCTGAATCAATTTTGGGCAATTTTATAGAATCATATCTGTCTTCTTTATGAATTGATGTTGTTTTTTTTTTTTATTATTATATTATTTAAACATGCGTTAGGTTTTTCGGAAAATGAGACAAAAAGAGAAAGAAAGATTTTTGCGCTCAGTGGCTATTTCCCTCCATGAGTGGCATCCAACATTTAATGGTAAGACTTAATAATTACTGTAATTTGACTTGATGTTTGTATTCCAGGCGACCACTCATCTTTTATGATTTTAGTTGCCTGGAAAAGAATGCTTTCTGAGCTAATATACTGAGGCTCAGCCACGTTTTGCTATAAGAACCTTTAATAATGAAGCTAGAAGATAATACAATTCCTCGTAAGTAGATCGGTTTGGCTCGCAGATCTCCTCAAAGTCTCTTTCTTTGATTTTTCCTTGAATACTCACGAGATTACTGGGTGTGATGACTGGATCTGATCGAGCACGTGTTAAATACTCTCGTATGCGTTGCATTTGCTACTCGCACACTGACTGCCAACAGTCAGTTGGATCGACTGGCGCTTCAATTCTTCAAACAATCCATCCAAAGAAGGTGCCTGGAAGCATAGCTGAAAAAATGTGCCGTTTCCGAAAACAGTGGTGAATCGCCGCCGAGTTTACGGACAGGTTTAGGAAGCGATAGGTACTAACGTTGAATAATTTCCAATTTTGATGTGCCGAGTCAAGAGTTTCCGAAAAACGAAGCCAGTGGGCGTTGGTTTTTTACTTGGGATCTAATTACTCGAAAGAGTTGGATTTCTAGAATGTGTTTTATATGAGGCATCCGTGGGGAATATATGCCCGAAACTATTTCCAAATGTTAAACGGCAGGAATAGTCTTTGGAATGAATTTAATAAGTCGTCATCAAGTTAATTTCTTTCCGTTTTATTTAAACAAAAAAGCCTAACCCTTAAAAAAACATTATTTACATCTTTAGTTTGACTTACCAACTAGCAAAACGAATGTTTCTCAAAATTAACGAAAAAAAAGAGTAACATAGCTTTTAAAACGAGTACCTACTTTAGTAATTTGAAAAAAATTCGGCAGGAATCCTAATTTATGACTGAACTCTTGACATAATTGCAATCATCAACACCTTGCTTACGGAAAAATGAATCATCTCCTGTTTTCCAATGTAATGGTATATTAAAAAAAAAAACAATCAATTAAGCACAATTTTGATTCGTTTTTGTTTTGTCGAGTTCATTTATCTCAGGATTCTTTTAGAAGTTAAACTTAACAGATATTAATTTACTAATATTTATTATTAAATCAGTTTTTAACCATGGTTATATTATATTGTATTTTAATTTAAATAAAATTAAAGAAATTCTTGACACTGTAACGATTAAATTTATTTCCGCTAAATAATATTTATTTTACAATTTACACAAAATATTAAATTTAATATTAAAAATATTCTTATTAACTAGTTTTACCACTCCAAATCACCAGGACTGTATTTGTCAATCAGAGATTGATAATAGGGCCATAGCTGTTCAATATCAGGTACTTTGGCACTCTTCGTATACAAATCGTATCGGCTAAAATAAAATTTCCATTAACAATTGTCTATTTGAAAGAGACTTAAACTTACTTAAAAATCAGAACCCATTTCTTTGTAATGGCGTCCTTTGGTTCGCACAAGTGTTCATAGTCGCCGCCATTATGCCATGGATAAAAGGAATGGAAACGAATAATATTAAGTGCTTGTTCAGGTAGCGTTGATTTGTTATGCTTTAGTACTTGATACATGTATTCATCGTGGCCCCATGATATAAGGACATTTTCAAGGCCACAATGTGGCTCATACATTCCGCATTTTGTGTTATATTTTGGATTTTCGCCATCGGGATTTCCAATAAAACTTTGATTTCGATAGACAATACTATTGCCCCATTCACAGCCCACAACAAAAGTATCACCAACTACTGCCCATTGTGGTTCATTGTAGAATGCCATTACCTTTCCTAGGTCGTGTATAAGAGCAGTCAAATGTAACCAATCATGTTGGGGGAACTCTGCGCGAGCACGTTCGGCTGTCTGGAAGGCATGGACAATATTAGGTAGATTTGTATCAGGATCTGAGTGGTCAACGAGATCGTTTAATTTTTCTAATGTATCTCGAATATTTGCCTTGAAGGTATTAAATTGAAGCCATTTCTCACGGCGGCCTGGAAAAAAAATAATACAGTATAATTTGAATAAATAAGTCTTTAGTAAAAGATAAATTGTTGTAAAAGAAAATCTTCCTAAATCAGAAACAGTACAAAAAATATCGAAAAATTATAGGAATGTTCATACAAATTATCCACTGACTGTCGGCAGGGTTCTCAAAACATTGCATTAGCATCCTTAACAATAAGCGCACATTAACTCTTTACCAACTAACAATAAGTTCTTCATAATTGTGCGAATAGTAAAATGGTACCTGCGTTCGTATACTAGCTTAACAGTAGGTTTTCTTAGCACATTTGTTGTTAAATATTTGTGATATTTTTGCTATTTTCCATTGTTTGTATACAAATTTCGATAGAAGCTGATAGCAACACAAAGTCATTAAACAAAAAAGGATAAGAAAATAAGAAAAATTGCATGTTCTGTCCAACATGCAACATGATAAATAGTATAAAATACATGGATTGAACTAAACTTGACAGCAAACTCAAATTTGAGTGTCCCTTCATACATACAATGTAAAAAAAATCAAGACTGTTTTGCAAATGCATGACCATCACCAATACGACCTTAGATTTTGATACATGCATTGGTGTTGTCAACAATTCACTCGCACTCATAAATGATGATTCTATGATTTAAGGCGATCACTGAAATGTTGTTTTTAGAAGGCCTGCAATCTAGGTGTTTTCAATCTGAAAGAATAGGTATAAAAATTAAGTTCTTACCTATAACCACGTTACGAGTATTAGTGCTTCAAAATAAACCAACAAAAACGTCTCATTTAAATGATTAGCGTAGATGTTCATATTACTTATAGACAAACGCATTCCCATTTCGTGCAAACACAACCAACAATCTATCTGCTATATTTTCAAAAAAAAAAATATTTGTTTTGTAAGGTGATATATAAATCTTTTATCTATGAATAAACCACCGTTATTTTATAAACTTAAAGGTCTATTTCATAAATAGAATATTATATATTATATTATTTCAATTACGAATTTTGAGTGTAGGGTGGATGTGGCAGCACGAAATCATGCCTATTTACCAGTGAAGGCTGCTTTTAGCACAATTTTCTATGCACTATGTCGATATCTCTACAAAATAACTCAGCTATTATTGTTTCTCGGCGTTTAAGGAACGAGTAATGCACAACTTTCTCGTCCAACTTACTGTCAACGATATCTTTTTGGAGTGTAATTCTGCTTTAGAAAGGCCCCAGAGAACATCACTTATATCTATCCAATTCATCGAGCTCGTCTTGACATCATACATGTTCCATTTTACATCGCAATCGACGATCCTCATGTTGTCAGTTGTTTAAAGTAATTGCAAACTTTCAAACGCTATAGCATATTCCCTGGTTTTAAGGGTTGGGGAACCCATTTTTACAGTTCTTTAACCATACCATTTGAGATGAGACCTTTATCCTTTGAATAAGACAAATATTATCATATTTGTATGTAGTCGTACCTTAATTTTCTTTAACAACTGCCGTAAGCTCTTTATTACAAATAACCGACTTTGGTCTTCCATTTGACCTATTTTCAAATGATTTTTTTTTTTTTCGAACTTGTTTTATCTGTTTGGAACTCTTTTCTTGGTACTTGCACTCAAACCAAAAGCATAATTACATAGTTTCCCGCGACACGGTTTTAATTGTGTGTTTTTTAATTGCAGAAAGAAAATTTCATTGAAATGCGTTGATGAGAAGATTACATGTGTCTTGTAAGCATACAAACTCAGCTTTCGAATGGTATTGACCTTGCAGTGGCATTGTTGACAAATCTGACAGCGTTTTGGAACCCGAAGAAGAAAAAATGCACACGTATTAAATGGATTTGAAGACTATTATTTTGGAGAAGAAGATCGAGTATATACTAATATTCATAACAAACACATGATACCTGAGAAATGGTACAGATTTATACCTATAATATAAAAAGTATTAATCAACACGCTTATAACACTTTGTATTGTACTCGAAAGTTTAATTTCTATCATATAATAATGGGCTGAAAAGTCCGTGCCGTTTGTAAGAGAGGGTACCACTTGAAATAAATCCATACCATTTTCGGTTAGAACCTTCAAAAGATACGTGTATAGACAACTGTCGGACGATTAGTTCTCGAGATATAGCGTTGTGAGTGAAGCAACTTTTATTATTGTTAAAAAAAAAAATTGATTCAAAGCAATTTCGTGTGTTGATTTATCATTGCTTTTTGATGGCAAAAAATGCAGCCGATGCAAAGAAATGGCTTGATGAGTGTTACCCGGACTCTGCACCAGCCGAACGAACCATTCGCTAGTGAATTGAAAATTTTAAAACTGGTTATACAAGAACCGAAGATGATACACGCAGTGGACGTCCAAAAGAGGCTGTTTCAGATGAAAACATCAAAAAAGTCCACAAAATGACCGTCAATTGAAGTTGATCGAGATAGCTGAGGCTCTGAAGATATCAAAAGAGCGTGTTGGATATATCATACACGAATATTTGGACATGTGAAAGCTCTGTTCAAAGTGGGTGCCGCGTTTGCTCACAGTCGACCAAAACCAACAACGTGATGGTGATTCAGAGGAGTGTTTAAAGCTGTTCAACCGCAATAAAGCCGAATTTTTGAGTCGGTATGTGACAATGGATGAAACTTGGCTCCATCACTTCACACCAGAGTCAAGTCGGCAGTCAGCTGAGTGGCGAGCAGGCGACGAACCTCGTACAAAACGACCAAAAAATCAACAGTCGGCTGGCAAGGTTATAGCATCTGTATTTTGGGATACACATGGAACAATTTTCATCGACTATCTCCAAAAGAGGGAGACTATCAACAGCGACTATTACATTGCGTTGTTGGAGCGTTTAAGGACGAAATCGCAAAAAAACGGCCGCATTTGAAGAAAAATAAAGAACTGTATCATCAAGACAATGCACCGTGTCACAAGTCGATGAAAACGATGTCAAAATTGAATGAATTCGGCTACGAATTGCTTCCCCACCCACCGTATTCTCCAGATTTGGCCCCCAGCGACTATTTTCTGTTCGCACACCTCAAAAGAATGCTCGCCGGAAGGAGATTTAAAACCGATGAAGAAGTAATCGCCGAAACAGAGGCCTATTTTTAGGCTAAACCAAAATCGTACTACAAAACTGGTATCGAAAGATTGAAAAATCATTTCAAATAGCGTATCGCCCTCGAACTCCCATGAAGAACATATCTAACCAATCTCTCGTACTACTACGTAACTATGATACAATATAAAAATGCAATATGAAGGCGAAAGCTAAGATTCAATTAGTTACTCTAAACTTAGTCTAAGTACATATGTTAGTTTGTAAATTCATTCACTGGGTCAGATGAAACTCAAAATGTCCGGATATCCTGTACCAATCCTATGCACAAGGGAATGAAGAGCGTCTCCATTCATATACTAACGGACAGTCAAGCAGCCATTAGGCTCTAACATCATTGACGCCAAATCAATCTTGCACTGCTTCAATACCCTACAATATATTCCCCATAAAAACAAAGAAAGAAAGAACTTTGGTTGGTGCCTGGTCATAAAGGTATTGTCGGAAATAAAATAGCCGACGAATTGTAAGTGCATGGTTCTAAGTGGCTTAAATAGACGACACTTCCTCAGAAAACTTTAATCCCTGGTGAAATTCTCAATTTAATCAAAAAAGATGAGCTTCTCTTGGCTTCCTAATACTTTGTGGTACAATTGCCGATCAAATCTTACAAAAAAAATACATATATTTTCAATACTGCAATGCTTGCTTTGTAAATTTTATGTTAACAATTACAAATGTACATTAATATATAGTTCAAACTACAAGCCGATCAGTGACGTAAATTTTGACTTTTCGTAATTAAACCTTTTATTTTGAATACATACATACATATACCTACTACCGTTGTTATTTCAGTGAACCTCTAAATACATTGTAATACGTGTACGAGTATATCACTGACCGACTAGAGTTTCAACACAGCCATGCTCGGAAAGAAGACTGGATGACTTATTGCACATATTTAAAATTTTCAAGACTCGACAATGGTGCTACCACATTTAAACATATCATGACATGCACATCAGCACTAAATTTCAAACTTTAAAGTAAGAAATTCCTGATTTCTAAAAATATGTTATTGCAATTGCCATTAAGGTACTCGTACAATAAAAAGACAAATAATTGAGATATTGAGTTATACGAGTATGTATGAATGTTAGCCATATATTGTACAAAGGCGTTCGTCGGAAAATCCAATCCAAAAAGCAATAGAAGTCAAAGGTTTAACCCATATATAGTACTACTATTGTACTCTCCGGAGTACAGAAAAACCATGAAATTCTTTCAATTTTAATTGCTAAAAATTAATTTTTTTTAAATTCCTTCGATTTGTAAGTAGTTATATGTAAGATCGTTTAACTATAGATATTCGCTCTTTTTAAAAAGACAAGGGATCTAGCGATGCGCCAGCAGCGGAGTCTCTTTTCAAATAGTTGGCCTCGTGAGCAATTACTTCGCGTTTTTTAGTCGTGTATAAATTTTTGCCAAGAAGTAATTGTTATTTAGAAATAGTAAAAGCAGTGTTTACGAGGACAAAATCCATCAGAAAATATTAAATATATTTTGAAACCGCAAATGTACCATAAGTAACTAATTGATTTATTTCATATCAGCATGTTGTTTCAGATATAGCACCTTTTACGGAAACATCAACAATAATCTTCCATGACCTTTGGATGCTATTGAAAGAGATAAAGAAGAATCCATGGAAGATATTACCATTATACCACCTGAAGCCGACTATAACATAGACGAATATGAATTTCATGTCGAAAAAATTGAAAACCAGTTGATGTTCCCGGAAATAATGAATTGTTTTGCAGTGATAACGACGACATTGAAGCTGATATTCGTATTCATCAAATGAACATTTGATGAATCCACGCTGGTCAAATCATAGTGATATGAAAATGAAAATACATATATATATACAAAATATACGGGTCCCGTAGATGTATTCGGGACTCTTTTCGATAAAGGTGTCGGAAAACTTATAACAAACAAACACGCCTTTATACCTTACAACATAAAGATCATAGCTTTAAATATGAAGACGATAACCTTTACACATTTTTGAGAATTTCGTTTTTATACAGGTATTAGATATAAGTCAATGAAAAGAAAGTCACTGTATTGGAGAACAGATTAAGACACAAGGACACCAATAATTGCCGATAATTTGTCCAGGAATAGGTATTATAAAACAAAAAAATATATTCATAATATATTTATGAATATAAAAATATAATATAAAAATATAAAAATATACCCATAATTGCAGAAAGACAAATACCATAAAAGACATCATTCCTCAAAACGCAGATTTGGTTATAAAAACTGGATGCTAACCAGTATTTATGGGTATTCAAACAACTTTTATACATACTATGATGCCAACAATTTTACGAGTTAAAATGGAAAAATCCAGTGTTCTTGAGATCGCAAATTGTAGTCGACCTTTTACAATGTGTACAGTCTCCAATGGTTCATATAATCTATCTTAACTGTTTCTTTACAATATAAGGTATTAGGACTGTTGAAAGGTAAAAGCTTTAGATCTACAGGTACAACCAGAGATAACAGAACAAAAAAAAAAAGACAACATCAACAGGTTCACTGCTGATTTGATGGCATGTCTCACCGAAAACTGGAACCAAACCGTACATCAATCTTACGAAAGCAAGATAGTTGCACTTGATATTTCTAAAGCATTTGACAGACTTTGGCAGCCTCTTTTGTCGAAAATGCGTCCTTTTGTGATTGATGACTCTCTTCTTAAATGGATTAGAAACTACCTTTCGGAACGTTCAATCTTAGATGGCTTCAAGTCTAATAATCACAAAATAAATGCTGGTGTGCCCCAGGGCTCCATTCTGTCTCCGACACGCTTTTTAGTTTTCACTTATGATCTCTTATCTGCTACTTCTAATCCAATATATTCCTTTGCTGATGATAGTACTCTCTGCTTTTCATATTCGTTCTCGGACTCACGTCCCTGCTCTTCGGCTCTAGAACGGGAACGGTAGCATATGTTAAGCTCATCAAATTTCGATACTAACAGCATAACCAATTGGGGAACTATAAACAGAGTGGAATTAAATACTTCCAAAACTCAATGCTGTCTGCTGTCATCAAAGCGAAATCTTAACTCCACTACCGATTAAGTCCGCAGCAGCAAGCCCTCCGATGCGGTTACAAAGTACAATGTCAAAAAAATACATGAAATGGTGTTAGCTGAACGGAAAGTGAAGGTGTGCGAACTAACAGATACCATAAAGATACCACATATTCTGCATATGAAAAAGTTATCCTGCCGCTGAATGCCGCGCGTACTTACTCCTGACCAAAAACACGAACGCGAGAGTACTTCGAAAGAGTGTTTGGACTTGCTGATGCGGAATCGGACGGACTTTTGGCGTCGATTGGTAACTGTTGAATCAGAGAATAGAATGAGTGCCCGTCAATGGACTAAAGCCGGCACGAGTGCTCCGAAGCGGCCGAGGAAGGCTCGATGGGTCGGAAAGATTATCGCGTCGGTTTACTGGGATTGTCATGGCATACTCTTTGTGGACTACCTCGAAAGAGGAAAACCTATCAACGCGAGTATTACTGTGCATTATTGGAGCGAATGAAGGCCGAAAAACGAAAAAAAACGGTCTCACATGAAGCGAAAAAAATTTTTTGTTTTTGCAAGACAATGCACCGGCGCACAAGAGAATCGCAACCATGGCTAAAATCAATGACTTACGGCTCCAATTGCTGTCGCATCCATCGTATTCGCCCGATTTGGCTCCCTCGGACTATTATATCTTCCTAAACCACAAAATATGGCTCATCAATAAAAAATTCAGCTCACGCGAGGAAATCATCGACGCCACGGATCAGTATTTTGCAGACTTTCCGGAAAATTATTTTGTCTATAATTTAGACCCTCTTATCAAACTTATTCGTGCGGTTTGATAAGAGATGGCGTAACTTGTATTATTTCACTGTTATTATTCCATTTTAACATGCGTTGGAAAGCTACTGTCACTGTACGTCATTTCAGTATATGTCATTCATTTGAAGCGTAAATGACAATAATTTTTTTTCACTCAGATATGTCGAACTTTGTGCCTGAAAAAGTATTTTTGCGGGGAGCTCTTCTTCATTACTTTAATATGAAGAAAACTGCTGCCGAAAGTCATCGTATTTTGGTGGAAGTTTATGGTGAACATGCACTAGATAAGCGAACGTGCCAAAAGTTGTTTACACGATTTAAAAGTGGTGATTTTGGCTTGGAAGACGATGAACGTCCTGGGCAGCCAAAAAAGTTTGAAGATGAAGAACTGGAAGCATTACTCTATGAAGATTGTTGCCAAACACAAGAAGAGCTCGCAGAATCTTTAGGTGTCACTCAAGCAGCCATTTCAAAACGTTTAAAAGCTGCTGTATATATTCAAAAGGAAGGAAATTGGGTTCCACATGAACTCAAGCCGAGAGACGTCGAAAGGCGGTTTTGCATGTCCAAAATGCTGCTGGAACGCCACAGAAGGAACTCATTTTTGCATCGGATTGTTACTGGTGATGAAAAATGGACTCATTACGACAACCCCAAGCGCAAAAAATCATATGTGAAACCCGACCAGCCAGCCAAATCAACGGCAAAGCCGAATATCCATGGCGCAAAGGTAATGCTCTGTATTTGTAGGATCAGATGGATGTGTTGTATTATGAGCTGCTAAAACCGGGTGAAACTATCAATGGACAACGTTACCGAACACAACTAATCCGTTTGAAGAGAGCAGTAGCCAAAAAACGCCCGGAATATGCGATCAGACACGAGGCAATAATTTTCCATCATGACAACGCTCGGCCCCACGTTGCTATTCCTGTTAAGAATTATTTGGAAAACAGCGGATAAGAAGTCTTACCATACCCATCTTATAGCCCAGACCTTGCCCCTTCTGACTACCATTTGTTCCGGGCGATGCAGAACGCCCTCACTGAAATACGGTTCACATCAGAGCAGAATATTAAAAATTGGTTTTATTCATTCTTGGCTGCCAAGCCGGCGTAGTTCTTTTGGGATGGGATCCACAAATTGCCAGAAAGATGGGAAAAAGTCATAGCTTCAGATGGGCAATACTTTGAATAATACTATTATACATGTTTTTCTTAAATAAACGTTCAAATTTTGAAAAAAAAAAACACACGAATTAAATTACATACCCAATACTTTTCGGACGGGATCCATAAGTTGGAAAATCGCTGGAATAAGTGTATCAAACTAAAAGAAAACTATATTTAATAAAATAAAAAATTTTTTTTTCATTCCCAAGGAGGTTGCTTTTCACCCCACCTAGTACTTAACCTCCTCTGAACTGGTCTTATAGGGCATTCATCCGCCCAATATTGTAATATAGGCTGATTCATCGTAAGGTTTGATTTTCAATAAGCTTTTTTTGACAGATCACGCGTGACTCCTATCAAACTGCTTTATCATTTTTGTTCAGTATCGTTTGACAAGTCATCGTGGAAAGACTCACACCACAACAGTGTCTCCAAATTGTTCATCTGTATTACGTTCTGTGTGAAATGTTTTTCGTCCGATTCGAGGAACTTACGGTGCCCATAATCGACCTACTGAAACCACTATTGCCAATACCATTCGCAAATTTGAGTCCTAAATTACATTAGTGGATGATACTCGACCGGTTAGACCACATCCAGCACGTAGTGAAGAGACTACTATATACTAGCTGTAGCTGAGAGTGTACGCGAAGACCTTGACGAATCGAGTCGTCGTCGTTCTTAGCAGCTTGGCTTGGCGTATTCGACAACTTGGCGTATTTTACGTGAGGATCTCGGCCTAAAATCGTAAAAAATTCAACTTGTGCAAGAATTTAAGCCAGGCTCTGGAAAAACTCAGTGAAAATCCGGTGTTTTATCGTGAATTTTGTTCAGTGATGAAACCTATTTCTGGCTCAATAAATACGTTAATAAACAAAATTGCCACATTTGAGCTGATTAACCACCCGAAGAGTACCAAGCGCTACCATTGCATCCATTAAAAACAAGGGTATGGTGTGGTTTATGGGCTGGTGGAATCATTGGTCCATATTTCTTCAAAAGTGAGGAAAATCAGAATGTTGCCGTCAATGGTAACCGTTATCGCGCCATGCTATCGGACTATGTGCTTCCGGAAATTCGAGCACATGGTCTCAGTGAGCTCTGGTTTCAACAAGACGGTGCTACAAGCCATACAGCGGGTGAAACAATGGACTTGTTGAGCACTTAATTTCACGTAAATTGGCCGTCTAGATTGTGCCATATCACACCTTTGGATTATTTTCTCTGGGGATATGTAAAGTCCCATGTCTTAAGGAATAAGCCAGATACGATTGACGCTTTGGAAGCCAACATTACTCGTGTAATGTTTTCAAATAAAAATTTTAAGTTCACTTTCAAATTTATGTGTTTTATTTTACAGTATGAATCAAACCTCACGAAGAATCACCCTATACAATGCTCACATCTGGACAGGTGCTCCTAAAACATCTTTGCACCCGCTAGATATTATTCAAACCCGTTCGAGATAAACTCGTAGGTGATACTAATATCAGCCAGTCAATTGACTACCTTGAGCACCGAAGTAACGTCTCCTGGCGCACTTTCCCAAGCCGTACAACTTACTTATGGAATGCCCTGCCGAGCTCTTTATTTTCTATTCATTATAACTTGCAAATATTTAAGATCAAAGTGGATCGGTATTTCTCTTTTCTACCTTCTTGATTTTCATTCGACCGCGCTGAGTACAAATATTTTAGGGGTACTCAAATCCCGCTAATTATATAAACAATTCAAGGATTTCAAGGAAGAGAGAAGGGGATATTACGAGCCTTAAGACGATGTCTACAAGTATAATGGAATATTTCTTGAGGTTACAATGGATACAAACTTCGATTCCATTGAGTCTTTGCAATTTGTAAAAACTGTTTCAAAAATGCACATATTAATAAATGAATAGAAAAATATTTTAACATGGTATGCGCTTGGGTACAGCTATTTATACTAATTTATGGATTTGTTAATGATACTTTTGTTGGTTTTGTGTTATTTGTGTTCTAATAAATTAAAGTAAAAACAAAAATTATAAAAGGTATTAAAAAAAGTATTGGGTAACTGTCGGTGTCGTGGGAAAGGTGATCCAAGAGCAAATAGCTACAACCGCCTCAGAAGCAGGGAAAAGAACAGGATTTATCTAATGAAGCAAAAAAATTGGTGAATAAGTGTCATTTTTTGATATATGTATTTTCAAAATAATAATCAACAACTTTTCTTTAAACTAGTGAGCAGCAGTGCTACAAAAAATTAAATATTAAATTTAAAGTAACATTTCTGAATTCGCTTATATTAAAAAAGCCTTACCTTTAACAAAATCAACAGTTTGGTTAAGATGCATGTCGCGATATGTCTGTCGTACCCGTTCCTTAAGAGGATCATTTTCATCAATACTATAATCACGAAATTGTGACAGTTTTTTGTCGGCAAATGAAGCTTCTGGGCGTAGCAGTTCCGATGGATCAATTATATCAATATATCCCTACAAATGGAAAAGAATAATTTAACACATAATTTTTTAGTTGCTAGATCAATTAAACCGCGATTTAGTTAGAAGAGAAAGCTTAAAATACAATATCTGTCAGATTTAGCAAAGCTACCTGTTGGGCATAAGAGTGTATGACATTGAGCATTTCTAAATTTGTCGAGCTTCAATCTTTGGCACACATTTTAACTGGAAATAATTCCACAAACGAACCTACATAAGATTCATGCTGGAATCACGAGTGTGGAAAAAACACATTTGTGAACATGTGTTCCTGGGTTGTCACACTACCATGACATGTTGCGATGCTACTTCTTTAGATTTATTTTATTTATTTTATTTAATTGGATAGTTACGAATACAGAGTGAACAATTACCTTTTCCTGTACTTCGTACTATCGTCTAACTCGGTAATTAATATTGTTGATTTAAAGACATTTTTTTGCTACAAAAAAAAAAAAGACAGCACTATAACTTTCTTAACTCCATGTATGTTATGTCTCATAAAAACTATACCAAAGGGATTATTAATTAATAAAAGTCTTATCGGAAATGTCCTTGTCAGGCCATATGTACATACATACAATTCCGAATCGAATGTAAGACTAAAACCTTGCGGAAGAATGGGAATCGGGGAAAAACAACTATACACCATTAGGAGAGGAGCTTACAAATATGCCAAAACTCTTTTACACTCAAAACAAGTTAGAAGGTAAAGGAAACTCTAAAGCCCAGACAGTTTTAGATATAATCGAGCATGGATGGTCTTGTAAGTGGTTTCAGTTTACTTACTTACTTACTTACTTACTTACTAACTTACTTAAGTGGCGCTACACTTTGGGGTGAACCTGGGGCCTAAGACAACAAAATTCTTTATTAGCAAGATCAATAGCTTACTTCCTCCTGTTGCGGTCTCCAAGGCGGGTGAGTTCCCATTCTACTTGTACGCGCCACTAAATTCGAAGAATAACCATCTCAGGCGACTGATGCTCTCATTTCTGACAAGAGCTATATCGCTGTACTGCTCATGTAGCTCGTCGTTGAATCTTCTACTCCAAAGCTAGTCAACTCGAACGGGACCAAATATTTAACGAAGTATTTTTCTCTCGAAACGACCAAGGATGTCTTCATCCGCTTTTGATAGAGTCTATGACTTAGGTGTTGTTAGGAGAATTTAAAGTAGAGCCAAGGTAGACAAGGTCTCTCACTACGTGGAAATTATAGTTGTCGACTGTGACGTTCCGTCCTATTCGTCAATGTTGGTGTACCTTCTTGTTAACAGTATGTTACTTGGTTTTGCCAAAATAAGCAGCCTCCGTTTCAGTATTAGTGAACGCACAGGTGAGAGCCGGCTGAGTTCTGCCAATTATGTCAATTTTATCGGTGAACGATAGTAGTTGCACAGACTTTTGAGAGATTGTGCCTCTACATAGTATTCGCTTGTGATTTTCGTACACTTCTTTTAAGTTGATGTTAAAGAAGTCACATGACAGCCCGTTACATTGTTTAAAACTTTTTTTGATATTAAAGGTTTCGGTTAGGTCGTTACCGACCTTAACAGATGGGCGAGTTTTTGAGGGATGCCGAAACTAGAGATGGTTCTACAAAGCTCGTCTCTATAAATGGTGTCATATACGGCCTTAATGTCGATAAAAAATGTTGGGTATCGATTTGGACTTCCTGAGTTTTCTCCATGATCTGTCAAAGTGTGGAAATTTGGTCAACAATGGACCTTCCTGATCTGAAACCACACTGTGAGCGACAAATCAGGTTGTTAACTAAGGAGTTTGAGACATTCACACCATACATATATCTTGTATGCAATAATGAGGATACTTATGCCGCTATAGTTGGCGCAGTTTAGTAGCTCCCCTTTTTTGTGGATTGGGCAAAGGATTCTGAGATTACATTTATCTCTTGTGACCAGATCTGAGAAACGAGTTGGTGTATGCTTTCCACAAATTCAGCAGGTTTGTTATATTTCAGCTTAGTTATTGCTAAGTATTTGGTAAGGTGGACTGAAGTTTTGGCTATTATCGTCTAAGTTTAGTGGTCTATTCTGCCTGACGGCGGGATGTTGGGCTTCGTCAACATTAATCAGTCTGCGGAAAAAGTTGTTCCATATTCTCAGCACTAACTGTAACTCTACTACAAGGTTCCCTGCTTCATATCCACAGGTTTCTGTATGGGTCTTATTGCCTTGACACGTTCTTTTTACTAGTTTGGTAATACTACCGTGCGTTATTCCTGAAGCAAAAACTCGCAAAATCTTCGTTTGCGTTCTTCTCGTGCTTTTTTTCCTTCATCCAAAGAACGCGACGTTCTTCCCGAGTCTTCTGCTCGTAGAGCTCACGAACGGCTTTCGTCCTTCGCTACAGCGCCGCTTTGTACGCCAGGGTTTTCTTGGTGGTACCCGGAAGGTTCGAACGTCCATAATACTAGAGTTATGTATTAACTCCATAGCAATGTGATCAATTTGATCGTTTCTTTATTCGGAGACCGACATGTCCCTTTGTATACATTTATTGAGCAGAAATCGTGTACTTTCTATAACGATATTTCAAAGTAAGGGTGTTCTTTATTGTATTAACTTTTACGCATTGTCGACTTGGGTGAGAGTAAACTTTTTGATGTCTGGAGTCTTAATCTTAAGAATATTAAAAGTAAAATATTGACCGTATAGCTACGTCGCTACAAAATCAGACTATCAGAAGTTGCTGCATTTTATCATGTCATTTCTCGATTTTTATTTAAAAATTTCGGCCTTGAATCTCTGAAGTTTAATTTTCACGTCATATCTTAGATGTGTACTACTGCTATATTTATGAGGTCATAAAAGTCATGTTCAAAGCGCATTATGATTCTTGAATATGTGCACATATATAACTTACATAAGTAGATGAATATGAGTAATCTCTATCAGATCAAAGGCAATAACGTTGGCTTCATTTGGTTCTTACAACAAAAATGTATTATAACATGCGCAGTCAACTGTGTTAACTGTATTTTTTTACAGTTATGTAGCTTTTTAGCTGGCCATTATGCCTCCAATTCAAATAGCACCCCTAGTGTAACGGGTGGTTTGAAAAGACTGACACATAGATGGCGACTCTAATAACATACCCATACGTAGTGAACCCTAGTGTGTCTAACCAGATTTTTGTGTTCGAGCAATCAACTGTGTTTAGCTTCAAAGTTAGAAGAAGTTTTTAGTGTTCTATTGGAGTCCAAATTGTCCAACTACCGGAAAGAAACGATTAGTTAGTACCAACCTTCAAACGACTCGTGTCACAATTTGATGACATTTCGACTAATATTCAAGATATTCAAGTTTTATAGATGGACCTTTTGATACGTTAGTAAAACACTGTTATTTCATGGGAAAAAAAAACTTTAAAACTCATGAAAAGTGTTATAAGGAATCTGTTCCATTTATCGCTAATTTGCTGAATTTAAGGGCGGTCGTACAGACACAAATGATTCTAAGCGCTCTGGGCGAACAAATGACGCTGTTATGCCGAAAACATCAAGAAATTTACAAAATCGTTTTGATTTGAAAGTTCATGAGATAGCTAACATCTTAAAGATATCAAATGATTTACATCATATTTTATACGACCATTTGGGTACGCGAAAGCTCTGTTCGAAGTGGGTAACGAGTTTGCTTATAACAACTTGTTGATGATTCAGAGCACTGTTAAGAGTTAAAAGTGAAATAATAGAGACTAATGACAACGTATAAAACGTGGATCCTGCTATCTATTCGCAAACCTCAAAAAAATGTTCGCCGGAATGAATGTTAGAGCGACGCTTAAATGGCTGTATCACTTTAAAAGGAGATTAAAAAGTGATAATAAAAATTGCGTTTTTATTTGTGAATTTGTTTCGGGACTTTTCCAATCACCTGTTAAAAGTTGCCAGATGTACCAGATGTGCAGTTCAAGTCAAGAAACTTTAGTTATAAACGTAGCTATAAGCGAGACATTATCTCCATATTTAAGGCTCTAGGAGATTTATACTGCCTTAACAAATATTTGAGCTTGTACTTGTTTTTATGCCAATATGCAACATGATATGCTACTAAAACGCATTTAAACAACAAATTACTAAGCTGTCGCACTAAAATGATCAGCAACATATTGCAACGAAGGTAAAGCGAATACCCAGAAACAAATCATCTAAAAAGATATTATCAAATTGAATTCTAGATTTTATGGTTTTGTCTGCATTTTCGATAAGTTGTAATTCAATCAAAATATCGCATTTAGCTGAGTTTTTAAGTTACTTTAGCAGAATTGTTTCACTTTGATTATATCTAATCAAAATCCTATTAAATTTCTTTATAAATCATTTCACTTTAGATTTGGATAAATTTGGATATAAAATACAACTGGATGAGCACAATACTTCAATGTTTAGCAACACTGACGCTATTTTAAAAAAGGCACTTATTAATATTGACAATCCGTTTTTATCTCAAAATTACCAAACAATACTACTTTAAAGCAGAAAAGGCCTTTATGGACTCGGTTAAAAAACTTAAATCTCTTACAATAAAATTTTAAAATATGTCCACTCAATATTTACAATTACAAAATTTTATCAAAAAAAAAAAATAATAATAATAATCAAGACTGTCTTGTTTACAAAATTTCCAAGGTTACTACACACGTTTATAATTTTAATGTTATTTAATCATAAAATGTTTTGTATTCTCTTTTTACCAATATCCGAGCAACAGAACCACAAAATAAGCACAAAAACACGTTTCTCAAATTCGGAAAATTTTCTAAAACTAGCCTCTAACTGCGATAGGTATATACTCGTATGTATGTACAAGTGATTAAATTTGGGGAAATATGAACGTGTATCTTATAAATTTTACCTCTGGCAAAAGTTTCATGATTGCAATTTTTTTCTTTTTTAACAAAACAAAAACAAAGATTAAATAAATGAATACGACAAATATTTATTGTATAGTAGTTTAACCGCCAGTCAATTTGTATGACTCCGACGCCGATACGCTTTTAAAAGGCATTCGTTAAAAAATGTAGCTTTTATAGAAAATGATCGAAGTGCTCGCAATAGCTACCGCTTGCGACACCAATAAAAATAACAAATCTATAATTGATTATCTTGAAAAAGCGATTATAAGGCGAATATCGGTCTCTCATGCACGAGAACTTGTGATTTGCTAGAAAATTGTATTTTTCGTTTTAGACAAAAAATTTCGATTAGTAAGCATAACATTGTAGCTTGTATGACAATATATGTATGAGTTTACGAGCAAAACATGCTTATAATAATGTGTGCTTATGTATAGTTTGTGTACTTGTATTAACAAATTAGTTACATAGCTAATTTACAAATCTAGTCCATAAATTTAAATGTAAATTGTATTGAGGATAAATTTAATCGAAAAACTATATTATGCCATTTAATATTTGAAAATAGCTCCGGCCAGTCAAAGGGCATTCTAGAGGTCCAGTTTTCGACCACTCATTCGAGCAATTTCCGTATTTCTGGAATAGTTTGTAGGCATAAAATAGTAATTTGACCTTCCCCTACAGAAGATAATCCAATGGCGTCAAACCGCACGACTATGATGACAAATTGATTGGCCCATTTCTGGAAATGACTATACCATTGTGATCAAAAAGAATTTATTTAGAAAATTAAAAATACAGGTTTATTCATCTAAATCTATATTGTCCCCTTTAAAGTAATCGCCATCGACTGCAACACACTTATGCCATCGTTTGATCCAATCCTCGAAACATTTTTTTATATTCGGTTTTCGGTACGTCCATCAGTGCTTCCTGCGATTTTTCCATTACTTCCTCTCGGCTGCTGAAACACGTTCCCCGTAGTGGTTTTTTAGCTCGATTGAATAGAAAGTCACTGGGAGCCAAATCAGGTGAATTCGGTGGCTGTTGGATGGTATTTGTGGCATTTTTCGTCAGATGCCACATGATAACGGTGCGTTATCATGGTGCAAAATCCAAGAGTTTTCTGCCCACTATTCTGGTCTCTTTCGGCGAATTGCTTCACACAAACGTCTCATAACGCCCAAATAATACTCTTTGTTTACTGTCTGGCCTTCTGGCAAAAATTCATGATGCACTACACCGTTGTAATCCATGAAAACCGTGAGCATTCCCTTCGTTTTTGACTGAAAACGACGTGTTTTTTTTGGTCTCGGCTCATTTGGTGAACGCCAGTAACTTGCCTGATGTCTGGATTGCGTGTCGTACTCATAAACCCATCTTTTTTATGAGATTAGATTCAGCCTCGCAAATCATCTTTTTTGCGAAGTCAACACGGTCTCTTTTTTGCATGAAATTGAGGTTTTTTGGCACCAACTTTGCTGCTATACGACGGAAACCCAAATCATTAACCAAAATGCTTGAACGGATCCATAGGCAATGTTTAAGTCATCCGCAATCTTCCTAATGATTAATTTGTGGTAATTGACCAACATTTCTTTTACTTTATCAATGTTTTCGTCGGTTTTCGATTTCGATGAACTGCCACTGCGTTCATCATCTTTGATTGACTCACGACCACTTTTGAACCGCTTGTGCCACTGGTAAAGAATGTTTTCTTAAGATAATCGTTACCGAAACACTTTTCCAACATTTCCAACGTTCGCTCACCATTAAATCCGTTTTTTACGCAAAATTTAATACAAGTTCGTTGTTGCAAATTTAAATCCATTTCTAAAATTGTAAAAAGTCGCCAACACACACAGAGATAGATGTACTCTTGGCTACGTAACTTTTTCAAATGTCAAGCCATGACGCTAAGATTTAGAGGAAATGTCAATAACAGATGTACCAACGTAACGAATCGTAACAATGGGAGCCCCACACGGTGACGACACCGGGAACTTTTTGATCATGTTTTCAATGAAACGATGTATGAAATGTTATCTGGTGAACTTATTGAGGATTGTTCTCGCTTCAAATATGGCAATTCTGCTTGTTTACGTAGCCGTTAAAACAAAAATGAGCATCATCGCTGAACAACATTTTACGAATCAACTTCCGTTTGATTCAGGACCCAATCACTGAACACCCATTGAAATAAATGGTCATGCGGCTTTAGGTCTTGCCCCAATTGTATCTTATAAGACTTGAAACTAAAATCTTTACGCCAAGTTGCTGCGAACGATGACAAACTGATGTATTTGGGTCCCAACTTTGTGAATTTGGTGCAAACATTTTCAATAATTCGATAAATTGCATCTTCAGATGGCCGATGATGATTATCGTAAATATTACGAAGTGCTCTATAAATTTCAAGAAAAGAACTTAGGTTACGAAAATAAATTTCAACGATTTGAAATTGTTATTATGGCGTCTATCTTTCATGATGAAATGCCACATGTGTAGCATAATAGTTGAAGCGTGGCAGCTCAATGTAACAGCTGATTTGACACTTAACCCTTATTGCAAAGTCTGACACTGCAAAAAACAAAAACAGCCATATATGTATTCAAGCAACTTTGTCCGGGTAAGGTAGAAAGATAACAGCAAGTGTTCATCTTATGACCTTCATCTTATTCAAAAACAGATGACTATTTTCTATCCAGGGCCATTAGTAAATGAAACAAAGTTGACGTGATCTATGCTAATCACATACAGCAATGTCTATAGCACGACACGGATTCTGGAGGCCCGAACCAACGTACTTCAAAAAGCCTCCGCTGATTTCGGTGCCGACCCACATCATTTCGACAACTTCTTTATGACACGACTCTTTCTACACATTGTTCAGTAGGTTGAGCTGAAACGATGGAGAGAGTGCCGGAGAGGCCTTGCCTGTACGGTTAAGCTTTATCAGAATAGAGCAGTCTTTGGTCGATATCCATCGACAAAAACAAAACCAGTGATAGTTTCACACCCATAAACTGTCCGGACAAGGCGAGTGCTACAACCAGCAAAGGTCGTATTTCTGCCGAAAAACAACTCCGGTGGTGGCTTTCCCAGTACACAAGGTGCGGCTGAAATCGATGTCGCACAAGTTTCAGTTCTGATGGTCGGAACTTAGAAGTCACAGGAAGAGCAACCTCCAAGAAAACCCTAAAACATCAAAGGGACAAGCCCGGAGCACCTATAAGGATGGTGCTCTGGTGCTCTATCGAAATTGAGTGCAAGTACTGTGTCGATTAACTGTTTGAGCTAGCCAAGGCAGAGAATGTTTGCATTCAAGCAGAGGAATCCGATATGGAGAATAGAACCCTTAGAGCGAATCTCCACGCAGCAAACTGTTAAATGGTTGAACTTCATACGGAAAAGTGGAAAAAGTCCTCTCACAAGTAGAGAAAGAATCGGGAAAACATGGTTAGGATGTTTAAGGGTTTAACACCACTATATGACGACCGATCGGAGGGACCGAGAACTTGTCTTTATGCCCCGAACTTACTCTCAGCATCTAAGCTTGCCCAATTTTTTAACCAAGATTTAGTTGCTGCAGACATAAGCTAAGAAACGAACAGAGAATGGCACAAATTCGTCGTTACGTCTGCGTATTTTGTCTATAATTCGTTATTACCACCACCACTGAAGGCGGTAGCTGAACTCATGCTAATGCTCAGAATACTTTTTGAGGACTTAACAATTAACAAAAATTAAGGATTAGAAATTAAAGGAATGGTGAAGGAGATCAAGTCTGAGACGACAAGTTCTCAAGTTGAAATCATGATTGCTTTCTTGGAACCATAAGAGGTGCGATGGGTTGAAATATAGAAGAGACGAAGACATCGTAAATTACGAGGGTTGGTATAGAACAACGTAGAATTGTAATTGGATGGGTTGGAAGGCTATCGACTTTGTGACACACTGTTTCACTGAGGTTTTCCAAATCATTCAACACTGTTTTATTCGTAGTGAGTTCGTTGCTAAGCATGAACTCGTACTGATTTGAGAGTGTATGATTGTATGTTGCAAATTGGATATGGATGAGTGAAGTTGAATATCTATGTCTTCCCGGAGTGAGTTGACAGAACTACATTTGTTGTTGGAATCCATTATTGCGGGACCTATAGATACAATTTCACTTAAAGTGAAAAACCATAAAGTGATGTACCCCTTGGATGTTTCTTCATTTCTGGATCTTACAATTTCTAATTCAATTCAACTAGCAACTTGTTTTTCGATACTTTGAGAAAAGTCTCCACACATCTAACACTGTGTTCGAAGATTAACAGTTTGTCTTATCTTAAGAGGGTAAGACACCAAGTAATCCTTAGGAGGTTACTGGTTGGAAAGAACTATCGGAGATCTCAATGTCAGATCGAATTCAGAGTCGGATGCGAGTTCTGAACCTTGTAGAAGATGAGCTTTCGATAACGTAGCTTTTTATCGCATGTGTAACTTGGCTAGGTAGCATAGACCAGCTACCTAGACGAATCACTAGTTTTGTGGATAAAAGCAATGCTGGTTAATAAGATATTGATTGCGGATGCTGGTTATGGCGTTCTTTCTCCATATGGGCATGTTCGTCGACTCACTGCTCATAGCGCTCAATAGTTCTGACGTCCATGTACAAGAATACGCGGATGATGTAGCTTTAAAGCGCAGGCAGTCTTAACGTGATCTACAATTGATACACGAGTAATGGGTTTTCAGTCAATCCCCTCAAAAATGATGTGGTTCTCTTTAAAATTTAAACTTTTGTGGATTAAACATGTTACATCGAAAGCCTATAAGGCGCTGCCGGCCTTGTGGCAGTGCAAAGGAGATATCGGCGAGACCAAGGAAGGCACTCTGGATCTGCACAGCTATGAAAAGCTCAATTATATCCTACGCTCTCACGAAAATTGTGATTACTGCTTTTACCAGAATCCAAATAAAGGTCTAACTCGGCTACATTGGGGCTTTCCCTAGGCCACCTGGCACATATTCTGTACTGCACTCTCAAAGCCACTCATAAAGCATAAAAAGCTGTGGTCTTTTGTACAACGCGCACTGAAGCATTGATGATCTTGTGCGCCGACTGTCGTATGACTCTGATTTTTTAAATATGCTGCTTGATGAAATGACACCTGAACTCCTGCTGCGGGAAAAAAAATACGAAATCGACTTTCCCTGTGCTCAGGACTGATTTCGGTCAGAATCTGAGCAAGGAAAGGAATGCAGTCAGGTCTTCACGTACGGCTCTAAAACCGATGTAAGACGTGGCGTTGGTGTCTTTCAAGAGGACAACAACGTTATATAGGGTGATTCATCGTGAGTTTTGATTTATAGTGTAAAATACAATAAAACACATTAATTTGAAAGTGAACTTAAAATTTTTATTATCCATTAAAAGAACAATTAATGGCATTTACTCTTCGAAAATGTAAATGTTGGCCACGAGTACGTCTGAGGTGGTCCATTTCGAAGATCCAATTTTGGGTGACTCATTCGAACATAGCAAATAGTACTTCGAAGATAACACGAGTAATGTTGGCTTCCAAAGCGTCAATTGTAGCTGGCTTATTTCTGAAGACCTGAGACTTTTCATATCCCCAGAGAAAATAGTCCAAAGGTGTGATATCGCACGATCTAGGCGGCCAATTTACCGTAGCAAAACGTGAAATTAAGTGCTCACCAAAATGATTTCTCAACGGCTCGTATCGCCGTCTAGTTGAAACCAGAGCTCACCGAGACCATGTGCTTAAATTTCAGGAAGCATATAGTCCATTAACGTGGCGCGATAGCGGTTACCATTGACGGTAACATTTTGATTTTCCTCATTTTTGAAGAAATATTGACCAATGATTCCACCAGCCGTAGTTCTTTACCGTTGTTTTTAATGGATGTAATGGTATTCAATTCTTGCACAAGTTGAATTTTGTACGCTTTTAGGCTGAGATCCTCACATAAAATACGCCAAGTTGTCGAATACGCCAAGCAAGGCTGCTGAGAATGACGATGAATCGATTCGTCACGGTCTTCGCGTACACTCTCAGCTGCAGCTGCTATAGTCTCTTCACTACCTGCTGGATGTGGTCTAACCGGTCGGAAGATCATCCACTAATGTAAACTATGACTCAAATTTGCGAATGGAATTGACAATAGTGATTTCAGTAGGTCGATTATGCGCTCCCTAAGTTCCTCGAATTTCATAATACAGCTAAACAATTTGGAGACTCTGTCGTGGTGTGAGTCTTTCCATGATAACTTGCCAAACGATACTGAACAAAAATGACAAATCAGTTTGATAGGAGTCACGCGTTATCTCTCAAAAAAGCCTATTGAAAATCAAACCTCGCGATAAATCACCCTATACTTCATTTTTTGTTAGGAAAACTTGTGTCTCTTTTCCCCACGGAGATATATGCAATCCTGATGGGAACGAACTATATTGTGGAGAACCGCTGGAGGGGGCGACGCATGTGAATCTGTAGCGAGAGCCAGAGTGCACTTTAGGCCTTTCTGAACCCTCTTACGACTTCTAAACCAGCCAATGAACTTTCCAGGCAAGGCTCGAAGGGAATAGGAAATTTTTCAAAACCCGAACCTAGGTTGGGTCTGCCTGGGTCTTCGGTTAAGGCTTCCATTGAAAATTGCTCTTAGCACAATTGAAGATTGCATGACTCCCCAGGTTGCAGGCAGATCAAACGAATGCTTTCCGTCGTCTCTAGGAGGTCAGCGGCTTTCTTGCTGTCCCTCGGCAGGAAAGACTGCAGATTGTTTATTGGAGTCGTGACAGGGCACTACACTTTTCTAAGTAGTGCTTTGAATAAGTGATACAACATCCTGCCATGTTTGCTGTGGAAGTGATGCTGACACCGCGGGGCACTAGCTCTGTGAATGTCCCACTTACGCTCGCATCAGGCTGGAGGTACTGTACGTTGATGTGGTGGGTGCTGGTACTGTAGGGACTTTATTACTGAAGCATTTACTCATCTTTATTCGAAAGACTGAACAATTTCATTAAAAGGAACTTACAAAGATATAATGGGCTAGTTCTTTGTCTGAGTGCTCTGTTCCGAGAAATAAACAAAAAAAAAAAAACGACGGCTTTTTAAGGGTGATGCAAGAAACGTGTACACATGTAAGTAAGCCTTAACTTTGTTTTTGGATATATTTCGGACTTTTAAATAAATTCGTCAGTCTGATCCAATACAATTTTATTCATGGCGTCGTACATATCAGCTGAATGTTTGATTAAAGTAACAACCTTTATAAAATAAACATTTCGTAATTTACGTCAAATTTTCGGTGTCGAAGGCAAGCCAAATAAGCAGCTAATTGTATGAATTCTGCAAATCCTTAAGAAGAACCATACTCTTAAATACCGAAAAGGGTAAGCACCTGCCTACAGTGCATGGTACTGAACAATTGCAAATTAAGTCGCCAAAGGCCACAGTAGTTAAAGTTGTCTTGTGCAAGTATTTTAACGATTGATTTGAAACATCAAATATGGTATGTAAAATCAAATTAACTCAACATTGAAAGCGGAGAAGTGTTCTCGAGAATATCAAGTAACAAGCAATATGATGTTTTTAATGAAAAGACTTCGTATTGCACGGTTTAAAATCAGCGAAAACCATGTTTAGGTTTCGGCCTAAAATCGACTCTAAACGAAGTTAATTGGGAACGATTTTGAGTGTTTACTAACGGAAACGATAAATTTGTAAGGACATAAAAAATATATTACTTATTACAAAATTTTTGTGAAATATTTTCCTTTGTTATCGTGCACGAGAAGTAAAAATTAGATTGATTGAAAGGCGAAATAAAGGAAGCAGTAAAGAAAGTGAGGGGAAGACGTGCAAGTTATGCAAAATCGAATACATAAATGCGATTCCTTCCATCTACAATATTTCGTTATACCGATGTGTGAAAAATGTAAAAACTTAATACAAGTATGTATTAGTTAATTAATTGATTAATTACATGTTTAACTGGCTAGTAAAAGAAGAAAAATAAGAGGTAACCTCATTCTACGAGAACCGGAAAATCCCAAAGTACATAATATCAATTAAAAACTTCATTTCACAATTATTTTACAAAATATACTCAATACAAAAATTGCTCACCCTCTCAAAAAATCGGATAATATTTCCTTTTAAAACTTGAGCAGTGCCGTATTCAAAAAGTCAGACTAAATGGTTATCAAAATTTATTAACTTAATAATTTATAATAATTTTATTAATATAATAAAACTTTAAAAATCCAAGTAGTTAGGAACAATATCTTATTTACTAATTATATTATTCCATCACAACAGTATCCGTTTATCTATCGAATAAAAAAATCTTTTGTATTTGCTCTGAAAAATATTTCTTTTTAACAAATAAATGTTCAAAGAAAAGAGAATGGTTTGATTTCCGATACTCATTTGCCAGATAGTGTCTGTCATTTTGTCAGATCATATTGAAGTATTTTACCCCGCAATAATACGAGTATGTTGCAATTATTAATATACTTCATTTAATAATTCTTCACTTGTGAATTAGGGATGAACATGTGCGTAAGTTGAATAATTAGCTCCAATAGAAAATATTTAACGACAGTTAGGCTGACTTTTTGTGAACGTCCTCTCATCGATGTACAGGTACTTTGAGTGTCATGCTAGGAATCATCAAAAAAGTTTTGCATTCTTATTCATATAAAATTATTTGACATAACACTTGCTTGACTTTAATGTCATTGTTAATAAACAGCGTAGCCGCTACTGAAGCATTGAAATTCCAATTTTTATACTCCTCCGACCATTACAGGCTTATAGTAGCTGTATGGTGTGTTAATGTCAATGTTAATGGTGTTAACCCATTGGGCAATATTTCTTATTATATTATTACAATCCTGTAATAATAACTAGTTATCCCTAGCACGACATATTGAACATTCTACTAATGCCCGAAACGGTTAAGCGATACCAGTAGATCGATACCATATCACCACAACATTTATTTGTTAACTCTATTTAATTTTTTATTAGCTGATACCTTAATAGCTCAAGTTTTATTATTAATTTTTGGATTAACTATGTTTATGTATATCAAGATTAGGGTCTATGTTAATTTTGAATTTGATTAGAAGAAAATTATTGCTTTATCTACATTGTCAATTAGATTTAATAATAATAATTTCATCTATAGGATCTTATAAACAAGCATTTTTTTCATTTATTAACACATGCTTTATTAAAAGTTGTATTATTTATATGTGCTGGTGCTAATATTCATAATAATATGTCGCAGTTGCCACAGTCAATTGGGTCGCTCGCTGGAAAGAGTCGAAAGTACAAGTCGAACGAGGAAGTCATCGCTGTCGGAGTATTTTGCAGGCCAAACAAAGTCGTACTATACAAACAATAAATATATCAATATAATGCAATATCCATGAGTTGGATCAATCACAATATTATTATCATTATTTTGTAATGCTCGAATTGTATGTTAATTTCCCGTAAACTTTCGTTTTCTTTAAAATGATCTATGACTAGGAATTTTGTCAGTGCCTTTCTGGTTCAAATACACAGGTTAATCACTTATTTTTACAAAAATCACTAACAAAGTACTCAATATAACGATCACAGTAAAACTGACTGTGTCTGGCTCCGAAAACATGTGATGTAGTTCTGAAAGAAAAATCTCTAATGAGTAGACCTATTCATGCATATCTGTACACCTGATGGTCAACAATAGAAACAGAAATGGTATTATAAAGGTATACGATGACGACAGAGCCCGAACAATAGCTTTGGTAGACCCCGTAGAAAACATAACTTTCTGACCGCTGAGCGGCTACTCTTTAGAAGGCTGTAACTTAAAAACTATTTGAGATATTCATTTTAAATTTTAGTATGTTATTGGGTATATATTTTAATTCGTGCGGTTTTTTTTTTCAAAATTTGAACGTTTATTGAAGAAAAACATGTACAATATTATTATTCAAAGTATTGCCCATCTGAAGCTATGACTTTTTCCCATCTTTCTGACATTTTGAACTGGCAGCCAAGAATGAATCAAGCCAATTTTTGATATTTTGCTCTGAGTGAACCGTATTTCAGTGAGGGCGTTCTACATCGACCGGAACAAATGGTAGTCAGAAGGGGCAAGGTCTGGGCTATAAGGTTATATAAGACTTCCCATCCACTGTTTTCCAAATCGTTCTTAACCGGAATAGCAACGTGGGTCCAAGCGTTGTCCTGATGGAAAATTATTGCCTCGTGTCTGGTCGCATATTCCGGGCGTTTTTCGGCTACTGCTCTCTTCAAACGGATTAATTGTGCTCGATAGCGTTGTCCGTTGATGGTTTCACCCGGTTTTAGCAGATCATAATACAGCACACCCATTTGATCCCACCAAATACAGAACATTACCTTCGCGCCATGGATATTCGACTTTGCCGTTGATTTGGCTGGTTGGCCGGGTTTCACATATGATTTTTTGCGCTTGGGGTTGTCCTAATGGATCCATTTTTCATCACCAGTAACAATCCTATGCAAAAATGACTTCCTTTTGTGGCGTTCCAGCACCTTTCGACGTCTCTCGGCTTGAGTTCATGTGGAACTCAATTTCCTTGCTTTTGAATATATCCAGCTGCTTTTAAACGTTTTAAAATGGCTGCTTGAGTGACACCCAAAGATTCGAGCTCTTCTTGCGTTTGGCGACGATCTTCATAGAGTAATGCTTCCAGTTCTTCGTCTTCAAACTTTGGCTGCCCAGGACGTTCATCGTCTTCCAAGCCAAAATCACCACTTTTAAATCGTGCAAACCACTTTTGGCACGTTCGCTCAGCTAGCGCATGTTCACCATAAACTTCCACCAAAATACGATGACTTTCGGCAGCAGTTATCTTCATATTAAAGTAATAAAGAAGAACTCCCCGCAAAAACACTTTTTCCTGTGTTATTGCTGTTTACACTTCAAATGAATGACATATACTGAAATAACGTACAATGACAGTAGCTTTCCAACGCATGTTCCAATGGAATAATAGCAATGGAATAATACAAGTTAGCCATCTCTTAGCAAACCGCACGAATTAACCGCAATATTTTTATTTATTTTTTTTTTTTCAAAATTTCACACTAGGTGTGCCCCTTATTATCCAGTATGTACAGTATGTACTCGTAACATATCCCAAAAAGCTTAAAAACAAAAAAAAAAAAATGACTTGTAACTATTAAAGCCTACTACAATACATATCCTCCCCTTATTTAAAAATGGCAAATAGGTACAGGGGTATTTTGTTTTTGAATATATAGGGTGATTCATCGTGAGGTTTGATTTTCAATAGGCTTTTTTTGACAGATCACGAGTGACTCCTATCAAACTTCTTCGTCAGTTTTGTTCAGGATGGTTCGATAAGTCATCGTGGGAATACTCACAATACAATAGCGTCTCCAAATTGTTCAGCTGTATTGCCAAAATCAGCGTTCTGTGAGAAATGTTTTTCGTGCGCTTCGAGGAATTTACGGTGAGCATAATCGACCTACTGAAACCACTATTGCCAACATCATTCGCAAATTTGAGTTACAGTTTACATTAGTGGATGATATTCGACTGGTTAGACCACATCCAGCACGTAGTGAAGAGATTATAGCAGCTGTATCTGAGAGTGTACGCGAAGACTGTGACGAATCGATTCGGCGTCATTCTCAGCAGCTTGGTTTAGCGTATTTGTCAACTTGGTGTGTTTTACCTGAGGATCTCGGCCTAAAAGCGTACAAAATTCAAATTGATCAAGAATTGAAGGCGAAATGAATTTGCATCATATTTTCAGTGAATGGGCTGTGGAAAAAACTCAATGAAAATCCGGTGTTCTATCGTGAAATTTTGTTCAGTGATGAAGCCCATTTCAGGCTCAATGGATATGTTAATAAACGAAATTGCGGTATTAAGGCTAATGAGCAACCCGAAGAGTAGCAAGAGCTACCATCACTTCCATTAAAAACAAAGGTATGGTGTGGTTTATGAGCTGGTGGAACCATTGGTCCATATTTCTTTAAAAATGAGGCAAATCAGAATGTTACCATCAATGGTAACCGTTATCGCGCCATGTTAACGGACTATGTGCTTCCTAAAATTCAAGTACATGGTCTCATTGAGCTCTGGTTTCAACAAAACGGCGATACGAGCCATACAGTGCGTGAAACAATGGACTTGTTGAGAAATCATTTTGGTGAGCACTTAATTTCACGTTTTGCTACGGTAAATTGGCCGTCTAGATCGTGCGATACCACACCTTTGGACTATTTTCTCTGGGGATATGAAAAGTCTTAGGTCTTCAGAAATAAGCCAGCTACAATTGACGCTTTGGAAGCCAACATTACTCGTGCTATCCGCGAGATAACAGTCGCTATGCTTGAACGAGTCGCCCAAAATTGGACCATCCGAATAAACCACCTCAGACGTAGTCGTGGCCAATATTTACATGCCATGAATTGTTCTTTTAACCTGTAATAAAAAAAAGTTCAGTTCCAAACCTCACGATGAATGACCCTATATATCTCCAGATAAAATTGTGCAATTTTTTATGTATGAGTATGCAAATACAGAGAAAAAACAAATCAAAAAGTTAGGTGTTATTGTTCATGTAAAAGGACTTAAGTTCATTCTTAAACCTACTGGTGCTACAAGACCTTCGGAAATATCGTGGTAAGGAGTTCAACTTACGAAAAGACATTATGAAAAATTGTCGGCCAGATATTACGCATGAGTAGCAAGGGTGAATAATTTGTCGAGATCTTTCAGATGTGGTAGGTCTTATCTTATTGAAAAGGTAACACGGCATGTTTGTCATAAATTGTTCAAATCACATTGGAGAGCAATATAAGGGATCGATAGCGCATTAGATGGTCAAGTGACATGTTATAGAGCAACTTCCAGTAATGAGATATTCTGTTGAACTGTCGAATATTGAAAACGTTACGCACAAAATTCTTAAAAGTGACATTAAGTTTTTTTTTTCTGTTAGCTTTACAGTAACAGAATATTTCGCACCCATAACAGAGAACTGGTACAAGGAGTATTTTAGCTAGTAAGAGGAAAGTTTTGAAAGGGGTGAAATAGTGTAACATCCATAGCTGGGGTAGTTTTTCGAATATCTTACAATATCTTAAAAACAAATCTCTTAGATTTTATGCAGTGTGAACCTACTCGTTTTTGAAACCATTGAGCACAATATCTGGGAAGTAGCAGAGATCAAGCAGTTTTTTTATAAATGACGATACATTTAGCTTTGAGTGGGCTTTAAAAAGTCAATTTTTTTTAATAGTTTCATTTGATATGCGCTCCAGGTCAGTGTTTAAAACATTTGCGCAGTTATCTATCATACCAAGGGGGCACTTCGATAGAGCTGAACGTCATCAGCATACGTTTGAGTAGATGAGGTTACGAAAGTGGGAATCTCATTAACTTAAAGCGAGAATAGAATAAGTCCAAGGATGGAGCCCTCTGGAACCCCTCTACTATTTTACATAAATTCAGATTAATTTTGGCAAACTGAGATGGCTTGCTTTCTTAATTTTATGTAAGTTTATATGGTATTTCTAGCTGAGTTGTTATTGTGAGGTTAAAGACATGTACCAGAGATGGAGGAATAATTGGGAGGATTATTTTCACAAGTTTGGAATGGATTTCACCAAAGCCTACAGCATTTGAACAAGCAACCATTACAGCATCACCTATACAGGAAAATTCAAAAGCACTGCCCAGAAAGTTAAAATCAGGCGGATTTATTGAAACAACATTAATGTCAGGAAAAAGGTGGGTAACAAAGCTTGTATTTAGTGAATTTAGGTCCAAGTCGGGATGAGTATGTTTAATTTTTCCAAGTATTCTAATTTTCCGGATATTTTTTCAGAGTTGGCGACTTGGTTGGTCAATTTTGTTCCTGAAAAAAATTATTTTTCATAATTTTTATTTTACCGACAACCTGATTGCGCATAGAACGATATGCAATAGTTGAAGATGTATATCTAATTTATAACGCTTGCAACTCGCAGTCAAATTTCGGGTATAAGCCAAGGACATTGTTCAAAACGGATACGTTTGGTTTTTAGAGAAACATGATTATATATGTATAAATATGTACATATTTTATATATTTATTTAAGCTCTCAACTTGGTCATTAGGGGAAGTCATATAATGCACAATACCCCAATCAATATACCGAGAATTTATTTCTAGTTGGTTGTATACATTGTTACTAAAATCTCTAAATTCGAAGGCAGTAGTGTAAATCACCACTGTTTATAGCTTAACGAAATTCAAGGTATACCGAATTTTCAGAATTGGTCCCGACTAGTCAGCTATATTAAAACTGCTTATAAGTAGGTATTGTACCCAAAAGTAGGTAACTAAGTAAGTACGTAAGAAAAACAAAAGGAACAACATACGCATACTTCAGGCGATATAGAATAAAATAAAAAAAATAAAAAACTCATGCTCGTAGTGGGGGTTTTACTATGGTTGTAGGCATAAAGCGAATAAATACTCCTCGGACGTTTAATCCAGTGTAAAAAAGTGAAGAATGGATGCAACAATAGATGTATGCTTAACTAAAACTCTTGTTTACCATAACTTAACAATTTTACGCTCAGTTTTATTCATTCAAGCTTTAAACGGCATAACTCAGATGGGCCCTACAAAACGCAAGAATAGAAGGATTTAAACTAAGTGGTTCTTCAAATCCATCCTGGAAGTGGGACACTATTGAAGAATATTTTGCCCTCCATTCAGAGTTATATCAACTTATAAGTGTGAACAAAATATAAAATATAAAATATATTAAAAATATTGATAATAAAGAGTTCCTAGTTGTTCTTAAAAGATATTACGACATTTTAAGTACATATTTATATTAAAAAATATACAGTTAAATATGCTTTGATTACATGCATTAAAGAGCAATTAATTTAATTGTTATTATTTGCTCAACAGGGCCTTTAAGAGGTGATTAGTCGCAAATGATGTGATAACAAGCCGCCGGTCGTGAGCGGAATGATAACTTGAAACCACAGATGATTGAATTCTTGTCACATTTTTTGCCGTTCAATCTGTTTTTAAGAAATGAATGATGTGCCTGTTTTGTTTTTATAAAAATGACAGACTTTAAACTTAAATGACCTTAGCTGGTATTACTTTGCAGAAGGGATGTGCTTGTCTTAACGGAAAAATATGACTTATACTTGCTTAAAATAAAAATAAAACTTGAACAATGTTTTTCAGCATACGTGTGACATTTCAATTACCAGCTGTCCTACTTATAAACGCTATTTAGGGGCTATTATCTAAAAGCTTGGACTTGGACTTGGTCACCGCACAGGCGAGGGCAAAGTGCATCTAACCACCGATAGATAGCGGGTTGCAAGTGTGAATTTTGTTGGTGTACTGTTTCATTTTGTTGTAAGGGCATAACACCTACAAAAATTTGATTCGGCAAACCAACGTCAAAATTCTCACTTCGAAACTTTGCTTAGCATCGTTGGTATTTGTGATTTTTGTGTTTGTTTGCGATTATGACTAGCGAATTCAGGGTTAATGTACGCGGGCTAGAAAGTAATCACTTTTCTACTTACGTCCATGTTTGCAAATATGGGCCAGCTGTTTTGGCACTTTGTGAAACACAGGTAGATTTCTGCCTACACCTCTCAGATTACTTTGATTTGAAGTTACTTGGATACGAACTAGTACCATTATATCTCTCTCATCGTGATCTCGTAATGTGATCCGTGTTCCAATCGGGAATTTAACTTCTTGTGGGTAAAATTCCATCTCCGTAAGCAAATTATCCACTACAATTTAATTTACAGAAGCCTCAAACTGGACAGCATTTCGACTTTTAACGAGTTCGATGTCTCTCTGACTCTAAGCATAGAATTGTATCCCTGTATCATCATACTGAAATCATCAACTGAATTCTGGACAGACAAACCCCGAATGACGGTGAGATTTTCGCTGCGGAAAACAACTTTACCCAGTAAGCTACCATCCGACTGACGAAAACCGAAAAAAGTTAAAATGAGCCAGGAATGGCTACAACGCCTTTTTTAAGCGTGCGAAATTATAATACTACCAGAAGCTAGACAAAAAATACTATAATCTCCCAATGGCAGTAAACATTTTTGGTCGTTCGTTAAAAACATTAGAAATCCATACTTCATCCCAACGCTCATTTACAATGACATACTAGCCGTCAGTTCTTTGCTGCACATTTTGCGGCCAATTCAACACTTCTACATTGTGTTTTATCCACGCCTATACTTTAGTGCATCTAATGTTCTTCCTCGCTGGCAAAACTTCTTTTAAGGTCATGGAAACGCTGATAAATCGTTAGGTCATGAATTATCTCAAAATACGAAAACTTCTCAATGACCGGCAGTATGGTTTTTGTAGCAACAGGTCCACTGGTGATCTGATGGCATGTCTCACCGAAAAGTGGAATCAAAGCGTACATTAATCTTGCGAAATCAAGATACTTGCACTTGATATTTTTAAGTCATTCAACAGAGTTTGGCAACAGGCTCTTTTTTCGAAAATGCGTCCTTTTGGGATCAATGACTCTTTTCTTTAATGAATTAGAAATTACCTTTCGGAACGTTCAATTCAAGTTGTCTTGGATGGTTTAAAGTCTGATATTTAAAAAAATAAATGCTCGTGCGCCTCAGGGCTCCGTTCAGTCTCTGACCTTCTTTTTAGCTTTCATAAATGATATCTTATCTGCTACTTCTTATCCAATATATTCCTTTGCTAATGACAATACTTCCTGCTTTTCTAATTTGTTCCCGAACTCACGTCCCTGCTCTACAGTTGTAGAACGCGAACGGCAGCGTATTTTAGGCTCATTAAATTCCGATATTAACAGCATAACCAATTAAAAAACTATCAATAAAGTGAAATTTAATGCTTCCAAAACTCAATGCTGTCTGCTGTCATTAAAGCGAAATTTATTATAAATACCCAGTCAGTATCCATGAATGATATGTGCGTCAATGACAACTTACCTTGGAAAAAAGACCATATATTTGATGTCGCCAAAAATGCGACACCCCCTTTGATCTGCCCTTAATATATAAGGCATTTATCCGCCAAAAATGTGAGTACAATGCCTACATCTGGTCAAGTGCTCCTGAAACATCTCTGCACCTGCCAGATAGAATTAAAAACCGTGCGATAAGGCTCATAGGTGATACTAATATCAGTGATTCAATTGACATTCTTGAACGCCGACGTAATGTCTCCTTCCTCACTTTGTTTTATCGCTATTTCCACCACCAGTGCTCCATAGAAATGACCAGTAGCATTCAGCCCCTTCAAACCTTCAACTGTAATACCCGTCTCGTTATGAATACTCATCAGACATCAGACTCATTCAGACGAGCTCTCTATTTCCTATTTATTATAACTTGCAAACATTTAAGACCAATGTACTCTCTCGTACCATTGTACTCGCCCGAAAGGAATGAGTAAAACTCCTCGTTTACTTTATTTTTATATAATAAATCTTTATTTCTAAATAATATATTTCTTTTTCTAAAATATACAACAGTACGATCGCTGTCTTAGGCAACTCTGCATCGTACTTATTGTTTTGGGATGTGGAATTAAACTAAAACTTGAAGACAGTGGAATGCCAGAAGAAGGTTAAATATATCAAAATTATTACGACACAGTGCCGGTCAAGTGCAATGATTTCATTTATTCACACTATTTCTCAATAAGTTTATGTTATGTTTACGTTGACCATAAAAGTGATGACGATAAGAATTTGCGGTGTGGAATAAGTGAATGATGTAAACAAGAGCAAGTATGATGATGAATCATATACTCGTACATATATGGTTTTAAGACCAATAGGTAACTCCCGCGCTGTGTACAAATATGTTAAAGGTACTCAAATCCCTTGAGTGCGAGTTACGTCTAACTAATGACCCAGTCGCACTACACCAAGTTACGTCCGACCAATGACCTGCACAAGTGTGACCAATAAATTGTAGCCCAAGCTTCTGGCAATTTAACCCAACGCAAACTCAAGTTAGTGGGAATCACTACCGCAAGTTGTCATTTAATCGAATTCAATAAAATTGTATCATTTTTTTTTGTACTTCAATGCGATCAGTCGAAACAAATTTTTTTTTTTTTAACTAAATGTTTTGATCAAATACATAATTCGCGCTCTTATTATAAAAAAAAAAAAATAAATCGAATCACCCGGACAGGAATCAATGGTTTTAAAAATATAAAAATAAGACCCAACATTTATTGTCTGTTAAATAAAATCAAACTCGAACCTTGGCTATATTGCTTGTTGAACCAACGAGCCCAGCCCAGCCCTAAATTTTTCTTCACTGTCTGTTTCTTAGTGTGAAGACATAAGTGAATTCACGTACTTCTTATAAGATCACGTTTTGTTACATCCTCTGATATTGGAAACATTTTCATTTTCCATACATCGTCCAACGATTCAACTGGATTAATATTAAAACTGGACAAACAACCGTCCAACGAGCCTAATGTTCTAAAATACTCTAATGTAATCAAATGAAAGCGAACTCATTAGCTTTCATTAGGCCGAGTTCATCTGTGTTACAATTAACTGAAATGTCCCTATCCTTTGTAATCCAACAAATCCAAAAAATGATAAACGGAAGACGAGAACTATAATACTTTAGAGACTAGCTTCAAATATTACATGGCATTACATTACAAATATAGGGTTTTCTAATAACAACTTGGCAACTTTTTTTTTAAATAAAAGGCAAACCTTTTGAGATATTTCAAAAACTTTATTAGTACAATCAAAACATTTATGGATGGAAGTCGACTTCGTTCATATGGCCACCGCGAGCACATTTGCAGCGGTCGATTCGTTGGACCCAATTTTTAACGACTCGGCCACACATTTCGGCCGAAACGACCGCTATTTCGCGTTCAATGTTGGCTCTGAGCTCTTCCAACGTCGTCGGCGTGTTGCCATAGACCAATGACTTAACGTAGCCCCACAGAAAATAGTCAAGCGGCACTAAATCGCACGAACGAGGCGGCCAATCGACTGGTCCATGTCTTGAGATAACACGCTCACCATACTTACTCTTCAATAAATCGATTGTAGCGTGTGCTGTGTGGCTTGTGGCACCATCCTGTTGAAACCACATGTCGTTCGAGTCCATATCTTCCAATTCGGGCCAAAAATAATCAGTGATCATGGCGCGATAACGCTGACCATTCGGAGTAACGTGACGATCGTCATCGTCGACGAAAAAATATGGCCTAATAACACCGCCGGCATGCAAACCGCACCAAACAGTTATTTTTTGTGGATAAAGTGGTGGTTCATGAAGCACATGTGGGTTTTCACCCGACCAATAACGCATATTTTGCTTATTGACGAACCCATTGAGCCAAAAATGAGATTCGTCACTGAAGATGATTTTGCGACTCCAAATATTTGTAGAAAATTTTTTATAATTTGCAGACGTTGCTCGTTAGAGTACTTTACTGTACATGATGAAAATGTTGAGTTTACTGAATAAATTGACAGTAACAGTTTGATGATTAGTGAAAGAGTGCGTTCACAAATTAAATTCAAAGTTGTCAAGTCCCTATTGGAAAACCCTATACAAATACAGCTAACTCTGGACTGGTACATATCCAAAGTATTGTATTTTAATTACATTTGGTATATCGTAGTCTGCCTCAGACTGAATAGTTGATTAACTGCTCATTCGACCTGTTAAGTTCATGTTGTTAATCAATTGTGAGCTATCTGAGGAATGAGTATCTTCATAGAAGCAGATTAAATGGTTAGTTAGAAATTGTATCGAATTGTATCGGAGAAGATTTTCGTAGAGTTCACTTCTTACCACTATAGAGTCTAAATGGGAATCACTTTGCTATCCTCAATATTTTCTACGAGTAAATGAGTTGAGGGACTCTTTGAAGGAATTTCAGTTTGTCACTTCGTTTGTACCTTGAAGAAAGACTAAAAACTTACTCAGAAATAATTAGTTAATAATAATCTCGGGGCTCTAAATATAAAGACCATCAACGTAAACTCTTCATACCTCTTATTCGAAAAGAGGCCAAGGTTAGTTTCTTGACCAAACTATGACCTTTTTAGTGTCATAGGCGGCGTAAGAATTCAGAGGCGAATAACTGCTTTGAGGTTTATCTGCCTTTGAGTCAGTCTTTTCATTTAACCAATGATTCTTAAAAGCTGCATCGTTGGAGAAAAAGTTAGTCATTTAGATGTAATCTAAATGCATCAGTGGTCTAAAAATGAGCGGTTTGTTGATGAGTTTAAATTTTTATTCATTTTACAAATATATCAGGGACAAAAGTAATATCTAAAACTTTTCGAGTTTTGGTTCTCAATGTGGGTTCATTTCACACAGTAGCATTTATAACTTATCTTTTAACAAAAAGTGGATCGTCTCACTCGCTGATGCCAGTACTGCCTTATACAGTGGGATAACTATTAGCATCACATGCAGTTTTCCTATCATACCAAACTAACGCGGGGCATGATAACCTTAAGTCAGTATGTGTCTTTGGCAGTTTCCAGTTTTGCGATGCTAAAATCTGGGATCGAATATGCATATGTACCGTTGATAGTGTTAAGAAATCTTGAGGCCACGAAGCATGTTGTTGACGGACCAAGATCAAGACAAGGTTTATCTTGCAAATAATCAGTACGGAAAACCAAGTATATTTTTTGGGTATATTCTTAGAATGAAATCGTTCTACAGTAAAGGTCTATCACCAATTTTAACATCATTTATCGATAATTTAAGAAAATGCTTACTTTGATGTATCGTGACCCGTGTCAACTAGAAATTGCCCTCCGGCAAAATTTCATGTTCATGTATGAACATTTTTGGTTTTTTCAATTGAACAAAATGTTATATTTTATATTGCTAACTACTTATAAGCAGAATATTAATTTATTCGAACATGAGAAATATTTCCAAATAATATTTCATATTCTAATGTGGCAGCATGGACGTCTTACAATCGTCGATATTTGTACCACCTTTCACAAATGAATAGTGAGGAATAGCACGAATTAATTTTTAGATCACGAAGCTTGATTCTGATGTAAAGCAAGATCCTGTGTTGTTGTTTAACCTACCATTATAATAGCCGTTTTTTATTATCACTCATGACACATATATGTAGATCATTGCTTAAGTCAGTTTAGCAAATACCTATTATATATAGTATATATAATAGCCGCTTTGCTCCGCTTCGTCAAACTTCGTTCACTTTCGCGTATTCAAGTGAGAGCACATACAATCGCTCCTTTCGGGTTTACGGTCCATCACAGCTAAGCGTACTGCGAATACAAACAAGCGCATTTCAACATTTTATTCACAGCTACTATTTTATTTAGTCTCAACGACCTACTTATGATATGTCCGACCTTGATGGACAAAACTTGTATGATAAATGGTGGCATAGATATTTTCCTACTTTTATAAAGCTGGAAACACTTTATAGGCCGCAAAATATCACTAGGCAAGCTGCAAGTAAGAAATTAAGTAAGTAAGAAATTTCACCAATAACTTAAGAGTGAAATGTGTAATAGGAAGGCTGTTGTCAGACTACATTACCAAAGAGCGGACTTAATAGCTAGGATGAATGAAGTCCATTAATAAGCAGCTTAAACTTAATTAAACAAAAACCCTTACTTTGGCGTTTTCAAACAGGAGGGTAAACTCATTGCGGTTTTTACCAGTATCTGACGAAATCATTTTCTAAGTCAACAAGGTGAAATTGTTTTGCTGTACGTTAAATAACATAAAGCTGATTTGACACCATCTCACATAATATAATTGGGAAAATCTATTCTGGGTTGCGTTATTTGAGAAGTTCAGTTATTCTTCATTTGCGTATGATATCATATGACAGCAAGTCTAATCACAATTATAATTATGCCCTATTTTACATATATTTTATTATTCAATATGTAGTTGATGGATTATTAATGTAAAAGTAAGTTTACTTTGGCTTTTATAATTATTTATTTACAATACTATATATACAATATTATATATATATATATATATATATATATATATATTGCTAAGTTTATTTTCGTTGTCCGCTACGTGCGAAATGCATCAACTTCAAAGGCTCTTAATTTTATTTAATCTACAAATGGGAGATTTGATAACGAAGCCATATTTACTTAAAATTGCTTTTTCCATACTTCGAACACATCGGTATTACAATTTTTTTCATTCAATAAATTGGTATTGCATTTTGGAATCTGATATTGACATCTCGTAACGAAGAAATTATTCTTACCAATCACATTTCCTTTGGCCTTAAAAGACAAATGAGTAATAAAATTGTCAAAAACTACTAAGGAGACTCTACATATATAAAACCCTCATTATCCCAGTCCTGCTTTATGATGCATAAACATAAACATTACATGGAAGTTACGAAGCAACAACACGCCTCGGGTAGACGGATCTACTACTGTCAACCCCTTAAAAAGAAACAATGAGAACGAACTTAGGATCTGCCTGTGTTAAATGGCTTAATAGGTCACGTGCAGCCGAACAACTATCGGAAGACCTGGACTGCTGCAAAGCAGATGTTACCACCATCCAAGAAATGCAATGGGATGGGCCGTACAAAGAGAGGATGAGAAACTGCAACATCTACGAGGGCGGTCCCAGAAGTACCCGACCCATTTTGGATTAATTGTTGATTAATTTTGCTTGGTTTCTTCGCTCAAACAGAGGAGAAAGATGTCGACAACAAAGATAGCCTCGAAGAGCTCCTGGACAAGACTACCGAGCAGTGCCCTAGGTATGGCATTAAAATTGTCCTCTGCGATATTAAAGCAAAGCTAGGGAGAGAGAGGGTAGAACTGTCGTAAAGTATAGCCTTCACGACACGAACTCATTTTCCGATCGAACCACCCTTAATCTCTTAAGAGGGCCTATGCCGTCAGCATTAAGTATCAAAGACATGTAGCAACATTGCTAAAAAGCCATCAGAGATGGCAACTCTGATGTATTGGGTTTCACTCGGAAAAAACAACGAAACCCCTTATTTGATGACGATTGGTCCATATCAATGTGACTATAGGCCAGTTACGTCCACCATCGACCAAATATTCACAGACAGACACGGCAGACCTTGGAAAAAACCCATGAGCTTCAAATCAATACCCACCACCTATTCATTGATATTAAAGCCGCGTATGACAGCATAAAAAGAGTCGAGCAATAGTTTTGGCATCCTTGCTAAATTCCTTGTGAAAGAGGACGATGAAGAATGCACTGTGCTGCATAAATCTTTGCTGTCAAAAAAAAAAAAAAAATAATAAAAAAACATTTAGACGCTCTTATCCGATTTCTTTAACATCATTCTTCAAAAAATAGTGCAAAACTCACGCGCCAACACAAAAGGCACAATCTTTCAAAAATCCCTCCAATTATTCGCATACGCCGATGACATTATCGAAAGAAAGCAGCGTGATGTCAGTGGAGTGACACAAAGAAAGGTGTCACCGGCGTCACACCGACGTCTCGGACAGAACGTTATCCTCGACAGATATAACTTTGAGGTAGTTAATGACTTTGTCTACCTAAGCTCCGCTGTCAATTCAGACAACGACACGCTGAGATCAAACGAAGGATAACTCTTGCCAATCGCTTTTTCTTTGTGCTTGGAAGGCAATTGATTGGCACAGCTCTCTTTCGAACAACAAAAGTGGCCCTATATAACATAAGACCTTAATAATCTCAGTCCTATTATATGGCGCAGAGATATGGACTTTATTAAAAACAGATGAGGCTGCTTTAAGAGAAAAATCCTTGAACAGGTTGAACGGTGAGTGAAGAAGGAGATACAACGACGAACTGTACGGGCTGGGCAGCGACGACGACCTAAGCGGATGAGTGAAGGTCCAACCACTGAGGTGGCTGGACACCAGTCCGCTTCGAAAAGTCATTAAATCCGCCCACAGGTAACAGCGCAACAGAGAAAGACCACGAATCAGGTTGCGCATGCAGGTGGAAAGGGACGTCAATCCACTTAGCATGTGCAACTAAAGGCAGCTAACTAAAGATCGAAAGAGCTGGAGACGCTTGTTGGTTGATGACCAGGTCCATCCCGTAGCGCCACCTTATGGTAAGTAAGTAAGTAGTAAGTAAAAGTGGATGAAGATATCCTTGGCCGTTTCGGACGCAGCATTTTTGAAATGATTTTTGGGTCGCGTTTGGAAGAACAAATTTAACGACGAACTCTAAAAGCTGTACGGTAACACTAATCTGCTCGGAAAAGTGCGCATATGTTAAGTCTGTGTCTGTTGTCATAAATTTGGCTAAACAGAGATTTTTCCTCCATGGGATGATAAAAGCTTAAACTTTGCCTGTTAAACTTTTGTTTAGTCTTATTTCAACCCTAACTATACTTATTTAATTGTGCAAACCGTGTACCTTCGAAAAGTTAGGTTTTGTGGAGTGCAAAACGTGTCATAACTCAGGTAGGTGCGTAAAGTATGTTAAGTCATTAGCTCCAATGACTTCTAACACTCTGCATAACAGTTTGTACTTTTATATTGAGTAAAGTGGGTTAAGTCATTAGGTCCCGTAAGAGTAACAGTAACAAAGCTCTAAGTCTATTCAATTAACAATGGGTCTCGATATCGAGTCAACGTTTAGTTTTAATAGTTATAGTTTCGGTGCTCACACTCTTTGTGTTCGTCTTTGTTTGCATTGTGAATTGTCCGCGTTCCATTTTGAGTGATTGGTACTTAAGCAGATATCCATATTTGTGCGAGATAAAAATTTCGCGCAGTTAACGAAGCAACAGTAACTGGAAAACTTATTGCAACAATTCAACGAGATCTCCACAGGTACAACCTACGCCTTTTAAGTGTAATATTAAAGTTTTTTGCGACAATATGCCAGATCTTATTCAACCGTTTCCATTTCTTTAGATCATTGTGTAACTATCAACTGTTGTTCGTGAGAATTTTAACACAGGACAAAACGACTCTTAACCATTTCAAAAACAAATTGAACAAATCAAAAAACCGATTTTCTTCAATTGATACAATCAAGTTGAAAGGAACAAGGCTTTTGTACATTGAAATATGTTGATCAAAAAGTAAGCGACATAAATATGTTTATATACGAATATATAAATATATCTAAATGAAATGGTTAATTCTGTATAATCGCTCATGCTATGATTTTAAAATTAGATTAAATTAGATTAAATTAGATTAAATTATTACCCCAGATCACTGCGGCCACAGGTGGGCCTATTTTGACATCCTTTATTTAGAGCTCATCCAAGATGCCGCAGTTTGTTAGGAGGGCGTCTACATCTTTGGGTGAGCTAGCAACTATGTCCGCCACTTCAAGGTAGAATTTACCTAAGTAACGTTGAGGTGCTTTGATTAGACCATTGCAGTCACATAATACATGCATGTATTATCCTGTGCTATGCCCATGGTCATCAGGTATTTTTTAATATGGCGGTGTCCTGTGAGAAAACCTGTGATCACTCGAATCTGACGTCTACTTAGCTGTAGTAGTTGTTTAGTTCTTTTGTAGCAACAGAGTTGGCATAAATGTTTTGGCTTGTCTATTTCCTTCGATTTCTCTCCAAAAATGAATCTTTTTTTTCTCTAGCCAGGTTTAAATACTACCTTTTATTGTATTTATTGATTGCTCACAGAATGGTCTTGACATCATAAATTGCTATGCGGATCCTTTTCTGGCTAGTTCGTCTGCTTTTCGTTGCCTTCATGTCCACTGTGTCATGTCCTGGCAACGAAATCAGAACTTTATTTGTAGTGACCTGTAGTTGTAGGGGTTGAAGATTATCCCAGACCAGTTTTGATTTTATCTCAAAGGCGTTTATTGCAAGTTGAGCTGATCTGCTGTTGGAGAGAATATAAATGTTTTTGTTTATTATATTTCTGTTTAGATTCTCTCGAATGCACAGCTCTCGAATGGCTTTTAGCTTGAAATACGGAGTATTCATACTGGCGTGAATAGATGTCTTAGTGTGAGGACCGTATACTTCGGCTCCGACTGCTTCATTTGTTTTGGACCCGTCTGTGTACCATACATATGAGTCCCTGGCAAATGTTTGTTTTGGCTGTTCCTAGTTAAGACGTTCTGGGAACGTAACTTAAGAGTTTTGCCAAAAGTTATATCTTTGTAATCATTTATCTATTAAATATATTCCAAGTAGTTTGACTTTTTTGAAGTAAGGAAGAATGGCAGAATGAACTACATGTACTACATGAACATGTAGTCATTTACCATTGCTTCTTTCATGATTTCCAGATGAAGTGGTTTAGGATAACTTTAAGCGCAGCTGTTGATGCCGTTTTCAGTACACCAGTTGCGATGACACAGGCTAGTCTGCAGTTTGTTGGGTTTAACAACAAACAGTAGCGGCGGCTGCATACGTGATGATAGGTCTCGTTATCGACGTGTACATCCATAGTGTCATTTTGGGATTATGTAAAGTCTCCCTTTTTTTTCAGCTAGCCATTTGCTGGTCCGTAGTGAGGTCCTGGTCTTATCAATAGCCTTCGAAATGTGAGGTTTCCACGTAAGTTTTTTGTCCAGTGTAATTCCTAGATATTTTACTTCCTTTAAGAGCTTTGTTGTTTCACCGAAGAGAGTGGCATTTTAGAGTCTTTTCCGCCTCCGTCTCTTGGTGAATTTAACAGTGGTGCTTTTCTTGGGGTTGGCTTTGAGGCCTACTTTGGTGCACCATAGGTTCAAAACCCTCTGAAGGTGATCCGAGGTTTATGTCTTTGAATTTACCTCTGATTAGGAAAGCAATGTCGTCTGCATATCCTTAGACATCGAAGCCATCATTGCTGTGAATAATCAGTATTGTAGTTTATTAGCTACGATTGACCATAATAAGGGTGATATTACTCATCCCTAAGGGCATCCTTTCCTAGCTATTACTCTGATTTTATTGCTGCCTAATGAGGTCTTTACAGTTTTATCCTCTAGCATGCATTTTGTCTATTTACATTCGGTGTCGGCAACTCCCATGTTTTGAATGCTTCTACATATACAATATATCTGAGAAAATTCTATGTTGTCGAATGTTCCTTCTATATCGAGGAAATAACCAACCGCTTTCTCTTTATCTCTGAGAGATTTTTCAATTCTTGTAGTTAAATTTTGTAGGGCGTATGTGGTTGATTTTCCAGGTTGATAGGCATATTGATATTTGTGAAGGGAGTTCATTTGAAGTGTCAGGAACAAAGTCTATACGACTTTGGTAGTTCAGACACAGTTTGTGTTTTACCTTAGGTATATATTTGACAGCAACCTCCGTCCACTCTTTTGATATATATCCCCACGCGTAGCTAGCTCTGAGTAAGTTAATTAGTACAGGTAGCAGTTACGGAATGCCCTTTTGTAGTAAAGATGGGAATATTCCATCCTCACCAGGGGCTTTGCAGGGTGGAAACAAGATGATTGCCCAGATTATTTTACCTTCATGAAAGATTTCCTTTGCTCTGTTCCATTCTTCTCTGAGTGGTCTATTTATCTTTCTCTGAGGAGGGCTTTCTTGGACTCCTGGAACTATTGTCGAGTCTAGGAAGTGTGTATCGGATGGGATCTGAAGAGTCTATGGTTCATTCTCGGCGTATGTGCTGTCGGATTTTTTCATTGATCCGATAGGATTAGTGTGCTGATTAGAGAGGATTTTACGTATGCGGACACTTCTAGTGTCATCGATTGTATGACAGAAGGCTCTCCACGATTCTTTCTTTTCCCTTTTAATTTCTTGATTGTACATGGTGGGTGTTCTTCTCTGACAAGAAGTCCAAGTCGTTGGAGTCACCGGGCAGATAAGCTCAGTATACAGCCTCTGTCTTACCTGCATTAGTATGCAGCTCAGCTTTTGCGGCTACCAGATCCTTGTTGGTGTGTTCTAGAATTGGAGTTTTATTTTGTTATTGGTTAAAATACATGCTCTGGTTTTTCCAGGGTTAGTTGAGTCATATAAAAACTCACCTGAAAGTCCCTTTAATTGGTTTTTGAGGATGTATGTTTGCTGGATAAAGGCGACATCTAGGTGGTGCATGTTAAATCTGTGGCTTAGGGCTAAATCTACAAAATTAATAAGTAATTTAAAATATTTCATTTAAAATATTCTAGATCACTTGATAGACTTCAATTAATAATAGATTAATTGATGAACAAAGGATGCGCAACAAATAGAGGCGCAATTGGGCGTATTTTTTTCTTAAAATTTTCCAAGTTGAAAACAAAGAGAAGAGGATGATCACTCACACTCAATGTATACTGGTACTTTACTATGCGACCACGTTTCTTTGGGTTATGGAGGTCAAAGGATACTTAAAAAGTATGTACACCAGTGGATATTAAAAGCCGATTATTCACAGTCAAAAATTATATAGATGAAATATATTCAGACGGTGCGGAATTATTTTCAGTTAGATATTAAAAAGCCAAATCTTAATGGATCGCTGTACTTCTTTTATGTAAAAATTCCCTTCTTCTTTAAATAAAATTGTTCAGTATTTCGAAGAAAGTGACTACATTACTAGGAGTTTTAATGCTTTACTGTGTAAGTCAAAAGTGGCACGAAAAATTATAACAACTAGAGATCGTTAGAGCTAATGTCGGATAAAACAAAAATTTACAAATTGTTTCTAGACTCAAAACACAATAGCAATCAAAAGATAGTAAAGTCGAGCTTAGGCGAAAGCTATAGCTAACGGATAATGATAGAGAAACATAAGGATCTGAAAATCTAATAGAAGAGCGGCCTGTTCAACACTACAAACTAAGTATAGTAAGCTTGGTTGCAAGCTATGCTGCAGATACGTTTTAAAAAACTGCTCTGAAATCAACCGAATTAATTTGCTTACATGCAGTGCAAGTGTAAATATTATGAAATACTTTCGATTGAAATGATCACTTTAGTTGTGCCTTCATCATCTTGTTACTTATAATATAATGCAAACATATTTATTGTAGCATACATGCAAATGTACGTAAGTTCATCTAAACTGAATAGGGTTGAATAACGCATCCACAAACTCAAGTCAATTGCTTCGTGTCATCAATTTTAATAAACGGCTAAACATACGTATGAACGAGTATATGTACATATGTTGTAAGTACAATTTGTATTTACATATTTATGAAGAAGTTATTTTCCTGGTTCACAGTTGCATATCTATATACTAGTCCATACTTAAAATCCAATCGTGAAATTGACTTTTTTCAATTATTTGTTACATAAAATTGTGATACTACGATAGTAGCATGTAGATTTAATAAAAACGTTGCATGATAAATTGAACAACGAAAACAGAATTGCATTCAGCAGGTTTTTGTACATACTTAAATCTACAAAAGTAATAACATTGATGTTTGTACGTATAATTTTTTATTCATACGTAGTACTCTCTGATCTGAAGTATTTTATCAGTTGGTGAACACTTTGATTTGACGTAATTCACCCCAGGTTCTAAACATCTTACTACTTCCATAACGACACTATCTTTGGTTTCAGTAATATTCCGTTGCAGACACGTAGTAATCTGTTTTTTATTTTTGTTCTCATTAGATTTTGATGAACGCCTATTCGTATGTAAAGTTATAATTCAACTACAAAAACAACTCATTCTCAATAATTAAAACGGAAATAATTTTTCAATTACAACAATGCAATATATATTACTCTTAGTATTTGAATTTTGGTGGGTGCTGTAGCAGCCATTTATTTCGCTTAATTCAAACTTAAACTAACTTAAAAACTAGGACTTAAGACCTAATAACAATTAAGGGTTAGGAAGTAAGGGAATGGTGGAGGAGATCAAGCTTACGACGGGAAGTGCTCAGGGAGAGTTTGAGTTGAATTTACGGAGCATGCGGGAGTTTGGTTCAATGGAACCATTAAAGTTTCGATGGGTTGGAATACAAAGAGACGAGGACAGCGTAGATTGCTAACCAGTTTAATGATTTCTTTGCAAACGTAGGAACTTCTCATATTTTATCAAACTATTTCAATTGAACATCTTGTACTGATGATAGTTCAGTGGAAACGAGATTCCAACCTGAATGTTTCTTCTTCATTGAATTTTCTGCCCTCGAAATACAAAAAATCATAGCTTCTTTAAAATTGTCAAACTCAACATCACTAGATAACATATCTAGCATAATTTTAAAAAATATATCTTTTCAGATCTCAGATGTTCTCTGTTTTATTTTTAACTCTTGTGTGTACAAAGGAATTTTCCCCACTTCCCTAAAGACAGCACTTGTTATACCACTTCATAAAAAAGCTGACACTATGTTATTAAACAATTATCGTCTAATTTCTTTGTTGTCAGTTTTCTCAATCATTTTTGAAAAAGGAATAAAATCGAGAATGCTTTCTTTTTTTAATAGGACGCAGTTTTTAGTGAATATCAGTTCGGTTTCAGAAGTGTAAATGTACGGAAGGTGCGCTACCTAAACTAATTGGGGAAATATACACTAGCCTAAATAACTCTCAAATTCCGTCCTGCCTCTTTATAGATATTACCAAAGCAAGAGGATTCATACATTATTGGTTTATTTCTTATCTTAAGAATCGTCAACAAATAGTAAAAGTGAAAAGTTTTCTTAGTTCTGTGAAACATTTACATGTTGGTGTCCCCCAAGTTTCTGTGTTGGGTCCGATTTTGTTCCTTATTTATGTTAACTCGTTATTTGTGCAACCTTTCAAGGGCAAAATTCCATCATTTGCTAATGATACTGCACTCTCATACTCTAATTACAATATAATTAATTTAATTTATATTTACATGTTAATTACGATTTAGACATACTGCGCAGTTGATTTAAACAACATAATTTGATTATAAGTACTAAGACAAAATTTATGGAATTTAATATTAAGTGCTTAGGATGTGAAGACTTTCCTTTTTATTACCACAGCCCAAATTGTTAACGATTTTGTTTTGCTGATCCTGACGTTGAAACTTTTAACGATAGTGTAGTCTGCAGTAATGAGTGTTTTAGAATTGAAAATGTCAGCAGTTTTCAATTTTTAGGCATTATAATCGACAATAAGCTCAATTGGAACGATCACACTGTACTATACACTTGAAACAGAATCTTAATAGAATTGTTAAGCATATGTTTCACTTGAGCCTCTATTTTAATAATCAGATTTTAAAAATGATATACAATGGTTTATTTAAATCAAAATTGCAGTATGGTATCTCTTGCTGGGGTGGTGCATACTCTAACAAGATAGAGCCTCTGCTTACTAAACAAAAGCATGTAATAAGAAATATAGAAAAAGTTAATCTCAGAACCCCTAGCTGTCCATTGTTTAAATCTTTAAAAATTCATCCATTGAGACATTTGTATTGTGACAAAGTATTGAAAAATTTTTTTGAAAAATCGGGATTTTATAATGTCAGATACTATGAATGCTCTAGTCTACGTGTTAACTCGAGAAACTTTGCAAATACTCCTACTATTTATAAAACACATTTTTCTCGATTTTATTATGTTACTGCTCCACGGCTATTTAATATGATGGCACAATTCTGCTTCAGGTGTGAGAGAGAAAACTGTTTACAACGAGGGTTATTGTTGAAAGAAATAAAATTGTAAAGGAAAGCTCAATCCACAGAGCCAGAGAGCTATCAATTAATGAAGAGAACGTCAGCTACGTCTCTGCGTTTTTCGAGAGTATTTACATTAAGAAGTTTGAGGCGGTCACGATAAGGAGGTAAAGGGATCATCACAGGGGAGTCCTCGAATGGCAAGTCAAATAAAATGACGTTTATTGTTCTCGAATCGGGATATACGAGTATGAACTCGCTGAAAGGGGGAGCACACTTGGCTGGCATATTCGAGAAGAGGCCGGACAAGGGAAATGTAAAGTGATTTTTCATATAAGGGTTGCAAAATTGTTTAGATGATCGTTTGACCAAACTGAGCTTCAAGGATCTTACCTCATCAATATGCGAACGGAAGTTTAACTCTCTACCGTAAAGTATTCCAAAGTCGCGAAGGGACTGAATCTGGGGCATAGGTTGCCCATGCAGAAAATAAAGTCGAGGAGGAGATTGATTGGACTTACGTAACAAAGTCATATATTGCCATTTATAGACATTAAGCTCAAAGAGATAGTTCTCTCAAGATTGTTTTTATGTATAAATATAAAAAGAATGGTACCTACATGACTGCCTTTTGGGACACCATAAATGGCATAAAACTGGTCTGAGCTAAAGTAAACGCTAGTATATAACAATACTTTAACAGATAAAAAGATATCCATTTTAATAATATGGATTTAAAGCCGAGGGAAGACAATTTGAAAAGGATTAATTAATGAGATGTTTTATCAAAGGCTTTATCAAAATTAGTAGCAATAACATCCAATTCGTTGCCATTTTCTAGGACTAAAAGCGCAAGGTATAAGAATTCAACTAAGTTTGTAGTAGTTTATCTACTTTTCAGAAATCCATGCTGACTGGATGAAATAAGTGATTTGCGCTGAAAGCTTAGAACTTCATATAAAATATTTTCGAGCATTTCAGGTATGTGAGAAAGCTTAGTAATGGGACTGAAGTTAGTTACTTCATTCATTGATCCTTTTTGTGTAAATCATTGAGATTTTGTAACTTTTCTTCGATAAGGGCACAATCAAAAGATTGAGGAAGAGAGGGGCCAATGGAAAAATTCGGAAGGTACTTGAAATATGTGCGGCAGGAGGAAGTTTCGATAATTTCTAGCGTTAAGGGATAAAACATTACAGAAAAGTCGCTAGTGAAAATAAGGTCTATTTGCCTAACGATTCAGACAGAAACTCCACTTACTTATCATAAGCTTTAGTCTGTTATACGTTCAATAAAAAAACACACCTTGGACGAACTAGCGTTTGATGCGGTAAAAAAGAATTGATCATCTGATGGAATCCACTTCAGCAGAGGCAGATTAAAGTCACCAAAAATAAGGATATCGTCGATGGAAACTCTTATGTTAATAAATTGGTTAATTGCTTTAATAGTAAGAATTTAGGATTCGATTCGGACCTATTGAAAAGTGTTAGTTTAAATGAAATAAAGTCAAGTTTGAAAGAAGAAGAGATAGCGATGAGAGAAGAGTTGAGGTTACTGTGAATGGCAAGTAGGACACCTCTGCATGGTGAATCAACTTTACGGAAAATAGGCAGGTTCATTAGCCATAGGGGGAGAGTGAACGTTATCTCGGAAAACATTATAAGAGGACGGGAATAGCTTCTGGCTCTTTATGTCAGGAATTAGATTAGATTCTATAAGAGAATAGACGTCGAAAAAGAGGCAATGATATTTAGACAATACAGCATAAGTTTTAAAGCGGAAGCCTCTTCTGTTTTGGTAGTAAAATGTGAGAGGTAGTTTGTTGTGTGGAGGAGTATGGGAGTGCAGAGAGGAAGCAGGCAAAGAAGGCTAGTTAGCAACGAAAAAATTTATAGTGTACATAGCTGCAGAAAGCAGTGAGGTCATCCGCAACCTTCCGAGGAAGCGTGTTAAAAATTTCGTGGTACCTGTAGTAAAATTTCCTGAGACTAGTTGTATCAGTGGACAGGCTTTCCCTCAGATTTTTCCCACAAAGCAAACAGAGTCGGATTTATCAAAATGGCGTATATATTAGTATTTCTTTTTATCCCTTAGCGTAGAGAACGCATAACGACATTCCATGGTGTCTATTTTATTTTCGGCTAATTTAACGTTAGGCGAAAGAGGACTAGAAATAGGGGCAGGGGACCGTGTAACCGAGGAAGAACACAAGCTAGAAGCGGGATTTAAGATATGCGAGCAGATAAAGTTTAGATATTTCGCTCTTGTTGTAAGATCGAAATTGGGAAAGCAGTTGTTACTATTGGGCGGTTGAGCAATGACAGTATCAGAGGCAGGGGTTAAATGGAAGATAGGCAATTGGCGCTTTTGTGGGGAGATGTGAAGAGGATTGGGAAATATTTTGGTTTTAAGGCTCCAGTTAGGGTCAGGCTTAGGATGTGAATGGGAAATGGATCTGTGTAATTTATAATTAGGTTTATTTGGTGAGACGTTGTTTCGTTTTTTTTCTACAGTTTTAATAATGGGTTTATCCGTCCATTTGGAGACCCGCATTTTCCAAGGTTAAGGTTAGTGTTGGATGGGTTAACAAATATCCATTCTATTCAGAGTTAGCCACTCTGAAGGTGTCTACGTTGTGTTAAACTGTGTAATAAGTTTACGTGGGGCGGTGACAGGAGAAGTTAACGTTGGAGCAGGTTTATCGCCACTAAATTTTCAATCGAAGAGCTGCTGCGAGGATTTGAAAGTTGTGTTGTTAGCACTGGATGTTGCAATGCTTCGGCTTCGGCTTGTAACAATTCAGCCAAAATTGATGTATTGTAACTATTGTGCGGCGGGGGATGGATTGGACGACTATTTTGTGACACACTGTTCCAATGAGGTTTGCCAAATCATTCAACACTGTTGTATTGTGTGGATCATTTTATGTTGCAGATTGAAGATTGGATGTAGATGACTGGAGATGAATATCTCTTGTTGGAATCCATCATGGCGGAATTGATATAAATAAATTCACTTAACACTTAATCGAGATGGCGCTTGGATGTTTCTTCATTTCAGGATCTTGTATTTTCTAGAGGTACTGATACACTCGTCACAGAAGAACAGCAGATTTACCGAAGACTCTTTAACGAAGACATTGCTTCTTGTATTTTGGCCGACACAAATCGCAAGGAATATTTTACCGCAGATCCGCATATTGGTAACAAAGTCAGCACTATCGTCGTTAATGGAGCAGTTAGTTAATCCACAGGAAGATATGACAAAGAGCAGGAAAACAAAAAGCAACACAAAAAATAATTCCAAAGAAAATAATTAAAAAATGCACCAAACGCGCTAACGCGAAGTTAAGAGACTAATAGTTCAACAATAAAAAAGGCGCGGCGTCAGTGATAACAATTTTTGAGGGAGAAATTAGGCTGCTGCGAGGATTTGAAAGTTGTGTTGTTAGCACTGGATGTTGCAATGCTTCGGCTTCGGCTTGTAACAATTCAGCCAAAATTGATGTATTGTAACTATTGTGCGGCGGGGGATGGATTGGACGACTATTTTGTGACACACTGTTCCAATGAGGTTTGCCAAATCATTCAACACTGTTGTATTGTGTGGATGATTTTATGTTGCAGATTGAAGATTGGATGTAGATGACTGGAGATGAATATCTCTTGTTGGAATCCATCATGGCGGAATTGATATAAATAAATTCACTTAACACTTAATCGAGATGGCGCTTGGATGTTTCTTCATTTCAGGATCTTGTATTTTCTAGAGGTACTGATACACTCGTCACAGAAGAACAGCAGATTTACCGAAGACTCTTTAACGAAGACATTGCTTCTTGTATTTTGGCCGACACAAATCGCAAGGAATATTTTACCGCAGATCCGCATATTGGTAACAAAGTCAGCACTATCGTCGTTAATGGAGCAGTTAGTTAATCCACAGGAAGATATGACAAAGAGCAGGAAAACAAAAAGCAACACAAAAAATAATTCCAAAGAAAATAATTAAAAAATGCACCAAACGCGCTAACGCGAAGTTAAGAGACTAATAGTTCAACAATAAAAAAGGCGCGGCGTCAGTGATAACAATTTTTGAGGGAGAAATTAGGCTATCGGATTGATTAGATTCTTACATATCTAAAAAAAATAAAAACAATTTTAGATGTCATAAGCGAAGGTAAATACATATCTGCCAAAAATAATAGAACTGATACGAGAAAAGAGGAGAGCACCCAAGAATGGCAACAATCCCGTGTAGCATACAACTCTTTTGAACTCAAGAAACCGATTGCAGAGGTTTCTTATATACGTACATACGAGTATGAAGGCTTGAGTGCTAAAAAATGTGAAATGTATTAAAAAATCCTAAATGTAATTGAAACGGCGGCTAAAATCATCGTACTATTATGCGATGATAGAAGGCTATGGTGGTACGATTCCGATACCTAATAACTTTGAAATAAAAACCATGTCACTGATGGAACTCTAGCGAGCAATACTACCTTGAGAAGGGACTTATGCATGTAAAACACTGAACTTAGATTTTAAGGATAGCGCTGCACAGTAGAGGATCGAATTGAACGTTTCAAAACGTTCTAGCAGATTTTAGTTCTAGATTCTCTCCCAATCCTACCAAACATACAACACAACCTTGTTTGCCGTCAATTCAGGCTTTGAAGTTGTTTATGGTCGTTCCCCGGCTTTTGACCATGATCGCTTCAAAAATGGTTCCATTCCGTTACGTTTAAGCAGCGTTTCACTGATGGTTATTCGGTCAATTAAATTTCTTTGCGTTGATTCATGTGGCACCCAAACATCGAGTTTCTTTGAGTAGCCTGCTAGTTTTAGATGATTCCAAACTGTCATACGGTTGATGTTTAGTGCCTCCTCTATCTCCAGACAGCTTTCGTGCTGGTCTTGCTCCATCAGTTGCAAATTTTCATCGACTTTTTCAGTGACAGGCCGACCAGTGCGAAGTGCATTTTTTTGCATCGAAATTTCCGTAACGGAATCGAACAAACTACTCCTGGGTCCGGCGTTCACTCACAGTATTCTCACCGTAAACTGCACAAATTTTTCGGCATGTTTTTGCAGCGTTTTCCTTTCTTATAGTAAAAAAGCATCACATAACGTATTTCTTCAGATATTTCACTCATATTCAAATCAGTATAACTTTTAACACGAGAAACGAATTTCACAGCTGTCTGCACAAAATATATAGCCTAATATGTCACCTTTCAAACACGTGTTCGTTTGACAAAATCAAATTTAGTGTTTCCAGGTAAATGGACATCAACACCATCTAGTGACAAAAAACCACGGACACTTTTTAAATGACATTAAAAAAAAAAAAAACAGGCCATTTCATCTCAAGTCAGTAATTTCAAGATTCGACTCAACTTATTGAAATAGGTGCCTAAAGCGTTTTTTTGGGCTTTCAACTCTTTAAACGAAATTCAAATAAATTTCATAGATGTGACAAAAATTAAATATTCTGCCAAAAATTTTCAAATCAAAAAAGAAGAAATAAGGTTATAAAATATTTAAATATAGACAACTGAGAAAAAAGAAATATAGTAATTACTAGATATGCATAAAAAGATAAATTATAAAAACAATGTAAAACATCAATGTACTACCGGGGAAATTCCCTTGCCTTTACATCGGCTCCACCCTCCCTTATCGAAAAACTCTACTGAGTTTTAGCAGTGTTATTATTTTTTCTGCGAAATCGCTTATAGTAATTTTGCTTGTAAAATTGTTAGCGTTATAATTCATGTAGTAAAACATGTGACAAAAACATTGCGATACAGATACTTTGGAATTTGTTTCATTGGTTCATGTTATTGAAAAAATCGTTTGGGAGGGGGGTCTATCTTGAACACCCACTGAGTTACAAGGTATTAAAAAAAGTTCTGTCAAACAATTATTTAGTTATAATTTATAGTGTATTCAACCTGGAGCAAACAAGCTGGACTCGTTTGATAGCCAATGGATTAGTGATTAATTCATATGATGATGTTCGATATCATGGAAACTGTAATTTACGAGTTAACACTAGACACTTCGCAAATTTTCAAAATAAGTTATTTACACTATTTTGCATAGGATAGATATAAATCCTTCATATTGTCAAGAAATAAAGAAACCAAAAAGTATTGAAGCCCCTAAGAATTCAATTGAGCTGTGTGTTACATATGCATATTGTTAACGGGATTGCGATATCATTATTAGTACTAATTACTGGAAGTCTCTAAAGGCCTTTAGTTCATTTGGGATTCCTACTAGGTTCTGGCCATTATGAACTAGAATGTCTTTGAAAATATCAGTGCAGAAAAATTTCGTACCAGATATTTTGTCAATTTCCTTAAATGCGTAGATGGCTTGTCCTGTCTTGCAGTTGGTATCTAAAGCGACCAATAAATAATTAATAATTCGGCTGAGATGATGATGAAATATTTTTTTTTTCTTTTTTATTTCGTAAGCCAAATATAATATATAAATACTAAAAAATATTTTTTCATTTGTTTAAGATATCCATGTATCTATTTCTAAATTAGAAAAATTGAATATACTGTAAAATACTGATGCCTTCACGCGGCAGGCATCAAAGACACGCAGGCGCATCAAAGAGCGTCATCTTCAATGTGGAGGTGTGGAGGCTTAAGTCGCAAAGACTTAAGACGGTCCGTTGAGGAGTGGTGAGTTAAGAAATGCCAAACCTGATTCCAGTTGTGGTGAGCATATATATAGTGCCAAGATTGGGGGTCAAGCCAGCCGCGAATGAGCTCTTTCAGCCTGAGCTGTTATAGCGTTACCAAGGTAAGGCGGCGCTGTCTGGGCTGTCGTTTTATTTCCGGCCTTACTCGTGGGATTTTATTTTAAATGGAAAACCAACAACAAAAACAAGAAAAGTTAGATTTGAGTTAAGGCGAAATCTCGACTTTATCCATCTCCCTCCTGGTAGGGGCATTTGGAGAAGCGAAGTTTTTGGCTAGCGAGAGTAAGAAGTTCAAAAGAATAGTCACTAACAAAAGCGATTTAGCGGTGAGAAGACTAGCACTTACACCGGTGATGTACAGGGTAGGACCTAGGACGAAGGAGTAACCAAGGCGGCTGAAACATCCACTACCGAAGCTACCACCAAGAATCAAAAAAAATCAGATCAATGCTGCGGTGATAGAAAAGTGGGAACAGCTAGCTTAGCCGTTTTGCCTGCCGCCACCAACGCCGCTGCTAATAGTGCACACCAAAGAGCAAGGGTTTTCCTACATAATGCTAGGCGTAACGTAGCAAAATATGGGGGTTGCTTGTGGAAACAAGTCTTCTGTGTACTTCCTTCGACGGTTCGTTTTAGGGGTATGCGATGCTTGGGAGGGGATCAAACTAAAATGCACAACGGTGGCAGACTTGGCAAAGTACATGGATATGGGTTCCGTTTCTTTACACGTACCCTAAGAAGCACGTCAGACAAGTTCATGTGCAGAATCGGGAACTAAAAACCGATACATGGAGAGTCATTAAGACGGGGCCTAGACGACAGCACGGGCAGCATTTTTTGTTGTTCTTAAACAGGCATTGACCAAGGGCAAGGATGAGGAGGAACCCTCCCCCCTTCCCAAGAAGATGGAAATGCTACAGATAAGCCTGCATCATAGTAAGGCAGCGAGGCCCTGTCTGAAGGAGAAAATACGAGAAATTAGAGGCAATACAAAAAACGGCTTCTAACAGGCCCACTCCGTACCACTTCTACGGTGGTACAAGTAGAGGAGGGCTACCCGATAATAGTGACGTTGCTAACATCAAACCGCCCCTTTGTATACTAAGGGGCACTATCGAGGAAAAAATCATAGAGACTGCCAACCTAAGGTGGTCAAGTCCTGAAGGGCACAGGGTACCCACTTTTTGACAGCAAAAATCTATGCAGTTAATGAAATTAAACAGAAATAAGCGTAGGATAATAATAGGAATCCTGACAAGACACTGTCTCCTACGGAAACACGCAAAAAGGCGCAAATTTTCAGATAAGGATATTTGCAGATTTCACGGTGATCTGCAAGCTGTTGAGGACATAGCACATATACTATGTGAATGCGAGGCAATATCGCGTAGTCGAAAAAAAATGTTTAGGGAAATAGTTTTTCGAAAACCTAGAGGAAATAGACGTCACGAACTTCAATGGCCTTATTGAAAGTTTCACCATGGAGATTGTTTAGATTTTTAATTTTTCGTCGCCTTTTCAAATTAAAAAAATAGTTTCCTCGTCTGACTTAACGAACCACCAAATTGCTCCTTACTAAGATCGAAGAGAATTTTCACCACAAATTCCTCATATTTTTCTTCTTCCAGCGACTGGAAGCTTAAACTCCTATTTACTTCTTCCATTTCTCAAAACTCAACGAAACGTGTTCAAAATCGGAAGAAGCAACCACCATTCAAGCAGCTTAGGGCTTGTCAGATAACACATAACATCCGGAGGCTATCCAACCCAGTAAAGTTTTCTGCAAAATAAGTAGCTGAGAGACAACTCTGATCTGCCCAATACTTGTACATCGAAAAAGCTATTGGGGCCAATTAAGAAACCTATATGACTGAAAATTTTAGAATAAGGATTAGCCAGAGTTAGATTCATAGAAATATTCCAACCACAAATATTCATTTTTGTTTCACGTTGAATACGAGTATTAGTGATTGGGTTTAGAAGCAACGAGTTCAAAGTCAAAAATTCGTGACTTGCAATTAGCTTCTGTCTTAAATTGTGTGTTAGAATTTGATTTTTCTATTCCGGAAACGAATGGAACTTAAGTTTAACTGCGATGTGGAAGCTTGGAATTCCTTATCAAGCAAACACCATTTATAACAATAAGACCATTCATAGAATAAGATAAAGAACATATAAAAGTATAAATAGAAAGTAAACATTTTAATAAACACCAGTTAGAGTTTTTACTTTTGCCTCTAAGCATTTTTATTTTAATTCTGAAAAAAAAATTCTCTTTTTTAATTTTTTTCATGACAAAAGTATAATGGCATAGGTATAATGCGTACTGACACACGTGGCTTTGTTCACCACCAACGAGGTATTGGACGACTGGCGCCTATCTACATTTTAAGAACGACTGCCGTTATTATTATAATTTTAATTTATTGCTACTATACCAATTATAGATTCTCTTGCTTCTAAAGTTTGGCAAAAACGGTCCAACAGTTGTGAAAACCTGACCATGAGATCTTTGAAATTTGTAAAACCCCATTAACGTGCTGTTTAAACATCATTGTCTTGTTTTTAAACGTTTTTTATTAATTGCTGTATTGCTTTGACGTAGTTTCCAATTCCTTATCCACACCTAATGCTAAGCCAGATAAGCAATACTTACCTTTTTGCAGATTACCCAATGAATCAAACTTATCTACCAAGCTATCAAACAGTCCTAAAAAGTGTGGAAAATCTGAAAACATCCCACAAAAGGTCGGCAATTTAATTTTTCAATTCAATTTAAATTTTTTATTACACATTATTACACATGCAAGCGTCTCGTTTCTTTTCCGCCAACAACGTTAAAAAAATTCCGATTTGGAAACGAAATACAGATCCTCAATCTCCACTCTGCTTGCAGCATTTGTTTTCTCCTTTCCAACAATATTCATCTTCTCTAATGATACCTCAACATTTAAATTCTGTTTGACATATTGGGTTATTCAATAAGTTCTGCGGTTATTTTTTCTTGGAAAAAGTGTTTATCGTTTCAGAAAATCTTTATTTATTTAGATCGGATGTGTTTTAAGTGCTCAATATTTTTTTATATTTTGCTTTTTTTCTTTAAAAAATGTGTCGAAGCTACAAAGGCGCAACGGGAGATTTGCAGCATATATGAAGATTCGGCTATAAGCGCTGACACTTGTCAGCGTTGGTTTACACGCTTTCGTTCAGGAAATACAGACCTTGCTGTTGCTGTTCGCTCTGGACTTCCACACACTACAGGCATTGAATGCATGCATTCATGCCTTCTAAATGTATAATTTTCCAAATATATTACCTGCTTGGATTAAAATATCTGCTTTGTCTGTCTAGTTATAACTAGGTAGTGGTTCTAAGAACGAATAAAATGAGTATTTCAACTTATTCCTTAAAGAATAATGCAAGCCTTGGCTTTTGTACACGAGAAGCTGAACTAAACTGCAGTCATCTATATAACATGTACATTGTACATACATATGTATCTGAAATTAAAAAGGAACACACCTCGTAAGAGTGAGATATCACTTGGTTTTGTCCTGTGCAATAAACGTTGTCGAAAAAATTCTGTCAGGAAAGCAGTCGAATTCCTCGAAAAATTTAAACGTCACACCACCCCACAAAGAAGCAGTAAGAATTTATATGTTTAACTTCATATATTTTCTATATCCATCATATGTACATATATTAACCTACAATTATTATCGTATTACAACAAAAAATCTAAAACGATTGTTTATTTTTCCAGCACAAAAAACAAAAATCGGCTATGATAGGTTAATACCCTTTATCATCATTCAAGGCAATATCGGTAAACAAATATCGATATCATATTAAAGTATGATAGTTGAGAGAATGAACCTCATATCACAGATATTATGGTATATTACAAAAACATATGTGTTTGCGAGAAAAGTTCTGACAACGCACATTCAGAGATGGCACAACTTAGTTACACCAACTAAATGGTATAAGTTTTCATTTCTTGAAACTATTAGAGAGATCACGGCAGAGCACAGTGAAATATTTACATGTGACGAAAATTGGTATAGCAAAAACAAATCCCTGGCCTAAAGAAATGCATTAATGAACACTTAGGCGCTTAAACATTGAAACCCCATTTTGGCCATAGATAGCCATTTGTAAATTTTATTTTTAATTAAAAGAAATAACTTTGAAAACAAGTTCTACGGAAACATTTTTAATGTTTTTTTTTTTTTTTGATGAAAAATTTGCTGTCAATCGCTAAGGAATTGGCGGTCGCCTTTAAGACAAAAACTCAATGATTCGAACTTGTAAGCCTTCAGTTCGCTGAAAGTAGTACATAAGAATAGGAAGCATCTTAATATTTCCATGATTGGAACCATTGGTCAGTACAGTGACAATGAGTATCATCCAATATTTCTTCACCTGATTGATCAAATACAGGGTAAACACACAAGTCACGACAGCCTTGCATGTCGAGTTCGCACAATAGAATTTTGAATACTCAAAAGAACCACGAATAATTTTATTCGCATAGTCGACCAAAAGGAAACAGTGTTTTTCTTGATCATAACAAATGACTTAACACCTTCACAAGATGCAGTTTGTAAATTGAATGCAAGTTGAACTTTTAAAAAACTGTGTCATATCCTCGACTTGCAAAGCGTTTTTATGCCGAACCAATTTTAAATGCAATTCGGTGTCGGCCTGGTTGCTGTGAGCAACACTGAAAACGGCGGGCATCGCTTTTTTTTTTTTTTTTTTCTTATATAAATTTATATTTCTTTTGCAAATCTGCGTTGGAAATACAAGTACCACCGCGTTTGGGTACTTTTTTTTTTTGCTTCGGAATATTGATTGATCGTAAATAGTAAATATGCTTTGCTTTAGAGAAGCCAAACCCAAACTAACAATGACGATTTGCGTGCAAAACACTTCAATTGACATTTGACAAAGAAAATATTTATGGGGCTTCGTTAATCCACTTAACAAAGATTACAAATATTAAAAGAATAAATACAAAACACGTCCTTTTAACTACGCACTTTATTTGGAACTCTGCATTTTTGCGCTTCTTCATATACATATGTACACATATTACGCACACTTATTACAAATCATCCCTTACAGTCTTCTTTCCATACAGCATGCCATCTACTAGTAGACTTTAGCACTTCAAGGTTGTCATATATTTGCACAAAAGTGCCATCTGTTGGAAATAAGGCACGAGGTGTGGGGGCATCCAGTAAAGTTAAACAGACGGAATTTTATCAAAGTAAATACTCAAACCTAGAATTTGTAATAATCGCACTCGTATAGACAAATATCGTAAATGTGGTCTTCCTTACGTGATTTCTCAAGTGAATAAAATCATTCTGACTTAATTCCTATTTTTAGTTGATCTAACGGAAATTAAGGTATATTTCGGATTAGAGCGACTTTATTTTAATTTGCCTTTAATCTTTGGAGTGATTCCGATTTTTTCAGAACGGCTGGTCACATTATGTATACTCCTCCCGACAAAACGTTCCAAAACTACACAAACATATAGTATATAGTTATAACATATGGGCTGAAAAGTCAGTGCCGTTTTACAGTAAGACACAAAATTTTTGCAAAATTCAACTTTCAAAATAGGCCTCTGTTTCGGCGATTACTTCTTCATCGGTCTTAAATCTCTTTCCGGTGAGCATTCTGTTAAGGTCTGCGAAGAGGAAATAGTCGCTGGTGGCCAAATCTGGTGAATACGGTGGACCGAATTCACTCAATTTTGCCATCGTTTTCATCTACTTGTGACACGGTGCATTGTTTTGATGAAACAGCACTTTCTTTTTCTTCAAATGCGGCCGTTTTTCTGCGATTTCGTCCTTCAAACGCTCCAACAAAGCAATATAATAGTCGCTGTTGATAGTCTGCCCCTTTTGGAGATAATCGATGAAAATTATTCCATTTGTATCCCAAAACACAGATGCTATAACCTTGCCAGCCGACTGTTGAGTTTTTGGTCGTTTGGATGAGGTTCGTCGCCTGCTCGCTACTCAGCTGACCGCCGATTTGACTCTGGTGTGAAGTGATGGAGCCAAGTTTCATTCATTGTCACATACCGATGCAAAAATTCGGCTTTATTGCGGTTGAACAGCTTTAAACACTCCTCTGAATCATCAACACGTTGTTGTTTTTGAACAGATCTGTCGCATGTCCAAATATTCGTGTATGATATATCCAACACGCTCTTTTGATATCTTCAGAGCATCAGCTATCTCGATCAACTTCACTTTACGGTCATTCGTAATCATTTTGTGGACTTTTTTGATGTTTTCATCTGAAACAGTCTCTTTTGGACGTCCACTACGAGTATCATATTCGGTGCTTAAATGACCACTTTTAAATTTTTCAATCCACTTTCGAATGGTTCGTTCGGCTGGTGCAGAGTCCGGGTAACACTTATCAAGCCATTTCTTTGCATCGGCTGCATTTTTTCCCATCAAAAAGCAATGATTAATCAACACACGAAATTGCTTTGAATCCATTTTTTTCACAATAACAAAAGTTGCTTCACTCACAACGCTATATCTCGAGAACTCGAGTACTCGTCCGACAGCTGTTAAATTTATACACGTATCTTTTGAAGGTTGGTACTAACTGAAAATGATATGGATTTAATAAAAGTGATGCCCTCTCTTACAAACCCTCTCTTACACTGACTTTTCAGCCCATGTGTTATACTCGTAGACTTGGTAGACGAGTTACATGAATCGACCGAAAGAGGCTTAGTAGCCAGAACTATGTAAAATATCAAAAACTTCCTACTCTTGATAGTAGGAAGATAACCTGAACACGTTTTCAGTTTTTTGGAAAATTGTATAAAGAGAGAACAAAAAAAGCTTGGGCTCTGCGGTTATTTCGCTTAATGGGTCACATACAATATTAAATGGGCAGACTAATTATTGGTGAAACTTATCTTGTTGTGTTCTCAGCAATTATTTATCTTGCACAATTATAGTTAACAGAAATTTTTTCTTTTCGGTGAGGAAAAAACACTATTAGAATCGCAAGCGCGTGCTCATAATAGAATAAGAAAAAAACCCTTCGATATTAATGTTTATGTTTATTATAAAATAAAATCGTTTGGCAAGTGGTCCAAAGGTTTTTGTGTTTTTTCGCGAAGTTTTTAATTTTGTCTTCGACAGTAGATCTCGGTGTAAATCGTTATTTCTTTGTTTTTTTGGTACAACCCCAAGGTTGTATACCATAGGTCCCCACCGGCCTTAGCACTTGCTGAACTAAGAGCAGCTTGTTTTCAGTACTAAGCTTGGAATGTATACCAAGTAATCAATGCATTTCTCTGTTTTTTTTTTTTTTTTTTTTTTTGAGTTCTTTGCGATTTTTTATCGTGAGACTTCCATTTTAACTTTTCCAAGATATTTAGCATATTTATAAAATGGAATACAGACCGAGTTTATGAAGATGAGGGACCGACTCGACAAATTTATAAAGCTTTAGGGCTTTAAGTGTTTATACACCTGTTTTGCTGTCAAGTTTTCAATATACATGTCTGATGCAGGATTTTTGAAGTTTCTAATGATCTCTCTCAGCAGTTTACACAGGTTACTCAAACGTAATATATGCTGTGGAGCAAGATTTCGTTGATTTTTCTTACGGGTTAGAAGTCACAATAGTGTTTCATACCAGCTTCACAGAGCATTCTATCTTTCTGTATGATGCATCTTGAGCCCTAGAAGAGGAGGCTCAACTAGATGCAAGTGATTTAAATATATTTCGTTTCGAGAGCGCATCTCAATTGGCAGTAAAAATCTGAAACGGTAAAGAAATTATGTCTAATATATTTCTTACATGTATAGTACATATGAGTGAAAGTTTGATGTAAGATTCAGAATTGTCGATTCGAGTTCGGTCGTAAGAGTTTGGTCTTTGTCCGTTCACTAAAGCCGCAAGCCTATTGCATATTTCCAAATATATGACGCTACGTGCCATACTCCCCATGAAACCATTTACTTACTGGGGAGTCAATTCAACGACAACATTATACATGATTTAAGTTTTTCGGTATCGAATCTTATAATGTTTTGCATTGAACAACAAAAGTCTTCTTTTTGCACTCCGGAGTGGAAAAAACTTTCTGAAATGTTTCATTGCCACTCTTTTTAGCTTTTTCTGAAGCAAAATTTATCTTCCGGATTTTATGTCAGAATGTTTTAGCACAAAATATTTATTATATGTGTATTTAAATATAAATGTCAAAAAATATTGTGTGTCAAACCAGATTTTTGTTTGAATGTTCAACCAAATTGATGCAAGAAAAAAAAAAGTGGAAGCAGAAATGAAATTTCTTAACAACATCCTCCATCTGCGAAAAGTTGGAATAACTATTGTGTACCTACACTGGTTCACTAATAATTATTTATTATAATTTCTACCCTACGACTGTTTTGTTTACGAGTATTTTCTTATTTTTCGTGTATGAATTAATTCATATTAGATGAATATGTCGCGGAACATAGCCCTTAAATTTTAAAACTGGGTCATTGGCCAAATTCTTTGGCCATATAAGATTACGATTCAAGGTTTAATGAGTAACACAATTTTTTGCCGATTTGACTACATTACTGATTGACTATTATATGTAGATATTTTCATCAGCACTACGCGCGATAAAGGTTTCGTTTAACGTTATTCTGTGTTATTAACGGGCTAATAGAATTTTTGAATTTTTATTTGTGCCAGTGTCTATGAGAAATTTATGTGTTGGCCAAACCATTACCTAGTCTATTTCATAACACAATGTTGACGTTTGAATCGAATATGTCAATCTTCTCATTGGCAGCAAGGCGCGAAGGTCCCATTTTTATATATTTACTTATTTATTATTTTTTTTTTTTCGAAAAATATAAGGATTGAGGTTAAGCTGCTCAAGAACCTAATCTGCGAACTTCCGTCGCAAGCATTGTTCCCTTAGCTTTAGTTACTACATCAGTTGGATCTCATACGATTGTTCGCTAAGATCTTTTCCCAAAGTTTTCAACATAGCGATAGACAAATATCAAAATGTTGCGATTGCCACTGGATTGAAAATTGCGTATGTTCTCCTTTCATGCACAGCGGCTAAAATTTCTAATGTACGAACATTACGTTATATAAGATCATTTTTCGTCATGTAGAGTATACGTGGTACAAAATTTGTCCATAGTGAGCACGATCGGTTATGAGGATCAAACCATCAAGCAATCTCCTACAAGTTTCGCGAATTGAAGATAAATATTCAAAATAACTTTCAATGATTAATGCAAACCTATTTATGATGAATTATTAAACTACAATATATTAAATTTTATGACGTTTTCGATTGGCCGAACAGAAGCCTTCTTTTTGCACTCCGGTGCAAAAAAGCGAACTAAACTGTTTCTACTCACTTTTTCAAAATCAAAATTTTACTTCAGGTTTTCATTTCAGAAGCAAAATTTCTCTCCGAGACTCTATCTCAAAATGTACTAACCATAAAAATATGTCTAAACGTCAAATAGTATCGTGTGTTCAACTAGAATTCTGTTTTCGAGCAATTAGCTGTGTTTGGCTTATTTATTCTAAATGTTCAGATTAATTCGCAGACAAATATATATATATATAATAAAAGAAAGTGGAAGCAGAAATAAAAAGTACAGCACGGCTTCGATAATCCGAACACCCGCTAATCCGAACGCATTAGTGATTTAAACAACCCCCTGGGTCCGGGCACGAGAGCAAAAATTCAATGAATTCATTACTACTGTCACTCGCAATACCACACACACCATGCACCTTAGGTCCGGTGCAGATAAGCTGCAAAAGAAATCGGAACGGCGCCTGCGTACTTTTCAATCGGATAGTTGGGAGTAGTGGTGCAATTCACATGGGACGCCGATATCAATCGAGCTATCTCGATATGTATCGGACTGACGCTGATTTCTGCCCCAATCTTTATTCTAGTAGAGAATACGTCAGTGCACATGAGCCGTTACGTCCTATCTTTTTTCTTCTTTCGACCAGGTAACTTTTGATTAACTGACGCTCTGTACACTGAAACTCCGATAGGTATCAGGACGCGGTGTCCCGATTAGTTTTGCAGCTCATGTGTACCGGGTCTTACTTTTTTTTCCAGTAATCTTAAGTTGACGCGCAGAGTAAGCATCCCTTTACTTATACGCAAATACAACATTTGGATCATAAATCGTGGAAGATGACATCTCAATCCCTTTAGTTGTCGATCATCATCGTCAACAACAAAGGAGGGTCGTTAATTGTTGGTTGCGCAGTAGGCCAAAGGGATGACAACAAGCTAACTGCGTAGGTGTAACTGCGTAGATCATTTATGTATATGAGGGTGGTCTTCAGACAGCTGCAACGACAAATGACTGTGACTATAAATAAGGAGAGTTTTAAGTCGTTTTTCTTAAAGTCATCATTTATCAATTGTCCTTAAAAGAGAAGTCAGTAAAAACTGTTTTATTTATTGAATCGGGCTCACATTTTTTAGTCGGTTTGTCCCGTCGCGTGCAGATTTGTTTGATTTAACACTGTTGTGTGGTGTCTCTTTAACCATTTTGTGTGCTTTTTAAATCATGGCTTCAACATCGAAGAAAAAGAAAAAATATCACATTAACAACATTACAAAAGTGTCAGATTTTGGACAATATTAAGCACGATATCTTGTTATCAGTTTTTTTCAACGCAGTATAACGTTAAGTCCACTATTTTTGACACTAAAAGCAAGGAGAAAAAATAAAATCATTTGTAATAATAACAAAAAAAATCCGGTAAAGGCATCAGGAAAACCTTAAAAAATCTTGAAAACTCCCAGCTTGAAGATACTTTATAAACGTGGCTTTTAGAGCAGCGAAGAAATAACGTCCCTTTGTCAGGTGAAGTATTACTGGAAAAAGCCAAATTTTTCCAAGAGACTTAAAAAAGGAAAGTTTGTTGCTAGTAGGATGGTTAAATAGTTTTAAGAAAAAACATGGTACACGCCAACTTAAACTTATCAGTGAGAAGTTGTCTAATAATGAAGCAACTGTGAAGCTATTCCAGGAAAAAATTTTGGAAGTTTCTAGGGAAAAAGATTTGATTGCAGATCAAATCTATAATGCTGACGAATCTTCAAAGTCAAAGAAATGCTTTGGTTACAAGACCAATATTTTTAGAGTTGCTAAAAGGACATTTTATTCCTGAAAGTACTAAAAGCACTTTTACTTCTTGATAATACAACAGCGCATCCACTTGAAGAAGATCTGCAATCGATCGACGAAAATTTCACTGTTTTGTACATGCCAATTAATTGCACAACTCTTATTCAACCCATGGACCGAAATGTGATTCAAAACATTAAAGTGACTTACAAGACTTACAAATTGCAAGTTCTTTTCCAGCAAGAAGTTGATCCAGAACGGGCACTATCTGAACTGCTTAAAAAGACCACAATGAAAGATGCAGTGTTTTCATTGGCTCAAAGTTGGCAGTAATTGTCTTCAAATTTGATTAAAAAGTGCTAGAAGCCTCTGTAGCCTTTGTTATTCGAATCGGAGGACATTTCTAGCCAAGATGTAGATGATTTTGATTTTTTGATTATGAGGATAAACTCCCATTAAGCATTTTTCGTAAGAGAGGCTTTTCAGAAGTAGAGATTGACAATTTCTTGTTCAGCAATGATGACATTGACTGCCAGGAGCCGTTAACTGATAAAGACGTTGTAAGAAATTAATAAATCCGCAGGACATCGAAAGCGAAGAAAAATTGGAGCCAGTTGCAAGAATTCCACATACTCAAGCTGTGTCTGCCTTAAATACTTGCTTAGAATGGGCGGATGAAGTCGATATTTCTTTCCCAGAAAAAATGCTATTACGTAAATTAGGGATAAAGCGTTTTCTATATCGCTGAATACCACTTGTCAAAGTACTATATTGGATTTTTTTTAAAAAAGCGTAATTAATATAAATAAATTGCATTACACTCTAATATGTATTATATAACATTTTTGAATGATTTAAATAATAAAAAAATCTTGGTTTTGTTTCAAAAAATGTGTTCAAAATGTCTCCATACTTTGATCCGAAGGATTTGCTAGTCCCAACAGGGTACGAAATTTGGGTGTTCGGAATATCGAGGCTCTGCTGTGTTTTATTATCCACTATCAGATGACGAATTTGTTATGAGGACTTTAGGCAGCAATGTTTTCAAAAATCAGATTACAAATTCCATAAATATATTTGAAGATGCGAAATAAAAATTTGACATTGAACCAATACATGTAACAATTTTGACATTTTGAATTCTTTTAAAATTCTCCCAAAACCTTCCGAGTACGTTTTTTTTATATAAAACGGGGAACAGGTTTCAGTACAAATTTTTACAACAATTTTGGAGTCCTCGAATAGAAATAATGAAAGCACGGTTTGAAAGCGATTCCTGGAAAATCTATCAGTTAAAAATAAAAAACAAACATTTAAAAAAAAAAAAAATTATTTATTGGCTAAGATTAATTTTTCTTTTATTTTTTTATTTGTTACCGTTTATTTAGAAAAATATGAAGTTTCTGTGGCGGGGACATGTTCTGTTATTTGTGGCCACCCATCACCTGTCATGCCTCTTGCTCTTTTTCTTTTTGTACGATGAAGAAAGTTTCCTTCGTTTTCTACTAGATGAATCTGATGAAGAGTAGTCCTCTTCCTCTTCCTCCTCGTCTGAACGATAACTTCGACTGCGATAATTACTGTGGCTGTGAGAACGCTTCTTTGATTTCTTTTTACTGTGATGCCGGCTGTGTTTGGATGATTTCTTTTTTTGTTTATGTGTCTTGGATTTCGAACGTTTAACACGAGATATTGAATGTCTTGATTGGGAGCGTGATCTTTTTGGAGATATTATCACTACATCGGGTGTTTCTGTGTGTTGGCGGGTATGAGGTCTTAAACCTGGATTTTTCATCTCGATAGCGACCAGTTGCACATCATCATCTTCTTCATCTTCTTTATCCTCATCATTTTTTTCAATACGAACCTCTTCGTGGTGGATATTGTTATTGGATTGATTATGAGTTATTTCAGTATCCGATTTATCATCTCCATACGAAGATATAGGTATGGAATGTACAGAAGATGTATCGGAATCATCTGCGTCTTTTGATCCTATAGGAAACTTTGTGCGGAAGTTCGATGAATCGGTCAAGTTTGTTTGGGAAGAACCTATTAATAAACAAAATCAAAACAAATATGATAAATTTAACTTGTTATTGTTATTATAAGATAAGATGACCACTTATTGAGGCACCACTTTTGTTTTTATCTTCTTTTAAATTGGGTATGCTTATTAATATAGGGGGTGGGGGGGATAAATGATAAAGATTTCAGCTATTTTTATTGGGTGTTACGCTCGTAATATATATATTGGGTCATATAAAAAGTCTACGCTGTTTTTTTTCACTAAATGATGTTGATGCCCATTTACCTGGAAACACTAATCTGATTGTATCAAACGAACTTATGTTTGAAAGGTGACATATCATACTACATTTTTTGTGCAGACAACTGTGTAATTCGTTGCTCGTGTTAAAAGTTATACTGATATGAATATGAATGAAACATCTGAGAAAATATGCTATGTGACGCTTTTTTACTATAAAAAAGGAAAACGCTGCAAAAACATGCCGAAAAATTTGTGCAGTTTACAGTGAGAATGCTGTGAGTGATCGCCGAACCCAGAAGTGAGTTGTTCAATTCTGTTCCGGAAATTTCGATGTAAAAGATGCACTGGTCAGCCTGCCACTGAAAAAGTCGATGAAATTTTGCAACTGATGGAGCAAGACCGACACGCAAGCTGTCTGGAGATAGCGGAGGCACTAAACATCAACCGTATGACAGTTTGGATTCATCTAAAACGAGCAGGCTACTCAAAGAAGCTCTATGTTTAGGTGTCACATGAAGTAACGCAAAGAAATTTAATTGACCGAATAACCATCAGTGAAACGCTGCTGCAACGTAACGAAATGGAACCATTTTTGAAACGATTCATTACGGGGGAAGAAAAATAGATTAAATAGGAGGCAAGCCGTCATGGTCAAAGGCCGGTGACCAACCACAAAGGACTTCAAAGCCTGGATTGACGGCAAATAAGGTTATGTTGAGTGTTTGGTGAGATTGGAAGGGAATTGTCTATAATGAGGTGCTAGAACGAGGCGAAACGGTCAATTCGATCCTCCACTGTAAACAACTCGACCGTTTGAATGAAGCTTTTAAGAAAGAACCACCAGAATTGGCCAACAGAAAGGCAGTTGTCTTCTATCATGACAATGCTAGGCCACACACATCTTTGATGACACGGAACAAGTTGACGGAGCTTTGTTGGGAAGTTTTGATGCATATACGGTGGACATTGCACCCTTTGATTACCATTTGTTTCGGTCCTTGCAAAACTCTCTTAATGGTAAAAAATGCTGCACATCACTTGGCCAAGATTTTCGCTGATAAACCACAGAAGTTCTACAACGATGGAATTATGATGCTACTCGGAAAATGGCAATATAATAATGGTATATATGGTATGTGGTGATAATAATGGTCAATATGTACTTGATTGAATTTAATGTTGAATAAAGAAAATTTTTTTCATGTACCAAAAAACTACGGAGACTTTCTATGACCCAATGTATATTTTCTTTTTAATAAGATTCACGAATTTTGTTAATATTGAGTGTTTAATCAATTTTTATTGTTTAGGTATTTGTAACATTAATTGTAGTTAAGATTATTCGTATTTTAGCCAAAAAAACTCGATGTAATTTAAATTATCGTATAAATCTGATAGTGAATTAAGAATTTAGGCTTAGATTAAGACTTTTCAGTAAACATAACACAGTTATCTGCCATAGATAATAGTTTTATTAAATTTTTACTTTGCTAATCAAATTAAATTAAATTAAAATTATACAGGGTATAACACGAGTATGTCGAAAACTTTATGGGGAGATTCCTAGACATATTTTGGGAACAAAATCGTATACGTCGGAAGTGCATCCCCCTCCGAGATACAGAGGTTTTAAACAAAACCTTACGCTGCCCTGTTTTGCCTTCTAGTGGAAATAACATCTTTCAAATTTATGCGTACTTTTGTAAAAAGAAATAGACAAGGATTAACATAAAAATTTAAAATTCAATAATATTGGGTCTATAACTTTGGTTTGCTAAGAGACGGCGTAACTTGTATTATTCCATTGTTATTATTTTATTGGAACATGCGTTGGAAAGCTACTGTCATTGTACGTCAATTCAGTATATGTCATTCATTTGAAGCGTAAACAACAATAATTTTTTTTTCACTCATATATGTCGAACTTTGTGCCTAAAAAAGTGTTTTTGCGTAGAGTTCTTCTTCATTACTGAAAAATGCTCCCGAAAGTCATCGTATTTTGGTGGAAGTTTATGGTGAACATTCGCTAGCTGAGCGAACGTGCCAAAAGTGGTTTTCACGATTTAAAAGTGGTGATTTTGGCTTGGAAGGCGATGAACGTCCTGGGCAGCTAAAAAAGTTTGAAGATGAAGAACTGGAAGCATTACTCTATGAAGATTGATGCCAAACACAAGAAGAGCTCGCAGAATCGTTGGGTGTCACTCAAGCAGCCATTTCAAAACGTTTAAGAGCAGGAGGATATGTTCAAAAGCAAGGAAATTGGGTTCCACATGAACTGAAGCCGAGAGACGTCGAAAGGCGGTTTTGCATGTCCGAAATGCTGCTGGAACGCCACAAAAGGAAGTCATTTTTGCATCGGATTGTTACTGGTGATGAAAAATGGATCCATTACGATAACCCCAAACGCAAAAAATCATATGTGAAACCCGGCCAACCAGCCAAATCAACGGTAAAGCCGAATATCCATGGCGCGAAGGTAATGCTCTGTATTTGGTGGGATCAGATGGGTGTGCTGTACTATGAGCTGCTAAAACCGGGTGAAACCATCAATAGACAACGATACCGAACACAATTAATCCGTTTGAAGAGAGTAGTAGCCAAAAAACGTAGGAATATGCGACCAGACACGAGGCAATAATTTTCCATCATGACAACGCTCGGCCCCACGTTGCTATTCCGGTTAAGAACTATTTGGAAAACAGTGGATGGGAAGTCTTACCCCACCCGCTTAATAGCCCAGACCTTGCCCCTTCTGACTACCATTTGTTCCGGTCGATGCAGAGCGCCCTCACTGAAATACGGTTCACATTAGAGCAGAATATCAAAAATTGGATTGATTCATTCTTGGCTGCCAAGCCGGCGCAGTTCTTTTGGGATGGGATCCAAAAATTGCCAGAAAGATAGGAAAAAGTTATAGCTTCAGATTTGCAATACTTTGAATAATACTATTGTACATGTTTTTCTTAAATAAACGTTCAAATTTTGAAAAAAAAAAAACCACACGAATTAAATTATATACCCAATAGGAAATAGGAATCAAAAGAAATAAAAGCTGTAATGATTTTTACATGTTCATAATAAGTTGAATTTTTATCTAAAAGTCGAAGAATATAGGCTTGTTTAAAAAAAAAAAAGAATAAATGAAGAAAAGAAATAGTCTATTTGGTCCAATTTGTTATTAAAATCAGTGGTTCACATTTAAAGTGACGTGCCTCAGTTAAACTCCTCAGATTAAGCGGAAGTAAATTACAAAGACAGATAGCAGCAATAAAAAAAAGGTCTCTTAGATGTTAAGCAAGATATTCGCAGGAGAAATAAGCAAGCAGATCTGTAAGATGTTGGAAACTGGATTTTGTTATAATGACATGTGAATACCTAGCGTTAATAATGCTGAAAAGAAGAATGAGTGTACACAACTTGAGGTTATCCTCAAGAATCATATTCAACAACGTTTTACCAAGATTTGGGACGTGTTCATATCTTGTGAGACTATAGGCATAGCTGATAGTGCTGTTTTATACCACTTGTACCTTCCTTTCATTATAAGCATCACAATCATAAAAAAAAACTTCACTGCCGTATATAAGCAATGAATAATCAAAGCTATGCCAATTACTGAACTTGGCCTCAGAGGTGAAAATTCTGACAGCCTTCAAAGTTCAGAGAACACCATAACAACACCCAGATTTTTTTTGAAGAGTCCTCGAACTTAATGTTTGAGCTTTTTAGTATGATGTATGTAAAATATGAAAAGCGTACAGCCAGTTTGGAAATCACTAAACACTTGCAATGCGTCAAACCATTTTTTAATATCCAGTTCGATATCCATTGAAGATTCTCATTGACATCATTGGCGCAGTTTTCGATGAGGAAGGGAAAACTGCGTCAGATCTGAATGCCGCCTGGAAATCATTTGTCCACATACACAAAAAAAAAAAAAAAATATGAGAATAATTATCTGACTGGATGAAAGATGACTTCAGAAGTCAGTCCTCCTCTTCATCCTCAGTAGGATGATGATGGGGATGGCCGTGGTGTAGTGGTATATGCATAGACTCCTCAAGCAGAGGGTCGCGAGTTCGAATCCCGTGCCAGGCAATTCTGTGAAAAAGTCTTTTCATAGAATTTGTATGTAGTATATGAAAATCTTGTCGGCGTCAACTCTGACATGAAGGCATAACACTGATGTTGGAGTGGTTGCTGGCTGGGCTAAATGTAACGAACTAACAACTAGCACGTACTTAAGACCCACTGGTTGAGGAGGATGTACTAGCTCGTCCCGTCCAGTTTGACAACCACCTCTGGGAAAAATATGGAAAGCTAATACACCTGAGTTTCAAACTACTACACCACCCGCCCAGTGGGTATTTATACACCAGTAAAAGGGTATTTATATCCACTTGGTGCGCGCGCGGTATTATAAAAAAAAAAGAATGTCTGGTGAAATGAAGATAGTCTTAAATCGGCGGGAGATATGTAGTGAATACATATGTCTCTTAAATACTGATTGTACTCTAATGAACATTAGTGCTTTAAGGAGAATTTTCTCCCTGATCCACTCCGAATCGTAGATGCATATTAATAATGCTAATTTAGATACGTTTAACAATAAAGTAAGTGCTTCTCTTCTCTAAGAAAATGTATACGAGGACTATGATGATTCACGCTGCCTAACAAAGCAAGAATTGAGTAGATATATCAAATCAACCTGAGGATAAATGCATGCCTAATATAGGCAAGAGCCACCTATAACATATCGCATATTACATCATCGCATACAGCCTACTTAATTAGTGCCTCAAATTTGCTTGTACCACACTTATTAGCGATGTTTCCGCCCCGACGAATCTTATAGAAATGTTGGAAAAGTTTTATTACTAATTTATTACCAAACTATTACTAAAATTTTTACCAAACTATTACCAAATTATTACCAAACTGTTACCAAATTATTACTAAAATGAAGTTCGTCGTTTGTTCGTAAATATCACTGTGCAAGGTGCAGATTATATTAAATCCAGTGGTAATCCATTTCGCTGTGATATGTTTACAGTGCTAAGAGACAGTTCAGCAGCGACCGAATCATCCACTTACATATAGCAAAATAGCAAGGGCGAATACATCCTCCAGATGATATACCATAAAATACTTAAATCTATCTAATCTGGAGAAAAGAAACAATCTTTTTTTGTAATAATTGAATGTTCTTCGAACCGAAAATACAGAGCTTAAATTAAAAGTTGAAAATTTGGAGAGCAAGCTTAACTGGCATCAACAATAACTCTTCAGCAATTGCATTGAAATTGTGGCAGCGCCTAATGTCAAGGACATTAAAATTGACAATAAAATGAGAAAAAAAGTGCAAACCAAAGCAAATAAAACTTAATCGATATTACCATATGTCTTTCATTCTCCTATTTGTTTACAAAGCACGAAGTAATGAGCACAAAGGCAAAACATAAAAAAATACCTCAACACATACTCTTACACGACCGATACTGAGGACGTGATCATCAACAGCAACGACAACAGCAATGGAAAGGGAACTGGTGTATATAAGTACAATGGGTATTTTCTTTACAGTGTCATACTTTTAAATGGAGATTAAATGTCAAAACAGCTGTCATATTCAGCTGCCAAGCTTTATTTATTTTGAGTACAGTTTTTCATAGTATCGTGAAAAGATTTATGCCACAATAACGATCTTAAATTATTGAAATTTATTTCCAAATAAAGTTCGTGAAACCTATGACGTTTTCCATTGGAAAACAGAAGCCTTGTTTTTGCACTCCGGAATGAAAAAAACCTTCCGAAAATGTTTCATCGGCACTTTTCCAAGCCCTCTCACAAGGAATATTTCCCTCCTCGATTTAATGCCAGAATGTAATGCCTCAAACATGTGTTTTGCGTGCAATAACGCTCATGACACACATGTGCGATAAAATGTGACATCACATTGAATTCAGTTTTATCCTTTAATCGTATAAGTAAACAATTATTATTTCTAGCACATTATTATTTCTCCATTTTCAACAAAAACATATTAGTTTTTCGTTAGTTATTCAATTTCCCTTTTCAAAAAAAGTCGAAGGACTTAAAATGTACTAAATTGATCGGTAAGATTAGAGTTTGAGATCTATTGCAGCAACGCATGGGGTGCAATTAACACGTATGTTTGAAAGTTTAACGGAGACCGAGTTAGTAGAAAGGTGCATCGAAATAAATACCCAAACCAACAACAAAAGTTTAAACAACCTCATTTCGTCTCTTGGTCCCACGGACACTTTCTGTTCTAAAAATATTTTTGAAATTACATCCTAAAGGTTCTCACACCTAATTGAAAATTATGGAGTTACTAAAAATTGAAATTGGCCACCATGCATACGCCCACATTATGAAACGCGACGGGAAACTAGTACGTTTGACAGAGAAAAAAAATGTACAAGCGACTAAAGAAGCTCGGATTGCCAAAAAAAGCTCGTGAAGGGAGGAAGAGGCAATCGATGACTAACGAAATATAAGTTTTTTTTTTTTTGTACGAAAAAAAAACTAACAAACGCGTTTTTCTCAAAATGATCTTTTCTGAATCGGTAAACAGGATTTCTCAGAGACTAATCGTCACATTGACTCAAAGTTTTATGCATTACGGTTGTAGACGTATTGACGTTATTGAACTACACAATATATTCCCCTTGTTTTATGTATGCAGGTTTTCTTTTTAATCTTCTAGCATTTTGCACAATTTTAGGATTGTACGGCACAATTTAATTTTTTTTTTATTATCCTAACTAGATTATGAGATTTTTAATAAAATGCCATTTGTTTTTTTTTTTTTTTTTTGTTGTAGACCAATGTCTGCGAGGCAATGTGTTTGACCTATCCATCTCAGTCTCTGGGCTTTAATATGTCGTACTATGTTTTCGCCTTATATTAGAGTGTCGATTTCATTGTTTGTCTGCATTTCGTATATTATTATATTTATAGGTTTTATATAATCTTAGTTTCAGAGCTCTGCTTAGTAGTCTTGATTTCTAGTAGCGCAGCCTTGAGTCTATCCTCTATCGTTACTTTGTTTTCATTTTTGTTGTTTATAGTGCTCCTAGATATTTAAAGTTATCTACTCCCTCAAAATTGTTGTGGTTCATGGTTATGTTTTGGCATCGTCGTCTGTTTTCGTTTTTAGATAATTTCAGGTATTTAGTTTTACTTGTGTTTATTTGAAGTCCTAGCTCGTCAACAATTTTTTCTAATTTTTCAAAAATCTCCTTCATTGTGGTGTAGTTTCTACTAGCTATTAGAGTGTCGTCCGCATAAGTATGTATTTGGTAAGATTTGTTAAAAATATTTCCGTTGTTCTGAAGTTTACCTATGGCATTGCGTAATGTAGTTCGACATTGAATATGAGGGCAGATAATGCGTCTCTTTGTTTGACCCCAGATCTGATAGTAAACGTTTCTGATATTTTGTTTTGTATAGCGACTTTAGGTCTGGTTTCTTTAAGGGTCATTAACACTCACAAGCGGTTCAAGGGTAGCCGAAAGGGCTGCGTTGTTCATCTGGAAATGTTCATTTATATTAAATGCAAAAGCAACCGTAGATATTAAAGATACTTCTAAATAGAGACCGTCCCACATTCAATAATTTCTCACAAAATGTAAAAGCGTACAACAGCACTTTTCAAAGACATCGTTTGGAATAAATAAAATAGTTGAACGATCTTTCATCCAGACCTTCAAAATACAGGGACAAGTCCACCATCTTATCGGTTCTTTATTACCAAGAAATATGCCAACATTTTTGCAAATATATTTTATAGCTGATTACGCTGAGCAAGCTAACATTAAAAGACAACACATTCGGTGCTTAGACTCCGAGCTCATTAGTGAATTACAGATGGTTCTGCATAATGGTAATACCTGCGCAAGCAAATTTAAAGCAGCACTGTGAGCCTGAGAGCGAAATAATTTTAATTTTGTCATTACTAAGGATAAGAGGCCAACCTATTCCCATCCGTTTCGGTACAATGCTCTTTGTGATTTGATAGCTAGAGTATTTCATTTAAAATTAAAGCATAAAAGAAAACGTGTTTGGAGCGACTGGATTATACATGCTTTTTACATGCACACATTCTTTTATGGTAAAAACAAAAGATCAGGCGAACCGACATTGAACAAATCATTAGCAGTGAGTTGTCTGACCCAGAAGTATACTCTGCTCTCCATCAAATCGTCAAGAGTCACATGGTGCACGGTCCCTATAGTTTATTAAGTAGAAATGCACACAAAATGTGTCCAAAAAGGTTTACGCAGAAGTTTTTCAGCAAAACTATCACTGGGGAGAACAGATACCCGTTATATTGAGGATAGATTCACTACCGAAGTAAACACGCACAGGCGGACGATAAAAATCTACAATAGATGGGTTGTTCTGTATTCATCGGTACTTTCTAGGACATTACAAACCCATATCAATGTACAAGCAATGCACAAGCGTGTATTTGTAAATATGTGAATAAAGAAGCGACTAAGCTTCATTTGCTCATCGGCACACTTATCGAAACGAGGTGAACCAGTGCCAATTTGGACGCTATACATGTACATCAGAAGCAGATTGAAGGATTCTGGTCTTCTCAATACATGATCTACAACCAAATTTCATACATTTGCATGCTCATTTGGAAAATGGCCAATGAATCCAATGAATAGATTTTGATCCCAATAACGTGAGAGAAAATCTGCAAAAAACAATGCTCTTGGCATTTTATAAATTACGTGAAGAAGATATTTTCGCTAAAACCCTGACGTACGAAAAAGCACCGTCTTACTACACGTATGATAAGCAAGGAAAAGCATTTAGGCGACCACGGTGCAACTGTCCATTGAATGCATTGGCCTTCATATACGAGTACGATGCATCATAACAACAGCGAGTGCTTTTACTTGCGCCTATAACTGCATACGGATCGAGGCCCAACATCATTTTCGTTCCTGAAGACATTTGATGACGTAACGTTCTATGCAGCCTATTTGGCGCGTCATTTACATTTGTTTGCTATCATGTTGATGTTTTGTGGACTTTCGAATCCATTAGAGTTGTGGGACAAATATCGGCACCATATGTCAGAAAATTTCAAATGGAACCTAAGCATTCTGCAAATCGACAAGCGCATTATAAATAGTAGCCTCTGTCCACTTCAAGATATTGTCTTTTCTATCGATGATAAACTAATGAGTGATTACGGACTTTCGGCCCCTCAACGATTGCTGGATCAACTGCACGTATACCGAAAGTATGCTACCGAAGTGAATTACAACCCAGGGGCGTTAATGACTGCTTTCTTAAGTTCACCTCAGAGCAAAGATAGATTAACAATACAATCATTCAAAGCGTGAATTCAAATGAAGGCATAATAGCAAAACTTCGCGGAACTTCACACGCTCAAGAATTTTTATGAAAGTTGGCGAAGGAACTCTAGTGGAAGAGAGTGGTCAAGTGAAACTTATTCACTTGATGTATAGATATTGCACATATTGCGGCCATGGCTCAAGTGGATGTGGACTGGCTTTCAAATCGAAAGGTTCGGTGATTGAATCCCAACAATCTCTGTCCCATTTTCCAAAAACTTAACACATGGTAAGGCATTATAATGGTATTTATACCTACTTCAGTGTTTAGTTCTTAAAAAAAAAAAGAAAAACAAAAAATAAATAAATCCATCTCTATCGCTCCTGGTCGCAATTACTGTGGTTTGCACTCAGTCACCGCCGTTGCTGTACTTTTTATTGTAAATATACATAAAATTTTTTTTGTGGCCTTAATAAAACTTTTATAACTCAGACTATAACCAACATATAAATTCCAAAATCATTTAAGTTCATTCGTTTTTTATATGCCTCTAAACGTAGACGAAATCGTGGGTAACTGCTAGTAAACAATAAAATAAAAAAAAGATCGTACCTCGAATTTGATTTACAAAAGCCAACGCTTTCTTTTTTCGTTCTATTTGCAACTGTTTTTCTTTTGAAAGTAGGCCTCCCAATTTTTCTCGTGCAATTTGCGCCAATTTATCTTTGACTTTTTCTTCCGCTGAAATTTAAAATAATATTTATTTAAAAAATCAATGGTCTAAAGCCAATATAGAAAAAAATACCTCTTTTTAGTTCTTTTTGATGCGAATTAACTACTTTCACTGATGGCTCCTCAACTCCAATAAGTATCGCCGGTGTGGTAGGTAATTTAGGTGCAATAGTCCCGGTATGATCAATATCAAATCTTGATCTATTTGTCACTGTCGGTATGCCCAACTGCGCGTTTCTCGCCATTAACTGGCTTTCAACCAGCTGTATTGCTTTCTGAACATGTTCCGGTACACTTCGCGTAGGCTGTTGTTGGGCTAATTGTACTTGATCACTAACATGTGTGCCATTTGTTTTTACTTTGTTTTCAGACTCATCATCACTTGTTTCTTGAGGTAGTGCTGGACGTATAACTGAAACTGGTTGATCTTCCTTAGTTTTAATAGAAAAAGACACCGGGCCTAATAATTTTATTAAAAAATTAATTATTTTTGTTTGTTATTATTATCATTATAATTATTTCTTTTTTTAATAATTTAACATACCACTGACTATTTTATGTTTTTCATCATCTTCTGCATCATCATTAGGCACATATGATTTCATCTCTCCTGTTACTTTGTACATATAATATGAGTAAAACTCGTTGTCTGGAAACAAGAATGTAAACCGCTCATCATTCTTAATGCGAAGCGTTTCTTCAAACTGACGTCCATTCTTTATCACATAACCAGCTGTTTTATCAATAATATTTTGTAAATAATCTGGTGGAATAGGAAAGCACAGTTGGGGCTCTTTTGTTTCTTCACTTCTCGCGTCTAGTTCTTCTTCAGATTGTTCACCTTCATTTTCTGTGTCCGAGGAGTAATAATGCGCTAACATTAACGCATTGGAAACATTTTTAATCTGCTGTTTATTACTAGATTCTCCGTTTTTCACTGCCTGTGTGGTAGTCTGTTGCAACAGCACTGGCGTATAAATGGCCTGTTGTTGTTTTTCTGGTTCGGGTGGAGGTAATGGAACTCCTTTTATTTTACTTATCAACTGAGTATAAGCGCAATTCGCTGAAGGTGTATACTTAATTGTAGGCACTGGAACATACGGTTTTGAAAACGGATCTTCAAAATTATTCATAGTACTTGTTGAAGCCGCACTCTCGTCCGATGAAGGATCGGCTGCCTCATTTTCTGCTTCCGGAAACGTTCCATTTTTCAATGCACTCAGAACGAATTTATAATATGGATTCAGCGCGTTATTCTGAGTGAGAAAATCGAACTGCTGATTGTTAGACTGCTTAGCTTTTATTAGAATTTCCATTTGCGGTCCTTGTGCTGATATGAAACGAGCAGTTTTTTCTATGATTGCGTGTTGTTTCATCGTTTCAGGCTGGAAATAAAGGAAGTAAATTTCGTCATAAAGATTTCAATCATATACGTAACAAAACAAAAACACATATGCCGATAATCCAGTGGCATTGAATTGGATCCGAGCGAGCTGTATTTGGCGCTGCCGAGTATATATAAATTTAAATCTCTATCAAAACTGATTATTCTCAAAAAGTGTGTTCAACAGTGAATGTGAAGGCTATCCATTTGATGCACAGATCGAATTAAATAAAACGATTAAAAATTTATTTATTTTTTCGTAATGTAAGTGTTACATGAAATAAAATACTTATTATATTTTTTCGACATAAATGCAAAAAATAAAACGAATATTTATTGCAAGTATTAACTTTCTGTGTACTCTGAAATTGTCTAAGTCGTCGCGTGTCATTATTTGTGGCTTATTTGCGACCCAGACGTCTGAGATAAAAATAAAAACTACAATGAAATAGACAAAGTGTTGATTAGTTTTTTTAATCTATAATTTTAGTGATAAGCAAACAATTTGGCTGACCGAAAGTGCCTTTCAAATCAGCATGGTTTATATGAAAAGTCACTGAAATCTGGCATATGAATAAGTGTTAAATATAAAACCTTGAGTGTTAGTGTAGTTCATTTGTATTCTTAGTGCTCCATTAACAAAAATGGTATAAATGTTAAATGATGCAAGTCTATCACTTTTTTGCGTTAAACAACAAAATAATAATGTATGACTACAAAAGAACATAGATTTTTAAAGTGATTTGTGACGAATATATGTAGAAATTCTTATATTTTCTTCGAAAAGTTAAATTAAAGTTATTTAACATAAAAATATATACTGGACCAATAAAAAGTAATTATAAACTTTCTAAAAAAAAATAGGGATTAAAAATGCTTCGGGGTACACGAAAATATATATTGCATATATAGAATAAGACTTTATTTAATAACCTTAGTTAAAAAATTTCTAAAAACAAAAATTTGTAAACATTTCTTCCGTACTTCGCAGATACAAACAGATATAAATAAAAAACAAGAACAAAATGCCACAATCATCAGTACCGATACCCACAAATGGGCACAGTAGTAAATATCTAGAGGATGGACGACCATTTCTTTTTACGTCCGAATCCGTTGGCGAAGGGCATCCCGATAAAATGTGCGATCAAATAAGTGATGCTATTCTAGATGCACATTTGAAACAAGATCCGAATGCAAAAGTTGCTTGCGAGACTATAGCTAAAACCGGAATGGTTTTGCTTTGTGGGGAAATCACCTCAAAAGCTGTTGTCGATTATCAAAAAGTCGTACGTGATACTATTAAACACATTGGCTACAATGATTCTTCCAAAGGATTTGATTATAAAACTTGTAACATTTTATTAGCTATTGAAGAACAATCACCAGATATTGCAGCTGGCGTACATATTAATCGTGCAGAAGATGACGTAGGCGCTGGAGATCAAGGATTAATGTTTGGTTATGCAACCGATGAGACTGATGAGTGTATGCCTTTGACGGTCGCTTTAGCTCATCGGCTTAATGAAAAAATCGCCGAACTCAGAAGATCAGGAGTATTTTGGTGGGCAAGACCAGATTCGAAGACACAAGTTACTTGTGAATACCTTCTAAAAAATGGCTCAACAATTCCTAAACGTGTTCATACAATTGTAGTATCTGTGCAACATTCTGAAAAAATTATTCTTGAAGAACTACGAAATGAGGTTATGCTTAAAGTTGTCAAGGAAGTAGTACCAAAAGATTATCTAGATGAAGAGACCGTTGTGCACATAAATCCATGTGGTTTATTCGTAATTGGTGGACCAATGGGCGATGCTGGATTGACGGGAAGAAAAATTATTGTCGATACGTATGGTGGATGGGGTGCTCATGGTGGTGGTGCTTTCTCTGGTAAAGACTTCACAAAAGTCGATCGATCAGCTGCATATGCTGCACGCTGGGTTGCTAAATCGTTAGTGAAAGCCGGTCTTTGCAGACGTTGCTTGGTACAGGTTGCATATGCCATTGGAGTAGCCGAACCACTTTCTATAAGTGTCTTTGACTATGGCACTTCAGACAGATCACAGAAAGAGCTTTTGGAGATAGTTAAAAGAAATTTTGATTTAAGACCAGGTCGCATTGTTAAAGATCTTGATTTGCGACGTCCAATCTATCAAAACACTAGTACCTATGGCCATTTTGGACGAAAAGCTTTCTCATGGGAACAAGCTAAGAAATTAGAATTTCAGTGATATAAGCAGTTGTTGCTTTAATTTAATAATAAAAAATAAGTACTCTTAAAACATATAAAATGACTTTACATGGAATTCAAACAGATGTAGATATATATATGCATATAAATTATAAATACAATTACAAATACAAAAACATAAAATTTTTTAAATCACTACATATAATAGCTGTGTTTTGTTTTTCTGTCACATTCAATTGAGAATAAATAAATAAAACAGATTAACAACTACAAATTGGCTATCTCTTTAAAAGGTTTCTTTCCATAATAGGATAATAGTGTCTACGACGAACCTGACCTAACATTAGCTACCTTGATTTCTGTCAGACTATATTTTAGAACAAGGGATGCTTCTGTAGTATCAATTATCCCACTTTACGTTGCTCGACATACCATATTATCAATACCAATATGGTATCAATAGACGAGTTAATAGAATAATGACTTCGATGAAAATCAAACCCCGATAACCCTTACAACACAACAGATGATAAGCTCGACAGAAAAAAAATTCATCACAGATCAATTCAAATATTTAAATTTAAATAATACAACTTCTGAATAAGGTGCATTTTGGACTATAAATAGAATGTTCCGAATTAATTTGATCTTTTTTTGGACTGCGACTCATATTAAAATATTTATTAAAAATGACAAAATGATTAGTTCATAGAACTAATAAATATTGAATAATTATGTGGTATTCTGTATTCACATAATCTCGGATTTAACTCTACATAATATAAATACAATATGTTAATAATATTATTAACGGGCAAATAGGATCTGAACAAGAAATTCAAATATTAAAAAAGAAAATAAACGATTTCGAACAAGATACTCCAAAATCTAGGAAGTAGCTATTAACTTATCTTTGACTTTAAACTTACCTAAGAGCGCCACTATGTCTGGCTTAACCTTTTTAAAAGATAAAGTAAACTTAGGACGACGCCACCAAAGAATGTTTCTAAGAGATCCTCGTAAAGACATATGAGCAATGTCCGAAATATTACTTTAAAATTGTACTATGCGATTTTATTTTTATATATTTTATATTTGATAACACAGAAATCCTGAAGTATTCAAAGCTACTGTAAATGACTTTGTGGAGAGTTAGATCAACTCATTTCTCAGATCTGATCAGAAGAGTGTATACCTGATAATATAACATAAGTTTGAGTTTGAACTTGGGAAGTAAAACAAAATATCATTTACACGATCCACAAAAAAGGAAAACCCCTCAACCGCGACGAATACATATAAAGGCATAAGTTTAATAAAAAACGCATAAAAGATTTTATCTGACATATTGTGTGTATATCTTAAGCCCTTCGTCAACAACCTGATTGGCCGGTATCAGTGTGGTTTCAGACCAGGAAAGTCCACAGATCCTGGACAAAACTTTAGAACCCAAATCGATATCCACCATCTTTTAATCGATTTTTATGCCACATATGACAGAATTTATAGAGGCGAGCTGGTAAAAAAAAAATAAATAAAATCTAATCATTAACCCTAAAAACTAACTAGAGACGAGCTATTTAGAGCCATGTATAGTTTTAACATCCCTGCCAAACTCGTTCGTCTGTGAAAAATGATGCTCGCTGATCCGTCAAGGTCAGTAACGACTAAACCGAGACTTTTGATTTCAAAAAAAAAAAAAAAAAAAGTTTTAGACACGGTGACGCGCTGCTATGTGACTTCTTTAACATCATACTTGAAAGAATTTTGTGGAACACACAAGCAAACATTGAAGGCACAATCTTTTAAAAGTCCGTGAACCTTCTTTACTAGCGTATCCCGATGATATCGACATAATTGGGAGAACTCAGAGAGCTGTCCCGACCTATCAGAATACTGCGCATCAGCCGCCGAAAATAGCTATGACTTGGAGCGTGCAGTTAGGATAAGCCTGGACTAACTAGAGAGACTTGTTAATTGAGGCCCAGGTTCACACCGAACAGTAGGGCTACCTGAGTAAGTAAGTTTACTTAAGATTTAAATTAGTATTTAAAATATTTTAATAAAATTTAAGGAAAGTGGTCTACGACTTTTCAAGATTGACCTCCAAACCAGCACGAAAAACTTCAGAAATCCTCAATGCATGACTTTAACCAAAACTGGACGGGTATTTTACGCTCATTCTTCACGTAAACTGGATACAATGTATCAAATAGTTTTAGAATGATGGGTATGAATGAAGTTATGCTAAAGAGATTTATATCTGTTAATAGCAGAATTGTTCCCGCAGAAGGTCAATAAATCAGCAAATGTACATCATCTTCTTAAGGTTAAAATATAACCAACTTTCAGACAAACAAATTCAAGTATTAAAAGCAGCATACATTTTAGACATGTTTTGGCAGAGGTTTGCTCATAATTAAGGTTCCATTCCGAAATCGATCAAGCTTCTTTAAAATGGAACTGCAAGAAAAACTCGATTTCACAACTTTTAAGGGAAAACAACATTAACTTTGCCTTGTATTTCAGAGAAAAAAAAAAAGTTCCATCTTCTGACGGGTAATTACACGAATATGAAATTTTGCTTTTATATTTCAATAAAAAAGAAAAAAAAAAAATTCTAAGAGCTGAAAAAAGAGGCAATTTGGAGAAAAATGTAATTTGTTTTTAAAATCAATCCTTAATTTAGCAATGACGATTACTTTTAAATTCCAGAAAAACAAAAGCAAAAGATTATTGTCTACATTTGTATTCACATCTATATGCATCTAAATGTATATAAATGTGTTCGTTGAAACAGTTTAGAAAATAACAAAAAAAAGCAAAACCAATATATAAAATCTTTCGAATGACTTGTGGTTTGAATTGATAACAAAGACCCAGAAAAAACTCTTTCATCAACTGATGAGCCTCCACAAGCAATCCTGCGATAACAACCTTTCATACTTTTCATTCTGTTTCAGTAATTTGACACCATGAAAGCCAATAGATAGCTCAGACATTAGTTGAAGGTAATTTTTGATAACCCTTAACCACTTAACCGCTTAAACAGATAAAATAGCGGAGTAGGACTTTTATTTTTGCAAAAAAAAAAAAAAACATTATTTCAGAATAAGAGGAAAAATGTATTATAAATGACGTCAGTCCATTTCAAACTTACCAATTGAATTGATGGTGGCACTTCGAAATTTTTTGGCAAACAAAACATCTTATCGACATCGTTATCAGCTCCAAGTTCTATAGAGTTTTCATCTCGAGTTGGACCCAATGGTGTGTCATAATTAAATTGCACTTGATTATAGCTTGAACTGCTGCAGCTCTCTTGTTGCAAACGTTTGAGTTCCTCCTCTATAAAATGTTTGTGGTTTGTTTTAAATAAAAACTAAAATCGTAGCTGACCAATGCAAGAGAGATAGATCGGTTGAGAAAAAGAGCATAATGGGATAATAGGGAAAGGTATTTTCTTTCTAAAATATGTATGTATAATACTAATTTTTTTTCTTGAAAGGATTTTAAGATTTACTGTTTGATTTTTCAATTTTTTCGTTCTCTTTGCTCAGTAACAATTTATATTTGTATAGATTTTAATTTATTAAAAAAAAAGTTAATTAATTTGAAATTAAAACAAAAGATGCTGTTGGCTGTATCGATGGTGTTATAGATTTCTTGTTTTTTTTTTAATATGCAGCATAAACCCAACAATTGCTTAAATCTGAAAGTATACGTTAATGAATGCATTTAAGTGTTATATTTACCTGAGCAAAGGTGAGCTCTTTTTCGCAGCAGCAAAAATGGACATCGAATGCAGTGAGTTATTAGGGAGCCTGTAAATACTTACGCGCCTGTGCTAACAATGAATTTAAAAACCTACAATTATATTATACCATTCACAACACAATTTTTGAGGTTTTCTCACAACTAATTCTGTCGTATTTCTTCGATAAATTTATGTGATTTAAGGGAAATAATGATTTCATTCATTTTATTCTTAGAATAATTCTTCTTGTTTGCGTTTTTTTTTTTGTTTTTTGTTGTTTTTTTTTGTTTTTTTTTTTTTGTTTTTTGTTTTTTGCAAATCATTCATTTGAACTTGAAAAAACTTACCTTGATACATATTCTCTTCCTGTTCATTGCGATAGAGATAGAGGTATCTTTCCTCTTCGCAAAGCTGTTCGGCTCGTTGCTCATCGGAGCTGAGGTAATCCAAACGGTTGCCATAACCACCTGGTGGAGGCTCATATGGACTTAGATCATATAACGCCCCTCTTACATCGTATCTATTTAGTTTATTTGCATTTGCATACGCATGTGTGTGTCATGTGTCCCCACATAATACAAATCATAAAAAAGAAGGTAAACAAAATTAAACCAAATTAATTTTTACATTATCAACCATTGGCCGCAGAAGTAAATTAATTTCTATGCTTTCGATGTTTTAATGCGTTTTTTACTATCTTTTATCATTTTTACTGTATTTTTTTTTCTCTTTTTTTATTTTTGTTTTTGCATTTGTTTTGTTTATATTTAATTTTCAAAAACGCATATAAAATTTGTTAATAAAAATATTTTTTATAAATTTTATTTAAGAAGAATACATACCAAGTCGAGAGAAAGTCAAACAACCTGTGTGTAAAAACATTATTAACCTGTTGGGAAACTGAAAATCAAATCAATCAAGTCTGCCCCCACTCGTGATCCATTCTGTAACGCTGTAACGTTTAATTCAAAAAATGTTGTGCGTACATAAAAAGTTAAACACGCTGTTGACGTAATCTTGATTCCAATAATCGCGCCTTTTTTGTAGCTTCAATAGCCATGAAATCGCTGCGGCATTTCGATAAATATATATGTGTATGTTTCCGTATCAGTTTTCGTAGTTACATATATAAAAAAATCAGCTCTTAATTTATAGGTGAACAATTCTTTCTACAGCGAAATATTAATAAATTCTACGAAATTTTTTTTCAAGAGAAATTTATCGAGAAACAGAGAGAGCCCGTTAAGAAATTAAGGTTACATACTATTCAAAATGTACAAATTTCAATATATCTTTGGATCGCCTAAAGAGCATAGTTATTCGCATACGTTGCGTTCATCATTAGTAATACAAAAATGTACTACCATATCCTTGGTATTCCTCCCAGACATATGAGGGTAATATGAAATCTGGTTAAGAACTTTTTTATATTAAAGCTGCGTTCCATTTCACCTGTTTGTAATAATATCAGACAATGCTTACACCAGACTTGAAATATCAAGTAAGAAATAAAATAAAAGAGAAATACCCAACAAATGAAAATACAATATGAACTTAGTGTGCTTGTCGAAAACGGCGGCACTAACCTAGGGTTTACACACGCGAATTAAACTAATAGAGAGTAGATGGGTTATTGTATCTGTACACGAGAGAGCGAACTGGTAGTCAACTAGCATCTTTAATAGTAGACGAATTTGGCCTGCTAGTAGGCAGTTATTCGTAGTTGGCCTGCTAGTACAAAAAAAAAAAAAAAACTGATGGTAAAATCCTACTACGTAGTTTATCTCGATAAATAAGGCAATGTGAGAACCAAATTATATAGCAATACATAATTTCATGTAAGAGCATAAAACCTACGATTAATTGACTTGGAGTACCACCAATATTTTTATTGTCAGAGCCCAAATCGCTGGTACAATAATCGTTGTATTTTTTCTGTGTTTACCACAGACAAAACAAAAAATCTGTTGGGTTGAAATTAGACAAATAAAAAAAAAAAAAAATAATAATAATAAAATAATAATAATAATAATAATAATAATAATAATAATAATAATAATAATAAGTAAAAGAAAGTGATGCGCACAGATTGCCAAACTATTAACTTAGGTCATCTTTTAGGTCCTCAGCATGATTTTTCCTCTCCAACATTTCTGTTTCATTTTTATTAAAATTCCCAATACAGCAAAAATACTTTCACGTACAGATAATTTTATATAATTAACAAACAGTTAATTATTTTAAGAGTATTGTGGTAATTTGTTTGGTCACATAAAACGATTCAAAATGTACAAGTATAAAGAAATCTAAATTGCTTTCTAATTACTCTCCCTAGTTTTACTGATCGGAGCACTATTTTAAGCTATGCTATTAAGCCATTATGTTCCGCCTATTACAAGAGAATTTCATTGGTTCTTTCCTTTTTTCAAAGTTCCTGATACCTTGAATGTACGCAATGTAAGATAAACAAAATATACATACAGATACATATACATTGAATATACATTTTCTTCTTTATAAGAACCTTAAAAATTAATTATTATATTAATAAATATAGTTGCTAAAAATGAGTTTACAAGTAGCAACAAATTGATATTGGATTACTAACTTTGATTAAGCCTAGGCTTTAACAATGAAAAAAAAAAAACATTTTAGGGCAAACATTCAGCCAGGGATTACTTTGCAAATTGTTGGGTCTTTAAAATACAAAGGTTGTGATAGTTAACTCATTATTTTACATTCACGCTAATTTATTAAAAAGATCTCTTTAGATAATAGAAAATTGCGGGATATTATAATTACTTGGAGAGTAATCTTCCCTTTTCCCTCGATGGATTTAATCTATTGCTGAAAGTTTAGTTTTAATATTATCGTGAGCTGATATTATTATACAACTGCTAACATTCGAAGAGTACGAAGAGAAGCAAAAGTCAGCCTATTAATTTTATTAAAAATCAACATACTCATGTAAGCAAATACGGAAAAGGAATTCTCTATAATACGAGAGATAGAAAATACATAGAAAAAGGTATACGCATTAAGTGATATAGTATATATGCTTGCCCACTGCTAAGCACGTTTCCGTTATCTTGTTTCTAATTGAAAATAGACACACGAAATTAGGAAATAAAAACAATTGGTCTGTAGAGAAGATGAAAATAGAAGTAGTACATAAGACGAATACAAAAATAAGAGATTATTTTTAAACTTGAAAAGCGACACACCTCCGTTGGCAACAGGTCCAGAATGAAACTTATCATGTACTTGCACATAATAGTGATAAAAGTTCACTTAAACTTAGGTTGAATGACTAAATAGCTTCATGTTTTAATCACATTTATATACAAATAACACTACCGGTATTCAAGATTAGTGTGTAATTACTTAAGTGCCATAAGTGAAAGTTGCTAGCGCTTTAAAATCTTGACTTCATTTGCTGTACTGAAATAGAAGCCTTGTTTGGCAAAATTAAACACATATCCTCAAAATATTATTTGTTTATTTCTATTACATTACCAATACTGCAGCTATATTTCTTTTTCTAACTGCGTAGACATTTTAGCAAAGATTCAATGAAAATTGATAATTGATAACTGCGACTATTTAGAATTAACCATATTGGGATAATGAATTGAATTGCTCTTCTGAAACAGTTCATTTCCAAACAATGGTTTTTAATGCTTGAGCTTTGGAGTGTAAGTGACCAAAAACATATCTGCATATTTACAATTTGAGCTGACATGCACGCATATGCGAACGTACGATCACTCAGAAACTGATGAGACAATACATTAAACGCCCAGAGTCGATTCATTAATTGTTCGTTCACTTTTACAAATATAAGCAAACATAAAGATCTAACCGTAATATATTTGAATGGGATTAGCCTTATGTCAAAATCGAACGAAAAGCCCACTCAATTACCATAATGTACTTGAGCAAACTTAATAAATCTGTCAAATTTTGTATACTCAAATTGGTTTCATAGCGGGAAAAAAACAATATGGAAAATAAATTAAGAAAATAAAAAATGGCGTAATTATTTCATCTTGCAATTTTAGGGATAAGTAACTACACAAAAATAAATGAAATAGAAAAGAAAAAAATTCTTTTTGTCAGCTGAAAATTTTCCTTACGTACGTCCCAGTTTGTTGAGCCTTTGCTTAAGCCCATTAAAGTCAACGAAACTCGACGAAACTAAGCAAAATCTTAACTAAATAATTGATTAATAATTAACTAATTAACTAATTAATTAATTAATAATTAATAATTAATTAATTAGTTAACTTTAATGAAAGATTTTATTAAGCAGGTTTAAGTCAGCGAACTCAGTCCCTCATTGCGAAATTAAGATTTTTAACTAGAAACTAATGATTAGGATATTTAAATTTTTCTCCATAAAAAGCAAATTAAATAAAGCAATAAGCATATCATAAATTTCTATCGCAAAAAAAAACACATTCTAATATAAAAAATAAACAAACCGTATTTGCCAAAAAAAAGAAAACAAAAGTATACGAACATAGATTAGAAATAACTGTAAATGCCACGCTCCAAAACAACTTCATTATCCACCCAGTCGCCTGATCTCAACCTTATAGAGCACTTGTGGTATTATCTAGAACGGCAAATTAGACAAATAAATAAAAAAAAAGATCTCAGCAGCTTTAACTCATGAGTTGTCGCAAATTCCAACAGAAGTAACCCAAAATTTAGTTAACTCAACGCCAAAAAGATGAATGCTCCAACAATTGGGCATTATTTGTACGTAGACTTTTGTTTCTTTTTCTGTAGATTTTTTTTTTTTTTTTTTTTTTTTAATAGCATGAATTTTGAAATAATATAATATAACATATTTAAAATAGCATATAAATATATTGTTAAAATTGATTTGAATTTCTTATTTGTTAATTTGAGGTGTGGAAGTGTTTCTCCATGATTTTTTTTTTTAAATATTAGGGTGTAAGTAGACTTACGTTCATCATTGTATATTTATTATTTATTTATTTTGTACTTTTTTCTTTTTATTTATAATATCTTACTTTTATTCATTCTTTTTTTTTTATTATTTAACAGACAACTATACAGGCAAAAGCATTATCGTTATCGGTTGGAATTTCCAAAACATAGGGAAAAATTTCTTTTAGTTATGACAGCTTATGTTTCTCAATGTTTATTATGGTTGAGCCTTAACTGTGTATGCAAATTGTTTCGTTTCTTTAAATTTTGCTCATCAGAAATAATAAGGTGCATTTCTCAGTGAAACCGAATACCTATTAAATTGAAATGATAAATCTTACGTCCCAGAGTCCTCTAGCAAGAAACTTCCTTAAGCAAGTTGTGAGTAAAGAGAAATTTGTGTTAATAATGATTGTTATTCAGATAGATGCAACAGTCGTCGCAAAACAAATCCACTATCATCACCATTTAGTTGAGACCAAAGTACTAATATTGAATGCTCAATATGATGAAAAAACTTGACTTCAGTACATATAGAAGAGAAATAGCACCACTTCCAGCAAGTCATAAAAAATGGTGCCTCTGGGGTTCAACAAAGAATGTCCGCGAACTAGGATGAGTACAAAAGTACACGAGCTCTACGAGGAGAAAAGATATGATAATGTGATTGTGCAAAGCTTTTACTAAAACACAATAAACAGAGAAGCTTATATGCAATGTATACATTGCAAGTTGGCCGTTAAAATTAAAAGTAAAGAAGTTCAAATTTCTGACTAAAAGTAAATGAAATAGCACAATGAGAACTCGACAAGCAGCGGTAGAATATTATTTGGTAGCTACGAATTGAATTAAAGAGAAAAATGAAATATTGACAATCCAAATATGTATGTCTATGAAAATAAACATATACAAAGAACATCTAGATAATGCTGATTGGGTGATTCACAACAACTTTATTGAGTGTACTTGCTGCCGTCAATGAACTGGTGTTTAACACAGTACTTCAAATTTGCAAATTTGATTTTGGAGCTGCAAATATCAAAAGATGGCATTGACCTATGCTACAAGACGAAAAGCGCGGAAATGGAAAATACCTAGGAAGAATTTTGATATGCTTGCTCGGTTCACATAATTACTTTAATAACATACATTAAATAATTGATTTCACCGAAATTTATTTGTATTGTGAAATTCATAAACTTTCTATCTGGTTGCTGGAAAAAACTTAATCTATTAAAATATGAAATTGAGATAGTTAAGCCTCAATAGGTCGACTGTTTTATACGTGTTATGTTAAATTAAAATATCGCTAAAATCTGTTACCAAGTTCTAGTGTGTGTATATGGATTGCAGTTTGATTTTACAGAAATATTCCTAAATAAGATTGAGAATTCATTGCTAGCTATAAATGTGGAAAATGTTGGCCTAAATGTCGACATAAAATAACCATGTACGACGCATATATTTCGGTAAGTTCTGCCAATTATTACAGGGTCTTCTGTTCTTAGATAACCTAACAATATCCTTAGACAACCATAATAAAAAAAATCTTGCATAAGTTGCAATTCGAAGTTTTTTTTTTTATTTTTTTATTTATTTATTTATTTATTTTTTTTTTTTTAAAGAGCACTCTTACTGCGCCGGAGCATGTGTTTTGTTTTTCGGAAAATTGGGTAGAAAGAGAAGGAGAAGATGTTTGGGCTCAGCGGTTGTTTCGCTCTATGGGTGACATTCAAAATTTAATGGGGAGATTAAATTATTAGTGTGGATTGCCTTGTATAAAAAAGAATGTTTTCCAGGCGCAGTTGAGATTGAACACCGATACACTACTGCTTGAACCACAATCACGGCAAGTTGGATCAACTTGCATCAACCGTTACGTAACAAGTCTAACGCTGTCAAAGTATATACCTATTGAAGATATCGATTTTCATGATACCATTTGTTCTATGGAAGAATAAACAAATGGAAACTGTTTTAATTCCTTCAACACAATCATCATCAAATACTACCACTAAAATACTTATATACAAGTACATATATTCTAAATATTTAGAATAAAAATACTAAAAAATACAACATACATAGTAAAAATCATGTTCAGAAGTTTCACACACGAGAGATTCAATATAATCGATACTGAACTTCAAAGAAACACTTCTGAAAACAGTTTATTGGTGAATATGATTAACTCTTCGCACTCAGAAAAAATTGTCCACTTTGCAACAGAGATTTGTGAAAAGAAAAATTCCTGATCATTACCAACTTTTAATCGATTTAGGTTAGCTTATGACAGTGTCAATATAGAATATCTTTGCAGGGATATGTCTCACTTCAGCGTGTCCTCGTTTGAGTTTTTTACATTCGGACGCTTCCCATTGTCCGCCGAAATACTATATCATTTTTCGGAGTGTGATTTGGAAATATAACCGCTTAACCATTTCCTTTTGGCTTTTAACTGAAATGCAAAAGGGATTAAATCAGCATTCATTCCGACGAAAGAAATTCTGATGGTTCTGATCAATTTGTAAACAAATGGTTATTGAGTGAGAAATAAAACACTGCAGGTTGTTATACTCCAGATAGGAACTCTCCTGCAGCTTTTCATACCAATAAGCTAATATACATATACTGTGATTTATAATTAACAATTTTATGTACCTATACATATATACATATGTAACTCAACTTACGTATATTGAATGATATATTTAATAGATAACATCTATGCAATCGATTCAATATCTTAATGCTATCATAATATTTCTTAGAACAATACAAGGCGTAAGTAAACAGGACTTTTTAAAAATAAGAACAGCAAAAAGTGTTTTTTTGACAAAATCGATTTATTTTATTCAGAATAACCCCTTCCGGCCAAACACAGCGATTTGAAATGAGTGTTTCAAATCGTCAACCAGGATGTCTTTCAGAATGTTAATACAAGTTTGGATGGCTTTTACCTCCAGTCCATAAAATGCTTTCCGTTCATCGACATATGCATTTTTCCGAAAATGTAGAAGTCGCACGGTGCCAAATCGGCCTAATACGGGGAGTAGTTGAAAGTTGAAATGCGACTTTTAGCCAAGAAATCGGCACCAAGTGTCAATTTATGAGGTGGCGCTTTATTGTGCAGCAAACACCAACTTGCTTCTGCGAAACATTCTGGCCGTATACGATGCGCCAAACGCTTTAAAACAAGATAAAACAAAATATTCACTCGCAATATCAGCGCTTGACAGTACATTGCCATGAAAATTTGACAGAACATTAGTGTATGATCTATCTTTTCGACCCATAATTGCCAATAAATGGCCTCACTAAAAATACCTATTTTTAAAAGTCCTGTTTACTTTCGAACGTGAACATTCCATTCACATTCGAAGTGAAATTACTGAAATATCGGCCGAATTATAAGAGAAAGTCATAAAAATTTGGGTCCATTGGGTAATGGTATCAATAACATACATTTCAAGTCAAAACTAAAAAGTAAGTTTTTAGAAATTTTATTCAAATTCCACTCTTAAATCTTGTGTATGCATCGGTTCATGCGGCATGACAGATGCATGCGGTTCTTATGACAGATGTAGAAATGCGAAAGCAAAGTTAAACTTTGAGAGTCGAGCTGCTCTATTTGATAAGATTCAATATGTCTGGCAAAGGAATATCACTTGATGTGAAGCAATCGGATTGCTACTATGTATGCTTAGGCTTGGTTTATGCAGAAAACCCATTAAAACATCATCAATCGAGAAGAACGTAAAAATCGGTTAGAGAACATTTTTCCAAAAGGTAGGTCTATAAGTTATCGTGCAGAGATTAATTCGGTTTGTTAAAAAAAAAAAAACTAAAACTTAAGTTTTGTGAATGAAGACATTGGAAGAATGGGGTTTACCAGTTTCCCACGAGACTTGCAAATGCTATTAAAGTGTAAGGGGTCATGAAGGGTTGCGCAGGAAAAAAAACCTATAACATACAAAATATGAAAAAAACTTCTGTAATTCGCTACAGAATATAATATTTACCTTGATGAATATTGGTATGGAAATAATGTTTAAAAGCATTGATCAATCGAAATATCATTTCAACTGTAAAATTTGGAAAATCATCTGCGATAGTATGGGGCATACATATCCAGCATAGGCGTTCCAGACTTAGTCTATATTGATAATACCACAGATGCCAAGAAATACCTCAGTAGTATCAACAATTGTAATGATCTTGAATTAAATTCAAATTTAATCAAGACTTGATAGATGATAGATGTCTTTAGAAGAAAATTGAGCTTCATTCTGTTTACATCTGTTAGAAGAGTGTCAATTTCGACACATTTTCGACATATTATGCTTAATTATTTTCGTAAAAGCAAGAAGGCTGCTAAGTCTCACAAAGAGATATGTAAAGTTTATGGTATTGACGGCTTAACAAAACGCACATATCAGAATTGGTTTAAGAAATTCCATCCTGGAGACTTTTCTTTCAAAGATGACCAACGTTCTGGTAGACCAACGGAAGTTGATGATGATCAAATCAAAGTCACAATTGAATCAGGTCGTCATATGACAGTGGGATAAATAGCAGAAGTTAATTGTAATACACACAACAATACAACATCACTTAAAACCTCTTGGACTCGTAAAAAATTTCAGTTTTTTTTGCGATATGCGAAAACGGTTACCAGCACCACATCAAAAGAAGAACTGCATCTTGTCAATTTGGTTGGGCTATAAAAGTGTCGTATTATTTGAGTTGCTTCTACGGAACCAAACGATCACCAGAAATGATGATGCTTATTACAGTTTTGCGCTAATAAGGCATAAGGCAATAGGTTAGTTCATGAGCACTGAATCACGAAGTTGCCAGAAAGAAGGTCATACACAAGGTCAAAATATATCTATAAATGATTTAAGCTTATTCCTTATAAAAAGATTTCTATTTTACACTATAAAACCAAATATACTTTCTTGCCACAAATAACTTCATCAACTATGAGCTTATAACACTAACTATATCCACAAAGAAAATGCTTTTTTTTTTTATTATTCATACCAAGGAACTTATGTGGGCTTTTACCATAGACATGGGCGTTATAAACTACTAATAACAAACATGCGAAAAAGACAGATTTGAAGCGATAAGCAAATAAGACCGAAATCCAATTACATACTTAAACGTGTGTATTATAGGGAAAACATTGCGAAATGGTTAAAAACATATGTAGACGTAATATAATTTTAATGATAAAACGGCTTCCGTCGAAACCGTTCGATGAATTTATATTTCCAATTCACTTCTTTAATTATAAATGCTAAATAAAATTTTAAGTGTACAAAGTGAACGAACCAAGTAACGCTCATTCATACATAATGAAAAAAATATAGAATCACACATACACACATTTTGATAGGTACATTTGTTTTCATTCACAATTAGGCAGTTTTGTTCTCTGTGTACATACATATGTATGTATTTAGCTGTGTTATCTCAAAAGGTCTTCGAAACCGGGCTGGCATGTTTCTGTTCTACACCACTAACTACGAGCAACCTAAGGCTCTCGTTGTTAAAATCCGTCTCTTCCATCCCTATATCCAAATATGTTTACAAGCGAGCAATTTGTTTTGATTTCAATTTCAAATAAATACATACATATATGTTCGCGTATGTATTTTAAATAAAATAAATTAAAATCTACACAAGTGTTCAATAAATCTTGTTTTGATTAAAATTTGCTCTTTAAGATTTGAAATAAAATATTAACCTGTCAATTTTAAGATTTGCATCGCCCATCCATGGTATTAGGTGTTTTCCTTGATCAATGTCACGCGCTTTAGCATCATCTCTAAAGATTTTGCATGCGTATCCAAATACAAGTAGATCCACGGTCCTGGCTTCGGGATTTGCAGAGACTGCATTGCCTTTCCGAAGAATGCCACCGATCTCATTACGATTTTGCCATTTAATTGACATTTTTAGTTATCATTTCATGGAACAACTGATTTGTTTTGTTTTTACTGATTTTATTGTAATTAAAGGATTAATTTGCGATTAAAAAGTCAAATTTAATATCTTAAGCAGACAAGAAAAATTGGTTGCAAAATACGACGAGAAAAATTTATTTTTTCAGAAAAGTATGACAGCACCCAGAATGTCAAACAAAGGCAAGTGTCATTTAATACACTGGGTCTGTTCATGGACTTTAACGGTAGACTTTCAAACTTTGCAATATATAGGATTATCATGTTATACTCTTTATTTTATTATTTTATTATATCATTTTATTTAAATAAAAATTATATATTTATTTTAAAAATATGTTAAACATTAGTGAAGTATTTTTTTCATCAAATAGGCACAATTTTACGATGACATAATTGACAAAATCTTTTACATGAAATTGAATATATAAACCATTTTGAACGCTACTGTTTTAATTTAAATCATCAGTCTGGCATAAGGGAGCTCAGATGCCAAAACGCCTGCTCGCGTTGTTGTTGTTTGCCAAGAATTTTCTCATTCGTCTTCAAAGATTCTATTCTCACAAAAAGTTTAGTAAATGTTTTCTTGAATTTCGAAATGAAACCCTCCCAAAGTGTTCATTACAATTTTAGTTTATATTAGAAGTACAAAAATACACTAATCGCCATCGAAACTTTCAATTATTTTGTTGGAGTTTGGTCGTTTTGTGTAGGTGTATGTAGTGAGTTTACCGAAGACGACAACGATAACGAAGGCTCTTCAACATTGGAATACCCTTTGGAAAGAATTTTAAAATCCGTTTCCAGGCAAAGAAGCAGTCCCAACAGCGAAAACACAAATAATCGACGGAGGCGCATCCATACATGTAATGCTTTGATGTTGAAGTCTATTCTCGGCAGCGAATCCGATCCCACTGAGGACGGTGGTGGCGGAGCTGGTTGTAATACTGGCAACAGTGGCGGAGGCGTTGTAAGTAATAGTTGTAGCGGTAGTGGTTGTTCACTCACAGGTGGATGTGAAAAGTCTGGAAGCCGAAAAGGTCGCATAGGTACTTGTTCGCGCAAAATGTCTCATTCCAGTTCGAATTCGATAAAATGTCACAAGAGTGTATCACCTGGTAGTTTTAGTTGCAATGCCCTTAATGTAGACTTTTCCTCTTACACCGCTACTCATCAATGGACAAAAATGTTGGAGTGTGCTGAATTTGTTGGGGCCAAGTAAGTAAAACTACATGTTGCCAGAGAATTGTTATACATACATTGCTTAACTATCATACGATTAATTGCAGACGAAGCAAACATACTGTAGTAGCGTACAAAGATGCAATGTTTGTTTTTGGCGGAGATAATGGCAAGACAATGCTGAACGATTTGATACGATTTGGTGTCAAAGACAAGTCATGGGGAAGAGCTTGCGCTACGGGTACACCTCCGGCGCCAAGATATCATCATTCGGCAGTGGTTTATGGGAGCTCGATGTTTATCTTCGGAGGATATACAGGAGACATACATTCGAACTCGAATCTAACAAATAAAAACGATTTGTTTGAATATAAATTCCAAACAGCTATGTGGGTGGAGTGGAAGTTCGCCGGCAGGTTTGATTTGATTTGATTTTCGAATAATGTGAATATACACTTTAATTATAAAAATTTATTCTTTAAGAATGCCTGTTCCACGATCGGCACATGGAGCTGCTGTTTACGATCATAAGATGTGGATATATGCTGGATACGATGGGAATGCGAGACTGAACGACATGTGGACACTTAATTTATCAGTAAGTTTTTCGCTATACACCCTGCCTGACTCGAACTGCAACCAACTTCAGATTGCTATAATTTCCAAACAGTTCATGAGAGTGAGCTCAAATTTTGACACATGACAGATAATTTTATTATTTACAAGCCTTTTAAACGATTTGAAAATTTTTTCTCCGCGATGGAATTCAAACGTGATAGTATGATTGCTTTATATTTGGCTGGAAAACCACAAGTAGCTATCGTTAGAGCCCCCCAGCACCTCAACGTGAATAAATCATTTGTGTCTCGAACCATAGCTCCTTACCGTGATACTGGCAGTGTTGCAAAACGCCATGGAGGTGGTTATAAAAAAACAGCAACATCGGCAGAAATGGTTCGGAAAGTGAAGGCTCGAATTGAGCGAAATCCGCGTCGAAATGGAAGAAAAAAGGCTCGTGAGCTCAACATATCGTTGGAACGGATGCAACACATACTGAAAAATGAGCTTGGGCTCAAGCCATTGAAGTTCCAAAAAGCACACGATCTTACACCGCGAAGGAGTTGCTACGCTTGCACGAAAGTGGTGTGTAGCCGAATTTGTTTTTTTCCGATGAGTCGCCATTTTTTTATCGAGCAATATGTCAACAAACAAAATGACCGAGTTTACTTGGCAGAGAGGTCCTTCGTAAATATACACCTTCGGACGGCCACCAGAAAGCAGGCAGCACCGATGGTGATGGTTTGGGTCGCCATAGCTGCCGATGGTCGCTATCCGCTCGTATTTTTGGATCGTGGCGTCAAAATTAATGCGATCGTATACCGTGAAACTGTCTTAAAGGCAGTATTGAAGCCTTGGGCAAACAATCATTTCGGTTGGAGACCGTGGACATTTCAACAAGACTAGGCACCGTCTCACAAAGCGCGCGTCAACCAACATTGGTTAAAAAAAAATGTTCCACACTTCATTTCGATACAATGGATTGCGAATTCTCCGGATGCAAATCCGTTGGATTTTTCCGTCGGGTATTTTGAAGGCGAAGGTTGGCACTAAATCATACCAAAGTTTTTACCACCTCAAACCATCACTTCGCCGGGAATGGGCCAAAATACCGCAGAGCCACTTGCGTGCAGTGTGCAATGCTTTCTTCGGCCGTCTCAAGGTCATTATTCGCTCCAAAGGGATATATTGAAAACCATTGATACAATTTGAAAATTGATGTATTTTCCAACATTTTTTGCCTTTTCACAATGAAATTTATCAAAAAATAAAAAAATTGTAGCATTTTAAAAAGTTGCAGTTCGAGTCACAATAGTAATTGTTAAAAAAAAAATACTAATCTGTACACCAATGCTGTTTTTATAGGGCGATAGTCATCAATGGGAGGAAATTGAACAGCATGGGGATAGACCGCCCACTTGTTGCAACTTTCCTGTTGCAGTTGCAAGAGATTGCATGTATGTTTTCTCTGGACAAAGTGGTCTACAAATCACCAATTCGCTTTTTGAATTTCACTTCAAAACCAAAACGTAAGTAAATAATTAAAAAAAAATTGCTTTACTTTCCTTTTTTTATCGTACATATATATTTATTACAAGTATTATTTTATAAAGTCCTTTTAATCACAGAAAATGTCTGTCGTGACCTCCTTTCAAGATTCTTATACTATTCGGTTGTACCACATTAAATGTCCGATTTTGAGGTAGAAATTCAAAAGCCAATATATTTTTTATAATTTTTTAAGCAAAATATGAACCGTGAGCATCTGTTACTTTTTTCAACGTGATTTAAACACACAAGGGTGTGTTTTGCTTTTTCTTTTGCATCCAACCGCTGCCCAGAGCTTTAACAGTTGTTATACAAAATCTACTTTTCATGACACGTGATTATACAGGGTAAAAACCGTCATTTTGGTGCCTTAAGATCAGCGATGCACAGATTTATAAGCGCTGCAGTTTAAATTCATAAAGGATAAAAAAATCTTAGAAAAAAATTACTGTTACGAGGGCTGTTTGATGAATATCCGGATTAGAAAGGACAACGCAACATTTTAGGTTTTGATTATTTATTTTTCAATATAATCCACTTTCAACTCGATACACTCAATAAACAGCGGTGCCCAATAAATCGACGTAGTATGCTCCTGTGATCCTTTTTCCCTTCTCCAAATAGTCAACGTGGATCACAACTCGCGCGACCCAAAAAAGTGTGGCCATCACCTTTCCGGCTGAATGCACGGTCTTCGGCTTGTTTATAGCACGTTCACCGGCTAAAACACATTGTTTCGATTGTTCTTTGGTTTCTGATGAGTCAATATCTCATCGACTGTCACGAAACGACGCAGAAACTCCTCCGGATTTTGATTAAACAGTGTCAAGCACCTCCTTAAATTGATTTCACGATCGCGCTTGTTCTCCGGTGTGCTTTCTCATGTCCAAAAGGAAGGATATGGCTAAAGCATGCTATCTCAGCCAACTTGCGAATTTTCACTCGGCGGTCTGCCAATACGAAATCATGGATTTTGTACACGGTTTCCTCTGTGGTAACCGTTTTTGGACCACGGTCCATCAAAAACCGACGTTAACAGTTGTACGGGAAGGTGAATGGGTCCCATACACACAATTGAGAATGGGCTTTCATGGTTGCAAAAAATACTGACACGATGTTTTGAAATGGGTGTCAAAGCAAAGCTAAGCGTCGGATTGTCACCAAATTTACACCACCATTTTGGCTCAGTAGCGCCAACTATTTTTCAATCCGGGTACTCATCAAACAGCCCTCGTAGTTGCAACGAACTCCAAAAGTCTCACACGTCAAAAACACGTACCTTTATATCTTAAAAAAAATTCAAAATTGCGATTTTATATGGTACAACCTAATACAAGTAAGGTATTCTCTATCTGGTAGAATTTGATTTAATTTATATATATCTTATATCTTATTTTTTTTAGTACTTTTTTTTTTTAATTTGTGAAAAATGATAACTAAATGATACTTTTAATAATGGGTAGAAACTCCATTTTTAGTTATTGTTTCGAATACTCTGTTTGGCAGGGTTTAAATTAAGTTTGGGAAGGTGGTATCTGATTGTATTATATTGCCGGCCGTTGTCATATATCAGACGAGATAATGTTCTCCACAAATTCTCGATCGGGTCCTCCAGTAGCTCGATATATTTCTGGGAATTCATTTTCATTGGTACAAATGCAATTTTCGTTTTGCCAGTTGCACAGAAACCAGCCCAAATCATAACACAACCGTCTCTAAAATTACGGCTGAATTTTACAACCTCATAGATTCTTTGATCGTAGCAATACATGGAAAAACCATCGGGTCCATCAAGGTTAAATTTTTTCTCGTCACTAAAAACAACCTTTTTCCATTCCATATTTGTGAAGCTGAAGGCCTGTTTGTTTTTGGGTCCTTTCTTATTTCTCTAAAAATAAGCGTGTTCTAGTCATACTGGCGAATGGTCCAATATTCTTCACCCAAACTTAAAAAGTTGCAGTTAGTGTGAGACCGGTTGACTTTTTTCGCAATTTCTCTCAATGAAAGCCCAGAATCATTATATGTGGTTATTTTTCCTTTCTCTTCATCCGATAAAACCTTTCCCTGGGCATTATTGATTAACAAATTTGAAAAGCTGTTTCCGAAAAAAAAATCTTATCAAAAACTGTTGCATTCTTATCTTACTTCTTTGGCAACTACCGGTAATAATATAAAATTGAAATTGTTACTCCAATTGACAAATGTTTCACAAATAACTTTACTGTTTTTATAAAAACCTCGCACTCAATTCACACTATTAAAGGAACTGTGACGAAATATCCCGTTTCAATTAACTCAGCTTGAGGCTTAACAAAAACAAAATAAAACAAAAAAAATATATTGAACTTAAGATAACGGAATTATTGAGTGCCATGTGATGTCTTTATAAGAATTTCGTTCAGTGTATGTTATATGCTTTTGGCAAAAAATATAGCTAATTCATACTGTGCGATTTCAAAAGATCTTACTCCATTTAAGAGATTAGTTTTTTTTTAATTTATTTCATATTGATAATGCTTGTGGTGAAGTCTCTGTAGGGAGTAGATTTTTTCAATTTTTTTAGCGTCACGTAAGAAGTATATAAAACGTTTACATTGCTGGCTTGAGTGCAATCTCAAAGTTGCATTCCATACATTCAAACTGGCTGTAGTGCAGAATTGCTTGTGTTAAAGCTGCTCATGTACCATGCAAAGCTTGGCTACTAAACAGCCAATGGAAGCTCTGGCAGTGAGTTTTTCCTGTTTTGTCTCTATATACGATTTCTATTGTTCCATTTTTAACATCAAACATGGGATTTATACGGTTTAAATAAAAATAAATAAATTTCTGTAAGTAAACAGAGCCAGGACTTTGGTCATTTAAAAATTATATAAATAAACGAATAACATTTTCGTGGAAATCTTGTAATGATAATTTTAGATTTTCGGTATTTGTTTTCATGTTTGACTCAGAAGAATGTGGTTATAAAATACCTGTTTAAGCTTATATTTCAATGTTTTATGCCAAACTTTTTCAAGGCTTTAGAGAAGTCAGAGAACCTTTTTTTTCTTCAAGAGCTTTTTCAATTTCACTGGTTAACTTGGTCAACTCTGGATTGCTTTATTCTATATCCAAAGTGATGACCAAATATTACTCGTGTATTAGTAATTTAGTTGGTCTTTTAAAAAATCTTTGAGATTGATTACAAAAGCGATATGGATCTATGTATTTTTTTTCTTGGCTTTGAGAAAGTAAATGTACTTCAAAGTAGATAATTTGAAATTTTTTCCCAGTAAGTTTCCCAAGATATTAAGAAATTTTATCATGTTCCAATCTCTCTTCTAATTTTAGAACAGAAGAGAAACTTGGTATTTTTGGTTTATCTGGCGAGTGGTTACAGGACCTCAACTTTCTGAACTTAACCAGACCTTTCAGAGGATTTTCCGATGCATAATGTGTCGGCTTTCTTGACGAGCTAATCGTGGAAAATTATCTACATAGTATTACAATTGCTAACAGTAATCAAATGCTGGATAAGTTAATTGAAGATGCATAAAAATTTGTCTTTTTATTGTAATGTTACCCATGAAACGAAAAATTGATGTAACATTTTAAGTAAGTTGTGTTTTTTATACAATTAAGTACAAATTCGCATTTTGTCGAGCTCGGTTGTCGTACCTACAGATCGAGAGTTAAATTTATAGTCTTCTCGGGTGGATATTATGCATGATAGGCTCAGTATATCTTATGTTATGTGGGCTTCAACGAGTATGCATATGTCAATAGACCTGTTTCTAAGGAGTACGTCTTCCCCATAGATTTTTTTTAAGAAAGCCAATCACGTTCTTAATTTCTAACATTATTTATTTATCTATTACTTAAGGTTAGTAAGAATTGCAGAAAATCTTTTCACTCGACTTTTTTCTCTTTTGGTGTCTTGATGGTAGTGAACTAAATATAAGGTTATCATTTTTAAAAGAGTCGGATGATTACAATAAATAGCTCTTCAAAAATTGTTAGAGCCTACCTCTATAATATTTAACAACTTAACAAGAGGGTGTGACTACTCTTAAAATGCCGGAGCAAGTGTTAAGTTTGTTGGCTAATTGGATAGAGAGAGAGAGAAAGATGTTTGGAGTTAGTTGATAACATATTTCGCTCTATAGGTGGCATGCTGTTGCATGTTGTTGGTAAAAAAAAATATTAGCGTAAATTGACACGTTGTTGTATTTTAGACAACGATATTTTAGTCGCCTGAAAAAAAGAATGTCTTTCGGGCACGACTGATATTGAACCCTGAACCGTCCGATTGGGAAGCCAATACGATACTACTTGAGCCACGGCCAAGCATCGATTGTCCAACGGAATAAGATCTCGCGAAAATATGTGATTGTTGATTTTACCAACAAACAAATTTTACCAAAACCGTCTTCCGTTTAAAAAGAAATGCGCTCCGACTGTCTTATGACTCTGGTCTTATGGACATACCGTCTAATGCAATGACACCAAAACTCCTGCTTCGGAAAAAAAAAACGAAATCAACTCCTCTTGCCAAGGACCGATTTCGATACTGAAACAGAAATGGAATGCAGTCTGGTCTTCACGGACAGCTCCAAACCCGATGGAGGATTTGGGAAGGACGACAACGTTAGATTTCACTTCTCGTTAGAAAAACTTACTTCTGTCTTACCAGCGGAGTTATACGCCTTAATGATCGCAAAGAACTATATTATAGGGGTGGCCGTGGTGTAGTGGTATATGCATAGACATCCCCGGGTTCGAATCCCTGATGTTGGAGTGGATGCTGGCTGGGCTTAATGTAACGAACTAGTAACTAGCACGTACTTAGGCCCACTGGTTGAGGATGCACTGGCTCCAGTTTGGCAACCACCTCTGGGAAAAATATCGAAACCTAATATACTTGAGTTTCAAACTACTACACCACCCGCCCGCGCCCTAGTGAAAAGCCAGTAAAAGGGTATTCATATCCCCTTGGTGCGCGCGTGGAATTATAAAAAAAAAAACTATATTTTGAAAGACGGGCAGAGTCTGCGAAGCATTTGCATCTGTAAAGACAGCCAAGTTGCACTTGGAGCCTTGCTAAACCTGCTTACGACTTCCAAGCTAGTTCAAGAATGCAAAACATCACTGAACGTAGTCGGAAGGCTAAATTAATGCCAGACAAGGTTCAGAGGAGAGATTTTCAGGACCTTAACGTCCGTTGGTTCTGCTTGCGTCCTCGGTTAAAACTTCCATTAACAGAAGTGTTTCATATGAGCAAAATTGCGGACGGCATGACTCCCCAGGTTGCAGGCAGACCAAAAGAATGCATCCCGACGTCTCTAAGAAGTATACAGGTTGCTTACTGGCGCCATGACGGGCGTGACTTTTGCTAAGCACTTAAATGTGCTGGACATGAGTCAACCAACGTGATGACGACACCGCGAAACACTACGTTCGTACTTTATCACTTACTTACTCATCTTTCTTCGAAAGACCAAAGGATTTCGTTAAAAGGAACTTACAAAGACTACAATGGACTAGTTCTTTGTCTGAAGTCTACCGGACAAAAAAAAAAATTTCGGAAGGGTGTCGGTTGCATAGTATTTGCATTTGAGGTACTTATATAGGGTTTTCCAATAGGAACTTAACAACTTTGAATTTAATTTGTGAACGCACTCTTTCACTAATCATCAAACTATCACTGTCAATTTATTGACAGACTAACGAGCAACGTCTGCAAGTTATAAAAATTTTCTACAGATATTCTGAGTCGGTGACTGCAACTTTAAGAGCGTTAACTCCAATTTTCGGTCTTAATTCTCGCCCTAGTAGACAGGCAATAACAAGTTTAGGGCACAAATTTGAGTCTACATATTCGTTGTGTGATGTTGCTGTGTCAGTGAGACAACGGGTTGGTCGAAGTGTCGAAAATATCGCTGCCGTTCAGACGTCCATAGCAAGCGATCCAAATCAGTCAATTCCACGGTGTTCTCAAGAATTAGTCATCGCTCAGACCACATTATGGCGTATTTTGCGTAAGGATCTTGGTTTACACCCATACAAGATCAAGCTGTTTTAAGAATTGAAGCCGATGGACCACTTGAAGCGACGTACGTTCTCCGATTGAGTTCTGGAGAAGATGCGCCAAGATGATGAATTTCATCGCAAAATCATCTTCAGTGACGAAGCTCATTTTTGACTCAATGGGTTCGTCAATAAGCAAAATATGCGTTATTGTTCGGGTGAAAACCCATATGTGCTTCATGAATCCCCACTTCATCCACAAAAAATAACTGTTTGGTGCGGTTTGCATGCCGGCAAACCATATGCATAGGCTATATTTTTTCGTCGACGATAACGATCGTCACGTTTGGAAGATATGGACTTGGACGACATGTGGTTTCAACAGGATGGTGCTACAAGCCACACAGCACACGCTACAATCGATTTATTGAAGAGTAAGTATGGTGAGAGTGTTATCTCAAGACATGGGCCAGTCGATTGGCCACCTCGTTCGTGCGATTTAACGCCGCTTGACTATTTTCTGTTTGGTTACGTTAAGTCATTGGTTTATGCCAACACGCCGACGACGTTGGAAGGGCTCGGCCGAAATGTGTGGCCGAGTCGTTGAAAATTGGGTTCAACGAATCGACCGCTGCAAACGTGCCCGCGGTGGCCATATGAATGAAGTCGAGTTCCATTCATAAATGTTTTGTTTGTACTTCAATAAAGTTTTTGAAATATCTCAAAAAAAAATTGTCAAGTCGTTATTAAAAAACCCTATATTATTAATATTATTGTAATTTATTAACATATAATTAAAATTAGATATGCTAACAGTATATGAGCGCTAGCTGCGAAGGATTTCGGCTCTATTGTAACTAAAAATCATATTTTTATTCCTATCATACTTTAGCATGTATGTATGTACTCGTATTTATATCTTTTCATATTTTTTAATTACTGTTTTTTTTTTTTTTTTTTTTTGTATTATAAACAAAGGTTCAAATCGCCTCTTTAGTCATTTTAACTTTTGTTTGAGTTCAAAAAATTGTTTTCAGCAAAATTTGTTACTTTGTTCGTGAAATTTTTCTTTCCTGATGCCAAAAAAAAAACCATAGACCATGTCAATTCGGTAAACTCTCTGAGAGTAAATGAACAGATCTCACTTTGGATTGCGTCAACCAAGCGTCAAAAAATTGTAGCCCATTGAATTAAAGTATATATATAAAAATAGTTTAGGGGCAGTCTATCATTTGATCGAATCGAGTTTTGGTTTATGTAACTAATAGGAGAAACCCACCTATTAAAAGAGGATTGATTACATTTTCTATGATTGGTTCCTGGATCAGCCGCTTTGATCTTTGAGTTTCAGGTTTTTTCAACTAGTACTGTTTTGACTAGTGTTTGTCTTTACTAGTATATTCTTTATTCTAGATTTTGACATACGCAAATTTTTGACTGTTACCATAAAATGAGGACAATGCCACGGGCCCGTAAGTTGCCCATATTTTCTTCGGTATTCATAGAATAACATCGTACTGCATGATTCATTTTCAGTATCGTAAGTTAACTTATCGATAGTTCGACAAATAGCTAGCTCGAACTAACTAACTAACTATGCGCACCAAAAAATGGACGAAGCCCTCATAGCTTAAGCGAACATAATGCGAACACATACGCGTTTTTTTAGGCGTGAGTATTTCCATAATTATCTGAACAAAAATGACATATATGTATATATGCCAAATTTGTCATCTGGTTCGACAGCTATTCTCATCTACCATAAAATCTAATAAACCCATGAGCTTAATTGTTATTCCAAATCCTAATTACATATTTTTTTTTTTTAATTTTAAGATGGCGAAGAATATCGAATGAACATGTTCTCCGAGGTGCATCAGCACCTCCGTCTCGTCGCTATGGTCATACCATGGTTCACCATGATAGATTTCTTTACGTGTTTGGTGGTTCAGCCGATTCAACTTTGCCAAATGATCTCCACTGCTATGATTTAGACTCTCAGGTGTGGTCAGTCATAGCGCCCGAACCAAATTCAGATATCCCGTCTGGTCGAGTATTTCATGCTTCAGCTGTAATTGGGGATGCAATGTATATTTTTGGAGGTACCGTTGATAATAGTGTTCGGCGCGGGGACACTTATCGTTTTCAGTTCTCCAGTTATCCCAAATGTACTCTACGTGACGACTTTGGAAAATTCTTCAACGAAAAACAATTCTGTGACATTCAATTCATTGTTGGCCCAGAAGCGATTAAAATCCAAGCACACATTGCTTTTGTCGCTGCACGATCAAAGTTTTTACGAACAAAGATATTAGGTGCACGCGGAGCTAGTAATGCAAACTTACAGAAACTCATCGGAACAGCAGATGTGCCATTTATAGACCGACCAATGCTGGAAGTACGTCTATTCAATGCACCACCAGAGGCTTTCGAAATTATATTGAACTACATTTACACGGATCGAATTGATTTAAAAGACTCTTACAGCAAAAATATTGTGATTCTTATAACCGATATTTACCAGCTGGCTGGACAATTTTTAATGCCTAGACTAGCGCAGGGCTGCATTCAGTATTTGGATTTTAAGACATCGAAAAACAACGTCTTAGAGGCGCTGTATAATGCCGACAGGCATAAGTAAGTTAATTTTATTAAAGACTAAGTAAACCTATATACCAAATATATTTTTAACTTTCAGAATTCAAATTATAAAGGATCATTGTATGCAGTTTATAGTGAAAGATGAAAACTTTTCTGATGTCGTGATGTCAAGTGAATTCAGTGATCTGGATAAGCCGCTTTTGGTGGAGATTATCAGAAAAAGGTTGAACCCTAGTAAATCTTGTGTGGACGCAAATCTTGAAAAAAATGTTGGTAAGTGCTTAAAGACATATTTTTTATTTTATGTACATACATACATATATAATTTTTTTTTCTTAAAGCATCTTATGTGTATTTATTTATCTGTATGTCCCTCGAACTAGTTTTTATCCGGTTTTACTTGGATCAAATTTTAATCTACAGCTTTTGGCCTAAACGCTTTGCTTATTAAGGGTTTGCTCTGTGACATTAGTGATATTTCTAGATACTAGAGTTACCACATCATGCGCATGCGCATTATTCTAATACCTCGCTATCGAGCTCAAACGTAATTGGATTAAGTACTTCAAGCTATAGCAAAGGTATGAAACACCTCCATAAGTTCGGCTCTTACCATTGATTTTATAAGAAGGTTATTGTAGAAGGTGTTGATTCATTTAAGTCCATCTTGTTAAGAAATTTTTACAATTATTCAATGAGCAGGTTAATAATTACTGTATCCCTTGATTTAATTTTAAGGAGTGATAGTTGAGTGTAATAAATAGCAGTTCCTCCGAAAACCGCGCAAGAACACGTTTTAGAAGTCGGAACATAAATGAGAGAAAACAAAATGTTCCACCAGAGTTACCAGTTTCAGAAGTATTTATTCTTTTATTTAGCTTCCTTACCTTTTTTTTTTTTGGGTGGGGGGAGGGTTTGATAGGGTTACGTAGTTTGGGGCTTAGTAATTTTTTTAAATTTCTTCTAATCGGTACCTTTGGGAAATCGGTATCGAGTGAACCATTTAAACGAAATTAAGTCAAATTTCACAGCCATTAAAAAATTCGAACTAGGGTGTGGACATGTGAAAAAAGGTCCTAATATACATATATATTTCTAATATTTCTCCTTGCTTACTTATCTGTTATTTGTTCTTATCATACAGAGTATTCCAGCTTGAGTATAGATTTAGGGGGTGATCGCTTGAGGCGAAATAAAATAAATATAGGTGGTAATGTGGTCAAAAGAATTTTTACCGTTCTCAGTATACGGAAAAACCAACGTTCACAAGTCCTCTGAGTTGGAGCATGTTTACCATAAACTTCCATTAACAGTCGATGATTTTAAGCAGCGGTTTTCTTTAAGAAATATATATATATATAACTTCCCACAAATGATCTTTATCTGGCATATTTGGCGACAAAAAATATTGTTTGTACAATTACAACAATGATATTCCAGGTTTTATTGACAAAACAATATTGATAAAATAACATATCATATTTGACAAAATGTCAAATCGACATTTCATATTCACACATTTATTACTTTAAATCGAACAAGAACTATTCCGTGCAAAAAACTTGGTAATGAGGAAAATTATAAAAAACTGTTTCCTTGAATTTTAACATGGAATATGATTTTTATAAATGTTTAATCTATTTTCTCGCTGGAAGATTGGTTTTATTTTTCGAAAATATGCGTTAAATATGTTTAAATTTAGTGGTTTTAATATTTTTATTAATATATATTATATTATTATATAAATATATAATTATAAAATATTAATATTCTTTAATATTTAATAATTTGTCTTACCGGCTTCAGGGTAAGCTTTTAAAATTATCTATGTATAAACTGGGATACTCCGTATATATTTCAGTACATCATGCGTTGATTGTATTATACTTTGCTATCGAAATATGCATAGTTGTATAATTTAATATACGAGTAAACACAATTCATATGGTTGTTTTTTTTTTTAACTTTTTAACATTTTTTTTTTTTTTTTTGGGTGAAAATATACAAGGTGTCCCATAGTCACCGCAGCAGACGAAAACCTTTTACTTTGCCAATCGATTCTTGATTTTTTTTATTTACACAAGAGCAGATAGCAAGTTTTACCCGCTCTACGCCTTTTTTGCGGATAACGGTTTTCCCGCAAATTATTATCAAATCCATTTTTCTTTTTTGGCTTTTTTAGGTTATTTTTTGACTTTGGCATTATTTTTGTCATAAAAACACGTTGTTAACTATCATTTTATTTTTTGTAGACTACTCGCTACAAACAAAAAATTCATTGTATTTTAATTTTATATTATTTCTTGAATTTCCTTCTTTTTTGTTTTTATTTTGTCAGTACTATAATGTTAAATATATTTTTTGGTAAAAAAATGTGAAGTATTTTTAAGATACTGAATTGGGCTTTCATAATAAAAAAGAAAAAATTTATTTAATAGCGAGTTTTTGTGACATATTCCCAAAGTCAAAAAAATAACTTAAAAATGCCAAAAAATGGGTTTAATAATAAATTGCGGTAAAATCGTTACTCACATAAAAAAAATTTATAGACAAGTAAAACCAGCTAATTGCTCTTGTGTAAATATAGTAAAATCAATAAAATAAAAAAATCAAGAATAGGCTACAGTTTGGCAAAGTAATAGTTAGTTAAAAGAAACGGTACTAAAAATCATACAAACCGTTATAAACCGAAAAGGACGCAAAAACAAGAAAATAACTTCTTAAATTTTTCTACTTAAAATGACCTGAGGAACATATGGTTTCGTCTGCGGCGGTGATTGTAGGACACCCTGTATATTTCACAAGATTTCATTATATATCATTACATATATCTAAAAACTGCAAATGCACGTATACGTAATATATGTATATACTTTTTTCCTTCAAATTTAAATGCTTATTTGTTTTTAGGGACAACACTTGAGAGTGACATGGCGGTTTTTCTGGAATCATGTGGAAAAGATTTTTGTGATATTAACCTCGTCTTAGATGGTCAAGTTATATCAGCGCATAAATCTATTCTTTCAGCTCGTTGCTCCTACTTCCAGGCAATGTTTCGATCTTTTATGCCCCCAGATAACACAGTCAATGTAATTTTATACTCATATAACATAGTTTAAATATTCATTTTTTTTTTTTTTTCAGATTCAAATTGGCGACGTATTTCCTTCCTTGGAATCATTTCATTCTCTTTTACGTTATATCTATTACGGAGAAACGAAACTACCTCCTCAAGATGCCCTTTATCTTTTTCAAGCTCCTTGCTTTTATGGCCTCTCTAACAACCGGCTGCATGCGTTTTGTAAATACTCTTTGGAGCACAATATCACCTGTGAAAATGTTCTTCAAACTCTCGAAGCAGCCGATTTCACCAAAATCGCTGACATCAAAGAGTATGCACTGAAGTTAATAGTGAAAGAATTTGCAACCGTGGCACGTTTACCCAAAATGACAGCATTAAGTCGAGATTTGCTATTGGAAATTATACGAGCTGTAGCTGATGCACATGGGGAGTTTTTAACGACAATTAGTATTAATACGGACCTTTGAAAATTAGTATTTCTGCAGCCGGCGCTAACTATGCTATTGGCTTGGCTACAAATCGGAGATTGTTATTGAATGGTAATATCAGTAGACACTGATGTAAATTAAAAGATTTTTCTTCGTTTTTCTTTTTTCGTCGTAAATTTGGTTTAAATTCACATCCTATTTCTTGACATTGTAGTTTCTTTAATTGTGATATAAACTCGTATCTAAAGCAAAATATACAGTATCTTGGAATTCTATACATTGGCTTATATAATTAAATTTATTTCACTCTTTGCAAATCTCAAATTTTCAATAGTTGTTTTCCTAAGGTTAATGTGATTTTTCACAAAGTGCATTATGTATTTGTTTCACGTCGTAACATGACATTATTAGTACGATTAATTTGCAAATGACATTACAATTAAAACTTTAAGATTAAGTTCAAGTAAAAGGCTATTTTTAAAGTACGTATGTTACATGTGTATTTAAATGTTAAATTAAAATGAAAACTGTTTTATCATAGGTATGGTAAATAAAGTTAATAATTCAAAGTTAACCCTTGTGTATTCAATATTGGTTAGGTAACAAAACGTTAGTTTATGCCTGTTCCTTAAAGAAAGTTAACTAACGATGTGGATTGGGTTATTTATTCTCTTTCAAAATAACTTAATATACAATTTACAAACTAACAACAAGGCAAACAAAAGATACCAAATGCTAACACACACTTAAGAACCTATGGACCGTAGATTTAAAAGCTGAAAGGACAATACACAAATGCATTACTAAAAAAATTGTTCATGTAAAGAAACCGATATTTTAGAAACAATCAGATCTTTAAAGACTGAAAACAAAACAGTCTTTCACTCACAAAGCAAAAGTCAAACACAAGAAAGCTTTACATTTGACAAAATGAGTCACCGCACGCTTTTAAAAGATATAAAACATCTAAAATAGCTATAAAGAGCTTACGCAGTTGGTATTCCTACTTACAGCTGTGCTGCATTAAGTCTATGAATCTAATGGTCAATTCTGATATATAGGAGCAAATTTCTGTTTCCTGTCTTTACTTTCATCATTTCAAGTTCAGTGCTGCATTACCACTTCACTTATCCGATCAGCGTTCACTACAATCCGAATTATTCAATCCGCCGGATACTGTCAGCTGCTGTGATTTCGAAGAAAATAACCATACTTTAAATTAAAAAAAAAAAGTAGAAAATGGATAGCATTGCCTGATTTTTTGAAGAATATGAGGAATCTTCAAATAAAAAAAAAAAAAAAACATTCCGGGCAAATTTAAAAGGGTCCTCTGAAGACATCATGCAGCTTTCAAATATAAAGTACATACATATATGATTTATTTGCTCAACTTTTAAAAAATTAGTTTTTTTGTTTACAGTTTCATTAAAAATTTTCGTTTGAATAAAGCAGCTTTTAATTACGTTTCAGAAGTCTTGAACAAACATTTACACCCGGTATCAAAATCGTATGCTGTATCGCCGAAACACAAGTTAACTGCATGCTATTTTTGCTGAAGAGAACTATCAGCATGGTGTTGGAAAGGATTATAATGTTTGCACTGCGCAGTCCACTTTTTCCAAACTATTAAAACGGGTATTGGACATACTTAAAAAAGATTTGATTAATGGATTTCATTAAGCACAAGTGAAAGCAAAAAGAGGGAATCAAAGCTATACTTTTACGAAAAAAGTAAAATTCCTGGTGTGATAATGTGTGTTGATGGGACACATATTCCTATAAAAACTCCAACAGTGAACCCGCATCTTTACTATAACAAAGGGATTCTAAGCAATTATTTTAAATTAGTAAATTTCAATAAACTGTACACTTTACCAGATTTGCGATGATCAGTTGCGGATTCGATGTGTTGACGCAAGATTTCCAGGGTCAAATCATGATTCCTTTATATGGAACTAAAGTGAAGCATCAAGTTATTTTTTAAATCGCTACCTTAGGGGGGGATACAAACGCTAGACACCTAGGAAGGTAGGAGTTTGATGCTTTTAAGAACTTAGATATAACTTTTTTTCTTTTGCAGTTGACTCGGGATATCCCCTCCTACCATGGTTTCTGACGCCTTTTCGATCAGTAGTAGCGAATTCGCAGGAAAGCAGATTCAGCCAGTACCACTGCAAAGGAAGAAAAATAAAAGAGAGGAAAATATGAGTTATAGGAGGAACATTACGAACCTAAGAAAGCTTCACATATTATAAATGTTTGTTGCACTTTGCATAACATTTGTTTGCACTTTAAGGCATTTTTGGAAGAACCGAACGAAGTGTCAAATGATTTAGCAGGTCTTTCCGAAAAACGAAGTGAAGATCAGTATTAAAATGAAGCAGCCGAAATTAGAAACGAAATAATGAGAACGTTTTAAACAATTCCATAATAATACACAACAAATCCGCAACTAATTTGTTGCGAATGAGAAACGTCAAATTTTGCATGGGTAACTTCGATCCGTCGTTTTGAATAATAGTGTGAATGTCAATCACATAACCGGCAAGTGAAGGATTCCCTCCGACGGATTGAGTGGTACCGAATTTGAAATGTCAATGAATTGCTCCCTCCGGCAGAATGAATGATAGCGGTGTCTGTTTGAAACAAATATGTAGACTTTATGCGTGCGTTTTTTGGTCTGCACCTCATCGGTTAATGTCAGTTTTTTTTTTTTTTTTTTTTTTTTCAAAAACGTCATATTTACAGAGAACTGCATTACGTTCAATAACGCAGATTTTCTGCAGAACTTAGACAAACTATATTACCCTTCTGTTTTTTTAAACGACAAAACATTGTCATACTTGTGCAGATTAAATAGTTAGGCATTTCAATTGTTGGTGTAGAAAAAGTTACAGGATTTTAGTGCGGAATAGTTATGTGCTTCTTAAAGGGGAAAGACGTAAGAACTATTGAAATAACATGTAAGAAAAATAAATAAGCGTTTTCTTTTGAAAAAAAAAGCAAATCTAAGATCTGGTTGAATATTAACTTTTTTGCACTCACATGACGTTTTTGAACGCAAAACAAATGACGATGCTGACGCTTACGAACTCATCCTGTAATTCGATAATAACACTGCGTGTCAAGTTTCAATTTTTTTTTTTTGTGTAACATTAGTGGGGAATTAGGAATAGGGAATTCTATTTTAGGATATAGCAATGATTATCTTGGACACTGGAATTAATATCAAAATACATACAAAATTGGAAGTGAAAAAACATTTTTTGGCATTGAAACTTAAAAATTCAAAAGGTAAACTGATTAAATTCATTCCTTAACATAAATATTTATAATTCTTTTTTTATTATAAAACATATATTTTATGATTCAGCTTTTACGTTTGTGACTTGTTGAATCTTAAGATAATATTCTTCAATCTTTATGTCCTGGTCAATGCGTTCTCTTTGTTCGTCACTTACCGCGAATATGAATACAAGATATGTATTTTCAAAAACATTCTACAATCTAAATCCTTATAAGTTTTAATAACCTTACGACTAACATTTCAGAGTTTTCCAAGCTGCTAGCTCCTTTGTATTTAGTTTAAGGTCAAAATTGACATCGTACTTAAGTTTTCGTTTTTGCGGTCCTTTAAGTTTGGCATCATTTATTTAGGGAATACAGATTTTAAAAGTTAAAAGCCTTCACCAGTTTTGTCCATAGCTTTTACGATATTCTTCATTAAACCCAGCTTTATATGTTAAAGTGGAAGAAGAACATTTTGGGTCTCAAGCAGAAGTGAATATTTGACATTAAATTGTCCAGCAACAAATTCCGATCTCATCGGCCCATCTTTAATCAAATAATGTTTCTCTTTAGCTTGACTGTCCCACATACACAAAAGCAGCAATACTCTATAAAGCCACCCTGTAATCCTAGTAACAATGCTATCAGTTTTAAGTCAGCAGAAGCTTTCCAACTTGAGTATCTAGTTGAGTTTAATATAAATTGTGATTGAATATGCTACAGGTATGGAGGAATACTTGCTACCATTATTTGGAGGAACTACTTTTAAACTTGTTTTAGATCCATCAATCCGTTTATGTCGTTACAGTAGTATATGGATTCGTTCTATGTGAAGAATGTAGCGATATGTCTGTTCCTTTTCCTTGGAAGAAATATCTTAGTTTCTGGTGATAACAAATTCCATTCTTATAGTCTAGAACTGCGAAGTTCAGACTGTCTGATGGATAAATTTAAGTCGCCGAACAAATCATTCAACTCTTGCTGCGGAATACTGTATGGATGTATTCGAATATTTCCTTCTTTAGTGCATAATTTTCTTCACGGTAATCCTCAAATCTTGGCATTGCACAAGGTTTTTGTGTTCTTGGCGTGGGCAGAGGAAATTCTTCACTATGAAGTATTGACATAGACACAGAAGCTACCTTAGGGTATTTTATTTGTTTTGAAAGCCCTTTGACTTTAGATAAACAAAAATAAGTCATCATAATAGGTCTGTTCCTGCAAGAAAATGCAACAATTTCTAAAAGAAAATTGTTTACTTAAATTTGAGGAGTAGGGTTGAATTATCTCTCAAACTCAAAATCTTGCAGAAACACGTTTTTCTAAAATGTGTTTGAAACGTCAAAAGTAACAAAAAAAAAAACAAAACAAAACAAAGAAGAAATGGCAAAGCAAAAGAAAAACTTTTAGATTGGTTATTATTATTATTTCATTGATGCAATATGCTAATGAGTTCTATTGTATTAAGCAAACAATGACTACGAACAATAAGTAAGATGAGTAAGACCAGTCAACTTCATACTTAGCTATTAAGAGAACAATTTCAGTTTTGAGAGGATTGACTGAAAACCTATTTCTAATGCACCAATCGTCAATCAGGGGCTGCCTGCGCTTTAATCATAAACTATATTCATTGTTACATCATTCATAAACATAGGTCTGTGAGACCCCTTACCTTCAAAGTTATCTTATTTACTCTCTATAAAGATTTTTGCAAAAAAAAAAAAAAAAAAAATACATAAGTTACTTTAAGAAACATTTATAAATATAAATAAAAGAAAGAACTATAAAATTTGTTCACTCGGTGCAATCCTGACACCAGTTCCCGCGATGCAAAATCTGGCTTACGTTTTTTTTTTTGTAATCGCAGAAAACTCAATTTTTTCTGGGTTAATTTTCGGAGTTCATGTGTTTACATGGCAAAGTATCACCTAAAATGGCATTAATATTCCTTTTTAGGCACTGCTTCAAAGTTGGTACTTCACGACAACAACGCAACCAGGGCTCTATTAATTTCTGTGATATTTCCTTTACAAATGCTTGCCTTGTCAAGGGTTTTTGTTTATTACGGCTGCTATTATGTACGTGGATGACAAAAGAGTTTACTATAGACATATTTAGTATTCCAAAAAAAGTAGCATAGTGGCCATCTTTGTGTCTTCCTACTGCAAGACATATTATGACACATTTGGTCAAATGTATCTACTGCGCCCTTAGTAGAATTATAAAATTCTATGATATCTGGCTTACCAGACGGTGCCAAATTTCTATTTCCGTGAGTTGTGGAAAACAAAATAACATTTTTATTTTTATTTTTTTATTTTTATTTTTTTTTTTTGGCCTGAAAGATACTAATGTAGATTTGCCATCGAAACAAAACATTGAAGATCCTGTCTGTCTTGGTTGCAAAAATTGTGGAGGGATCTCTGGTTAGACCGAATTGTACCAACAATGGCACTGACGTGAACCAGTTATCTCCTGGTTCCGTTCGAATTTGTGCCCTTTCCCATATATGGTATCGCATCTATCATATAGTTTGCCTTCGAATCACAAATGATTACTGTTTTTATTCCATTTTTGTCAGGTTTTGATGGTATATACATTCGAAATGGACAACGTCCACGAAATCCCAGTAGCTGTTCATCCACAGTCACAAATGAACCGGGCTTGTAACTGTCTCGACATACAGCAATAAACATTTCCCATATTTCCCTTACTGGCGCAAACTTAACAGCTTTTCGATCTTCTCGGGTCGTTTAATCATCGAATCTTAAACAGTTTAGAAAAAAATTGAACCTATCTTTGGACATAACTGAATTATATTTAGTTCCACTTTTGGTTGGATCAAACAGCTCTGCGCTTCTGAGATGGTTATCTTTTTTTCTTGCTGTTAATAAAAGCAATTCTATCAAGGCATTTATTTCTTCAGTACAAGTATCACTAACTGTAGCTGTTTTATCCGTGTAATTTGCTCTTTTAGTAGAGACCTCTGTATTGGTGTGAAATACAATGATATTCACTATCGAATCAGAAGCAAACAATTTGAATTGGTCTCGTGGATTTATTACATTTTTAGCTTCATTTTTCGGGCCTTGAATAATGTGAATTATGTTTCTTGCTTGAGTTCGGGAAGTGGTACCTTGAGATGGGTTTGCTAACCACTTGTGACCGTTCTTGCCTCTCAGATTGTTAATTGATGGGATAATTATTTGAGCTGCTGGTTGTCCTGAACTCACCTGTTCCAATAGAGGCTGCTCACTATCTGATCGGAGGAATTGATACAACGGCGGCGGCGACAATTATTTGACGTTTGAAGAGGTTCGTCATCAGAATTACTTGAAGCATCTGTTGGTCGTTCACTTTCAGTCTCTAAAACATCTTCGACATCACAGCCAAAATCATTCGGAGGAAGATCGTCTTCATCGTCTCTGGCTAATATTGAATGTATTTCTTCTGAGCTTAGAGCAGCCATGCTGAAGAACAAATCAAATTGATTGCAAATTTATAATTAGCAAAGCGATTTACCAACCATATAACGTTTATATAACGAATGCTAGATAGTAATTATCAAAACTAATAATTATGTGCACATTTTATAGTAGAAGATATATGTATGTATTATACATCTATGAAATTTCCGCACATTCAGTTCAGTTTATAAGGTAAATATAAAACACGCAACTATGAAAAATTGTAACACTATTCATAAACATACGTACCTCAGACCCCTTGCACGTAAAATATCTAAAACAAAACAAAACTAAACATCTATGCACCTACAAAACTTGCGCGACACTAAGCTCTCTTTGTTTCAGGAAGGTACTGAGATGCACATGTTTATAACTCTTTCACACCGCATGCTATGATTGATTAATCAACTGAGAGGGTCTATGAGACCCATGTTTATGAATCTAGGGTTAAATCACGCAATCGCAATGACCAGGAAAAGTCACCAGAGAGTCTTCATAAACCATTCTTACCTGTGTTTACATTACTTAATTATTCAATACCGTGGATTATTGTCCTAACTTTTATGTTGACCCATAAAAGTAACGATGACCAAATAACATGAAGAAAAAAAAAATACACTAATGCATTTGGTTAACCTATTGAGAAATAATGTGAATAAATGAACCCAGTGCATTCGGCTAACCTCTTGAAGAAGAATGTAAATGCAAGCAAGTCAATGGGAGATTGTGTCGTAATATTCGGGTATATTAAACCTTCTCGTGACATTCCACTATCTTTAAGTTTTTAGTTTGGTTTTAGATCCCAAGTGGTAAGTACGGTGTAGCCCTGTGAAAACAACGACCATTTAATAATTATTGAAATTAAAAACCATAAAAATTATAGATAAAGGAAGATAAGATAATTGGGTTTACCCAATGATCCTGTAATATTTCTACCAGTTTGTTTAACTTAACGATGTGAAGGATAGTTTGGGTCTGGCTTCTGCAAATTGTCTTGGTCGTTTAATATTTATTATATGTATCCTTTTTCCCCCATTCAATATAAAATAAGGCTCATTCTTATGTCTAACAATCTGTTTAACAATTTCGTCTTCGTGTTTTTTTGGCAACCTATACAACTTTGAATGTATTGGTCTATCTTCTTTAAGAAGAATTTCGTGTTTTATCGTTAAGGTGTGGGTTAATCGATCGTTATCCTCATATTGGATATCTTGGAATTCATCTAGTAAGAAATCTAATGCTCATTGTTCATCGTGATTGAGGCTGCCGATGTCAGGAATACCTTCTAGATTATTGCAGGATAACTCTTGTCCACGCTCTATCTTTAGAGTTATTTTGTTTTTTAAAGTTATCTTTCCTTGCTTGAGTTTTAACCATATTTTTAACAACATCCACACTCAGAAGTATGATATAGTTCTTATTTTTTAAGCTCTGAGCGTAATCTTTAATAAAAGTATTGTTACCGTAGCCAAATTCCGTCGGCACGGAGAATTGAATTACATTCGTACTCTGAGTAATTATTCTATTAATAATGTACATTGAAATGTAATGTCGTTGATTTTCAAAATTAGTGGCTTTTGTCATTAGTTGTTCGAGGCTGCAATCAGAAAAACCGTTTACTCACTGAATTTATTTTCTGTCTAATAGGATCTTGTTCAGTCCGTACATTGTGGCCTTTGAAACAGATTTTGCCTACAATTCCCTGATGCCCTTGGTTCGTTCTGATGGTAATTACTATTTCTAACGTTTCCTGAATGTCTGCTGCTTTGATTACAATTATATCTAAAATTATTCGATTTCCTATAATTTCCCCCAGTTCTTTGTTCATTGTGAATTCTGTTCTGCTTTCTACTTTGATAATGTTGTCTGAAGAGCTCCTTTGTCTTGTCTACTATGAGGAGATCCATTGCTCATCCTTTGACTTTGGTCTGTTGAATTATCGTCCCTGTTGCTTGCGGATTCCCTCCTGTATTTGCGAGAAGTGGTCTTTCACCATGACTAAAAACAGGGTCAGAGTTGTCTCCTTTGAGTTCGGGTAAGTATTGGATCTATCTGAATACATGGCCGCCGTCTGTCTGCCCACTATAGAAGTTAGACTGTTCAAAATGTCTCGATTGGACACTTCTTACATCTCCATGTAAATCCGTGTCTATTTCTTTCATCACTTTACTTCATAGTAAGTACAAAAATCACTTTACGAACTTAATTTTTTTACTGAACTTATAAGTGATTTTGTAGTTGTAAGACGGACTTGCTGTCGAGCGCTGGTGTTTTTTTTTAATTCATCAAAGAAGATGTCTGATGACACCTCTCACATATGGGGTGTGTTCAAAAAATAAGGTGATGTTATATTTTTATGAAAAAATCTTTATTCATCAATATTAATGTTGTACCCTTCAAAATAATCCCCCTCAGATATAATACACTTGTGCCAACACTTTTTCCAATTCTCAATGCACTTCTTATAAGCACGTTTTGTTACAGCCTTAAGCTCTTGCAGCGATGCCGTTTTTATTTCATCTATCATTGCAATTCTCCGTCATTTCATAGGTGTCTTTAGCTTTCGTAACAGAACCCATGAATCTTCACCAGTTACGATCCTTTTGAGCAAGCCAGGATCATAATTGACGGCATTCAAAAATCTCATAAGCGATGCTCATGTGACAGTTCTTCTGATCAAAATTAAGAAGTTTCGGAATAAACTTCGTTGACACACGTCTCATTTCCAAAAAATCCGAAAATATTGCATGGCATGAGCCGACCGATATGCCAACATCCCCAGAAACTTCTATAATGGTAGTTCGACGATTTTTCAAAACAATTTTTTCACAGCTTCGACGATATCATTTTTTGTTAATGTTCTGGGGCGTCCAGAGCAGACTCACCGTATGACAGTGTCAACATTTCAAGTGTTTCGTAGCACTTGATTCCATTTTTTACACAAAATTTTGATACAAATTCTTTGTCCCATTTTTTATAATAATAGAAAATCGACGAGCACGTGAAAATACGTCTAACCTTACTATCTGTCAAGAACAAACTAAAGGCAAAGGCCCGTAGAATCCGTTGCGTCCGTTGCGTCGACGTTGTCGACTGACAGCTGGGTAGAATATTCACTTTGTTATGGAAGCAGGTCCATAAACAACGGATATGACGGAAAGAACGAAAAAAGTAGGTTTACTTTCTAGTATTCAATCGATAATCGAATGTACGTTGCCCGCGAAATTTCAAAAGTCACCTTACTTTTTGATACGCATTATTGGGACGTGGTCGAACATTTGCAGTGCAAGACGACAAACCGCTGGACTTTTTGAGATGCAGATAGGGAAGTAATAAACAAGCATCTTAGAATAGCAGACACTTACAATAAAAATGCGATTTAAGGATTAAATAACCAAATTAACACACAATCAGATGAAAATATAAAGGAAAGGCACGTAAAGGATTTAGTTTTAATAGAACGATATCAGAACGAAAGTCAACGGTTACAAAAAACAATACTTAAGCGTTAACAATGGACAGAAGTATTTACTAGATTACAAATGTTGGAACAACTAATCGATAATTTATTAAATACCATAGCTGCAACCAAATTAGGAATTGCTCATCTAATTTACTTACAAAAGATGAATTGATTATGACGGACATGAATTTTATAATTAATATAAATTTTACACTCCCAATCAAATTAATTGTACTAATCAGAAATCATGAAAAACAAGAAATAACACATGGGCTGAAAAGCCAGTGCCGTTTTATAGTAAAACACAAAATTTTTGCAAAATTAAACTTTATTTATCAATATAGTTGCCTTCGAGGGCGAAACACTGATTGAAACGATTTTTCAATCTTTCGATACCAATTTTGTAGTACGATTTCGATTTAGCCTCAAAATAGGCGATTTTTTGATGTTTCGGCGATTACTTCTTCATCGGTCTTAAATCTCTTTTCGGCGAGCATTCTTTTGAGGTCTGCGAACAGAAAATAGTCACCAAATCTGGAGAATACGGTGGGTGGGGAAGCAATTCGTAGCCGAATTCATTCAATTTTGCCATCGTTTTCATCGACTTGTGACACGGTGCATTGTCTTGATGAAACAGCACTTTCTTTTTCTTCAAATGCGGCCGTTTTTCTGCCGCCAAAATGTCGAAACGACTCTAAAATTTTGATATAGAAAAAACTTTGAGAGAGTTATCTGATGATGATGACTTTTCATCTAGAAGCGGATATAATTACGAGCCATCAGATTCCGAGAGAAAATTTTGACGCTAACATATGGTCAGAACCGGAAGAATCTTTTACACCTAGAAAAGTACCTAGCAGCCATCAAGAACCCGCTTTAGAACTAAACTATAATACAACTGATACACCATTACAGGTTTTCAAAAAAAAAAAAAAAAAACGTTTCCTACGAGTAATATAATGCATATCACGCAATGTATAAACGAAAGAATTGGAATTGTTCGTACTTTCAAGAAAAAGTATCAACATGTACAATGTACAGATGCTGGAGAGATAAAAATGATTCAAGGTTGCATGATTATCATGAGCTATAATCACATTCCTTCCACTAAGCACTATTGGTAAAATCATCAGTCAATAGGCAATGAAGCAATCAAATCTGCTATCGCACGTGATCGTTACTTATTTCTTTCTTCTAAATTGTATTGTGCACCCCTAGACAAGCCTGCAAACGCTTCGAAGACACATTATTTGCATGATATTATCGAGTGCTTGAAGGCTATCACGCATCCAGACGTTACATTTTGCTTCGACCGTTTTTTTACCAGTTTTCGTTTACTTGAGACTTTGGAATATCCGGTATTGGGAACAGTAATGACGAATCAAAAGAACTTGCCAAGCTTAACTGCAAAACTACCCAAGGGTGAAGCTATTTTCAAATCGTGTAGTTCTGGGACTATGTATACAAAGTGCGATGATACCAGGGAGTAAGCAGCTATAAGCAATTGTCATAAATCTTCAATGTCAACTATAGAAAAAAGCTGAAGGATGGTGAAAAAGTAGTAGTACTATGTCTTATATGCTAGGACTATATGCCAAGAATGTCAACCTACCATTCTAAAAAGAAGAGAAACTATGGACAATCTGCTAGTCACTCGCCAATCGAGGGTTCTTCGAGACATCATTGCACGGGTTGCCAAAAAAAGAAAATCGAAAAGCGCACTAAGGCTATATGCCAAGAATGTCAACTTCCATTGTGCAAGGAGTGTTTTGCACCATTTCATCAAGAATTTTAATTTATAATTGTCGCCCTTTATTTTATTTTTATTTTTTAAATCATTAAAATGAATTCCTATAATAATAAAAATACATAAGATATATAAAAAACAAATATATTTTTTTTATTCTTACATGCTCAGGACTGATGAAACTTATATTCCACCACCCGATCTTGTTCAGGACTGATGGGACTTATAAATCCCTCCCCTAATCTTTTTCCTGGCAAGGGGCAAGCCAAAAAAGTCTATAGTATTAGTTAATATGCATGTCTCCATTAGATTAATTCATTATAAACATTTTAGACTTATTATTCATCTGCCGTACCGAAAGGGATATAATTTATTAATTAGTTAATTTTGAAACCAAGAAGAGAAAATTAATCTAATATAAGTTGTTGAAATTCTGTTAAAATCTTTATTGTGAATTTTTGTATCCAAAAAGAGGTTAATCAAAAAGAGAAAATTAGTCTAATATACCATAAGTTTTTGAAGTTCTGTTGATGTCTGTAAAAAGAAATTGTGAAATAGAACCAAAAAAAAAATTAAATAAATCTCTCTGAAAAATCAGGTGAAATGTTTAAGGAAAGCTCATACCTAAATTTCGAAAACAATCTTTAAAAAGAAATAGAAAAATAAAATCAGAAATCCTTAATTAACTACTACATTAAGAAAAAAATTAAAAAGCTCATCACCAAAAATTTTTCAAAATTGTGAATTGTAAAAATTGTGTGCAATAAAATATGCATCTACATACATATTCCTAAATCCGAAAAGAAAAAAAAAAAGAAAATTCAAGCGACTATCAGAAGGAAAAGGTAAGGTCCATTGTTATTTTTTTTTTGTTTTTTTTTTTAAATAAATTATGTAATCATAAATTATGTAATACGTGATTTTACTTAATGAGTGTATATCATACTACAATATATAACCAATTTGTAAGGGAAAATTTACTCAATTTAATTTAAAGGTACCGATTTTCAATGTTTGCAAGCTATAATGACCAGGAAATTGAGAGCTCGGCAGGGCATAAACGAGTTGTACAGCTTAGAGAACGCCCGAAAGTGGGCTTGAGGGTATACTGATGAGCATTCATAAAGAGACGAGTGTTACGGTTGAAGGTTTGAAGGGGCGAAATGCTGCTGGCGATTGATGACCTGAAGCACTTGTGGTAAAAGTAGGGATAGAACAAAGTGAGACACGTTACACTTCGTCGGTTTTCAAGGGTGTCTATTAACTGAGTGATATTAGCATCAAGTACGAGTTGTATCGCACGGTTTTGAATCCTATCTAGAAGGTGCAAAGGTGTTTTAGGCGCACCTGACCAGATGTGTGCATTATACTCTAATTTTGGACGGATAAATGCCTTATATATTGTGGCCATATCAGAAGGGGAAAATTGTTTCATACATCGTTTAAGGAAACCTAGACTTAATAGAATTTTTTTAGTTTAGACCATGTAAGTGCCATTCATGGATAATGGCTGGGTATTTAAATTTTGCTTTAATGACAGCAGACAGCATTGAATTTTGGAAGCATTAAATTCAATTCTGTTGATAGTTCTTCAATTGGTTATGCTGTTAAATCCGGGAACGAATATGAAAAGCAGACAGTCATCAGCAAAGGAATATTTTGGATTAGAAGAAGCAGAGAAGAGAACACTAATGAAAATTAAATAGAGTGTCTCTAATAGAGCATCTATTTTGTGAATATCAGACTTGTAACCATCCATGGCAAATTGAATTGGATGTTCCGAAAGGTAATTTCGAATCCATTAAAGAAGAGAGTCATCGATCTCAAAAACACGCATTTTTGAAAAAGAGCCTGATGCCAAACTCTATCAAATGTTTTAGAAATATAAAGTGCAACTATCTTGCTTTCGCCAGATTGATGTACGCTTTGGTTTCACTTTTCGCTGAGACATACCATCAAATCACCAGTGGACCTGTGGCTACGAAAACCGTACTGCCGATCATTGAGAAGTGTTCGCGTTTCAAGATATTTCATGAGCTGACTTTTTATCAACGTTTCCATGACCTTGGAAAGAAGGAAGGTAAGTGCAATGGGTCTATATGAAAAAAGAGAAGAAGATTCAACATTTTTAGGAAAAGGCTGAATAGATGCTGTTTTCCATCTATTCGGAAAGAGTCTTAAAGAGAGGTATTGATGAAAAAGTTTACACAGTGGTTTTGCCAACGTAGAAAAACACCTCTTCAGAAGATCACCGGATCTATGTTTTGCGAGTGCGAAAGTAGAAATCTGGAAGTGTTGAGCTGCGCACAAAGTGTGTAGCAAGCAGATTGATCTTGTCCAAAGAGTTGAAAGCTAGAATGTAATTGTAAATGATCGTTGGGATGGAGGATGATCACCTCCTCCAAAAATGTTTCTTACCGTTGGAACATTGTATTTTTTGCCTTTTGGGTTTATTGGAATTTCACAAACTTAAGAAAGACGTTAAATTCAGTTCTGGTTCGTTTGAACTTTTTTCAGTTTTCCTCTGTCGGATTGGCTTTGTAGGACCGAAAAAATATTTCTCTAACCCTAACAGCCTCTTTACAGCTCGAGTCGTACCACGTTTTTTCTTTTGGTTTGATATTCTTCATCCGATGAGGGATAAAGCATCTGATTACAAAGATAATAATATCTGGGATCATATCAGCAGCGGCATCCACATCGTTATCGAGGAAACATAACGACCAGTTGTAATTCCTAAAGGAGAAGGCACATCAACAGTGTACTTATCACGATGAGAAGTTAAAAACAATGCCTATCAACGTCGGGAGTTCGAGTGGGCTCATTTACAAGGTGGGTCAAATGATTTTTCGCAACGAAAATGTCAACACATCGTCCTTAGGGTGTTGTCTGTCCAGATTGTTGAAGCCAATCAGAATTGTGTACGTATATTGAAATCGCCCGTAATAAAGTTTTCAGTATGAAGATAAAGGGATACAATTCTTTTTATGGAGTCAGACAGGTCGAGTTGCTGCCCAGTTTGGGGCAGAGTACATTACGCTGATAAACGTGATATTAGAACTCTTGAACATTAACTCAACCAACTCTCGCAGAGAGGGTCGATGTTGGGTGAGTTTTACGCCACGGTAAATCATCAGTTATCTCTGATAAATAATAAGATTAAAACGGAATCTTAAACGCAAGAAACCGCTGGTGCATTGAAAGAAATATACCTCAATAGAGCACTATACGCCTTCAATTGGTTTCAACGGGTGCTCATTGTGCAAAGACCGGAAACCTCTTCTCCAGGCATATGTCTTATGTCTGGGGATTTAGAATCTCAACTCCCGGAACTATTCTATTCATGTGAATAGGCCCCCCCTTAACCAATCTTTTAAGCAAGAAAATTGACCATCTCCGTAACGGAGGGGGAGATACCATTCCAAGCAACATATTTCCAAAGTTTCCAACCGCCCTCTTTTTTCAAAATTCTAAAAGCCCCTATAACTTTTTGATTTGGGTTTCGCCGAAAAAAGCAAAACCCACAGGAAAACTTTGATATCGAGTAGTGGATGAAGTCTTTTGACGTCATCCGAATTTCTCGCTTTTCCAGGTTTTGAAAGGCATTTAACCTAACCACTGATGCTTCGAATCATGTAATTGGACATGTTCTGACGTATGATATATAAGAGCAGGACAAATCAATAGCTTATTTTTCTAAATCCCTCAACAAAACCGAGGAAAATTACGCCACAAACGAGAAAGAAATGTTAGCGATAGTTTGGGCCCTTGACAATCCTTAATTGCATGTGTACGAAGCAAATATAATGCGGATCTTTACCGTCAACCAGCCACCTACATCTACTCTAAGCAACAGGAATTTCAATGCTAAGTTGAAAAGATTGAAGGCTCGTATTAAAGAGTACAACTACTAGTTGGTTTACAAACCAAGTAGCTGATGCTCTTTCCAGACCAAAGGCACAGGCGAATCACATGTCTAGCCTAGCACCATATGGAACGGCAAAGAATTCTAAAAAGTCATATAATGGCTCAATTACCGATATAGCATCTAGCAATTCCTCAACTAATACCGCTTCAGAACCCCTGAAGCTCTAACGAAAACCACCAGTAGAAGCGAATGCTCGACCGATATCGCCGACGAAACTACCCACAGCGTGGCACAGGATAACTTTGACCTCATTCCTCACATGGAGGCTTCTTTGAATGTATTTTATAACCAAATTATCATTAGGGATACAAAAGGTTTATAAATTTTCGAGGAACCACACTTTGGTTTTTTCTGCCATAATTTAGAAATTGAAAATTTAGACGCGATAAAATTAACTGACAGTATAAAATAGAAGCTTAGAGTAAATATCAATAACGGTGTTAAGACTCCGGAGGCACATCAAGCAATTCTACAAGAGGTGTACTTGGAAAACTTTGGTAACTAACGCCATTCCGTGACTGGAAGGAGACCACCAGACATTTTATACAATAGAAGCTTCAGGGTTAATTACCAAGGCTTGGTGAACTTCCGCGCAAATGTCAACTATGAGTTGCGAGCGAAAATTGAAAATAAGCAAAGGATCAGTAATAAGTGTCATAATACATATACAAAGTCATTCACCCATAAAATATAAAAAGGGCGAAATAATCAATATAATTGGTAAGAAAATTCAAGGCAAAAATATAAAGAAAGAAATCGTCCTCACGACGAGTGGTCGTGAAATGATATCCTCCTCGATCCAGATGGAATAATGAATTGAAATGAAACCAGCTTTTCCGCTCAAAAACAGGAAATGTAGTAGCTCCGAAGGGTTTCAAAAATGTTTACCAAGTGCAAATGGCTAAAGAAAAAGACACGATAACGGTCCTAGCAATGATGTCAGCTTCCGAAGGGCTGCCTTTGGTGATTTTTCCTTTCTAAGGAGATTGTCATGAAATCCCCGAAAAATTGGTTTCTGGGAAAAACTTCATCGGGGTGGATGCGAAGTGAAACCTTCTACGAATATATTGCTAACTGTGTAGTCAAATGGATTGATGACAAAAAACCAGTTTTGCGTTTTGTAGATGGTCACAAATCAATGCAACTAAGCCAGCTTTGTGCCGACAAAAACATTATTCTCTATGCCTTACCGCCAAAAAAACCCATATTCTCCAACCTGCTGACGTTAGCGTATTCAATCCACTTAAAAAAGACTGAAAAAAACAGTTCGAGAGTGGCATATAAATCACATTGGAACAGCTTTAATGCGAAAGGAATTCTGCTCATTTTTAAAAACAGTCCTTTCCAATAACAATCATTTGGCAGAAACCACTAAAAACTGATTTCGGAAATGCGGACTTTTTGCTTTCGATTCTAATACTGTGTACTTTGGAAAATGCGTTCAAGACGTAATGGAAAGCTTTACTGCACAGCATACAGAAGTTGAAGCCATAGAACCTGTGCAACTAGCTAAAGAAGATAGATTCTGTCATCCTTGAAATCAAGGACAAACTGGAGAATGATGGTATTTGTCTCTCTAAAATATTTAATATCCTAGGAACATCAAGACTTATCCTTGAGGAAGCGCCGCAAGAACAAGAAACATAAAATACCGATCTAGCTTCACTGACAGTGAGCGTGGTTTTTGACATTAACAAAGATGGTACGTTGCAGCTTGCCGACTTCAAAAACCATTTTCAAACCTAAAACAAATTAATTCAACTGAAAGCAGTCCATCTTGTTCGCCCTGCAGGTCAAGATCTCCGTTTCATTTATCAAAACATTTATTTTACCCAGACCCTATTAAAAAGAAAAATACTACACAGGCTTGCCGATCTCCCAGTGCAATATCTTCACAGTCTTTAATGGATATTTTTAAGCGTTAGGAAAAGGCCAAGCAAGAGAAGATTGATGCAGTAGAGAAAAGGAAACTTGAAAGGTTACGAAGGAAAAAAGAAAAGGAAGCACAAAAATCATCTGGACGTAAGAGAAAAACCAAGAAACAAACCAGGTTTTTGCTATATGAAGATTCTATGCACATGAAATTCGTTTGTGATATTTGCCTGGACTCAAATATATAAAAATGTCCCTAGGTACCTGAACATTTGTATACTAGAAGATATATCCTTAAGCTCCAATGTAGGTACAAAACAGTACCCACTTAAAATATTTGAAAGTTCCTTAGTAGGTTAGCTAGACTTTAATTTTTTTTTCTGGAAGAAATATTGTTTTGTTGTTATTTTTTTTTAAATTATGAAACGACATATTTTGTTAAATTGTTTATTTTTAATTACTATTTTTTTATGAATTAAATTTAATTAACAAAAATGTTAGTAAAATTGCAAAAGACTTAACCTTATACCTTCCTATCATTTATGTAAAAGAAAAGTGTTTGTTTTTTTTTTTTTTAACTTTAAGTATATCTTTGTACCGATGTATTTTGTTTAATTACGTTCCAAGAAGCCTAGGTAGACACCTACCTATACACAAAATAAGACTGAAACTAATACTTTTTTGAATTCTTATGTTTTTTGAGGAAATGTCTTTGTTTTAGTAAACTAATATCTCGTCGATGATAAACGAGATACTTATGGATACTTATTTATCCAAATACGAGTAAAACAAATGGGTATAGGAAAAATGCTCGAAAAAATTAAAACAAAATACATACCTACTTATTTATTAACAAAAGTGTTTAATTAGATTTCTTACCAAAGAAAGAACCTGGTCGGATACTGGATCAAAAGTGCCCGGGCACTGAAACCAGGAATTGAAAAAAAAAAACACTTTTTTTACAAAACTAATTACAGTTTTAATAGTATTAAACCAATTACTTGAAAAATTATTTCTATTTGATCAAGATTTTAAAAAAGATTAAAAAAAAAAATATTTCAAAATGCTATATTATGGTGTGTAATTTAATTCGTTCGTGGGCGGGTGGGGTAAGACTTCCCATCCACTGTTTTCCAAATAGTTCTTAACCGGAATAGCAACGTGGGGCCGAGCGTTGTCATGATGGAAAATTATTGCCTAGTGTCTGGTCGCATATTCCGGGCGATTTTCGGCTACTACTCTCTTCAAACGGATTAATTGTGTTCGATAGCGTTGTCCGTTGATGGTTTCACCCGGTTTTAGCAGCTCATAATACAGCACACCCATCTGATCCCACCAAATACATTACCTTCGCGTCACGGATATTCGGCTTTGCCGTTGATTTGGCTGGTTGGCCGGGTTTCACATATGATTTTTTGTTGCGTTCCGGCAGCATTTCGGACATACAAAACCGCCTTTCGACGTCTCTCGGCTTGAGTTCATGTGGAACTCAATTTCCTTATGTTGAATATATCCAGCTACTTTTAAACGTTTTGAAATGGCTGTTTGAGTGACACCCAAAGATTCTGCGAGCTCTTCTTGTGTTTGGCAACAATCTTCATAGAGTAATGCTTCCAGTTCTTCATCTTCAAACTTTTTTAGCTGCCCAGGACGTTCATAGTCTTCCAAGCCAAAATCACCACTTTTAAATCGTGGTGAACAGCTAGCGAATGTTCACCATATTCATGTTCACCGGCAGCAGTTTTCTTCATATTAAAGTAATGAAGAACAACTTCCCGCAAAAACACTTTTTCAGGCACAAAGTTCGACATATTTGAGTGAAAAAAAATTATTGTTGTTTATGCTTCAAATGAAATGAAATATACTGTAATGACGTACTATGACAGTAGCTTTCCAACGCATGTTCCAATGAAATAATAACAATGGAATAATACAAGTTACGCCATCTCTTAACAAGTTAAGTTAACAACAAAATTAAGTTATAGACTCAATATAAGACGAATATATTATGGGGCTCCAAAGTGAGAAAATACCGTTACACTTACCTGTTACAGGAGCGACGATGATGAAGGCAAGATGTGTAGTCAATTGGTTTTGTGGTTGCGATACGTCAGCTATAGTGCAGGTGTTTAACTTCGTATATTTCGGCCCCAGCCCCGATTACTTGTGACCGACCGACCGATGATGGTTATGAGTAGATTTTTGTTAGTGTGATTGAAAGGGCAAAACAAAAAGTAATATATGTATACAAGTAAATTGCGAGTAGCCACAACCTCTCCTACTACCAGCCATATTTCATCAAGTTTCTACTTATTCTATTCCGTACATTCATCCGCTAAGAATGTTTCATATGATAAATCAAGTATGCAACAGGTTGCAGTACAGAAGTATAACGATTAACAACTCTCGAAAGGTGAAGAAAAATTTCCTAACTCTGAACTTAAGTTCGAATTAACAAATGAAAAAAAAAAATTAGATAGTTTAAAATTGCAAATTATGGCAAGAAAGATAAGAAAGTAGAAAAAATTGCCCAAGCTGGACAGTTTTTCTGCGAAATCTCTTCAAGCTACAGTTTCTTCCGCAGAAATACTTGTTAAAAGTGAGAAGTGTGGGAAGTGTTTAACTAATCATGGCGTGGACACGGCTGTATCGATTAGTTATTACTCTCAAACTCCAATTACTTTCATCAATGTTTCTACCACAAACAACTAGGTCGACGCTTCCGCGCAACCTATAGAAGATGAACTATTGATTTCTAAATCTTTTGACGCTCTTGAAATTACTAATGACTTGGAAAAGTTCATAAACAAAAAACTAAACGACTAATTTATGTTTCCATAAATTAATTTTTTAAATACTCCTTATGTTTTTATTATCAACCAGATACTTGAGTGCAACAATCAAAAGTGAGATGATTGGGCGCCAAACTTGAAAATCTTCTATTGGATCATATAAGATCACCATCATTTTTCACCATCATTATGGACGATCCACGAAGGACATTTCGAATGTGGATCAGCTGAGTATTGTTGCAAGTTATGCGGAAAATCGACAACCAATCAATATTGAGAAAAGAGAACCAACACAGCAATTGCAAATTTGGTCAATTTACCTGAAATTCTGAAAGATTCATTTGTTAATCCGACACGAAAGAGTCAGTTTTTTATCGGCAGTCGTACGATTCGTATATATCATTTAATTAGTATAATGTATTCTGTGTATAGTGATGGATAAAAAATCAAAAAGACATATCGTCGGAGAACTGACAAGAAGGAGTGAAAGAAAACGGTCGAAATCGGGTCTATCTAATAGATATTATAGTAAGTGCAGAAAGAGAAGAGCCGAGACCTAGCAGCAGCTCTGCGATAAAGCTGAGCAGTGGCCAACTAAATTTTGATATGGTGAATCCAAGTGTCGGGTATAGACTGATAAACTTCATTGCTGTTTTTACGGCAATAAATGCGCACGTGAAATGTAAAGTGTGTGGGAGTGATGTAGAATTTTGCGAATTTAATCGAAGAGTACTCGGATTTAAATTGTGATTAATTGCAAGTCCTGTACGCCAAAATAAATCACGTCATGCCCATTAATCCAAAATGCATTCGAAGTTAATCGTCGATTTATTTTTGCGATGTTATTGCTTGGAGTGTCATTGGCTGGAGGAGAAAAATTTTGTACTCTCATGACCTTTTCGCGCTCTATTTTTATATATTTCTACAGTACTATTGTTGGACAGATTCGTGATGCTACAGAATCTATAAAGACAATGTCACTTAAACTAGCTGGTGAAGAAGGCCAAAAATTAACTGCCGAAATGTGTGGAAAAGTAGATGGATTGGCAGTTTCTGGTGATGGAACTTGGCGCAAACGCTGTTTGAATTCGTTAGATGGTACCACGACATTTATCGGTTATTGCTCGAAAAAAGTTATTTATATTTGTATGAAATCTGTATACTGTAAGCTATGTGCTCTGTGGAAAGGCTTAACTGCCTCATGTTTTAAAGAGCGGAGGCACTACATGGAACGAAATACGTCAATTATATCGGGGACGGCGGTTCGAAAACTTATACCAAAAAAGAATGTGTCAATCATGTTCAAAAACGGATGGGAACAAGATTGCGAAATTGTAAAAAAACTAACTGGGAAGGGAAAGCTAACTGGAAAGCTCATTGGAAAATTAACTCCAAGACTACGGTCTTGCAACTTGTAGGAATAGTGATTCGTTGGGAGATATAAAAAAAAACGCTGTCTGGGCTACAGAGTGTTTGAACTCTGTTATATGAAAATTTGCCAAATTTGGGCCAAAAACTTCGTGGAGCGTGCTTCAATACTTTTCAACAATGGTCATGTATACCTCATTAATTGGTGAAGCACTCTACCAATATTGTCTAGATATTAATGAGTAGCGGATATGCGACGCCGAGCACGAAGCCGAAAATAGCACCATGAGGGTCGTCTGCGTGCAAAGCACGTGAAAAAATGGTGAGTATTTGGATACTGAGGAGCTGTTTTATGGTCCAGGAATAGCTGACTGATGGTGAGAAAAAAAAAATACATATATTAAATTTAGTTTGTATGCAGAATTATCCTTTAGCAAAACTTAGAACGCGTTTTATGGTTGACAACATATTTGAAAAACTATCTATCTGGTTTACATGTACCTTGTCTTAAAATGTTCAAAAATACAGTCTCTATGGCACCATAGAGATCCCTTTTTTATAAAGGGATCCTTTATATATATATTTTTTTTCATAAACCATGAAAATTTTCTGTGAAAACGGGAAATAAATTTCGCTGGGCTGCCATTTTTTCTCCTATAAACCTAGATATCTAATTTATAAATATATATACATATATATGTTTTTTCTTATTTTTCAGATAAACCGTATGGTATAATTGCTGTCAACCACCAAGCAGCAACTTCGTCGTAATGTCCTTTTGGAAGCGGTGTACACCGCAGACTATTCTTAAAATTTGAACAAAAAATGTGTTCCACTTTTAGTACTCTCGCCTTTGAAAGCACTTGCCCACTCTTTACGCTGTGCATTTGTTCTACGTCTCCATTTCCTCTTCAATTGTCCCTTAGGGTGTAGTTCTTTAGAGTGTGCCTGTTCTGGAGCCTGCTTCACCTTTTCAATTTCCCGACACAAGCTGTTAAAAACAGCACTCTGATCAACCCCTAGTCTAATCATAGGCATAGCCTCTCTGGTACTCTCTCCATCGTTCCAGTCAAATTTACCGAACGTGTCGTAGAAAGAGCAACAGAAGTCATGGGAATCAAATGATCCAGCAGTTCCTGGGTCAGTCTTTAAACGTTATATTTGTGTCTCTTCGATATCCAGGTTATGGACTGCATTACCAACGCTATTTCCGCTAGTAATAGTCTTAGGTTTCCCTCGCACTGAAGTAAATTCGAGAAGATTTGACATGAACTATTACGATTAGGATAACGTTTGTCAGGGTGATACACCACGTAAGACTCTTAAATTTGAAAAGTAAAATAGAGTAGACTAAATGACATTTCTTATGCAATCTTTTGTTCGCTATATTGCTGCCATTGTTCTGTATGTATGGTTGTTTCATATAACCAATTATTAACTCACAATAAAAATAGATTATCTTTGGTTTGAAGTATTATTATATATCACATATTTTCATAAGAAATATCTTGTTATTTAGATTCATCTAAAAAAAACATTATATAATGTACAATTAATATTTGCTTTGTTTTTAGGGCAATATTAATAAGTGTGTATTTTTATCATTATGGTTCATTGCGACAAATTATAGAAATTCTTCTCCCTTTGTTTATTGACAAACCTTTAAATACCGAATCCTCACTGGCAAGAATTTCGTGTGTAAAATTGTATCTCGCAGTATGACTGAAAAACAAAATTTTTAATTTAATACACAATGAACTTAGAAAATAAAATAAAAATTAATTAACTTCATTATATACAAAGAACGTCGATTCAACAAAACATTCGCGTAAAAATTGTTTTCTAGTTGTGTGGCGGGTTGACTTCTATAATTTTCTTCATTTTCATAATTACTGCCAGCGTCAGTATTGATTCGTTGTTTGTACTTTTTTTCGTCCGTTCTAATAAGTCTCATTACAGCATCAGATAACAAACTTATTCCCGAAATTGTTGTGCCACAATACTAAATTGTAATAATTACATAATGAAAATGCGATGTTATAAAAGAATTTACCCTGGTGCTATCTACATGCGGCTTTATTACTCCCTTCTCAGCCAAATCTAGAACATGCACGTACTGCATAATTTCACCTTCGAAGGCTGTCGAACGAATTCGTTCAATTATTGTTCTATTATGAGGATACCAGTGCTTTCGCTCTGTTTCACGGAAACCGTGTATAGCCTACAGTAACAAGACCATCAATACTTGCTACCAGTTTCACTACAAACCATCACCGACATCATCCCAATGATCAAATTCATAATGTAATCGTTTCATGTATGGATCTACTTCTTCGATTAATTTTGATTCTTCCTCAGGCGTGATAAAATCTGGAATTATACGCATGTGCTTCAAAAAATCCGCTTGTTCGCTTTCTGGCCATGGTCCTTGAAATTCAAACAATTGGAGATCTGAAGAAAAATTAAGACAAATTATGACAGTATTTAAACTTTAAACTCACGTTTGCAGATGTTTAAATTCGATTTTGTCACGGTTGACAATTTTTTTCTTCCATATTTTGGCAGTTGGAATTCATTGGGATGAATTTTAGATTTAAGAACGGGTTTTGATAAAACTTGTGAATATCGAAATAGCAAAATCCTAGTCATTTTTGAAAGTTTTGTGCAAGTGAAATTTGATAACATATAGCAGTCAGCTGATATTTTGACATTTGAAAATTGTCAAATTCCGAGAAGTGATAAGGAAAGAGAAGACGCCTATTCTCTTGCATATATCGTATTGGCTCTCTTCTGTATATTCCTAAAATCATTTCAAATCACAATATCATTTTGGAAGTACATACACAATCCCAGTTAACTTTAAAAGTCAAATATGTAGTAGGGTTTGGTAAATGAATTTCGTATTTCGTATAAATGAATATGCAAAAATGATGTAAATGACAAAACTAGTACAGGGTGCACTCTATGTTTCAACTCGATGTTGGCTGGTTTCATAAAAGGTGATCGAAAGCAATTTTTGTATGGTACAGGAGATACTACGTGTCGCACTGATATTCGTTATAAACAGAAATGCTAAATTAATAAATCTAGAGGTATTACCATGAACTAACTTACGAAAGAGTTAATATTTCTTTTTAGACTCAAATTTGAAAAACCTGGCACACTGGAACAATAATAAGTGCGTAGTTGTGGGTATTTCAAGTTAATTTGAAACTCAGCATTCTTTTTCGATTTTTTTTTAGGAATTTAACTTTAAAACCATTACCACCTACTCTTGAAAAGCCGTAGCATGTGTTAAGTTTTTTTTTTTTTTTTTTAGAAAATTACATAAAGAGAAAAAGAAAGATGTTTGGGCTCAGTGGTTATTAAATTATTAAAGTAAATTGACTTGTTGTATTTTAGGGAACCATTCATTTCAAGAGAATTTAGTTGCCTGAAAAAAAAAGAATATCTTTCGGGCCCAGTTGGTATAAACACGAACCGTCCCATTGGGAAGCCAATACACTACCACTTGAGCAACGGACGGCCACAATTGACATAATCGGAAGAAAGCAGCGGGATATCAGTTGCGGATGAGCGTGCTTTTGATTGCTTTGAGATGAAAATTCTTCGAGAGATTTTCGGTCTTGTCTGCTTAGACGATGAGTGGAGGAGGAGATACAACGACGAAAAAGGCAATCAACCCAGCCAGAAGAGTGAAGGTTCAACGACTGAGGTGGTTTTGTCATATAGAGCGGATGGATACCAGTCTGATCCGGAAAGTCTTTGAATCCGCCCACGACGGCCAGTCTAGTAGAGTAACACCGCGACTCAGGTTGTGCACTCAAGTAATGGGGGACCTCAACCAACTTAGCTGAGAGACTGGAGGACTAGCTAAATAGAAAATAGTCCAAAGGTGTGATATCGCACGATCTTTGCGGCCAATTTACTATAGCAAAACTTGAAATTCATGTCGCCTGGCTTCAATTCTCGCACAATTTGAATTTTGTACGCTTTTAGGCCCAGATCCTCACGTAAAATTCGCCAAGTTGTCGAATACGCCAAGCCAAGCTGCTGAGAACGACGATGAATCGATTCATCACGGTCTTCGCGTAAGCTCTCAGCTACAGCTGCTATAGTCTCTTCACTACGTGCTGGATGTGGTCTAACCGGTTTTGTATCATTCACTAATGTAAACTGGGACTCAAATTTGCGAATGGTGTTGGCAATAGTGATTTCAGTAGGTCGATTTTGAATACCATAAGTTCCTCGAATTGCACAATAAACATTTCTCACAGAACGCTGATTTTCATAATACAGCTAAACAACTTGGAGACGCCAAACATGATGATTTGCCAAACAATACTAAACAAAAATAACAAAGTAGTTTGAAAGGAGTTAGGCGTGATCTGTTAAAAAAGCCTATTGAAAATTAAACCTTACGATGAATCACCCCTTACACAGGAGATGATTTTGTTTATATTAGAAATTTGCACCATCTTTGTTGGAAAATTTGGTCGAAAATTAAAGCAATTTCAGAATTGGCTGTCCAATCCTATAACGGGGAAACTGACTTAATTATGCTTATTCCAAAAGAATATGTAAATATGTACAAATTTACAGTCCTGGAACGGACCTATTCGTTTGTCTCTTCGTGACTTTGGGATGAACCCATATAAGAGAATTTATGCAAACGAGAGTCTAATTAATAGACGCCTCGGATGAATTGGAGACGTAGCTGTCATTTCTGGAAAGGATATCGACATTCCAGACCTAAGGCTGTATTTGAAGTTTCGGTTAAAGGAGGAGGAGGTTGCTTATCAGAATTCAGCTCAACCTTTTTACAGACCCTTAGGTGTATTGTCTTGAAACTGAACCGAATCATGCCTTAAGTCTGCGCTAGAGGGTTAAAGGATTTCTTATTGATCACAATCAACGCGCATCTATGAGGACCCCTTATTTCTTCCAGTTTCGTCACTTTCATGTTGTGAGTCGGAAAGGTCGGGATGCTGAGCCTTATGACCTCCGCGTCTTAAGTAGAGCGCCTGAACTCCTGATTCCTACCTGGGGGAGGAGTTTTAGTAGCAGTGACAAGTCCGTGGCCTGCCAAAAACTCAAAAATATATGGCGTTCTTAGGGAATTGAGCCCAACAAAGCAAGAATTCAAAACTTGAAGAAACTTATTAAGTCTTTTGGCCATTATCTTATATTGCTGCAAAATCTTTGCAAATTTGTATTCCTGATCCTAAAGAAAAGTAAATATTGCTTTCAACAACTGTGCCAAATATATTTAATATGAAAAGGTATGATCATATGATCAAATAGCGGGTGTTCATTGGATACACTTTTAAAATATCGAACGGTTATTGGATTGCATAAGATACTAATTTTTGAATAGCAGTCGTCAATTTTTTATTCATGCTGTGCGCCACTGGAACAATCTCGCTATTCACATCAAAAGGGTGAACACAGAAAATCGTTTTATAAAAAGATCTATTTGAACATTACACAAGTTGCAATTAACTATCAATTGCCAGTTCTACAATTCCACGGCCAATTGCTACATGGACAGCCTTAAACCTGGCTGCGAAAGTCTTAACGCTGCAATTATATCATCAGTCTTGCCCATGAATGAGGCAACCCCGCTCTACTCCATGGAAGAATAATAATCTCGTCAAATTAAGAAAAAACACCAGAAACGCGATGAAGAATGTTTGTGTTTCACAACGCAAGTTGTGAAACGCGATGAAGAATGTTCGTATCTACAGAATTCTATCCATCGCACAAATCGAATCAGACTAATGACAAAACCGAATGGCACCTATGTGGAGGACCGCTTAACGCTATAGAGACCTCTATAACTCTTAGCGTAAGCCCATTTCCCAAATTCCACCACCACATCTATTGCTCTCATTAATCCTCTTCAGAAAAAGATCATTAAGCCAATCTAAGAGAAATGGAAGAGGTCAAAAGAAATTTTTCATGAAGGAAAAATAAAATATCACATCAATTCATTTGACCTATGTAAAGCTCCTGGTAAAGATGGAGTCTTCCCAGCACTCCTCCAAAACGTTGGAAACAGGTAACGGTTAAGTTTATACCCAAAGCAGATAATAGACAAACTATTTTAACTAAATCATAAGTTTCACCTCGTTTTTCCTAAAAGCGTACTTTTTGAACTGAATATACAAAAACTTTCGAATTCAGAGAGATAACTTGTTAAGAAGTAAGCGAACGGATTTGAGACTGTTTTGTACATACAAATGTTAACTGTCTTTGTTTTGATTTTTTTTTTTTTTTTAAAAAAAGCAAAAACGCATTAAAAACAAGTGTTGATTAGTTAAGCAGTTCTTTATTTTAAATCTTGAACTTCACCACGGAGATTATATAAGTCAAGACACATCTGAATGGGTTAAGATGAGTTCTACCGATAATTTTTTATTTTTTTTATTTTTAAATTATATAATTTTGCAAATACCTGAAGGTGTTTAGGAGCACTTTCATTTAATTCGCCTGCTTTTCAAAACAAATGAAAAAGTGTAAAAATAAAAACAAGCCTAATGATTGCTATAATTGCCTTTACCAAGAGAAGAAAATTGTACAAACTTAATGCTCCATTTTTAGGTGAAGCCAAAGGTTACCCTAATTAAAAACTCACTTGGAACACACATATTGAAAAAAACATAGAAAAAACTATGATTTTTTTATGGGCCAGCAAAAATCTATTGGGTAGAAACTAGTGCCTCAACTCAAAACGTCACTGTGGGTGTATGTATGTGTACTACGGGTACAAGGAGAACAACATGCACCGCAGCATTAAAGGTTCTTCTGAACCTCCCACCAGTTCATCTTCATGTACAGAACAAAACTTTAGCAAACACTTAGCTCACACAGAGCTTTTACTCAAACTTAGGAGAAATTAACAATTAGGACGAACCCTTTCAGAAACCGTCTGAAGAAGGACAACTTCAACCTTCGACAGAATTGGGAACAGAATAAACGCCTGTTTAAAAGAGATTCAATGTACCATCCACAGCTTCCAAACAGATGTAGGAGTTGGAGCATGCATAAAATGCTAATACCTCACTGTGTGCCAGTATGGACAGTAGTATCTCTATATATCTTAAACTTTGCATTCCGGAGAGAAGAAGATAACATAACACTGTTCCTTTAGCAGTCTTCTCATTTCTTTTAGAAGCAACATTTTGCTTTTGGTTTTTATTTCAGACTAACACATATATAGTAGTACATACGAGTATGAATAGTTTTCCATGTCAAACCAGATTTTTGTTTTCGACCAATCGATTGTTTGGCTTCGTTTCATAATTTTTTAGTTGACTATAGGAATAGCACAAGACAACAGCTGTTTTCTTATCAATCCTACTCTTTAGGGCTCTTTTCGAGCAGATGGAAAACAGCATTTGTCCAGCCCATTCCTAAAAAAAGGTGAATTTTTTCCTTTCCTCCTATAGACCCGTTGCACTTACGTCCCTTTTTCCAAATTCATGAAAACGCTAATAAACTGTCAAATCATGAAATATTTTGAAACGCAAAAACTTCTTAATGACTGGCAGTATGGTTTTCGCAGCAACACGTTTGTGATTTGATGGCATGTCTCCCCGAAAAGTGGATCCAAAGCCTACACCAATTTGGCTAAAGCAAGATAGTCGCGCTTGATATTTTTAAGGTATTTGACAGAATTTGGCATCAGGCTCTTTTGTCGAAAATGCGTGCTTTTGGGATTGATGACTTTCGTTTTCAATGGATTAAAAATTATCTTTCGAAACGTTCAGTTCCAGTTGTCTTGGATGGTTTCAAGTCCGATATTCACAAAATAAAGGCTGGTGTGCCCCGGGGCCTTGTTTTGTCTTCGACACTCTTTTTAATATTCATTAATGATTTCTGCTTTTTAAATTCGTTCCAGGACCCACGTCCCTACTCTTCGGCTGTCGAACGAGAACGCAAACGTACATACATATATCTAGCGCATTAAACTCCGATATTAACAACAAAACCAATTGGGTTTGAAATTTAATGCTTCCAAAACTTAATTCTTTCTGCTGTCATTAAAGCGAAATCTAAATACCCAGTCATTACCATGAATGGGATTTGCATCGTCGAAACTGACAAAATTTCCACTCTCGATAAGTGTGTCAGTGACAACCAACCAACCAATTGACACCCTCGAACACCGACGTAATGTCGGTGTTTTATCGCAATTTCCACCACCAGTGCTCCATAGAAATTGCCAGTAACAAGCCGCCCCTTCAAACCTTCAACCGTAACAATGATTATTTTCAACAACTCATAAAGACATTGGAACATTATATTTTCTATTTGGAACTTGAGCTGGAATAGTAGGTACATCATTTAGAATTTTAATTCGATTAGAATTAGGACATCCAGGAGCATTAATTGGAGATGACCAAATTTATAATGTAATTGTAACAGCACATGCCTTTGTAATAATTTTTTCATCCTCTCTGATTTTCCCTCGCCCACGCTGTTTATTCCAATTTCTTGAGCGCTCGCTAATTATAAAAAAAAATAATAATTCTTTCATTAATTCAATTCGCTGACAATCAACTTTTGTGCACTTCACTAATCGTCCTTTCAACTGACTCAGATCTCAAGTTTGATCTTATCTGCAAGATCAATTGCAAGAAGATGGTCAGTGTGTTGCTAATCAAAGTGTGATCAACAGCATGAGCTACGCAGCTTGACCTACGTTGTAGCATTTTTATATTACCTTTCCGCCACTAATTCTTTTTGGTATCCAAACCAGAAAAACAAAGAACGAGTGCACATGCAATAATATTTACATTGGTATGTGTAAATAAACGTAAAACTAGTAACATAATTATTTTGGTTTAAATTTCACAACAAATTTGTTGTTTTAACTTTGAATATATTTAATAAGATCTCCTTTAAAATCTAAACTTTTATGTCATAATTATGGCTTTAAATTAAAATTCCTTTTATTTTACAGATGCACATAATATTTCATTATTATAAGTACTAGTTAGTAAAAGTATTTGTTGGAAAGAAAGACCAACCCACATAGGCCTATTGGCTTATTTTGAAACTTTATACCTACGTAATGCAAAAAAAGAAATAGTTACATAGAGTTTCATAGACATTTCTTCTGTTACTTTTTATTACAATAACATTTTATTTTAAATACATTAGAAAAGATTTTTTTTCTGTTTGCCTCTGTTTAGTTTTTAGATTCTACTTCCCAATTGTTAAATTGGAATAAATTTTTCATAAAACAAAAATTATTGATTTAATTTCCGGATATGTTCTCCTTGACAGGCCCAATGACCTTGAGTGAAAAGCAAAAAAAAACTATTATACTTGCTATGACGGAAGTGAGGCAAACTCAGCTTTAACCAATCTACTACCAATTAATGAACCCTGTTCTATCACATTTTATTAAAAGGGGTGTTTTTACCCTAACAGCGTGTTTCACAAAATAAAAATTGCAAGCTCTGAATGCTACAGAACACACCCATCTCTCTGAAATTTCCGCTTTAATTTGCTTTTGAATTTGAAAACGAAAATATTGGAGTTATCATTTGAGGAAAAAATCTATTAAATAACTGACATCATCGTAGCTATTCGGAATATTGGCTAGTCGAGTAGGAGGTTGGTCGATGTATCTGCTTAAGCCATCTGCAACATAGTTTTCTTTCCTCTTTATATATTTAATATCGAAACTGTACTCGTTGAGAAAAATTTTCCATCGCTGTAGATTCATGTTTGGCTCTTTGATACTATTAAGTCTTGTGGTCTGAACGTACTATACATTTTCTACCATAGAGATATGTTCTGAAATATTTGACAGGCCAAACGACAGCAAGGATCGTGAAGTGTTGTTTTTCATGGACGTTAAGGGTACAGGAAGCATAGCAAATCGTATGGTTAGATTGGGTAAGCACAGCACCTAGTTGGAAGAATACGTCGTTAAAATAAATTGTTTGCTGAAGCCTGCATCGGTGGTCAGCAGCGTTTTTAATTTTTCAAAAACATTTGCATATTGAGGGTCAGATGTGTATACTTTTGCTGCTATCTTAATTATGCAACCTTAGCATAATCTCTAATAAATTTGCGATAATAACTTGTTATACCAGAAATTGTTTAATACCTTTCTTATCTACTGGAAGCTACATAGAAACTATTTTTTTTTTATCTGGTCTAATACCGTTACGTACTCTAGTAAGTACTAAATAGTTTGTGGATAACTCCGGAAATCCAGATTTATTTATTTAATTCTTTAAATTGGACTCCTTTAACCTTTAAAAAATCTGATTTAATAAGTCAAGGTGTTTCTCGAAACTATGATAGTAGAGAACACAAGGATGTATACAAAGTATACAACGCATATTTTCTTTACAAATTCTTTTAACACCGAATTCATCAGACTTTGGAATGTCGCTGGTGCAATCATTACCCTGAACGGCATTCTAAGGAACTCGAAATGACCATTTTTGGTCGCAAAGACAGTTCACGCGGTTCGATTTTGTGGAAGCCTTTACTACAATAAATAAATTGTATAGAAATAACTGCATTTCCCAAGCTCATCGAATAGGTCGTCTATATTTGGCATAGAGAATCTATCCTCTATTGTCTGCTCGTTTACTTTCCTGTAATCTATTACAATTTGCCACTGCTTTTGACCACTTTTCCTATCCTTTTTGGGAATTAGAAATTAGAAAGAACTAGGTACAATGATTTTTTGCTTCATCATGCCACCAATATTCCATTCGACTTCTTCCGCTTAAATTTCCGGGTAACTATACAGTTTCTTTAAAACCGGTATATCCGTTTTAGTATATATTTATGCAGAGTCTTATTTTATCGGTAGGAATGTCAATCAATTATATCAACTATAAATCTAAGTGGCTTAGTGTTGTTTTTGAAAATTAAATAGAGTAGTTGTTTTCTTGCCGTTTTGAAAATTTCCTTGTCCATCATGGTGTTTGTCAGATCTGCCACATTCATTGTATTCATTTAGCGCTATATCCATGAGTTCGTTATTGTTCTGTCTGTACGTGTTTGTCTGTTATGATCGGTTACTCAACGCACGGTCATTATTAGGTCGATATTGCCTATTAAGTTGGGAATTGTTTGCCTGAAATCTCTCGCTATATGTATTGCTGTTGGAGCGTCTTTCTATATCTCCTGTGTTGTTATTATTAATTTGAGCACTGGATCAATTTGTTAAATTGTTTACCTGAGAACAATTGTCTTCTTCATCCAGAATGATAGCTATAGTCCTGTCCTTCATAATAACTATTATTACCTAGTTTTTAGTGATTACTTTCTATAATAATTTTATACGCCTCACTTAAGGTAACTTACTGAGAATAATCGTCTTGGTTGCCTCTGGTAGGTTGTTTTCAAAAGAATCTAAGGCTAATCTACTATAAGATTCGATTATTTGATTATTTTTTTCACTGTAGTTAATGAAACATGCGTTATTTATCCTCCCTAACAAACTATTTAGTTGTCTTTATCTAATTTATAATCTTATCTATTGTGAGTTTCTCTCGGAAATTATTTTTTCATATCTTCATTATATGTGGCCAAGTTCGGAATCGATCATGCTTTTGAATTTTGCATCTAGACTTTCCTATAATTCTGTCTTCGGTGTACCCCGTAAGAATGATATTCAATTCTTCATCAACATTTTTTTAGAATAGGTACCAAAAAGTCTAGCCTATCAAAAAAATAAACTATAAACATTTCATCTCCATCACATGGAATTTTATTAACTAACTCTAATTATAATCTAAGTCTCTCGATTACGTTCGCCGCTTCCATAGTTTTGTAGAGGCTCACCGTGTTCCGGTTCGCTGTTCCACTTGTATAGTTGTGGTTAAATACCGCTGCTTTTTTCAGGCTTGGTATTTGATTGGGTACTATATAAGTTTAAAGCATAGAATAAGTCTTCTATTAGTCTTAATTGATGGTGTTTTCTTGTAGTTTTCGACCATTTAATTTGATCTATTCTTCGCTAAAGTGCAGCGCGTTGCTATTATGTAATAACGTAATGTACACTTTTTTTTATTTAATATCTTTTTTTTCGTATTAACCAACTTTGACAATTATATGGTCATAGCCTTACCTTTTAATTATTAATAAAACAAAACCAAAAAAAAGTTGATTGAACATTTTTTTTTATTCTTGTATCATGAATCTTGTATCAATTGTTCAAAGTGCAAATTCTTGTCGGACTTTCGCAGCTGCCTCGTTAATACTGCGGTTCGAGTCATCCGATATTGTTATTTCCGATGAGTAAACAATTTTCTTTTCCGTACTTATAAATAAAACATTTTTTCGCCTTGTTTCTACAAGGACCGGACATCTTCTTAGAAAATGAAATACATCTTCTCCTCTTCTCCGGTTACACAGGCAGCCGAGAAGATCCTCTATATGTGGTATATAATTCAATTGTTGGAGCTCGGCACGAAGTCTAGATATAGAGATATGCTCCACACTGTTCTCATCTCTGAAATAGTTTCTTGGGCCCAGGTTATGACAAAGCCGTCTGTAAATCATTCTATGGACAGAGCTGGTGGCTACTGCGATAAACTTCTCTCGAAGCTTCTCCACAACCATTGCAATTAAGTTATACAGTTTAGCTCTCCATTCATTGAGATTTTCAATATGCAAGTCCAGCTGCATACCACACTATGCGCGAGCTCGTTCCATTCCGCATACCAGCTGTTTCTTCGATTGATTACGTAAAGGGCTGCCTTCTTCGGTTGCCTTTTATTATGCATGTTCAAAACTTTATAAATGTAGTTTACCAGTGTTTTGAGGGTTTTGATGAAGAGTGGAGATAGACCAGTTGGCATCGATTGCCGCTTTAAAATCAATAAAGAAGCTGTACAGTTTTTTCCCTTTTTGAAGGAAGGATTCTCCAATGCTCTTTAGTACAAAAATGTTATCGATCATGCAGGAACCAGGCCTGAAAAAGCTTGAAATTCTTTTAATAAGCCTTTTTGGTTTGTCAACTTATTGTGTCGCTGTTGCAAAATTGAGGTAATTATTTTATATGAAACATTGATAAAGCTTATCCCACGACAATCCTCCGGATTTTGAGTATTTCCTTTTTTGTAGATAGGAAAAATTAAGGACTCCTTAAACTCCTTCTAGGATTTGGTTGAACGCTATAGTGAACTTATTTATAAGTTCAATGGTTCCGTACTTATAGAACTCAACAGGTTTTCCGTCGGAAACTGCCGTATTGCCATCTTTTAAGATTTTCAAGGTGTTAATAATCTCTTCACTAGTTATACCTGTATCCAAAACCAGATTTTCGTTCCACGGTTCTGCATAGGCAATAATTACATTACTAGTGAGAGGGTTTAACAGTTACTTTAAATGTTAATAAAGAACAGCAAATGTGAGGTCTCGATGTATCATTAGCTTATTTCCGTTCAAGTGCCTTACCAGTCTCCAAAAATCTGTAGCATTCTTGCATTGCGTCAGCCGCTTAGACCCCTCATCATTGCTTCCAACAAGGAGTTCCGTATTTGTGGGCAGATGACCAGAGAATGTTACCGCGTCAACTTTAAAATTCTTATACACAGTCAACCCAAGTTCCACTAGGCAGACAGTAATCTATTATCGAACATTCTTGCATTCCAACAAATGTGAGCTCACGAAACATATTTGATGGAGAGGTCCCGTTCACAATTCGCAGTCCAAAGGTGTCATAAAGGTCATAAAGGTCCAATAATCTTTTTCCTCTTACGTTACACGTTTCATTCTTAGATTGGCGCAATATTCCAGTTTCATCATTTTCTAATCCAGCTTCAATCCCACATATAGCATTAAAATCTCTACTAAGAGCAGTTCGGATTATTATTTGTCATTATAAACTCGTACAATTTTTCGAAGTCTGATTGGTGTTTAAGTATATTGGCAGGATTATAGGTTTTGGTTTGCAATAATCCAGCGTACAGATTTAACCTCATTCATGGTTTCGAAGTTCTTAAATTTACTTTCAAATTTATGATAATCTACTTCAGTTACAAATGTTTTAAGCAATTATTCATCGTGAGGTTTGATTTTCAATTTTTTTTTTTGACAGATCACGCATGACTCCTATCAAACTGCTTTGTCATTTTTATTCAGTATCGTTTGGCAAATCATCATAGAAATGCTCACACCACAACAGCGTCTCCATATTGTTCAGCTGTATTACGAAAATCAGCGTTCTATGAGAAATATTTTTCGTGCGATTCAGGAACTTACGGTGCGCATAATCAACCTACTGAAACCACTATTGCCAATACCATTCGCAAATTTGGGTCCCAGTTTACCTTAGTGGAAGATACTCGACCGGTTAGATCACATCCAGCACGTAGTGAAGAGTCTATAACAGCTGTAGCTGAGAGTGTACGCAAAGAACGTGAAGAATCGATTCGTCGTCGTTGTCGCCAGCTTGGCTTGGCGTATTAGACAATTTGGTGTATTTTACAAAATTCAGTTTGTGCAAGAATTGAAGCCAAGCGACTTGAATTTGCATCATATTTTCAGTAAATGGGCTCTGGACAAACTCAAAGATACCAGTCGCCTTGCTCGACCGAATCGCCTAATATTGGACCTTGCGAATGGACCATGTCCAACATTTACATAATATCATTTTTAAAAAGTAAATGCCATGAATTGTTCTTTTAACCGATAATAAAAATTTTACCATAAGATGAATCACCCTATATTTCGCCTTTAATTTGTGGTTTTAATTCTCTGTTTTTCTTTGCAGTGATTTTGTTTCTTAGGTTGACAATTCTATTTCTTCGCTTTCTTGTAGCCATAGGATATTTATTATGCATCGAAATACCTGTGCCGGAAATATTTGCTTTGGATCTTAGCAATTAAATTGCATCATTTTTGTATTGCATCTCGAAAATAACATTTGCAGCATTTCCAAATGAGCAGAGTTCACGTACACTTCTGGTTTTGGTTTTTTCTATGGCGTCCACTCCAATTTGTTTGGGCAGGTGCACAACTATATTTTGTTCCTTGGACTTCTTTTAAAGCAGTTCAATCTGCCGCTCCAATGTTATATATTGATACTGCTTTTTGTCTGCTTGTACTTGCAACGATTTGTTATTTTGATGCAAGTTTGGTATTTTAGCGCTTATACCCCCCATATCTGCTTTTGTTGCCATGTTTTTAAATTTACCATCAAGGAGAGATGACGCCGAAAATTGTATGATTATTTTAAAGTCGTTTACCGATAAACTTCCTAACAACATCTCCGCCGGCTCGATGATTGTTTTATCGGCCATCGATGACAAAGGGGATGGTGTTAGCTCTCTATGCTGTCTCTTCGCAGAATTATCAACATTTCTAACAATTTGGTTTGATGAACGTAATACCAATTGAAGACTCACCTCCTTAACTGACTTATTAAACAATTATGTTAAATATTATTTATTAATTTTGTTTTATCTTTTTGTTGATTGTGTTAGCGTAAATACAAAATCAACTTGACACCTAAACACCAGAGTTGCCAAGAAATAAATATCCGTACCTATGATAAAAATGTTAAGTCCGTGGAGGCCACAATGCACGCACTTTCTAACTGCATGGTTCTAACTCGATAGCTGTTTTGTTGCAGTGGTATATCACCTAAAAGTTCTGGTAATTCGTTTTCCAAAAATTTGTACGAGGTACGAATCAGGCTTTGGAGAAAGCCGATATGGTCCGATCAGCTTGCTACCCACACATTGATGTTAAACTTATGCTGAAAAACTGGGTGTTTCATGGAGTGGGGGTTGCTTTTTGTCCAGGTATGTAAATTGTGGAAATTAGTGATTACATTCCTCATGAATTGGGACTCATCCATGTATATAATCCGGAATTACAAAATGAAATTCCAGAATTTCAAACACCTGATTGTAGCTACTGTACTGGTATATGATGGAATGCATGCATGCCTTCTGAATGTGGGATTCTCAGATGTATGCCCTGCTTAAATTAAAATGTTTGGTTGTATTTGGATGATTTCTGTCATAAAGTGAAATTAGCTCCTGCTAAATCAGGATGTGACTCCCCCGACGACTTCCGCGATGTTTCGGTTTCCTTCGTTCTGGAAAATGTTCTAATAAATGTCTTACCATTTGGGGTATTGTGTCAGATATTCCAATCTCGTTCGTTGACCGTTATCGTTGCAGAAACCATAGACATAAACCATGTTTGCGTATTTTTATGTTGAAAAGTTCAGCATCGAATTTATGAATGAATTGTCTTGGTTTGAAATTACAAACTGGTTATGCGAATAAGAGATCTTCTAGATTCAATTTCAGAAAAAAGGACCTGCAATTCGTTTTTAACCTGAAAAATGGATTTACCTACCGGAGGTGAATCCTTTTACCTCTTTCAGGGGTCATAAAATTAAATTAAAAAAAAAAACAAACAAAAAAATACCTTGTCTTGGCTTAAAACCTCTGCATCTCGGAGGGGATGCACTTGAGACCGCCACGCATACGATTTTTTTCGCTAAATATGTCAAGGAAAACTCCCCTTAAAGTCTTCGACACATTATCCGTAACACCCTGTATAAACTATATGGTTTGGGAATGCGGCACCACATGTTTTTAGGAGTAAGGCAGGCTCTGTTTATTACGATTTGACTGAATGCTTGCCTGAACGAGTAAAATATGTGCTTTACTCATCAAAACACTTTTGTTCGGATTCTCTGAAACCAGTACCAGGGGTTTCTACATAATATATCAGATTATGAAAGCTAGTGGTTAATCTTTACTAGTCAAAATTTGTGATTTTCTGCTTTGAATGAAGCAATGAATCAATTAAAATTGTTAAGGCGAGACACAGTAGGCACACACAGCAAATATCAGCAACGGTGCATTTTATGCATCGTCATTGTGCGGCATTCAAATACATTGCGTATAGATCAGGGACAAATATCGAGGTCATTAGTACTCTCTTGCAACGCGACTTCGATATAATTAAGCGATATCGCGATGACCGGAAGTTAAAAATTAACTTTTAGAAGTCGGAAACTATTCTTTTTAGGGCACCTTTGTCTGGAGCCTCTGCGGATACCAGAAAGAACTCGCAAAAGTTCTCGATCGTGGGACAACAAGGGCAGCCACTTACTTGTCGATATGAAGTCAGACGCCTCGGGATTTGGCTAGATCAATATCTGTATTTTAGTAAACATATAGATGTTGCTCTGGCCAGAGCAAAAGTTGCTTTTGCCCTTTCAAAGAGACTGTTTTACCTATTGCAGCCAACTCGATGCGAGGGTGAAGGTAATCTGCTACATGGCCCTTATCGGGCATATTCTTGTATTTGGATGTCCCGTATGGTTAACGTTAGTGCAAGTTTAATGAAAAATATTTAAGTATTTGAGAGGGCCTGTGTTAGGACTTGTCTTCTCTTGTACAAAACACCAGAAACGGAGTACGCCAAATATTATTCTGACGAGCTCGTGTACAACAGGGCGAACCTAATAAAAGTGGAAAATTTCGTCATTAAGCTGACTGCTAGAGCAAAGGCCTCGACGAACAAACTACTTTTCATAGCTTATTACCCTAATTATTTATATCACGAGAGTGCGTGTTTAATCGTCTTCATTCCGACAGATGATCGAGGACAAATTAGCGGTGCCGCTTATCTTCCACGTTGCTCGAACAGCTTCAGACAGAGATTATTACGACAGAGACGTCCCACAGGGCAATGCGGAGCATCTCCGGTTTAGTAGGGCGGTAAGGAGTCGTGATTTGAGGGATGTTGCTCAGCAGCACCATGAATTTTGGTGGCTCAATAAAGGAGAGGAAACGTCTACGTTGTTTCCTTCAAAGTCGGCATGACTTCATTAGGACGCAAAGTCGGTATGTTTAATTCTTAGGACATAGCCGGCTTACATAGTTTAGGTAGGTTAAGGCAGACTTAAAATAACCAAAATGTCCTTTCACTAGGTTTTTATTAAAACAATTTATATTTTCTTAGTCTTAAATTAACCTAAATAAAATAATAATAAAAAAATTCAATCAGTTATGGTACGTCGAAAGACATAGTTTTAAGTATAAGGTTTAGCTTAGAGCGCCCTTATGGGACCAGTAGGTAAAAATAACATAAATAAAGCTTGGAGCCGCAATCTGTGTAAATCTACACCACAGCACAGCTATACGAGTATATATTTAGAACACTTCGGAATCATCCACCAGAGCGAGCGGACAGTTTTTCAGTGCGCTATATGAATAATACAGTCCATTTGAATAAAGTTTGTTTTCTTATCTCTTTGTCGATAATTACTTTTTTTGTGTACCCTTTTTTTTTCTGTTGATTTAAGCAGCGTACAAGTATTTGGGGTATATTTGTATGGATTTATAACCAAAAGTATGAACATACAACCGCAATTCAAAGAAAAGCTCGTAAAGTCCAGGACAGTCCTTACTGTGGGATGGACAAGTTATTTCAACAATAAACATGTTAAGCATTGTAGTAAATACAGGTGTGTCCGAGTTTATCCTGTTATACGCAAGAATAAAAGGTAATACGATAATGTGTAGAAATTACTAAGACTTTACATATATTATATCAAACGAATATTTTCCCTTCTTCTGTTGAATACGCCTTGAATGATTAAAACAGATTAATCAAGATTTTCGCTAGCGGTGGATTTTGTCATAAAGTGCAATGCCATCGCCCCCCAAGTAAGTAGTTCTGAATGCTTTCCAAACAATTTGGTACAGGGAATGGCAAGACTTAGCTGACGGATGTATAGGGTTTTCTAATAACGACTTGACAACTTTTTTTTTTTTTTTAAATAAAAGGCAAACCATTTGAGATATTTCAAAAACTTTATTATTGGCTTGAAGTACAATCAAAACATTTATGAATGGAACTCGACTTCGTTCATATGGCCACCGCGGGCACGTTTGCAGCGGTCGATTCGTTGGACCCAATTTTCAACGACTAGGCCACACATTTCGGCCGAAACGGCCGCTATTTCGCATTCAATGTTGGCTCTGAGCTCTTCCAACGTCGTCGGCGTGTTGGCATAAACCAAAGACTTAACGTAGCCCCACAGAAAATAGTCAAGCGGCGTTAAATCGCACGAATAAGGCGGCCAATCGACTGGTCCATGTTTTGAGATAACACGCTTACCATACTTACTCTTCAATAAATCGATTGTAGCGTGTGCTGTGTGGCTTGTGGCACCATCCTGTTGAAACCACATGTCGTCCAAGTCCATATCTTCCAATTCGGGCTAAAAATAATCGGTTATCATGGCGCGATAACGCTGACCGTTCACAGTAACGTGACGATCGTTATCGTCGACGAAAAAAATATGGCAGAAACAGTTATTTTTTGTGGATGAAGTGGTGATTCATGAAGCACATGTGGGTTTTCACCCGATTAATAACGCATATTTTGCTTATTGACGGACCCATTGAGCCAAAAATGAGCTTCGTCACTGAAGATGATTTTGCAATGAAATTCATTATCTTGGCGCATCTTCTCGAGAACTCAATCGGAGAACGTAAATCGTTAGTGTACTTTACCATGACGAAAATGTTGAGTTTACTGAATAAATTGGCAGTAACAGTTTGATGATTAGTGAAAGAGTGCGTTCACAAATTAAATTCAAAGTTATCAAATCCCTATTGAAAAACCCTATATAGTCGAGCTGAGAGAGGACAACATTGGGAACTAGATGCCTAATTTTGTACGAGCTCGTTATGAAGCTAACCGAGTAGACTGAATGACAACCTGCAGCAAAAGATATATTTCATTGATAATTATTTTCTCTACCCTGAGCATCAACCATTTCAACCATGGAAGCAATCTAAGATTTTGGTAATCTATGTACATATCACTTCCTCCAACCCTTCAATTAAAATTCCTCCCCCTTAGGAGAATTCCTAAAAGATGCAAAAATCGACAAAAATCCGAGCGACGAATCGATAACACCTTAACGGTGGTAATTCTTCAAGTTAAAGCTTTCGGGCAACTTTTTGGCCATCATACGGAAATACCCCGAACCACTTCGCATCACAAGCGATGCTGGCTGGCACCAAGGCCAAGTCAACACTATGTATTTTTTTTTTTTTTTGACAAATCAGTTACTAATGTATATTTATGTTAAATAAACACTAGTTCCTTTAAATCACTTGAGCTAATCTGTCGTATTCTTTCTCTGGGATAATCCAACAGATACTGTTTCTCCAGATTAGTCTCCATCACTAAAAAAAGGCTTCGGCCGCTCTTAATTTACGTCGTTCCAAAAACGCAGAAAACATCATCCTAATCCAGGAAGCATAGATCGTAGAAAGCCTGGTTCTTGGGAACTTGGGACACCTGTATACGCTCCGCTTTACGCAAGAGACAAAGGCAAGATTAGAACTTGTATATTAGTGAAACGAAGCCCTAATGTATTTTAACTTCCTAACCACAGTGACCCCGATTTAACCGATTTAACCATCGACATATCTTGGTCACGATCATGTAGGCCTTCTCCCTGGTGGTGCTGAAAGTTGGAAGTCTAAAAACTGGCCTTATTATATGGTGCGAAGCTAACGCTCATCACACGGTATTGGCCAGTACTGACATCAATGATAGAAATGAGTCGCTTTTTGATTATATTATAAATACTAACTTCACAGTTGGCAATAAGCCAATTTTTATAACAAGAAATCGACTAGAAGAGCTAGATAGTACTGTTGTTTCAGACAAAAGCAATTAAACGCTAACGAACTGGATGGTACCGTCTGAACAATCATTTCCAGATCACAGATACAACTAATTCAGCTTGAGCGATGCTCCTCCCGTCCAACCAGCATTCCGGAATTATCGGCAAACTGATTGGCGAAAATACAAAGAAATACTCTCAGAAACACTATCCTCTGAACTCTTAAGTCCCCCGCGTGACACCAACGAGTTAGACATGAAAGTCAATCAGGCTATGGCTGCTTACTCCCCTTTTATTCAACTTTGAGGCAAGAAAAACCCGCACTGGTAGACATAAGCACTGGGACTGCTTAGAAACATTAGCAGAAAACTTTTCAACCTAGCAATATATATTATATATATAGCAACCTCAAAATATATAAAAAAGAACTGAGGAAGGCAAGGCGACAATCGTGGAGATCATTCTGTGACAAAACTACAGGAATCTTTAAGGCATCACGGCTAAGAAAAATCTTCGCTACAAGTCCTATGATGCCTAGTTGTTTGAAAAAATAACCGGTGGCTCTTGGACAACATCAAGTGATAAAACACACAACCAGCTACTGAACACTGACTTTCCAGGTAGCTCAATATTCGCGGCTAGTAGCAACAAAACACGACTACTGGAACGTGAAAAAAATGCATGGTCTGATTGCAAGAGACAAATTGCATATGACATATAAGTCTGTTGGTCCGGACGGGATAATACTTACCGAGCTACAAAGGCCCTCAGATATTATCCTGCCTACGCTGGAGAATATCTTAAGGAGCTGTGTAGAACTGATCCACATTCCATTGTCATAGAAAGAAGTCAATGTAATTTTTATTCCTAAGACCGGAAAATGCTCTCATAAGAGAGCATCTTTCCTTCTGAAAACTCTGGAACGACTGATTGATACCCATATACGAGCTAAAATTGATCCAAGACTTTGTTAACGGCTCAACATGCCTACCGTTAAGGAAAGCATTTACCACATCAAACAATCCCTTCAATATAGATAGTACACAATGGTTGCTTTCCTGGACATAGAGGGTGCCTTTAACAACGTCAGCACATCCGCAATCACGACTGTGCTGTCAACTTTGCAGGTAGATCACTCACTTGGGGAGGTTATCAGTCCTATACTAAATAGCAGGATAGGCAACTCTAAACTGAGTGGAGTTTCTGCTAAAAGATATGTCAGCAGAGGTAAGCCGCAAGGCGGTGTCCTTTCTCCCCTTCTTTGGAATTAAGTGGTTAATGAACTGCTGCGGGAAATTTTGGAGAATTAAGAAGCTCTGTCCGGCTAAAGAAAACTTGCGCATCTTTTCGCATAGTCAGGCCACTTGATAGCGGCTGGACTCAGTCTCATTAAATTTAGTTCAACTTTCACTTTTGGTGAGTGCCGGGCCATAGAGAGATTCCAGGAATTTGTAGGGCTGACGAATTCGCCAAAATTGGAACCACTACCTATTCTATCGGAAAATGGTAGCATAGGTATATAAAACAACAGATCTTAACATTAACACCAAACATATCTAGCCACAGCTGGATCTGAATCGCTCTAAGAATTTGATCCTTCTAAATAGGAAATATCTCAGCTCCATCATAGGTGACATCACTGCAGTGCCTTATGGGCAAGAATGCAAGAAGGCTTGGTGCCTTTACAAACGATTTATGTAAAAGTTGCATTAACGAGGGAGAAGAGACAATCCTTCACCTACTCTGTACATGTCTAGCTCTCTCTCAAAGAAGAAAACTTCACTTGAGCTTTTTTCTACAATGACTTAAGATGCCTAAAAAATATAGACATTAGCAGTCTCTTATGCTTCATCATAAGCTCAAATTGGTTCCATGACTAGGAGGATCATGGATCCACGTGGCATCGCAATCGCCCTATATTGTGTATACGGCCTAAGTGTATTGGTCTTTACCTACCTATGAAGTAAAAGTAATATTGATGGTATTGAGAATACACGGAGATTTTATGAAGCTAAACCATGTTTTTAACGATAGTTTTAAATTTACCTATTCCCTTTTTTTGTAATATTATATAATATGCAAATTAATAATACTTGACCAGGCAAATGTCAACGCCACGCTAAAATCTTGATTTTGTGAACTTTATTTGAAATTAATGCATGAACAATAAATCATATGCGGTTGCCTTGGAAAAGCTTTGATTTTTGGGCTTGTCTTCCAAACTTTAATTTCCAAGTGATCCATGCCAAGCCACCACAGAAAAGATTCAGACAAGAATTATTCTTCAATTCAGCTAGATATGTTTTGCATAGACTTATTGCCATTGACTTGACTTGCTATGCCTTGATTGCTATTACAGACGATATCAGGCGTAATAAATAAATATAAATATAAATTTTTTTTTTTTTAGGAGAGGTGGCCACAGACCTCAAGCCATTCCCTCTTACTATCTAAATCTTTTGGCGAATATGCTAGGGCCAGATAATTCTGCTCCTTCTAAATTTAAGATGATATATTTTAGGCTTAATTAATCCTAAGAGTTTGGTATCCGAATACTCCGGAAAGGTTTAGCGGCAGCTGTGAAGCTTGCTAGCAGTAGATTGACAAGGGCTGTATTCGATATTTTACCGATTTTCACCATTTTCTCACACATGTTTGTAAAAATTTTTAACACTCAATCTGCTATTTAAGATGAAACAATTTCATTTGTTCTTTAAGTTTGTTTATTTCTTTAACTGTTCGACGCAATAAAAGTTTGTTGAGGTACTGCCATCATAGGCACAACATTCGGTGACATTCGGTTAGCATTGTTAATTAAGTCATTTTCGACTGCTACCTGTTGGGGAAACTCTGTCAAAAGCGGAGTTTGACTCTGTCTATTCAAAACTTGGGGTGCAATCATTTGCAAAAAACTTCTATGTAATGCTATAAGCAGAGAATTGATAATTCCTGTAAACAAAAAAATCGAATAAGATTAGACAAGTAAATTGACTTTGCTAACCATTTTATTTTTACCTGAAATCACAACAATACCAGCAATAATTGAACAAAGACGAACAGCGAACTGAACAATGTTGTCTCGATCACTTTGCACTATGACTTTAATCGCTGACCAATCATACTTGAAAAAAATTCCTGGCGAACCATACGAGTTTTTTGTCGAATCTAATAAAAACGAAAAACAAAAATAAGAAATTTACTTGGTCATTATCATAAAACTCGATACAACAGTTGTGTATACCTAATTTTCTAATATTCTCGGTGACAGAATACTGAAATGTGTTTACGGTAGAAAATGTATTTTGAATCTCGGTTGGTACAATCTTTATAAAATATTGAACGGTCGTAGTTTCGTCATCAATTACTCTTTCATCTCCTTCCAAAGGTTGTACAATCCGCCGAGAAAAGCTTCCAAAACTTAAGCGATTTATACGGTGTGTAAAATTCAGTGAAACTCTTTTGAATTCAATCGTCCAATGATCCTCCACAAGCTCTACAATTGGGCTGCTTCCCCCTACTACTTGTAATACTCCAGCAACCTTAAAAATATAAATTAATTGAATTGTTTGTATTTTGTATTAAGATTAGACATAATACCTTGTTTATTCCAAGGCTTCCATGCAGTCGACAAGCGTCATACTGTTCGTGCCCTTTTGGAGTCCTCGATGTTACTGGAGTATCACTCACATCTCCGCTCTTGAGAATATCTTTAAAGAGGATGTCTGCAACTGAATGGTACTCCTCTCGTAAGAATACGTTCATATGCTGCACTAATTCGAAGTTGTTTTTTTCATCTTCACTCATTTCCCACCAAGTGTCCTCCCTTTGCAAGGTACCATAGGAAAACACATCCTGTTGAGTTTCATCCATTAAATCGACACCGGATAATGCTAATTAAAAATGTGCTGTAAATACGATAAATTAGTGAACATAAAAAACTTACAGGTACAAGGCATTGCCACAGTAATATCAACATGAAATTGTACTTTATCGTCCATGTCAAGGTCAGGCTTAAATTTAAACACCGGATTGGCATCATGATAGTAGGAAACTTCCTTATAAATGAGAAAAATCACCAAAAGTCGGCTTAGAAGAGAAACTGTAGAATGTAAGATTAAGAACGAGCTAAATAGAAGTAACTAAGAAGTGAATTTCAATATGTAGATTTGTAAACAATTTCATTTTTGTTAGGTTCGAATTGCCTAAATGAAAAATTACTGACGTGTTCCGCCGATTTCTGTTGTTTCTGTATATTTCTCCTGGACTTGTTTGAATGCATCAAGATTTTTAGCTAGTTCTATGATATTATTTTTCCCTCTATATCTGATTCCGGCCATTTAGAAAAAATATTTTACTTAAAACTCTCAAAGCAATTGCAAATTTGAACAATTCCGGTATCATGGGTTTGACACAACACTTAAACGTCAAATTGTGACTGGGTTTCACTTAACAACAGTCAGCGACGCAATAATAGACATGTGTGTTACAAAATCACATTTTTAAGAGTCTTACTATTATATGGTAAAACTGTAATGAACCCGTGTGTGAGCATTGAAGGTATTTTTTTAAATAAAAACCCTGGTTATATGTTATGGGTGTGTCTGTACACAAATATCCTTTTTTTTGTCCAAGATCACAAAAAAAAAATTACTGAACCCATTCTTTCAGTTCTTGCATTATTCGTTTGCAATTAGAGAAACATTTGATTTAAAAAATTTGAAGTACTACTCCTCGTACATTTGGTGTGATATAAAACATATGTATACATATACATATATATATACATACATAGGCCAAAACTAGCCCAGAAACGTAAACATCACCAAACATCATATGCATGTGCAAGCTCGCTTTTGGCGTTTTCGAGTGGGCAGTCAGAAGCCTTTGTTTTTTGTACTCCTGTTTTAATTCCTAAGTAAGACTATAAACTTTTTCGGACTTCTATTTTTTATATATACATATTTGCTTGCGAATCAATTTGAATAATAAAGTACAGCCGATTGCACGGAAAGCGAAATCTAATTTGACGCACAATACTTTTTGACGTTTATACATGGATATGGATATGGATTAGTATTGGCATATAAGCTGAAATTAAACTTCATTATTTCAAGGAAACTACTACATTTTCAATGCATCTACTACATATCAATGGTTCGACCTTTTATATTCGCATTTCAATTTGAATTTACATCGAAGTCGTGTCGAATTTATATCTGTAATTAATTAAAAATAACTAATTGCGGAATCAGTTCTTACCTTACGGTTATGAATGTACTTGTATAAAAAGAGAAAAAATGATGCCAATGTACCTGTGCCAATACCCTTTGCTGGTTCGCTTTGGATTCCATAAGAGTTCTTTTTAAAACAACAAAAAATTATTTTGATCAATTAATTTTGAATAACGAAATATGTATGTAATAATACATATAATGTATATATGTATATATACATATATATATATAGGACAGCAACGTGGAAGTAGGCCATTAAAAAAAATGTTTTTACGGCTAGGTTGCATATTGAAGAAGATATAAAAACATATGCAAATACTAATGCGATATTGAAAAAACTGTTTAACGCTGATAGTGATGAAGCGATATGTAGCCCACATATGCATACCGCTTTATAGAGTTATATATAGCTTTTAACGCGTTTTTCTCAAAACATAATTGTTGGAAATTGGGAATATGATAATTGGAAAATGAATTGATAAATCGCGTTAAAATGTTGCAATTTGTTGCTGAATCTACAAAATTTTAAATATTTTGATAGAAAATATGCCCTTTTAATGTTAAAATAACGGAATAACTTTTGTTTTTAAACTTTTAGATGACTTGTTACATCTCCCTGCAAAGACAAAAATACCAGTATAAATGACTTACCCGAAACGTCTTCCTTCTTCGAAAATAAAAAAAAGAGGAACAACTTTTAAATTTGTTTGGAAACAACGAGATGGCGGGGCTAGGACTTCAACTTTCGAACCAGTCATGATCTTTAAAAAATTGCGGGAGGTGGGCAGCAAGGCTATGAACTACAAATGTTAGTGTTGGTAAGGTAGGGAACAAAAGACTCAAAGAACGTAAAACCTCAAATAAGCAAATTAAAATAAAACACGTCAGTGCAATTTCCTTGCAGTTAGATGAGAGAAAAGAATAGAAAAAAAAATTTGACGGCGGAACGAACAGCGGCAGCATCATGCTCGATAAAACAAAAAACGAAAAAAAAAAAGATTTTTTTTGGCGGACAGTAAGCCGAAACAAAAAAAAAAAGTTTAAAGGTGTTTTGTTGTGCAAAAGTGCCGAATTTTATAAAAAAAAAAAAAAAAATGTTGAACGGGACAGAATTCAGTAGTGCTCGATAAAACAAACAAATAAAAATTATTAGATCGTAAATCTACAGTTCCGAGTGTCCTTTGTTAAATACAATATATAGCACGAAGAAAGTTATAGACCCAATATATTTCATGGGAATGTGTGCTTTTGACCGAGTGTAAATCACCAACAGGGAGCAACGAGTTTCACTGAATTGCTTTTCATTATAATTTCATAATTTTTTTTGGAACACTCCGTCATTTCTGAAAAAGGCAAAGCTGCCAACTACATTTCTAAGTAAAATTAATAAGTGTTCTACTAATAAATTATTTAAAGGAATTAACATATAAAGCAAAAATTGATACTTACTTAAAAACGTAATTACCTTTAAGCGATATTCTTCTATATGAGCATCCCCATCTTTCGCAAAAAAAGAATAAATAAATAAATAAATAAATAAAAAATCTTCAAAAGGGATACTTTTATATACTTACATACATACACATAGTATATAAATATACATATTTATATCTCCATTCATTGATTGTTATTTATATTTTTTTTGAATTATGTATATGTTTCAATTAATACAGATGTACTTATAGATTAACAGGGAATATCCGTTTGAAAATTTGTGTTTTTCCATATTTTAATATCCTCCGTAAAGTCAATTTTTTTTTGTAAGAGCGTTGCATAGTACGCCACCTGATATGAGCTCTAATCAAGTAGGCTCACTAGCTTAAAATCTATAGATATATAAGAGGATAGTAGAATATCTAGAGAGTAGTTAATATACAAAGACCGTAACAGAGTAAGAAAACATAATTGTTTGAATCTACAATACATTATATTGTATTACGCACAATACAAAGATAATGTCAATGCCTAAGATCAGGCAACAATAACAAAATAATAAAAAAAAATATTTTTTGTTTTGCGTTTTAGTGAGGTCTGTCTGTAGGCGCTGTAATGCCTTGTTAAGAGAATATCAGGGAGTGTTATAAGCGCCCTATACATGATCAATATTACTTAAGAAGTATAGGGTTTTCCAATAAGGACTTGACAACTTTGAATTTAATTTGTGAACGCACTCTTTCACTAATCATCAAACTGTCACTGTCAATTTATTCAGTAAGCTCAACATTTTCATAATGATAAAGAGCACTAACGAGCAACGTCTGCAAATTATAAAAATTTTCTACAGTTATTCGGAGTCGGTGACTACAACTTTAAGATCGTTAACTCCAAATTTCGGTCGTAATTCTCGCCCCCGTAGATAGGCAATAACAAGTTAAGTGCACAAATTTGAGTCTACATATTCGTTGTGTGATGTTGCCGTATCAGTGAAACAACGGGTTGGTCGAAGTGTCGAAAATATCGCTGCCGTTTAGACGTCCGTAGCAAACGATCCAAATCAGTCAATTCCATGGCGTTCTCAAGAATTGGGTACCGCTCGGAGCACATTATGGCGTATTTTGCGTAAGGATCTTGGTTTATACCCATACAAGATCAAGCTGACTCAAGAATTGAAGCCGATGGACCATTTGAAGCGACGTAAGTTCTCCGATTGGGTTCTGGAGAAGATGCGCCAAGATGATGAATTTCATCGCAAAATCATCATCAGTGACGAAGATCATTTTTGGCTCAATGGGTTCGTCAATAAGCAAAATATGTGTTATTGGTCGGGTGAAAACCCACATGTGCTTTATGAATCACCACTTCACCCACAAAAAATAACTGTTTGGTGCGGTTTGCATGCCGGCGGCGTTATTGGAACATATTTTTTCGTTGACGATAACGATCGTCACGGTACTGTGAATGGTCAGCGTTATCGCGCCATGATCACCGATTATTTTTGGCCCGAATTGGAAGATATGGACTTGGACGACATGTGATTTCAACAGAATGGTGCCTCAAGCCACACAGCACACGCTACAATCGATTTATTGAAGAGTAAGTATGGTGAGCGTGTTATCTCAAGACATGGGCCAGTCGATTGGCCACCTCGTTCGTGCGATTTAACGTCGCTTGACTATTTTCTGTGGGGCTACGTTGAGTCATTGGCTTATGCCAACACGCCGACGACGTTGTAAGAGCTCAGAGCCAACAATGAACGCGAAATAGTGGCCGTTTCGGCCGAAATTTGTGGCCGAGTCGTTTAAAATTGGGTCCAAGGAATCGACCGCTGCAAACGTGCCCGCGGTGGCCATATGAACGAAGTTGAGTTCCATTTATAAATGTTTTGATTGTACTTCAAGCCAATGATAAAGTTTTTGAAATATCTCAAAGTTTTTATTTATTTATTTATTTAGTATATAATAAATTTAATTATTTAAAAAAAAAAGTTGTCAAGTCGTTATTAGAAAACCCTATATTATTGACGTATTTTTTTTGGCAAGTAACATTGATGAAAAATCGCCACCACACGTATCAATGAATATTGTGAATATTTTTGCGTAAATTATGTTTAGTCGTTTCATATTTGTCAACGAGAATGAACAATAATTTGTATCTCCTTGCAGCCGGTGGTGCAGCAAGTGCAAGAATAACAAATGAATAAAAAATCTAAAGCGTGGATAGAAAAAAAACTGGTTGCTGAGAAGGAAATTTCATGGAGATTGTTCGTTGTTGAGAGAACTTTCTAATTTTGATGAAGACTATAGAAATTTTCTTAGAATGTATTCATTGAATTGCTGGGGCTGATTAAAAAAAGATACAGTGATGAGGGAGTGTATTAAACCATCTGAGCGATTGTCATCAACTCTACGTTTTTTAGCTAAAGGCAGGAGTTTTGAAGATCTCAAATTTTCAAGAAGAATCTCTTCTCAATTGTTATCCTCTATAATTCCAGAGACCTGCCATGCAATATATAATGTTTTAAAAGACAATTACGTAAAGGTAAGCTAAAAGTACTGCATATACATAAAATAAAAGTAAAATAAACAACATGGATCATTTATTTATTTCACTGTTTCCAAGATCTGAAGAAAAGTGGGAAGAAATCGCTCGCCATTTTTATTACAAATGGGATATCCCTAATTGTTTGGGGGCTGTGGATGGAAAACACATTTCAATTGTGCATACTGTAAATAGTGGATCCTATTTTTATAATTATTAAGGATATTACAGCATTGTCCTATTGGCTATTGTAAATGCTCAATAAGAATTTATATACTGCAACGTTGGAACTAACGGCAGAGTTTCCGACGGAGTAATAGAGTATACAGATTTTTATGAAGATCTTGTTAACAATCGTCTTAAAATACCACCACCGAAAAGCCCCAACAATTATGTGGATTCTACAATTCCATACGTATTTATTAGCGACGAAGCGTTTCGACTGCGGAAAGATATGATTAAACCGTTTTCAAGACAAGTTTTAATGAAGGTAGGGAATATTTTAATAAAAAGCTTTCCGGTGCACGACAAGTTGTAAAAAACACATTTGGCATTCTCTCGTCGCGATTCAGGGTTTTTCAATCAAATATTAATTTGTCCTTGGAAACCGTCGACTATGTCGTTTTAGCAAGCTATGCATTACACAACTACCTTAGGAGGCGAAACCCGAACTACATTGACGGATCTGCAATACAATTTCCAAACGAACGCACGAACGGCTTGGAAGGAAAAACTGTTCGTGACAAATTTTTACAGTATTGTATTCAAACAAGAAATAATTAACTCAACTAAAATAAAATTCAATTTATATTATAATAAAAAAAGAACAATTAATCTTCTTTTATTGCCATTTAGAAAGAAATTCTTGTATCCAGATGTCCGGATTCATGTCCTGCATTTCTTGTGAATGTTTCTCTCTTGTTCAACTGCCAATATAAGGCGGATTTGTTTTGCTCTCCCAACGTTAGCTTCAAAAATTGCGTTTTTTATTATTTTTTTAACATAAATTTTGGTTTCTTCCGGCAAGGACCTTAATTCACAAGCAACATTTTTACCATATATGTCGCAATCATCTTCTTTATTTGAATTCAATTTTTCTTGCACTTGTTACAATACAGCTTGGACTTGCTCTACACCCATATTCTTAGCTAGCCTTTTACGGGAAAATGGTGTCCTTTGCTCAGTTTTTAGCGTAATTGAAGGACTGCTAACGTCAGCATATAACTGAAATTTTGTGGTATTTAAAATTTGTTTCTATTTGTACGCAAAAAAAACGTACGCTTTCTTCGGACGACAAATCTGGTAAACTAGAACCAACGGAAGCTGAACTTCTGCTGCTCAATCCACTTCTCGATATTTCGTGATCTGTCAAGAACAGCAACTCACAGAAATAGCATAAAGATGACTGGTAAATATCATCCACCCCTGACATTCTCCTCTTCTGACTTTTTGGAGTTCTTGATTTTTTTTTAATTCCGCCCGAAAATTTGTTCTCATACTATTAATTTTGTTTTTAACGTTTCCAACTGTGGAATTTTTTATTAATTTCTAATAATTTGTTTCAAATCTTTGTTCATATATTTAGATGATTTCACTTTCCACAAACACTCATTTTTGCGATATATTTGGATAAATTCACTTAAAAATTCTCTTGAACATTGTCGAAAATCAGACATTTTACCGCTGCGAATACTATTTCCCAAATGAAAACATTGACGCGTAATATTGATTTAGCCTACAAATGATGAATGTAATGTCAATGAAATTTGACGAAAATTAAATCAGTTTTGGTTTCCATCAATGTAGAAAGGTTATTTGACAAGAACATTGAATAGCACACAAACGATCAATATTACTTGAATGACCACTCATTGAATTAATATTGAAAAGTAACATTGATCGTGTGTAGAGTGCTTTAGGCTGGAGATGTGGTAAAAAGGTAAGACCATATCCACTCATTGGGGAAATCTTTAGATCGGCCACCGGATTTGTATTTTGGGACGGCTGTGCTGTTCAATACCATATCGCCCCTCAGCAATGTTTTGGTGGTTCGCTTTTTTTTGAAGAACGGCATGATTTGTGTTTTTGTTAAAGTAGGTCCTGTCAAGGACCGGCGAGCCTAGCCGTGCCTCGCAAGAATGCCACGCTCCTCGCTCTAAGACATTCTTCCCGTTCTTTTTATTTCCTTTCCCAGTTATGTCCACATCCTGTCCTCTTCTCATTTCCAACGCGCTCTGTCAACTTATGTTCACTCCGAATTTCCGGTTCCCATTCCTATCCATATCCTCCTATACCCTATATATACCTATTTATAACAGACAATTAACTTTTAATTTCTTGCGAATTTTCGAAGTTTAGCTAAGAGTAATACTTTTTTCATTGTTTTGGATTCAAAAAATATCAGCAAATTACATGATGCTAAAATGTCACTTCATACTGAAGGCGATCTACGGCGGCAATTTTGTCTATTAGAAAAAATTTTCTACGTTGCCTCAGTGTATACTCTCAGGATCGCTTTACACAACTGTTGTTTGTTGCGCGACTAAACACCATCTACCAATCTTGTATCTTACAACAAATGTTCAAACTGTTTGCCTTCAGCGGATGCAAGCTCTACATCTTACAAATAATCTAGTAATAAGACGGGCATCTGGAGTTGATATGTTCAACGGCTTCTGCTATTTTTTAAAATTTTCTATCGGCTTAGAATAAATATTTTCTTTTACTGCTCCACAGTAAATGACAATCGAGTGGATTTTAATCAGGAACTCTCGTATTGTGCAGGCATGATGTGCCTTCCCTCACTAACCATTGGATACAAACACTCGATGATTCGGATGACGCTGAGCATTTGGATATCTCTCATGATAAAGTCTGGCTGCAGCACTAGCACTACACCTGCCTTCTCCATAAATGAGATGCATGTTGGCATGATGGCATTCACACTACACAGTCACGGGATCAACGATTAAAACTAGTCCAGAAGAAATCCACGTTCGACAGAAACGGTCGATAAATCCAATAAAGAAAGCCAAAGTTGTGAGCACGAAATCAACACGAATACAGAATAATGCGCTGTAAGCGAATGAGCGTAACGTACTGCAGTATTGCACGATGTGCCTATGCGTCAGTGCTTGACAAGGGTGACATCTCTATCTGTTTCACTCACACTAGGCGAAAAAGCGTGTTTATCCGTCTTAATCACGGCGTCACTGTCTGTCTCGCTACTGTCTCGTACTTATTTTAATTTATTAAAAAGAATTAACTATGAATCGGGTTTCTTTAACTAAATATTTGTTTTGTCTTCAATTAAAATCGAAGAAAAGTAAAGATTTGCGGTCACAGGGTGTCAGATTTCTTGATTTTTTTTTTTGAGTGCTGATAATTTTAAAAGTACATGCCTTAGATTTTTTTTATAATATTGTGATAACCGACACCACTTGAACTATCACCCGTTTCACATTGATTTTTGGGACACCCTGTGTACATGTATATTTACATACTTTCAATGTTACTTAGTAATATTTATAATTTAGATTTAATATACTATACATATATATAAAAAGTGCATGAATATAGCATTATTTTTTTTACTCTTATGGTACACGGGTAATTGTTTCAATGAAAGATTCACGAAAAACACATTTTTACCAATTATAATGACAGCAAAGGAATTTTTAAAATTCATGAAAATTAAATAACTTTTATACGGTTTGTTTTGATAAATCTTTCCGCAACAAAGTTGTGATGATGTGGAGAGAACAGAAGCATCACATCTTACAACTGAATATAACAAATAACAACAACAACAAACAGGAACAGAGAGAGCAACAGAAAAAGAAAATAATTACGAACAACAAATTATATGATAAAATCGGCCCAGTTCAAAGGGGTAGAAAGGCCAACAATTAAAATAAAAAAAATAATTAATTGTGAGGAGTCGCACGCTATTGGTCAGTCTCTATTGGCCCAAATCTCAACGTCAACCAACCGTGGTAGTTAGCGAGCCGCGGGAAAAGTTGCAAAAGACCTATACTTAGGCTTATTAGGGGTGACGGTCCAGAGGATGGCTGGATCGGGATAAAATCTTTAATTAAATTATATCTACATCCCGAACTCTAGCTGGGTCATTCCATGAAGGATCGACCGACGTTTTAAACGACATCCCTCCGATTTGGCTGAAAAAGGGTAAAAATACTCATTGGAGTTGTATGAATCGTAAGGCAAAAAAAGTTTTGCAGAATTCGATATACTATAGTTTGCGTGTAACGGAACTTCAAAAATTGGCAAAAAATCAAAATTTATGCTTTCTTTTATATTTAAAAAAATCATAACTTTGGCTCTGCTCATCAGAATTTGACAAGATATACCTTGTGGAATTCGAATTATATATTATAGAGAGATTCGTCTTCTATTTCCAATTCAAATTTCAAGTTGTGATATCTATGGGTTCGGCCAAAATATTGTTTTATAGGCGGCTAAATTAAAAAACTAAATATTTATTACGTTACTCCTCTTATCATCCTCACATATAACCCGAGTCCACATACATAAGTACATAGATGTTTTTTAAAAAAAAAAAAAAAAAAAAACGTCACTGTGCTTGTTTTATTTCTTCAATGACTAGTAACTGCACATTTCCCGTTTTTGAGGATTTTAGAAGTTAGGCTTAATTTATTTGCACTTTCTTGATGTCAATCTGTCGTGAGATTAGGACTTATTTTAGATTGTATCGTAATAAGAGTTGTGAGTAATATAAATTTATAATGAGTGCTTTTGTGTGGAAAACGTGCTGCAATCCTCTGGATTTACCATCTCATCAACCCAGTGCTTGTGATTTGCGGCCTGTACGATCATAGATGGTTACGATGCATCTAAAATTAAACACAAAATTGGTAATTTGCTCTACGTGTAGGAAAAAATTAAGTCAGATAAAAAATTCTGATACAACGCCATCATTGCTAGAGGCTGAAGATCAAATTGAAGTTGATGAAATGTATTTCGATAAATACATTTCATTCAATTTGATTAATGAATGCATATACATAGTATATTGGAGAAGATACATTCGACAAGATAAGTACTTAGTGACTTAAAATATGTGGAGTCAAAATTGAAAAAGTCTATGTTGAAAATTGCAGAGAAAGTTTTCTCTGTTACTATTGATAATGATGAAGATAATTCCAGAGGGGAAGAATATTTCCTAGGGAAAATAAATGAAAATTTCCGTAAAACTACAAGCAAAGACACCAAACTTGTTTTGTTGTCTTTACTTTCAAGAGAATGGTGCGTCGACAAAATTGTAGAAGAGTTTCCAGGATCGACAAGCTATATGATCAAAAAATCTAGAAAACTTCAAGAAGATCAAAGCGTTCCATCAACTTATGGGAAAAGCTTAGACGCTGATATCAAGCAGTTGGTAGAAAGTTTTTACTGTGAAGACGATATCAGCCGTTTAATGCCAGGAAAAAAAGACTACGTATCTATAAAGGTAACAAAAATTTATTTTCTCAGGTTCAAAAATAAGACGTTTTCCTTTTTTGTTAGATTGAAAATCAGAAAAAACATATTCAATTTCTTTGATCGTTAAGATCAAAGAACTGCATTTTGGCTGGAACATCAGGAACGTGTGTGTTTGCACCATCCATCAAAATATCAAACTCATGTTTCTAGGTAGCAATATATTAAGGCTACGAATAGAAAACGAAGATAAGCATCTCAAAGACAACAGAGCCTGCTTAGCCTTGGAAATATGTAACCCTCCTGATATAAATTGTTACTTGGGCAAGTTCCTTAATTGCCCAAACTATTCTAAGTTAAGGAGAATCTTTGACATTGCTTTTAGTAATCACTTCATAGAAGACGTAACATACTATCAGTGGACCCACACAGACCGATCAAAATTGGAAGTGAGAATTAAAAACTTTCATTCAGAGCTTTTTGAAACGGCTTGGTGTTTTAATTTGTCATGTTTTTATAACTGATCAACAAAACAGGTACATAAAGGAAGTCAAAACTCTCTTAACAAAAACGGACAAACTGTTTTATTGGACTTTTCCGAAAGTTATAGTTTTGTTGTGCAAGATGCAGTGCAGGGATACAACTGGACTAACAAACAGGCGACGATTCACTCTTTCGCAATATATTACCGAAACCAGATGGATGATATTAAAAATGAAAGTTTTGTTGTAATCAGTGACTGCTTAAAGCATGACAAAAAAAATTTTTTTTAAATTTAACATTGCATGAATAGGATTTTGGAGTAAATGCTGAATGGAACTTCTTTGCGACCTCTCCCGCATGGTAGGAGCGCATGCGATGGCTGCCAGAGCTAGCTTACAGAGACAGTATAGGAAACAAATAACAACTCCCTTATATGGATTATGGGATATGGATTTCTCCTACGTGACCACACAGGAGTATAATGAAAAATAAATTATTGATGGAATCAGGATTTTCTAATTTAAGAATGGTGCCGGAAACTTCATCATATTTCATCTGTTTCACAAGGAGAAGTTAAAGGAAAATATTTTTCGTTTTCATCGGAAGAATATGTATATACTCTTAAAAGATAATAAATAATAATTTTTTTTTTAGTTTCTAAGGCCTCAGTATGCCTTTTTTTTAAATGAAAATATTTATTACAGAATATTTAGCCGCCTATAAAACATTATTTTGGGCGAAAGATCCCAACTTGAAATTTGAAATGGAAATAGGAGACGAATCTCTCTATAATAGTGGGTATGTAATTTAATTTTAGTTTATTTAAGAAAAACATGTACAAAAGTATTATTCAAAGTATTGCCCATCTGAAGCTATGACTTTTTCCCATCTTTCTGGTAATTTGTGGATCCCATCCCAAAAGAACTGCGCCGGCTTGGCAGCCAAGAATGAATCAAGCCAATTTTTGATATTCTGCTCTGATGTGAACCGTATTTCAGTGAGGGCGTTCTGCATCGACCGGAACAAATGGTAGTCAGAAGGGGCATGGTCTGGGCTATAAGGCGGGTGGGGTAAGACTTCCCATCCACTGTTTTCCAAATAGGGTTCTGCTCTAGTCTCCTACTATACAACAAATTCGATAACGAGTGGAACCAAATTAAAAGAATTCTCTTGCTCCACTACGCCGACAAAAAGGATATCCGTACCCTTGAACACCAGCTTAATCGTCTCAAGAGTTGATGATTTCTACACCACAGTGAACCATCAATTCTCCTTTACTTTATCACCAATAAGATTAGGGCTGAAGCGTACTCTATCGAAACCATGAATGCCTTGGTGGAGAGCTACAGAAAACGTGCAGTGTACGTGTTTGTCCGTGGGCTTAATAAGGATCTATCAAGATTTCTCATTATTTAGAAGCCAAGAGCCTTGCTTGAGGCAAAATCGGCCTGCATGGAGATGCGAGATCTCAACTTCAGCAATAATTCTTTACATATCAGGGCACCTAAGACGATATCTTTTCCTGTGAACTACGACGGTAGAGGTAGCTCAGGATCTCATCACGATTCTGGAAACACCAACAAGTCGTATCCTCCAAAAGATGATCCTGCTCATCATTCACATCATGCACGGAGTGGACTATTCCGCCCAATCTAGGAAGATAAACTATATGAATTTGCCAAAATCAGTTAAGAGAGAATCGAGATCTGATAACTACCCTCGAAAGCAGCAGCGTCTTAATCACGTGGTATCCACAGGACCAGAAAACACCACGGGTACGGTGAACTACGCTCGTTTCCAGCGTACCATATATAGAATATGTAACACGGGACGGGGACATACTAAATTTCCTTACAGACACTGGGGCGAATAAGAACTTCACCAAACACAATTTAGTTCCGTGTCTTGCCAGAAATATTCTAGGTAAAAACAAAATCTATGCGAAGTTCTTCCATTATTAGGGTGCGATCTGAAGATGATATTTTTCTTCCTCCCAAACCTGAAATGTTCACCATTGAATCGAATAAAGTCACCCCTCTCAAAAACCGATCATATAATTCATTTACTTATATGGGCTGTTTCGGAAAAGCCAAAACCAAACGGAGAAAAAATCAGAATGGTCATCGATTACAAGCGTCTAAATGCCGTATCAATTCCGGATACACATTCTATCCCCAATGCACACTTGCAAGTCTAGGTGACGCTAATTACTTTACAACGCTTAACCTGACTTCAGATCCTCATAAAAGAAAAGGACATTTCGAAAACAGCCTTCTCAATAATGAATGTAAAGTATGAATATCTAAGACCTCCATTCGGACGTAAGAATGCTCCAGCAATCTTTCAGCGCTTGATAAATGATGTGGTTAGGGATCTAATAGATAAGACTTGTTATGTCTGTATAGATGGCATACTTATTTTTAGTGAATCAGAAGAAGATCTTCTAAGAGACAACGAAACCGGACTGAAAATAAATCTGAAAAAAAAAAAAAAAAATAGCTTCTCGGCTACCGGCGTCGAACTTGTTACTCCTACCTTTCTCGAATTAACTTCCTACTACAGAAAATTTATCCGTAAATATGCTAAATTAATCAAACCATTGACGAATATAACTCGAGGGAAATTTGCACAAGTTCGAGCCAACCAATCAAAAAATGTTTTAATCTCCCTCAATGAAGATGCAATTAAGGTTTTGAAATCTTGAAGGAGCTGCTCACTTCTACAGAAGTGCTGGCATATTCACATTTCGAGAAAAGCTTCAATTTGATCACAGATGCTTTAAATTTTGAATCGGTGCTGTGCTGTCTCAAGGTAAGCATGATAAGGAGAGGTCAGTCGCATACATATCTCGTTCTCTGAATCGAACAGAGGAAAATTACGCAACCAATGAGAAGGAGATGCTCCTATATAGAGCAAAGAAGATTAAGATTTACACAGACCACCAGCCTCTGGCATCCGCACTGAATAATAGAAATCACAACTTAAACGCTGGAAAACAAGGATTGAAGAGTATAATTACAAATTGATTAACACACCAGGCAAATCGAATTTCGCGGTTGATGCTCTCTCACGCATGAAGGCGGAAGTATATCATCTGTCTGGTCTACCTAATGCAGCCAGAACAACTGGCGAAGAAGACACAAGCACTGAGTCTTGCACCGCGCACAGTGCCAACCAGGATAATTCCGACCTAATAACACATGTAGAAGCTTTAATCAATGTATTTATAAACCAGATTATTTTCAGAATTGGCATCGATCTTTGTGGTCACGGTTAACTGCACCAGGTACCAGGAAAGTACCTTTTATCAGGTTAATATCATAGAAATGCTTAGGGAAAACTTGGACCCAAATGTAGTAAAAGGAATTAAAGTTCCACAGAACTACCTGGGAGTGCTTCAAAAGTTTATCTGGAAATGAAGACCGTCGATTCCTAATTATAGAGAAAAAACATAAAAGAGCCCTCGGTCGGCCAGAGAAAACAAAGGACAAATTCTCGAACAATTTTACATTCCACATATGATATCTAAAGTTAGAAAATTAACTTCGTCATGCGAAATCTGTAATACATATAAGTACGATCGTAACCCCATAACTCCCACTTTACAGGAAACACCCACTCCTAAGTATCCACGGGAATTTCTTCATATGAATATTATAAAACTTCGAAATGAGAAATTTTTAACCATAGTTGACAAGTTTTCCAATTAGAATTTTGCATTTCTTTACAGTTCCACAAATTAGGGTCATGGACAGTGAAAGAGGCTTCCTCAGTACAATCGCCCTAAACTTTATTAAAACGCTTGGAATCCAGCTGTACCTAACCCTAACATACAGAAGACATATAGAAAGGGTACTTTCCACTATACTGGAAATTTATCGATGCCTTAAAGCCGAGAAACCAGATTTAAAGATCAAGGAACTAATCTATGTAGCCGTAGATCTTTATAATAACACAATACATTTGGCCATCAAACGAAAGTCAACTGATATATCCATTAATAGGTCCCAGAGAGTTGAACATCCTCCCAAAAACCAATAAAGATCTCAGGGACATTATTAAGCGAATCATTTAGGTTAGAAATGTAAGGTAAAATTTACAGGGAAGTAAACCCAGGAAGCATCGCGAGGGGGACGTGATTGATACAGCCATTAAGCGTATCAAAGGAAAAAATAAGCCCTTGTTTGAAAAGGAAATCGTGGTAGAGAACAATCGTTTTTCGTACCGTAACGATAGATAGGGGTAGGAAAATTCACAAAGCTCATCTAGAAAGTATTAATATAAAAAAAAATAATTAAAATAAACTGAGATTCAATAAATAAAGAAAAAAAGGGGAACGTTTCCCTATACCATGAAATTGTAACTTCTTACTATTTCTACATATAAGTTACTAATGTTTAGCTTTTATTTTTGTAATAATAGTCGAATCCCTAAATAAAGTACAATAACAATAAATGCATTACAGTTTAGTTTTGTTGGCTCCCTTGGTAGCCTTGTAATTTTTTTCATATACTCGTAGATCGCCAATTGTGGCATTTAGGAGGGTTGCGCCTGGATGACGAATGGGTGTTTTAAATTTATCCGTGTTATTCATTTAAAACTTTACGACGGATTTGTACAACAAACTGAACAACGAAACGGGTATGGAATGAAGAAACCAGACCAAGGATAGTTGAAGAGAACTTCGTGATACTCGGGCGAGAGTGGGACTACCTGAAAATGCCTGGCGGGTTCCCCTGATGCAACTTACTGCGAAAAACTTTTATAAACACAGACTAACTTAGCAAAGAACAATGGCCACTAGTACAAAATTAACGAGAAGTTGTTTGACGCAACGCATGCTGTTATGAACAAGGTAAACAAAATATTCGACAGCCACACTAATGCCTTACAGAAGAGAGAATCTGAGAAGACATGTCTTAAGACATGTCTTACTTGATACGATACTTATACTAAAGAGGGAGTGAATGAAGTTATTAGGATCTTTCAAATGGCTAAGACAGCTCAATACCATCATAAAAGAACTAGAAACTCTACCTTACTAAAATGTCGTGAAAGCCGTAGAATACAAGCGAACATCCGCGTTTACAAATAGAACTTTATTGCTGTACGTCTTATCAATTGTGAAGGAAGGGCTTACAATTTTTTATCTATTGAACGCTCGCGCTGCAATTAATGACGGAAGACAACTTGACTTACATTTTACGAAACTACGTATCATCTACGATGAAACGTTCAGACTAGAGATAATACTTCCGTATGTGAGGAAAGTAATACCAAGAATCCTCAAAGGTGGTAGTGCAGCATGCGCATTTATGAAAACTAATGCAGAGACCATTGAATTGATCGGAGAAATCGGAGAACGAGACAATCAGCATCAAGGATCGGGCATACTCCAGTACAAATTCTAAGGGTCTACAAGGGTCTACGTAACTAGCAAAAGAGTGAAACTTGATATAGATCATTTGCATAACATTAGTGTTAAACACATAGAACAATTTAAGGGACACATCTAGTGTGAAATTTCGAAAAAATCTATTTTTTTTTTTCGATAGTGTAAGGTCTACTTACTGTCAAAGTTGTGTCTTTTGGGGTAAAAAAAAAATATAGCGATCCTGAAGCTTACGAAGAATGGCTCTCACTACATTTCAAAGGATTGGCTTCAAAAATGGAAGTCGGCAGTGCGAAAGACATGTTTGGTCGCTCGATTAGTAAATATAGAGTGAAATATTTGCGGTATATTGGTGATGGTGATAGTGCCACATATAAAGGATTATTAAATTTGAATTTACACGTAAAACCACGCTAAAATTAACTGTCAACTCAATTAACAAACTTCAATAGTATTACGGCCTAGGGATAATGAGACATCAAGATAATGTGGATGAAATATGTAAAGTAATCTAGGCTACATTTAATCATTTAAGTTCGACTGATAACTATCCAAACCATGGAAACTGTCCAGAAGGCGCAAATAGTTGGTGCACTTATCTAACACATCTTCACTAAGTTCAAGCACGATTATCTCTCACTTGATCTAAATGTTCAAAAAGCTCTCAAGCGAATATACGAGGACTTGTCTCGGCGTAGATTACTTGATAGATGTAAGCTTAGTAATATGTAAAATAATAATGAAAGCTACAATGGTTTACTTTGGCACTTTACCCCGAAACACTTTCACAATGGTCTCAAAACTATCGTATTATCAAATTACTTTACTAGTTTAGTATTCAATCATGGTTATACATCTATTTAAAAAAAAAAAAAAACATTTAACGTGATATTTAAGGTGAATGGAGTGATTATGTCGCTAGCAAGGATGAAACAAGACTACGAGTAGCAGAACATCGCCACCAGGTTGCCTCGAAAGACGGTCGATCATCTCGAAGAAGAGCTTCAACAGTGCAGCAGGCGCTTTTTAAAGAAGAGAAAGGTGAATTATATGGGCCTGGAATGACAGATAGCTCTAAGTTTAATTTTTATCTATTTATAACAATCAAATCAATTATTTTACTTTTAAACGCGTTTTTCTCGAAACTAAATTTTTCAAATAAACTGCAGTTGTAACTCAAAGACAAATCATCTGATCGCTTTTATTTTGTTTTTGCTTATTTCGTAGGTGTTTCTCTATTCAATAACCATCCAGTTTTTTGATTTTATGAAAAAAGTAATTTTGGCGGGACAAAAATCATCAAACTTTCAGGCAAAATTCGACTTTTATTTCCAAAACTGTCACTTTATAAAATGTATTTGTTCTTCACAATCGTGGATCATTGTACACTTGCGGTCATAAAAACCGCACCATATCAAAATGATTGAAAAATTGTTAATAACTACGATAATAATTTTTATAATGAAATGAAATTTTTGTTCAGTACTCCGCAGTAATTTCTAAGTATTTATATCTAATTTCCATCTGTTTATTGAACAAAGAAAGAAAAAACAGTTAATGTTCTTATTTTTTTTAAATATTTTAATACAGTCATTGGTTAACAAAATCAAAAGATACATTTTTTATGTATGTGTATATAAGATGTTTAGATATGACACTTTTACCAAAAATTATCAATACCGAGTTGCTCCTCCTTTGGCGGTTATAACCGCTTTTATTCTAGAAGGCATAGAGTTTACTAAAAGTTCAGTAATATCTCTTGAAATTTTAGTATTCCATACATGTTCCAGAACTTCATTTAGCTTTTTTTTACTCTCTGGCTTATGTTCAGCCACCTTACGCTTCATTACATGCCACAAGTATTCGATTGGGTTTAAATCGGGCGAATTAGCTGGCCAGTCTTGTCTGGTAATTCTGAGTTCATCAAACTTTGTCTTAAGCTGAAAATTATTGAAAGACTCTAGTTACTTGTGTGTTTATTATTTATAAAGTAGACATCTGAAGTTGATTTATAAAACTTTACTTACGGATTTGGCGCGGTGGCAAGGTGCAGAATCATCTTGAAAAGTGCACTTGTCAGTACACGAATGATGTTGTTTAATTGCTGGTACCAAAAACTCCCTTACTACTTCTCCAAACTTTTGAGCGTTCATAGTTCCATTAACAAGGTGCAAAGGGCTCAAAAAGTAAAAAGAAAAACATCCCCAAACCATCTGGCTTTGAGGGAACTTCACTGTTTTGACTATGCACTCGTCCTTGAACCTTTCACCTGCTGACCGTCGTACGTATGAAAAATTGTTGGGACACAACAAATTAAATTTACTTTCATCGGACCATATTACACATCGCCAATCATACTGCGTCTAATCTTTGTACTTTTTTACCCACGTCAAGCGAAAATTTTTTCATTTGGAAATTTCAGTGTATATTCATTATTTATGTGTAAACATATCCTCCAAATTTTAAAACATTTAATGCATTCGTTTTTTTCTTAAATTCCCAAAATATTACCTTTTCTTTTGGCGGTCACACTAGGTGTGTCTCTTAAATCCCTAAATGAAAGTCTTAGTTCTTCTATAATTACAGAAATTTCTATCATCATAGTCATCTTCATTTCCATCTGTTTGCTGTTTGGAAAGATATACGGGAGAGCCAACATTCCAGAGCTTCGTGCGTTCTGTCCCTTGTCAGGCGTAGCGCGTTACCAAGGAAGTTCAACAACCCGATGGAAACCTATATTAAGCTGCTCAAACGCCATTTCTTTATGTCTGGAAACAGGAAATAGTCGCAGTGTAGAGAATATACTGAATAAGGAAGTAATTTATGAATTAGATTTCATGCAATTTTGCAATTGCGAGTGCACTTATGTGCCGGTGTGCTGTGCTGGTGGAAGGTAATTTTTTTGCTCGACAAATGCGGTCAATTTTACACCGCCGAACGGAAATTGAGCGAACCAGTGGTGGATCGTTTCAATCAAGTCTTTGCTTGGTTTTCGTGTGTTTTTTTTTGCCCAAAAAATAGTGTTTAATGAGCAGACAAAATTAACTTTTTTCCAATTTTTGGGAAAATTCTCGTAGATGTCCGTTTTTCAGGGAGTTATCGAACCACCCTTATATGCAGTATATAATACATATAATAGATTCAGAGCTTATTGAGAAAATAAATTAAACACGTTATTATTCTTATGTATTTATATATATTTTTTTCGGTAAACATATCCGTCAACTTTAATTAATTTTCGTTTTTTTTTTTTAAATTATGTTTCATTTTATTGTTTTTCATCAAGAATTAAATGGTAACACGAAACACTATGTATAATATAATTAATTCAATTTCAATCAAATGTAATATAGACTTGCTAAAACAATTTAACAATTTAACACATTTGTGTTTCAGTTTATTTTCTTTTTCTTAATTTAATAATTTTTATTAATTTCTTAATTATAACATATTTGTTTCGCAACTTTACTTTATGTTGTTTTTTTTTGTCAAATGATTTTTCCCTAGCAAGTTACTTGCGCTGCTCTTTTTTAAATCCACATTAAAAGGTATTAAATAAATTTATTCAATTGCTAATTTTACTCATGAAATGTTATATGCATATGTTTTTTTAAATTTCCTGTTTAATTTACTTAAATATTAATCAACAAGAAATTAATTCACATTATACTGAAGAGAATTGCACTCTACACAAAGAATTTTAGACATGGAAAACGTAAGAAGAAATGTAGAGTTTTATTTTTTCGTTTTGTTGCTGTTTGAGTGCGTATGTATGTAAAATTGAAAAAGGCACGAAAGGATTGTATTGCTTCTGTGCAAAATATAACTCTCTTCAAAATAACTAAGCTCTTTTGAGAATGAGCATAACGCAAGATTGCTTTCAATTTTGTTAACTTTTGTTTTGAAAATTAAACTTGTAGGACAATTTAATTTTTATTTAGATATACCTACCTAAATTTATCGAAGGGACTTTAAATGAAATAAGGACTTATGTGGTAACAGAGGAAATATTTACGTAATGTACATATATATAATATATCCTATAGAATGAATACAAATGCTTTTACCAATACTCGAACTGATTATGGTATTTTGATTGGCAACAGAGCTATTCGTTATAATATCCTTGTGTTTTCTACCTTTCTCTCCTTTCCTTATTAGCTGTTGAAGTATTGTATATAACGCGTTTGAATCCATGTAATGTGAGATTGTTCTCTGCCTATCTGCATGGCTCATGGCTTGGCTAAATTTTCAGACTTAAGTAACATTCTATAATTTAAAATCACTTTGTCTTTTTGCCTTTTTTTTTTTTTGTTAAACGTCGGTCGCTTGGAAGTTGAGCTCTTATTTCTTCGAACAAGTTTTTCCATATTAATATTACGCGTTTTTCTGGGTTTTTTTTTTTACAATTTTTAAAAAATTCACAACATTTTTTTTAAGTTGGAAGTAATATTGAAAACAGTAAAGGATGAGCCAACTTTGTCGGTATCAGATGTGAAATCATCAGTGTATGTCAGTCGTACCGAAAACACTGCTGCAGTAGGTGAAAGTATGACCGAGAACATAACATTAACTCGTCATAGTTCGCAGGAGTTAAACGTCTCAATAACCAAATTTCGTCGAATTTTTTACAAAATATCGTATATATGGTATGCTTACAAAATTCAGTTAACGAAGAAAGAAAATCATCTTATGTGAAGAGGCCCATTTCCATTTCAGCAGATGCGTCGCATTTGGGCCGAGTATGAAAAAACCGTTGCATCTTCAAAGAGTCAGTGCTTGGTGTGGTAAATAGTGTTCATTTTTTTTTTTTTTTTTTTGAAAGTGGTGTTAATGATGTTATTGTGAATGTTGAACGCTCTCGTTACATGGTAACTAACTTAATGTGGTTCCACATCCTACACAACCAATGCAACAATAATTTTATTGCACGGGAAGTCCTCGTGGACGTATTATTCGGACGTATGTCAATTGGCCGCCGAAATCTTACAATTTGATATCTTTGGACTAATTTCTTTTGCGTTATCTAAAAGTAAGTTCTATAATAATAAAATAAGGCAACAATAATACAAGAGCTAAAGGACTTACTTGTAGTAAGATAACTATAGTGAAATAAAGGAGCAATTATGACAGGTTGTCATCTTAAATTTGGATAAACGGATCGATAAATGCCGGCAAAGCAGTGGTGAACATTTGGCGGATATTATCTTTCACATATAATCGTTTTCGATCAGAACGCCTCAGGTCTTTTACGTGAAATCCTGACAATATAAGCCTTAATTTCATTGAATGCCCATACATTTATGGGAGCAAAGATATGTCTTGCCATCGCTCTACGTTAATTCCTTTGATATCCAAGCAGAACTTATTGGACACATAAGTTCCACCTTTGGTACTAGTCGAGGTCGATCTAGAACGTCTTGCTGAACTTAAGCTCACAGCACCCAGTATAAAATTTTGTTTCTTTGTGGGCCTTTAATTTTTAAAATTTGTTGGCATGTAGGTACTCATAGGAATGCGTTACTTCAATTCTAGAATTTGCGAAGAGCAGATGGAAATGAAAATACCAAAACATAATCGGCCTTTATTTCTGTTCGAAGTACATAATGTGAAGTATTTCTTTACGCCTTAAGGAAGTTGTGAAACGATAAAATTTTTTTTATTGTACTCGTAGTTTCATAGTGCATGTTACGAATTAAAAAGCAGTGAGGTTCGCGCTATTCTAAAAATGTCCTATCTCCTATGTTTTAGGTTCATATAATGTCGACCGGACATGGGAAAAAAAGGCTGGTAAATACAATAAACAGGGCTGTGGTTAAACCATAATATGGATGGTAAAAAATGACTAAGAAAGTCTCCGTTGCAACTTTTGCAATGTATAGGATCATAAAACTTGTTATTTTAAATTAACTGGAAAACGCAACTCTGTTGCGAAAAGTAACGACATTTTTATTTAAGTCTAAAGTACAAACACTGAGGTTAGTAACAAAATACAATATCTGCCAAATCTATTTCGTGAATAATAGCTCTGATATTTTTTTCAACATAACAAAAATGTGGCCCAAGAGAGGAGATGGAGAGGTTTTTCCACTATTTTTCTTGGGATTTCGGAGCCCCTGGTGTGACAATTTTGTTTCTTTACGAACCCAGACAAATGGAAATTAGCCTCGTCACTCAGAATAATTTTGAGTAAAAAATCATGATCTTGTACATTCATTTCCAGCATCCAATCAGCGAAAGTACAGTGTTATGCGTGGTCTGCTGGCTTCAATGTTTGTGTCAACTAGACCTTATAATTGAGAAGACTAATATCTTTATGCAAAATTAGGTGCAAAATGTTTCCGGATAGTCCCATTCCGGTAATCGTCTTGAAATGTACAGCTACGCTACTTTCAGCTACGCCGGCAATATTTTCAGCCTAAGTTGGAGTCTTCACATCACTAACCCGTCCGAGTTGTTCAATTTATTTATTAAATTCACTAAAGCTGTGCACGAAGGTGCTTCATCATGACCAATAGCAGTATGATCTACACGAAACGTTTGCGCGATATTTTCATAGTTTTTGTAGTAAATTTTCGCTATTTCAACACGTTGTGCAAGTGTGTATTGGTCCATATTTAATAACCTTCCAGTTTTTACTTATCAGAAATCATCGCAATGAAAATAGAATGATGACGCAAAATTTTAAATAACACCTCTTGTTTGATGACCCTCTAGAAAGCCCAATAATTTTGATTGGAATAAAAATGATCTTCTGACGTCCAACCGTATCGTGTGTGCTAAGCAAATCGTCTGTGCTGAAAATCGGCCCAGCGACTCTTAAAAAATAGCACATTAAATATTTTTTTAAATTAATATGCTGAATGTATGTCTGACGTTTTTAACGAGCTAATCCTAATTGTTACTTAAAAATGGTAGCTTCATAAGTTTTAGTTTGTCTAGTCTGTGTTTTTTATTATTCAAATGTATGCCTCTGAAACCACATTAGTCGAAATAACATTATTTTTTACACTATAAAAGTTTCATAAAAGCACTTGGTTAAACAAAAAAATTAACACCTTTAAAAACTTCTAGAAAATTGACAGTAAACTTAGAATTATAATATCAAGTTTGACAGGCATACTTATCGTTTTCATTTTTATTATTTTTTTTTTGTTTTTACTTAATGAAAAATTCGTTGACAGTTAATCTAAAAATATTATGAACTAATAAGTACGAGTATATGGATACATTTACAATTGTTTCTTTTAAAATCTATTTTACAATTTTCAATGTTTTTGGATTTTTGTTAGGTTTTTGTTTTGTTGTTTTTGTTCTTGTAAAAAGGCAAAAGTTGTCTCGAAAATTGTTTGAAAATGTAAACTATTATTTATATGTATATGTACATCACTAATTTTTCCTATAAATATTTTTCCTTTATAAGATCATACAATTTTCAATTTGGAGTGAGAAACTTATTAATTATCAATAGTACTACAATACTTTTTCTAAGCTATATCATGATAGAACAGTTTTTTGGTTATATTAGTAAAAGATATCAATTACTGATATATAGTTTTTTAATGTTTCTTTTTACATAAATCTAAAATTTATGTGTTTTCTATATTTTAATATAAAAATATGTACTAAAACCTTAGGTCCTAGTTAATCTACAATAGTATATCTTTGTTTTTTACTCTTCAACTACAATTTTTAAGAGTCACAATATGATTTGGATTTCTATACTTAATTTATGGTTTGTTGTCAATTGCTTTTAGGTGTTGCTCTTTGGTTGAAAATTCTTACTACTTGCTTATTATACATTAGATGCAGACTAGTTCTGGGTATTTGGTTTTGGCTATAAACTTGTTTGGCATTTTGGTTAAATTAGTTGACATATACAAATACATACATGCATACACGCATATTCATTCTATGAAAGGTACATAATTTGATCAATAATTTTTATTTTTTGGTGTTTACCTTAAAAGAGTTTTTGTTTTGTTTTCTTTTTCTAAGAAAATAATTTTTTTTTTTTAAATAAGTAATTTAATAAATGATGGTCAGACCTTAACCTGATCACTAACATCGTTAAATCCAAGAAAGGTAATATAAATGAAAAACCAAGTGCCCCAACCCGGTTGGGAAATAACTTAACTTCTTATTCATGTATTGATATTGATCATCAATATATTTGGTAACAAACATTTTCAAACCCTTTAATTTTGCATAGTGTATAAGTGAGGAAATAAAAGAAATCAGAAGCATAGGCGATTTAAATTAATAATAAAATTATGTTTAGTACCCAATTTAAAGTAGCTGAAATGACTAAACTTTTTGAAATCTATATACACAATTAGCTTATAAGTATGATTTTCCCAATGGAATTTATGCGAAACTTTGTATGGTTAGATGAGTGGATTTTTTAGATACATTCAAATAAACGTAATAAAAATTTATGAAATAAATCATGAAATAATAAATCCTGTTATTTATATATGTTGGCGAGGGACGAAATTAGTAATTTTTTTAACTTTTAAAATTATTAAGTAAACTGCCCTAAAAACAAAAACAGACCTAATGCAAGCTTTAGGCTTCTACTGCGACGATGAAAAGAAGATGTAAAAGAATATTATCAAAAAATAGAAATTAAATTTCTTATTAAGATAAATTGATGCAAAATCGTTTTACAGATTTATAGGTATAAATTCTCATGATTAAGAAATATATTTTTATTACGAATATATATTGAGGTTTCATGAAGAATATCGAATTGTGGCAACAGAAACAATAAAAAGGGGATTCATTTTCATTAAGTGCAAGTGTTTGGAAAAGCGTGAGTATATTCGTTGACGTTGTAAAACTGTTAACCGGAGAAACCTTTTCGATAAGTGAGGAATAAAAGAGAGGTAGAAATAATATTAATTTAAAAAAGCTTACGAAAACTCAATTCAAACACAACTCGATTCCTTCCCTGCACTAGGATACGACGAATTAATTAATTTATTTAATAATTAAAGAATTCGCTTCAACCTCCAACAATTGTTTTACAGCGATCCAGAAAGCGTAAAATATGTTACTGTACTTGGCAACTACTGCAACAAGTTGTAAAAAAAAATAATGCAAATTTGATTTGATACAATGATGTATGTTTATTAAAACAACATATATCACATAGATTTTTCTGCAATTTAAAAAAAAAAAACCATTCCTTATTAAATTTGTCTCATCTGTGAGATATTGCAAAGTGTTAACAATTGTTATGTTAAGATACAATCGAATTGATTTTTCATTAATTTTTAATGACTAATCCAAGAAACTTGACCTGATGCCGGTTTTATAAAGTAAACCAATACATTCACACTTCGCACGAGTGGATAGTTCAACTTGATATCACTAATTTTGTGGAGTTGGAGGAAAGTAAAGAAATCCAATTCTATTTGCCTTTCGAATCCGGGAATCATATATTCATGGAATTGTTTTAGTCGCTAGACTAAATATATTATGTTAACGGTACGTATGAATTTGCAAGGATTAATTAGAAACAATGAATTTTCTTTGAATTTCTTAACCATTGACAAAAAAAAGATTTATATTATTTATTTATTTTTTCCTATTATCAAGATACCCTTCTGCAATAGAGCGATGAGCTAGAAGTACTCGTAGTCCTTCACAAAATTAATATTTATCGGTGCCTAATCTCTGAAATCTATATAATAAAGGAAACAGCAAACATGAAATAATACAGAACGTATTTCGTACATTATTTATTGAGAAGGTATATATCGCTGAAATTATAGTGATACCAAAAAATCATTTTGACCAATATTGCCTTTGCCAATAATGTCGAAGATTCCAACAGAATTTTGTTATTGACTAGGTCTAAGGTAAAATATCATCCCTTTAACACTTGATAAAATAAATATAATATGAGGGAATAAAAAATTAACTTGAACAAATTTGACCGAAACAATAGTTTCAGTTTCTAAGTTTCTAAACAAAGTCGATAAACTATCGGCTTGAGTTCCACATGAAAGAATTCTTGGCCTTATTCATTTGTCATCTATACTCGAGATGTTCTGCAACATCTTAAATTTATTGCATCTATTGTATCTATTGTTTCAAATGATACTGTTATACATAGGTAGTAAGTAATGCGGATTAAACAGTTAATACCATAGGTATCATCGAGGTATTGGAAAATTCCTAAATACTTGGCGGATTGTTCACAGAAAGACCAAATTCACGCACATTAATTTAATGAAAATATAATCAGAGAGTAAACTGAAATAAAAAATTCTGCCTCCAAGCAACGCGATAATAAAAAAATTCTGGGTGAAATTCATCTAGAGAGTTCAATACAAGGCGTAATAAAATGATACCGGATACTTTCAGTGGAATTGGCTGGTGTTTCTATTGAAACCATATCTGCCATAGTTGTATTAAGAAAAGGAAATGAAGTCATTTGATTGCTTACCCTGGTGGGATAGGGGGAGAGGCTTTTAAGCCCCTTCAATTCAGTGAGTAATACAAGAGGACCTTATTTAACACATTTAAGAACATTAAAATATTTAAGAATATTTATACTTTTCAGGGTGAAACACAAACCAATACTTTGCTGTAATGATATTATAATAATATAAATAGGGAGGTGGGACTATATAGTGCATATAGTATACTGCGGCTAGATTAGGCATTTTGTGATTTTCTCAATTTAAAGCTCACCTATGATGATTGCTTTTTTAATAAATTCGGCTTTATCTTTGAGTGAACTGGCTTACCTAGAAGACATAGACGTGTTCTGCTTAGACAGTTACAGTGGTCACAGTTACAGACTTCGTTGTACATCTGTTGTCTTATATAATTCCCATAGTCATGAGGTGTTTTTTAACTCTGTAGTGACCCGTTAGGTATTCAGTTACAATGTGTACCTGATCCTAAGAAAGCTATAAGAGTTGCTTTCTTCTTTTAAGTATTTAATACAGTATATTTACGTTACTCGAACAAATCAGAGTTTCGATACAATAAGTATGTTACCACAAGCAATAAACTTTTACAATATCATTAACTTAAATTAAAATTAACTAAATTCATCTATTAATTTAGCGGTTATTACAAAGCTCTTTAGAAGAAAAATGCGTAGTGGCCAAGTTATTTCAAGAAATTAATTTTCACGATAAGATCTATAAGAACTAAGATTTAACGATAAGCTTAAACCCATAAAAGTTTTTCGGTAAAAAAAAAATCAAAATTGCCCGCCTCCAAAAAATATTGCCAATGTCATTTTCTTACCAAACCAAAAATTGGAGACACGATTTTTTTTTCTTTTTATGCTATAAAAGGAGGGCTTAATATTATGAATTTAAATTAAAAAGTCAGAAAGAAAACGAAAAAAAAAAAATTGTATAGAAATGAAATAATATATTGTATTGTAGTATTTAACAAAAATAAACTTAGAAATTAATAAAACGTAAACATAAAGAAAACTTTACCCTACGACATATTAGTACATCAATTAACAAATTTTATAATACTACAGAAGTTTTTCTTTTCTTTAATTGAATAAATTGTTTACACTACATGGAAAAAGGCTTCTACTAGATTGTCATTTTTATAAAACATAAGAGTTTATATTTTTCTATTTTTGTTTTTAATTTAAATGATACTCTCAATTATTTATGTTTAGTATAAATTTTATATATGTGTATATGTTTATTTATGGAAAATTTTTAATTTTGATCTTCGTTTGTATTTTTTTAAAATTTTTAAAATTTATATTAGCTTTTAAGTTAACGTCTTACTACTTTAGATTCTTGTTGTTTGAACTTGAAGTGGTTTGTTTGTTTTTTAATGTATAATGAGGAAAAAATGAGTTTTTATCAATTGTTTACTACTCACACTTTATGTACCTAATCACAGTGATTTATTTATTTTTTTTTTTTTTGTATAATAATTCTTTTCACACTTTTTTCTAAAATTTACATACAACAGGGAGATTACGATGATAACCTTTGCTTTTGCGATTAGAAAATAGTTTCTAAAATTAGATAGTATTTTGATTTGATTTTTACAATATCATTTATCATTTAGGCATCGACTGATGACAAAGGGGACTTAACAAGTAAGAGTTCATTGTAGTCTGAATCTTCATTGCCACTATTATCGTTTTTATCCATACGTCTACGTTCGGATATAATTCGCAGAATTTCAGCAGAATCAGATTTACTTAGGCCTTCAGCAATGTCAATGGTGGCAGAACGTTCCGTGGTACAGTGTAACTTTCTTGTTGCTGCAGGTAGAAGAAGTGAATTCTCATCTATGTCAGGATCCTCATCTAATGCTTGTTGCTTGAAAAGTTGTTTCGTACTGCCAGAACGGCTACGTGGTGGCATTGATCTTGGCACAGAGAGAAGGGCACTACCGCTACCACGTCCCATGTATCCTTGATCTGTTGACACGGAACGCCCAAATGTAGATGGAGATCTTCTTTCTGTTTTAATTGGTGTAATTTCTTTGGGAGCGTTTGAGGGTAATGTACATTTTTCTGTAGGCACAGTTATTGAGGTGCGACTACTTGGGCTTACGTCTAAATGTTTGGCAGTGCAATCTTCGCTTTGGATGCTTCGCACGTCAAAGGACTGTTGTGATGTTTGTGGAGGGCTAGTATCGCTTTCGAGACTTTCAAATATTGTCCGGCTATCGGCACCAACACCTCCCCACGGTAAGCTGTCACAGCTCATTTGTTTAGATTCGAAATTTCGCCGACGTATAGCCTGTTTGAACAAGAATTTCATTAAAAAAAACTAATAAGTTCTAAATCATATTTTTTTAAAACATATTTTTTTAATTGTTAATGGAAATTTTTATATTAGGTATTGAATTAAACTGGTCAATATTTGCAAATATGAAAATTTAATCATGGGCATCGGAAATTTCTTAAACATTTTCAATATACATAGTAAAATATAATATAAACATTCTGTAGTAAAAAACAATCATAATCAATGTACAATAGGTTGGTCTAATAATAATAATTTTTAGGTCAAAACTTAAAACACAAATTCTCTGTCCAACTGACCCTTAAGTGAAAGGTCATTCATCATCATTAGACATAATGTAGTTTGAACAAAAAACTTTTTAAGAATTTTCGTTTCCAAAATATCAAAAACGATCGAGTACAAAAGATATATGTATTTTCTTTTTTTATTAAATGAGGCAGATTTGTTGTATAATATTGATACACCTTCTATCTCTCTAGGTTAATTGTCGTGGTGACATTGACAACCGACTTACTTCCACTTTGGCCTCCGCATAGTGGATCATTTTGACTCTTTTATGGGTTTTGAGAAAATACAATATGTCTTACAGGGTGTTTCATAATCTTCTGCTGAATTAGAACCTAATATTTTACTTCAAGAATATTCAAAAATCCATGATTGAAATAATAACAAGGTTGTCTAAAACCTAATCCAGGCAGAACAGTGATGAATTAAAGTGAACGAACCCTTTTTTAAATGTTTTTTTGTTTTTGTGACATATCAGAGTACATTATGAAATATTTCAGGTCAAATAGCGGAGAAAAAAGTAAACAAACAATTAATTTAAATGAAAAAGATCTGATTTCTTGGAAGTTTTCATTAACATCCGTGGTAATGTCTAATAAACTTATCATTTCTCGAGAGTAGTTTGCTTTAAGTTTTTTTTTCGGTTCTCACATGCTCTAACAAAAAAATGAGTCCGATGAGGCTGCAAATATGTTGAAAAGGTCTTTATTCTGCTGCATCCTGGAAAGCTTGCACGTATTTTGATATTCGTATCTATATTTCTTGCAGTTTTCATTTTTAGATTTCTGATGATCTTCTGACAATTCTCTAAGACATAATGATTGATACTTGATTATATTTTAACATTATGTGTCGGAAAAAAATGAACTAATGATGGATGAGGGTTTATCCAATTTTCACCATTTTAATTGTTAAACCTCAGTGGAACAACTGAGGCAACAAGCTTGTTTGCATCTTTTTCACCATTTGGCCTACAAGTCACCTTGCCCAAATTATCGCAGCCCCACTTTGTAATATAATTATTCTTAAAAGCGAAATTAATCCCCCCTCACTTTTGATCTCACACTTGCCTTGCAGTGTGATCAGCTATGTCTTGAAGTTTCACTCTAAGTGATATTTCTATGATTTCGTAATTGGAACTAGAGCTGCCTCTTTTTTTCAACTGTTATAATTATTATATAATTATAATTATTAATTTTGCTTCCAAAATATGTATTGCCAAGCTATATACTAACTAAGGAAAAACCTTTTTGCGTTTGGGTTCATAATTTTGCACAGCGATGTATTTCTCCAATGAGAAAGAAAGAGAGAAAAGATTTAACAGAACTCTTCAAATTAAATTTCTCCAGCATAAAGGGATGCAAATTGATGCATTTGAGTTTTATATACTATATTTAGAGATATATAGGAATTAATTTCCTGTTGAGTTTAGGTCGGCTCCTTGCGGGCCTCTTTTTTAAAGCTCAACCTGAAGTCTAAAAAGTGATTCGGAAATATTGTTTCAAAAAACATTAAATTAAATAGCTAAAAAAACTGCGTCTAATCTTGGTTTTAAAAATTAACAAAACGCTTTGCCTATTTTTTAGACTCCAACCTAAAAAAAAAAGCGATTTTAAGATGACATTAAAAATTACTCAACTTTGACTGCCTCTACAAGTTAAGCTATTGATCCAAAAGAAATAATTTTTTCGATTACCAGATTTATAAACATTTCTTAATCCACTGAATTTAAAAATTTTGTACTATAGACCCACCCGAAAATTAAATTATGTAAGCAGTTTAACCAAAATGAGCCACTGTGCGCCGTTTTATCCAGTGCGATTTTAATAACAAATTCAGCTTATGATAATATTATACAATACCTTATACCATTTAGTTTCACTTAATTCGTGCGGTTTGCTAAGAGATAGCGTAACTTGTATTATTCCATTGTTATTATTCCATTGGAACGTGCGTTGGAAAGCTACTGTCATTGTACGTCATTGCAGTATATGTCATTTATTTTTTTTTGCACGGCTTTTGGGTTGGACAGGAACTCAAGCCGAGAGACATCGAAAGGCGGTTTTGCATGCCCGAAATGCTGCTGGAACGCCACAAAAGGAAGTCATTTTTGCATCGGATTGTTACTGGTGATGAAAAATGGATCCATTACGAAAACCCCAAGCGCAAAAAATCATATATGAAACCCGGCCAACCAGCTAAATCAACGGCAAAGCCGAATATCCATGGCGCGGAGGTAATGCTCTGTATTTGGTGGGATCAGATGGGTGTGCTGTATTATGAGCTACTAAAACCGGGTGAAACCATCAATGGACAACGCTACCGAACACAACTAATCCGTTTGAAGAGAGCAGTAGCCGAAAAACGCCCGGAATATGCGACCAGACACGAGGAAATAATTTCCATCATGACAACGCTCGGCCCCACGTTGCTATTCCGGTTAAGAACTATTTGGAAAACAGTGGATGGGAAGTCTTACCCCACCCGCCTCATAGCCCAGACCTTGCCCCTTCTGACTACCATTTGTTCCGGTCGATGCAGAACGCCCTCACTGAAATACGGTTCACATCAAAGCAGAATATCAAAAATTGGCTTGATTCATTCTTTCTTGCCAAGCCGGCACAGTTCTTTTGGGATGGGATCCACAAATCACCAGAAAGATGGGAAAAAGTTATAGCTTCAGGTGGGCAATACTTTGAATAATACTATTGTACATGTTTTTCTTAAATAAACGTTCACGAATTAAAATATATAAAATATTTTGTAATATTTTTAAGTGAGTTAAAAAAAACAATTGGATTTTTAATATTTGGTTACGGTTTTGGCTGTAATCGCTAAGGTCATATCAGCATTGTATGCAAAAGTGCTGCATGAGTGGCAGTGAAATTTCGTTCAAAGTCTCAACATTATTCCAAGAATCGGGGTCTAAGCGTGGACATCAATATAACATTGATAACAACAAAAAACAATACGTACATATGTTACATTCAGTATATTGTATACATAGATGATAAGGAGCATGCAGGGAGAAGTAATAAAATCATCGCGAGTGTGGAAACAGTAGGTGAGTTAGATAGCGATCGAAAGCCAACTGATTGAGCGAAAGGAGAATAAGATGTACCATACGTTTCTCTTATTGTAAATATAAAGAGCTGTGCGATTTCAGGTTGACATGGAGCTACCTGCTCTATAATTGGTATGAGTGGTTACGAGCAACTATTCCAAATATTCGTTACCAATACCGAGTTTGGTCTTTATCAAATACAGCGATTACCTTTTAGTATGGCATATTGTACTCCAATTTCAACAACATATTGATCAACTATTTGGTGGACGATATGTGGACGATATTATTATATCTGGAGAAAACAATGCTGAGAATTTTCAGATTATGAAAATTTTTCTCGACCGATTGGAACAACATGGGCTCACCGGTAGGTTAAAGAAGTGTGTTTTTACCCAAAAGCAAATACCCAAAATGGAAATGTTATAGATGCCAAAGATAAGAGACCTCCCTGCACCAACAAACGTTAAAGGACTTAAAGCCTTTATTGGGAGTATAAACTATTACAACCACTGTATAAAAAATTTCAAAATTGGGACAAGCACAGATAACTGCTTTTGAGAGGCTTAAGAATAATATTGCAAACGGGTCTCGATTGGTTAATTTTTCGCAACTTTACCTGATAATACTGGTCACTGACACTTCGTCACAAGCATGATAATTTGAGCTTATAACAGACCATAAGCCTCTTATAACTATTTTTAACCCAAACAAAAAGCTGCCTAAAATGACCATGACTGGATTACAATGATATGCTCTCATTCTTATGGACTACAACTACAAAATCCGCTACCGACCCACAGGTCAATATAGCAACGTTGACTGCTTATCTATGATATACTCGTATCATCAATGGGACCTGATAACAAATTCGACGTAGATGTAGATGGGCTTTAGCTTAAAGTTTTTATTTATAAACTATAAAGCCTGAATAGTTTGGCTTAATGCCGTCTACCAGATTGACATTTACAATTATTTACGAAAAGGATATAGAACACTGTTAAAATGAAGTAAATAGTTATAAGGTGCTATTTTTTTATCAATTATGCATCTCCTGTAATGTAATGCGTTCACAGCATGTTTATAAAGTACTTCTCAACCGTTCAAAATACGAATCGTTACCTCCAGCCTTAGTAAATTTGATCCAAGGAACGTCGTACGAGACTCTTCGAAAATAGGCAATTTGCTATGTAATGAAACACATCTCCTCTTTCTCTTAGGTTGCAAAGGCCATATAAAATTGGAAGTTCAGGTCTATGTGGTACATGATTTCAGAAGTAATTTAATTTTGAATATAATCTTTATTTTCTTAGTTGAATTACTATTTATGAACTATAAACTCAAAGTTACTTCCCTCAGATTGAACTTTAAATTATTATAATTCTGTAGCCTTTAGTTGAAAGCAGGTGAGAGGGAACTATTTGTGGTAGTCTTTGGTTTTCCATCCTGACAACTTTTATAACATAGTCGAAATGTAGTTTTAATGTTTCAAGAAAAAGAGGAGCCAACCCGGCCTCCAGATAAATTAAATAATTGTTCAGCAATCTGAACACTCTTTTCAACCGTGTGAAATGGGCAATATCCTCATTTCTGAGCTCCGTGCAACATTATAGATGTTGCAGGAGCGCATGTTATATTTTTGCATAGAACTGTGATCTATGAATTTATTCTTGATGCATCTTCCCTATACAAAACTGATTGCTCGTTTTGATTCTTCAAAGTTTGGCTTCAAAAAGTTTATTCATGTTAAAATTAGCTTTAATCAATACTTTGAGATACTTTTACTCTATAAACAATTCCCACCACCTCCATTTCTAGTTATCATCATTTTTGTCTTTATAAAAATAACAGATAATTCCCATGTCTTGCAATATTCTGACAGTCCATTAATCATAAGTTGCATGTTTTTCAGTTTTCAGTTTTTGGTCAGTTTTGCACAATTATTTGCGTACATTAAAGAAGAATCCACGTTCGGTGGATTCCTATTCCACCTCTGATATTATTGATAAACAGGATGATCAACAGCACACTTCATATACAACCTTGTTTAACGCCCGTTGTTGTTTGAAATTTCCCCGACACGAAACTTCTGTTCCAGACCATTGCTAAGTTGTTGTTATACAGGGCTTTTAATCTTAATAATTTTAATGGTACATATAAAAATTCATCTCCGTTATACAAAAGGTTTTTAAAATAGTTTCCTAACCGTTGGGCACAATGATTTTTCTCGTTCTATTTACTTGGTTTACTGTTTTTCAAAAATTCGCAGATGTTTTGGCACTAATAATTGCATTTATTTTTTCTTTCTCAAAAGCTGTAACATAATTAGAAACATACCATACAGAAAAGTATTTATATTCGCCATAAGAATCACCCACGTAGATTCCGTTCAATGAAGATAAGCTTGGGGTTAAACCTGTGTACACCGCTCTATTGGAAGATTTTCCACTTACAATTAAGACCATCGCCGATGCATCTACTAGGGACAAAAGGATCCAAAAGGTTTTTTAAATACATTCAATACGATTGGCCCACCAAAATCCACAGAAACAGCTAAAATTATCAATATATATATCTTCTTCTACATTCAGAGCATGCAAGAGTATTAGTTCCACCAGATTTGCAGAAAAAGTTTCTTTCAATGCTCCACCTAGGTCAGGGGAACGTAAATCGACTGACAGCGGTATTGCTGGTAACCTGGAATTGACCAGGATATTGAGAAAACTGTCACAAATTGTTGAGCTTTTCAGCTACACCGGAATGATGCAGCAAGAAAAAATAAACGAAACCATTTATTAATATTGGAATTGCATGCGTAAACGGTTCTTCTTCGAATTGTTCTAAAGTTTGTAAAAATACGAAAGCACTACAATCTTACCTTAATTCAGATTCTTTGTTACAGTGATCATTTTTAATCTAAACCATTAAGCTTTAATGTTAGATCGGATTCATTGAAACGAACCGAAACGAAGGAAACGAACCATTAACACCACTTCTGTAATTGCAATTGCAAGACTGCACTGTTCGAATAAGGAAGAACAATATGAAGTGACAGACAAACCCAAATGACAATAGATTTTTTCTACTTTTTGTTGAGATATATCATGGCCATCAGCGGATTAGTCGTTTTGAAAATAATATTGAAGGTAATAAAGAAGTGTTCTTGCTGTTCTAAAAAAGTGTTTGGGATCGTATTAGGTGAACACGGCGAAATACGTATCAGGTAAATACGATGAAATATGATGATCTAGTTCATTGTTGTACAGTTTGGGAATCGATTTATAAGCTATATTGCAAAATTAGATTGGTACGTAAAGCGTGTTACATCCATGGGTGAACTTTTCCCTATATTAAATTAAAACTAATAATGAAATTAATAAATGACTTGATGACGTTTGTCATCGTCTCTGAAAACAGTCTCTATGGCGGGAAAATTAGAAATTTCACTTTGGAAAGTTTGCTATTACCTGCCAAAAGTGCGGTGGCGTAAGGATGTTTTGTCAATTTGTTGGAATTCATATCGCCTTGCAAAGCAGCTGAAATAGCTGCGCAACACCACCATCATACAATATAATATTGTTATTATAACTTAAGATAGTAGCAATTTTTTTTATAGATGTTACTGATGGATAAACTTTAATACAATATATACATATGTATCATAATTTAGCTAACTTAAGGCTTTCTCAGAGCCATAGCCGGAAAACATTGATCTGGCCCCGGTCGACTCTTCCCTCGAGTAAAGACTGCTTTGAAAGGAGATCATTTTAATGACGTGGAGGTTAATCAATAAAAAAAGACGAGGGTGCTTCGAAGCATTCGGGAAAAAGATTTTTAATCAGTATTCTAGTGGGTCCCGAAATTTTTTGAACTAATTATGTAGTACTTTTGAGATCAATACCTGATAATAATACCAACATTTTCTTGCCAGAACTATATTATTACTCGTACTCTACCTCTACCGAGAGAGCTCAATTCCGATAAATAAAATGTTTTTATTTTTATGAAATTCACTATCGGGAACTTAGAATAACATAAATGCGTGTGCAATTGATTTTTAGCAATATATTTGTGTTGTTACTCGAAATTACAACTGCGAGTTATTTTTGTTAATACGATATCTCCAAAAAAGACCAACTAAATACTTAGAAAGATTTTATGAACACTGTATAAACTTTTAAGAAAACAGATCTTAAGAATGTCTAAATGTCTTCGATATATTCTGGAGATTTCACTTTTTTATGTAGATTTTGGGTAGGATTAGGCTGTGCTTTTATCTAATTTGAAAAATAGTTCGAAAGGTAAGGAAAATAAAAAAAACACAAGTTAACAAACAATCTTACTAAATTTATACTATTACACCGGTTTTTCAACAAATTGCCTGCACATACCATGTATTTTATAAGTATTAAATTAATGCATGCATCTTTTTAAGGCAAAGAGAAACGTTCAGCAGAATTGTTCTATCCTTAGGGACTAGTCGAAGAATAAACACATATTTCACCGGGATTTATATTTACCTAAGACCTCAGATATGTATGACCAAAAACTGAAAGCTCTATACTTGAAATCGTTAAAATTATATTTTGAAAAATAATAACAAAATATTCACCTGTTCATCTAGTGATCTTTCCTTCGTTAGTATTCCTCTCTTTCTGTGAAATGCTGCACTACTCCGTCGACTCATTCGGCGTCCTGTTACTGGCAGTACCCGAAGATTTGCGGCTATGGTTTTTCTTATTTGTTCTGCATCATTAAATGAATTTTCTTCAGCCACCTCTTCAGATATACTATTCTTTTCTCCAAGCATAGCTAACGATTGCACTGTCAAATTACCTAGTTCTGTTAAACCCATACCAGATTGATTGAAATATTGTATAGTTTGACGTCGACCTGTGTTTGTAAATTTCTTCTCCAGCGATGGTGTACTGTAGGTAAAGTTTGAAGGCAATGAGGACACCTTCTCGAGTGGTCTTTTTGTGGGCTGTGTTTCAGATTGCAGTTGCATACAGAGCGCTTGCTCCTCCTCGAACTCCTGCTCGCGAACTAGTTCCCGCTCGAGCTCAACATCCATGTCCATTTCGTCCTCCATCTGTTTGTGGCTCTCCTCGAGGTGTTTCATCAGTACAGCCACGACGACATTCACTAGCACGAATTGTGCCATCAAAACGAATATCACAAAAAATATCGGAGCTATCACTGAGCTGACGCAGCAATTACGCACGCAATCGGCTGCGTCATCACAGTTATCTCGCAAGGTATCTTTCATGATGCCGTTCCAGTTATCGCCTGTCGCTACGCGAAACAATGTAAGGAAAGCCATACCGAAATTGGCGAAATGAGCATGTTCCCCAAGGCCCTGACAAGGTATCTCATCAGAGCACTCCAGTCGGCCGAAGAGTTCAACGCCCAGGGCGGCAAATATGAAGAACAGCAGGAAGAAGAGGAGACCCAGATTGCCGACTTGTGGCAGCGCTTGCATTACTGTGTCAAGAAGTGCTCGAATGCCTTTAGCCATTTTCAAAAGTTTTAAGACGCGAGCTATACGTAGGACTCGCATTACTCGTATTATTGTCGGATTAATCGGTATAATATTAGTTTCTAATTCTTCTAATACAATTCCAACAATGGATAATAAGACTATGCCAACATCTAGCTGATTCCATTTATCTTTCATGTAGAGACGTACTCCAAGTGCGACTAGTTTCATGACAGCTTCCAATATGAAAACAGCAGTAAAGAAGTAGTTGAAGATTTTTAATGCATACTCTAGAGCCACTGGCATCATATAATATTCCATTGCCATGGTGACAACGTTAAGCCCTATAACAGCGGCTATAGCGAGGTCAAAATATTTCGATGTGACAACGTTGTGTACAAACATTCTTGTTGGTGAATAATTTGTATAGTAAGGCGGTTCATGCATGCGACGGCGTTTTTTCTCCATTTGAAGAGCACGCTTTGCAGCGCGTCGGATTTTTTCTTCCTTCTCTTGTTCTTCGCGACAGCGATGGAAATTTTCTACAACAACTCCAACGAACATGTTTAGGACAAAGAATCCGACGAGCAGAATAAACGCGATAAAGTAGAGCAACCGCCATTCGTTATAATTTACAATTGGTTGCTGATCTACACCGACTGCATCCAAGCCCGTGTACATGATATTAACCCAGCCATCACGTGAAGACAAAACAAACAAGGACATCAAAGCTTTGCCAAGATCATCAAAGTTGTATTTTCTATTTATCCATGCGTTACCCACTATTGATAGGCATTCGGTCTTGTTGCGTACGTTTTTAATATTTTCACCCTCACAGTAGAAAAATGTTCCCTTGAATAGCTGGACGCCCAGGATTCCGAATATGATGAAGAATGTACAACAGATAAGCACGATATTGCCAATTGGGCGAAGGGATGATAAGAGCGTTTGCACGACTAATTTCAAGCCCGGGGCCCGATTAATAACACGCAAGGGCCGAAGGGACCGAAGTAGACGAAACACCTAAAATTAATAAAAAAAAAAAAATATTAATAATACAGTAGTCAGTAGCAGACTAAAATATTTAAATTATTTAAGTTTATTTTATTATATACTTATATCAACACTCAGTGTTTTTTTTTTGTATTTAATAAATTACCATCAAATTCGGTTAGAAATAAATTCAGTTTGCGACGCAAAATTAATTTTTTGCAGGAACTTGGTACTATTTCTTATAGTATACGAGTACTTTAGGATTTGTAAATTACTTCATATTGTTAGATAAAATGATTATTTTGAAATTTGGAAAATTAGTGGTTTGTACTGATTAAAATAAAAAGAAAATATGGAATTTATTTCGTTCCACTATAATTTTTCACGAGAAATAACCTATTGTAAATCAACGAATCTGTTAGCATTCATGTACAGGGGTTTTACAGTGCGATGTCTGATTTCGGTATTCCGCAAAGAAAAAAAAAAGATTGATTCGATTGTTCCGTAAAATTCTGAAAAACTCTCGGTATTTTGTGCGATTTAAACACTTCTTGAAATTATCTCAAATATGCACTTAAGGTCGGCATGCGTTATCGTATGTGTTCTTCGATTTGGTGGGTGAACAGCTATGTATATCTTTTGATTTATCCTAACGTCATGGTCGATCGCACCTAACGTGTCGTTCTAAATACAAGCGTTTACGATAATTAATGAAAAGGTGAAAAGAGCCAATCTCAAATTAAAAGAAACAAAGCGAAATGTATATTGCCAAAGAAGATCTGACGATAATTGACAATTTTACGGATTTAGTTTGTCGATAAAGTTGGATGCAAAAGTCGTAACTTGAAAAATCAACATTTTATACTTTGATTATGTCTAGCAGGAAAGGGTAATCGATAAGTCTAAATACATATAGAAATTAGATCGGCTCGGGCATACAAAGCGAATGAAGAATAGCACTTGAAAAGTAAACAAGGACCGAATCCCAGGTTCAAGATTCGGGCAATCTCGGAAACTACACCTTGTTATTAACTGGAAGCTATATACCTGAATCGTTTGTTAGTCTAAAAGGCTACTCCGTTTTAAGCAGACACCTTATATGGTTCAGTAAGTAAATATCTTTTAGGAAAGAACTTATAAGATGGTGGGAGACGCCGACCACCGATGTCAGATGTCAGAAGGAAGGGACGTGGTCATACTGAACTGAGTAAATCACAAGAAGAAAAGGCAGTACACATTTTCTTACACTAAACATCGGTGTATTAAAATAAAAATATAGAGAATAAATCTGAATTTGCAGGCGTTGCTATGGATTCTACCTTGAGATACACCACAGTAAGTATATGGCAATGCCTTAATTGACCACAACACATGTCTTATCAATGTTCTATCAGCTTGAGCACTACCAAATTAAGAGCAAGTAAATGATAGAAATATGAAAACATAGAAAGTCGCAGAGTTAGTTTTCATGTTCCATGTACATTACCACATATCAATTTTTTTAAGATTTATAATTTAGAATATAATTTTTAGATTTTTTAATTATTTATAATTAAGAAAATGTCTATGAATGCCTGTAGCACAGTGAAAAATCCAAAATAAGCGTAAAATGAAATGTCGTAACTGCGAAATATTTAAGTCCTGCAATGTGGCTAATTTTGATAAAGTAAAATCTTTTGGGATTGTGAAGATGTTAGAGACAAAAAGATCGGCATTGCTTTCGAAATTTTTGTTAGGGGCAATCCTTGATTAGAGCAGAATTGAAAACATTGTATAATATATACTTATTTTGTAAATTTCATAGTTAAGATGATCGATCATTCCAAAAATAAATTGTTTATCTATCGAAGAACATTTAATATTCAAAAAGCGTAATGCCATTTAAAAGCATCAGTTTTGATACGAGAACTGTGTTTCCACTAATTGAGGTATACAAAATAATATGAAATACATGCGATTTCTTTTTCATAACGAAAATCTAGTTCCGGCAAGACTTTTTGAGCTATTGAATTTTTTAATCCTTCTTCTGATAAGGAAATGACCTCTAAACATATTTCTCTCCAGTTATATTAAATAAATAACATGATTTACTTTTTTTAAAACTCTAACAAAAATGCTTTCGAGAACTATCGAACTATTTGTACACTTCTAAAAATTATGCTTAAATAAATTAAAGCACGAAACCCTTTCAATTTTCAAATTTTCTCCTTCAAAAAGATATTATCTGAATACCGGAAAACTTTGTAATCTAAAGAAAAAAACACTTAAAAGATGGTTTTCATTATTTGTATTGTATTATTGTATTTTAGGGAAGTTTTCAATGGAAAATACACAACTAATATTTTGAAATTCAAAAAAAATACAGTAAAAATACACATTATGAAAAACTCTTACAAAAAAAAGTTCTTATTTTTAAATAATAATTTAATACTCATAGAGACGTCCTTGTATTAAAACCAAATTGTGATAGAATGCTTTCGAGGACATTTCATTTTCTACCATTATCATATCCACCCAAAACCACAACAGAAGAAGTGATTTTCGGAGCTTATCCATCCAATTAGAATGTCTCATCACTAACCTTATCGTTTTGGTTCCACACTACCATTTACTATAAGAGTTAACAGACGACCGGACTGTTTTATACAATACATCCTATATTTGGCATCTTTTTGAAACCACCCACGATGACAACCGCTATCACCCTCATTTACTTAAACTTACCCTTAAAATCCCAAATATCCTTGGGCTTGATTCACTAATCAATGACATTAGCAAGTCAATAATTGATATTGTAACAAGAGATCCATCCATAATGTTCCATCCAGATGTGAAGTATGCATCCGGCCCATAGAACATTCCTGTGGCGACCACCTGTTAATGAGAAAAAGAAGAAAAAGGAAGAAGTTAAAAACCATAGATGAGACAGGTTTTGCCCATGGTTCAATGAATACCGAAATAATAAATGTTACTACATGCTGAGTGTGAGTATACGTATGTATGGACATTCAAGTGGTCTAGAGCATTAAGGATCAAACATAAAAATCCAATCAAGAAGATATCCAACTGTGTAAATGGCAGCGCAATAACACTGTAGGCAGCAACGCCAGACGAATCACATACATACTCGTATATTTATGGGGTATCTCATTGCCATACTTCTACAAGTTATTTTATCTGTCATATAATGTCAGTGCTGTTGGGAAGTCCTGCTAAGATTTGCTTCTCCTTGGTCGACTTGATACATCCAAACACATACAAGCATACTCACAGACCAGACAACAAGTCTCTTACAGGAGTCCGAGTTTTTGGAGATTTTACCTTAATGAACATTTCCACCGTAAATACTACTGTGAACACGTAATTGGCCGTAGCCAGGAACAACCTTTCTTTGCTGTAAGGAGGTATGTTCGGTCTCTCCATTGCCAGTGTTATACAATTGAGTGCGATAAACAGCAGGACGACGTTGTCGAACCATTTTTGATTTACGAACCAAGAGCATATCTGTCGAAACCTGTTGGAAGGATACATATGATTAATAATTAGATTCCAAGATTAATAAAAAAAAAAAAAACATATGGTAATTAACAGTATGAGCTGGAAAGTAGTTAGACGAAGAAGAAATTTATGTGGTATAATGTTATATAAGAGTCATCGGACTTGATATTGGAAGAAGATTTAATACTATATTTTAATTAACACATTTAAGCTGATTATTTTATTGGCTAAGGTTAAAAGCAAATCAAATTCAATTATATTAAAATGCTAGATTTTTAATTTTCTCAAAAAAGAATTTAAACAAAAAATATATTTTAACATATATATACATAGTTTCAAAATGTTATTCAAAAAGAGAGACTGCACCGAATTTGACTCATTTCTGAAAATATCTTTTAAGTCACTACGTCGAACAAATTTAAAAAAAGCATGATATCCAATCAGATATTTGGAAGCCTTGCTTTAACTCAGGCGACTGTGTTTCGTAAAGATATGAAGCACATTCGATTTAACTACCAAATTTGGGGTACTGGTATGGACATTAAATATATCATTTCGATGCACTGTTTGGTGTGATAGTCATCGGCTATGATTTTTAGAAAATGATGAGGAACATTAGCAAATCATTACTGGGGTAGTATACCTATATATAATTTTTTACGTCCGGAAGTTCAGAATGTCAATCGAAATAATGAAAGAAAGATACTGCTATGCCGTAAAAGGGAACCAGTAATTATAGGCCCATCTCACTTCTTCCAGTTTTGAGTGAGATCTTTGAGAAATTGCTAAAAAACAGAATAGTATTTTTTTTTTGTTTTTGTAATAAAACGCCGTTTTTTAATCCAATTCAATTTAACTTCCAAAAAAGAAAATCGACTGAAGACCTTTTTTCAACCTTAATTGGAAAAAGTGCACTGCCGGTTTATTTATAGATATTACCAAAGCCTTTGGTAAATTACAATGTCTTGTTAAGGAAATTGAAAACGGCTGGTTTTCGTGGTTTCATACTAAATTGGTTTAAGTCTTACCTTGAGAAATGATTTCAAACAATGAAGTTGGATGAGTTCAAAAGCAAAATTCAGTTATTTACCCTGGGGGTACCTCAAGATTCTGTAGTTGGACCACTTATTTTTAAACGATGTTGATGTTTCATATGGCTCGAATAGTCCATTATACTATTATATATGATAGATTCAAATATTAATTGGGACGTGAATTTATTGAGGAATTAGTGTGCAGATAATTTTTTAATTAGAAGTTCAAAAATTTTATAGTTTGTCGTCTTCGCACAGTTTGGAAGCAAACGTTTGCTTTCATGCACCTGAATCCGAAAGACATAATCTGTCAATGTGTTATCTGGTTCTGCCAACCCAATTTTTCATAGCAACCAAAGCGGCAGTGATAAATGCTTCCAAATTGAGATGGTTCAAGAATTTAAATGCCTGAGTTGCAACATTTAAATGAAAATCATGCAGAGACTTGAAGAAAATACCTCAATTCTCAGGCATTTTATTATTTGCGTAGTATTTGTTTAACACATATTTTAAAAGCAATTTTTTATGGAATTCTTCAGTCGAAGCTGCATTATGGAATTATATGTTGGGGAAGCATGTGAAAGGTGACCAGATAGCGGTGATAGTTTTTACAATTATTACGTTTCAGCAGCTGTTAAAGTTACCAATGACATCCAGCTGTCACAATATTCAGTAAGGTTTGTGATTTTATCATTTCAAGTAAAGAAAACATAGCCGTCGTAGCGGCCAGTATCGAAGAAGACCCAAAAATGTCGATTTGGCGCCGATCAGCTGAATTGGGCATCGCTAGTGAGTCAATTTTTCGGTTGGGTTGGGGCCTACATCAGTATAAGATTATGTTGACGCAAAAATTGAAGCCAGACGACCATAGACAATACCGTGAGATCGCTAATTGCTTATTAGAAATGTTGGCCGGACATCCAGATTTTGACTAAAAATCATTTTCTGGGATGAGACCCATTTTTAGCTCATGGGCTATGCCAACAGGCAATATTGCCGTTATTGAAGCGAGCACAATCCACATAGATTGACTGTTTGGTGCGGTTTATTGCATGGCGGCATAATCGGACCTTATTTCTTTCGAAATGAAGAAGGAAATACCGTTACCGTCAATGGTCTCAGGTATAGAGCGATGTTAACCGACTTTATGTGGTCAGAGCTCGACAACATCAATATCGCAAATATTGGGTCGTAGGCGTTGGGTAACGATTTCCGTAATGACTATGAAAGCATATATAAGCGAAGTGCGAAGTTTGTAATGGATTTTTTTAAAACGATTGTCGAGCAATGTGTGAGGAAATAAAATAATTAACAACGTATATGTTCAGCATGTCAAAAACAAATTTGCAGAAAGACAAACTGTTGTCCTGTTGGGTCACTGTTTAATTGAATAGTTGAAACAAAGATTTGCTGTTGTAATTTGTAATTATCAAACAGACAAGGAATTGTTGCCAAAGCTAAAGAAGCAAATGCATGTGCTGTGTTTTCCCTCTTTAAAAGTATTTTATGATACCGTTACTCATCCCATTCGATAGTTGAGCAGAAGTGGAGAGCTGACTGGCATATAATACCTTCTACAATAGCACGTTGAGAATCAGTGATTAAGAATTAAGGGAATTACATTGAAGTGATGTAAAGCAATTCCGCATAGAATTAATTGCAAATTTCTATACATAGTAAAATAGAATAAAATGAATGGCTGGAATAAAAGAGGGAGTCGAAACTGTTGCCTACAGCGACTGTATAAAAAAAATCATGTTCGTTTGAATTTTTATATAAAATTAGATTAGGAAAACTATCATAAATGCATTTATTGTTATTCAGCAGTCGAAGTAAGAAAAAGTCCATAGCTAGACCATTCAAATGTAGAGATATCAGGAAACACCTTTGTCAGGCTTTTTCTGAATAGCTTTTCTACTACACACGAAAGAAATAATCGCAAAATGGTAGTTTTGACGCATATTATTAACAATCTCACTACGTAAAAAGAATCACACACTCTATAAAGTTAACCCAATTTAGCAGCTTTTTTAATATACCTGTTCTCCTATTTCTCTGTAAGTAAACTGAACACTAAGAAATACAATATGTACCGTACATACAAACAAGCCAAAAATTACCTATTATCTTCCGGAAAGATATACATTGAATATGTGTCACGTTCTTCAGTGAAATTTGTTGGCTTCAGACGTTCAATAAGAATTTTTATCTTCGACACTCGTTCCGAGTTCGTCAGTATGGAATGCGATTGTTGGCGCTGTTCATACGTTTCTTTTTTTTTGGCGGCTTTCTCCTCTTTTACTTGTTGCAGCATATCGGGCTCATTTAGATTTGATAGGGACTTCTGCCATTTTTCTAAATCGATCTTAGAGTTCGTATAAGACATGGATTTGCGATTCGCCTCTAAGTTGTAGAGATTTAAATTTGACGCCTTGCCGAATGCAATTTCTATCGATGACATCCGCCGGCCTGAATAGTTCTTTATGGAATTATGACGGTTAAGGTTTTGATAGAATTGTGAGTTATTGTAGACATATGAGGCACGACGTCCACCGCTACTGCTGGCCACTGATAAGCGGCGAATTGAGTTTTGTGGACTCAATTTGTTTGTATCTTTCGTGTTGTTTTGGATGCGATTAGCAGAACGCAAGAATGGATCGACGCGATGTGCATTTCCACCTAATAGCTGAGAAGAATCCCTGCCGTTGTTTAGTATAATAGTCTCTTCGTCAGCTTCTGTGGTACCATCGTTTGATTGTTTTTTCTTTTTCGAGCTCGATCGTCGAAATCGTTTGAAACTCTGCGTGCGTTGAACTTGCGGACTCCTAGCAGCACTTATGGTATTAGAGGGGGCAGCTTCGAGCGATTTTGTCTGTTGTTGTTCGTCGTCCCCAATTGAAGGCGATGTGGAATTTTTTGAAATATCATCTGTTAGATTACGATTACTTCCTAAGTGGTTAATATTAGAATTGCTTCCTAAGTTACTTGCACTCAATATGTTAATAGGCGCTTTGTGGGGCATCATCGGTGATGGAGGAATAAATTCAATCGAAGGAATACCTTCATCAAATGAGCGTTGGGTATTAAATAAAGTCGGTGGTTTAAGCAATGCCGGGGAGCTGTGACTTTGCTAAAATAAAATAATTCAAAGTTGATTCAAAATAAGTGAAAGCTTTATTAAATTGAAAATTACCTTCAGAACAAGTTCCATTTTTGCTGTTGCTGCTTCCAATTCTTGTTGGCTCCAATTTTTAAAAGTAGCTCCAGATTCTAGCGTCGTATTGGGGGAGTCTTGTGGCGTTGCAGCTGTTGTCGTTATTATGGGAGGGTCCCTTACTGGTCGTAGCTTAGAAAGCTTTGCGCTTTCACTCCGGCGTTCCTTTATTGAATATGTCTAGAAATAGTATGATATTTAAGAAATGTTCGACCAAAACGCTTTAGAAGTGTAAATAAAGCTTACTAGATACTCATTAGGTACCTTTTTTAAATTATCGTCCTCTAAAAACTTGCTTACGTCCTTTTCTGATGATTTTTTTGCTGCTATAGTTGAATCGTTGAGCTGGTAGTCAAGACTGGGTTGCAACAGCCGTTGTTTTTGAATGTTACACTTCGGATCGATTGTAATTTCTGTTGCATCATTAAGCTAGAAAAATTTCAACATATTTATAAATCAACAAAAAAAAAAAAAGAATCAGTTTAGAAGGAATATGTATTAATAGTAGAGAACTATGTATATAAATCAATTGCGTTTTACAACTTTTTGGCTCAAGATTGAATAAAGGGACAATCGATTTGCTTTTAGAGCTTTTTGAATAACTCTAAGAACGATAAATTGTTTCTACTCTAGAACGAATTGGGTGCAGTGCTAATGTAAACGAATTCAGCAACGAATAGTTTAAGGTACACACCGTTTCAACTGAATAGGTACAACATTTTCCAAAAGTTTGTGTTTTATTATTTGCAAGTATTACAAGTATATTTAGTGGACGCAACAAAAAATAAATTTTTCTGTACGAAATATCTTAAAATGGGGCCACTTAACAAATAACGGTGATTTTTGAATTATACTTTTTAACTCTTTTTCTACTACTTGCAAATAATGAAACACAAATTTTGAAAACCGTTGTGTTCAGTTGAAGTGGAGTGTACGAGTACAAGTATGTGTACACTTACTAAAGAAATCTTCCGAAACTTCGCGTCTTTTTAGCTAAATGTAGATTTACCTTTCAGTAATTCTGATAAACTAAGAAGAAGTTTGAGTAATTTTAAGATTCAAGTCAAGTACAAAATTCCTGGACCTGCTTTTATTTTTATTTTTATCTTTCTTTTTGCATCTGTATTCTGGAAAAAGTGGAATTTGGTTTCATAGCGAGTTTTCGGTTATTTTCGTTTATAATATAAATATTATTATATTATTATAAAATTTTAATTTAGCTATTGTTGCTTCTTTGCACATATTTATAAATATATAACATCAATTAGAATATTGTTTAAAATTTATCAGTCAATTGTTTGTCCCTACAAGAGAAATTATTTCATTTTTGAGTCTGCATAAATTGGTTTCAATTTTAATGAAGTTAGGTAAATCATTGTAAATTTTAATTCTTTTACAGAATAACATATTTTGCAATTTATTATTTCTAAGAAATTGTAAGTAAAAGTTATTGTTATGGTTGTACAATACATCCACATCTAGGGACAGTTTTCTACTCAAAATTTTTATCTTAAATACAAATAAAAGTACACACATTACAGTTCCTTGCTTTCTATTGAACTATCTTAAGGTTTTCATCATATAGCTGATACTATATTTTATAGTTTGCATTTTATGGCCTTGTTTTTTTTTTGTAGTTTTTGCATTTTATTTATTACTTCTACTAACCCCAGGAACATTATAGTTGCACAAAATGAGGTTTTATTATCATGTTATAAATTCTAACCGATATTAAAGTACATATGAGTCGCTCAGAAGCCAATGCGGTTAAGTCCAAAAAACCAAAAGTTGTGAAAAGTAATGTTTTTCAATAATTTTAAAATTCTGTGTACGTTAATTTGATCAGAAAAGTATATTATATCTTTTTTCAAATGGTAGTGCTTAGAATAAAACAAGATATGTACAGGACGTATAAAAAAAAACAAGTTTTTTGACGTAAACCTTTTCAGCTGCTGAAAAAGATGAGAAATTTATGTTATAATATGTAAGCAATTGTTAACTCTTACGTTTATTCATAACTTTTTTGTTTATCTATCATGAAAAATATTTTTTCCTTCAGAGCTTTCTAAATCATGTTTTAGTTTTTTTTTATTTTTATTTTTTTTTTCGAAATAATATTTTTTGATTAATATTTTTTAAAGTTGGTGGTCTATCTATTTGTGTTCTTTTTATGTCCATTAAATTAAAAGTATCATCTTCGTCAAAAGTATTTTTAAGTACAATGCCACTTGGGTTTGATCTTTCTACTTTTATTTAGCGCATATTAAGCCAGTTGACTTTTAGTCCATAATCAAAAATAATGCAATGGTTTCTCGTGAATCTCGTATGGGTTTTCTGGTTCCCAGAAACTACAATTTGGTTTATTTACGTACTCATCTATCCAAAAATGGGCTTTATCGGAAGATATCAAAATTCGATGACAAATTGTCCTGGCGATCCAACATCCTTTTAACCAATCGGCGACGTTGTTAATGGTCCAAAGGCTTCAATTGTTGTGTAAATTGGCGTGGAAATGAAGATCAACTTTTAAATGTAGCCTTAAAGTGCCATAAGTGAGGCCCAATTGTTGACTTCGGCGACGAATTGAGATGCATGGCTGCTTTTGAACACTTGCGTTCATAGTGGTGATGTTTTGGCGTGTATGCACTGGCCAAGCATTCCGAAATGGAGTTTTACCCGATGTCTAAATAGTTTTTCCACCATTTTACGAATTCCGAACTCACTAGTGCGATTATATTGACCGAAAAATTTACTATTTTTATGAAATGTTACTTTTACAGATCGCCCATTTTCGTGATAAGATTCATTAACAAAAATGCATTGTTAAGTTGTAAAACACTCCACCTGTTGGCTCACCCTATATCTTTTGAAGTACTCGTATGCTAAAGTGTAAATTAAATTTTGCCGAAAATATGATAATAATACCAGGTGTACCGGTTTTTTGTGAAAATAAAACACTAATTTTTAATGGGAAAGTAAAAACCAATTTATTCAAAGTATTGGTCATTGCTAGTTACACATTTATTCCATCTTTCAAGCAATTTATGGATTTCACGCCAATAAAACTGTTCGTCTTTTGAAGTAAACCAAAAAGTCACCCAAATTTCGATGCTCAGCTAATGCGTGTCCTATCGATGAAAACAAATGGTAGTCGGAAGGACCTAAGTCTGGTGAATACGGCGGGTGGGATAGTAGCTCCCAGCCAAGTGCTTTGGTTGTATCCTGAACCAGTTTTGCTTTGTGTGCAGCAAAATTACCTTGCCGTGTCTTCTGGCCCATTCTGGTCGTTTTTCGATCAATGTATGGTTCAAATTGATCATTTGTTATCGGTAGCGATCTGTATTAACGGTTTCATCAGGTTTTAGAAGCTGGTGGTACACCACACCTTTTTAGTCCCACCAGACACACAGCTTTGTCTTCTTGCCGAATCGATCTGGTTTTGCAGTCGAAGTTGGTGATTGCCCCGGTTTAACCCATGACTTTTTCCGTTAAGGATTCTGAAAATAAATCCATTTTTCATTACCAGTAGCAATTCGATGCAAAACTGATTTTTTAATCGTGTCTTTGAAGCAAAATTTCACAAGCAGTTTTTGGGTTTCCCACCTAGACAACCCCCAACAACCCTCAAGACTATATTAAGCTATATCTTTGCAGGAGTCATAGAGGTCGAACGCAATGTAAAATGTGTACCCTTCGAAAAATACACTTCATGATTATTTCCACAAAGTTCGGTCGACATCATTTTGCCAAAATATTCCAAAAATACGGCTCCCGAAGAAAAATATACCCAACTCCTCCTGCAGCTCCTAAAAAACTATCCTAATAACAACTGCTTCACAGCTTTAAGACTTGCGAGGGCAGAATCTGCTGTAAGGGTTCCAGCATATTTTTCTATCTTCCCTACAGAAGCTCTAGTTATTGGAAGCCACAAGGATAGCAATACCATCAAAGAGGACAATTATAATTATCACAGATAGTTGCTCCACTCTCCAAGCTATAAGCAATATAAAACCCGGAACGTCTTTAATAAATAACATTCGTGATACAATTATATCGCAGTGTGAAAAGTTAAAACTCATATGGATTCCAAAACACAAAAACACAATAACAAGTTTAGTGCAAAAATTTGAGTCTACATATTCGTTGTGTGATGTTGCTGTGTCAGTGAGACAACGGGTTGGTCGAAGTGTCGAAAATATCGCTGCCGTTCATACGTCCGTAGCAAGCGATTCAAATCAGTCAATTTCACGGCGTTCTCAAGAATTGGGCATCGCTCAGACCACATTATGGCGTATTTTGCATAAGGATCTTGGTTTACACCCATACAAGATCAAGCTGACTCAAGAATTGAAGCCGATGGACCATTTGAAGCGACGTACGTTCTCCGATTGTATTCTGGAGAAGATGCGCCAAGATGATGAATTTCGTCACAAGATCATTTTCAGTGACGAAGCTCATTTTTGGCTCAATGGGTTCGTCAATAAGCAAAATATGCGTTATATACCACTTGATCCACAAAAAATTGCATGCTGGCGGCTTCATTGGGCCATATTTTTTCGTCGGCGATAACGATCGTCACGTTACTGTGAATGGTCAGCGTTATCGCGCCATGATCACCGATTATTTTTGGCTCGAATTGGAAGATATGGACTTGGACGACATGTGGTTTCAACAGGATGGTGCCACAAGCCACACAGCACACGCTACAATCGATTTATTGAAGAGTAAGTATGGTGAGCGTGTTATCTCAAGACATGGGTTAGTCGATTGGCCGTCTCGTTCGTGCGATTTAACGCCACTTGACTATTTTCTGTGGGGTTACGTGTGACCGAATCGTTAAAAATTGGGCCCAACGAATCGACCGCTGCAAACGTGCCCGCGGTAGCCATATGAACGAAGTGGAATTCATAAATATTTTGATTGTACTTCAAGCCAATAATAAAGTTTTTGAAATATCTCAAATGGTTTGCCTTTTATTTAAAAAAAAAGTTGTCAAGTCGTTATTAGAAAACCCTTGTTATATTTTAGTCACTAATTTTTATTTCACCATCCTTAACATTTTTAACAACAAGGGTTTCACTAATAACTATTATCTGAAATTATTCTTCACGTGCCAGCAGCTCTAGTTTATTATTTGTATTTGTAAGTCCTTGTATTAAGTTTAAATGGATATCTACACTTAATTATAGCCAATTATTAATTGATCACCTTATCCAGTTCTTTTTTGAACCTCCTTGTATGTACTGGACACTCATAACCTGTTTCTACGATTAGATTTAGATTAGATTAGATTTAGATTTAAATTTAGTCTTTCATTTCATAATGCAATTAATACATTTTTTCATTCTTTCCACCGCATTTGGGACACTAACTTTTTTTTTAAATTTTTGCTTTGTAATTAAAACCTCAACTTATATAGTAAAACACCTTTTTCAATTTAATTTATCAAATACACTGCACCTGTTCAATTTAACATTTAAATGTGCATCGTTTTCTCCTATTAATTTTTAAATAAACGTTTGTCCACTTCCATTTTTGCAATATAGCAGCTTGTTTTTAGACTTTAAAAAATATTTTATCAATTTCTTTGCAAAGTGATCTTTGAGATCAACATACTTTGCGTTTAGTTCTTCTACTTATCCCATAGAAATTCACATCCATTGTCGCAAATTAGATACCTAGTTCTTCACAAAAAAAAAAAAAAATCAAATTTCACAATAATGGTCATCTAAGTGAGTTTGTTGTTAGCCGCTGAGTTAACTAAGTGCCGCTCAAGTTAAGTAAAAAACGTACTTAGAAAAATGTTTCAACTTTCAGAAGTACACTGCTGCCTTCATATTCGTAGTTCGTTTCTATCAATGAAAAACTTTCCCTCCCATGAGGTTCTAGTGAATTTCCTTAAAAATATTTCTTTATTTATTTTTGTTGGTTACATCCATTACGAACATCTTTTAAGCTTTCGTTTGTAAATAAATATAGAAACAAGTAATTGGCCCAATATTGAGCCTTTTTTTGTGAAAGTATCAAGAATGCTCGCAGTAAAAAAAACTTCAGTGCAGACATGAATTTTTTTATTCACTCAAGGATCGCCCCTCTGATACTCAAATGGATACGCACACTACATGCTCGTAAATTGCACATTCTGTATGTGCCATCACACTTCTATTAAATCGAAGAGCGAAAAATGCTTTGGTGTTATATCTTGTCGCTCTAGGATGTACTCTTAATGCTTAAAAAATTTCGCTAAACAATTCATTTCTTAACTTAGTTTGGACGTTATGAAATAATTGCATGTGTAGCAATCAGCATCCACTAGTTCTTTTTTCCTCAAATGAATTCAATGAATTTTTTAATCATTTTATTAATATGTTTTTTTAAACATACTGTATGCTAAATAAATCTTAAATTGTTAAATTTAACTTTAAATTGTTATTTAATTTTGCCAAACAAATGTTAAAGCATCCTATATTTATATGAAATAAGAAAAGCTTTGAAAGCTAAAATTTAAACAATATTTGTCAAAGCTTAAATTTTGCACTATATAAGGCCTTAAACAAATCGTGTAATTCTCTTTTTTCTTTTTCGTTTTGTAGTTGTTAGTTTGTCCACTCTAAGGTTTTCCTAACTATTGTAATTAACTTTAGTGCTGCGATTTAATTTCTGATGTATAGTCTTGGCAGTTCCTATAATTTATCACATAAGCAAAAATTGAATCGTTATTATTCTTGGTTTTTTCCAAAGTTGAGTTTTTCCTCAATAAAAATTATAGGTTCGAACAAGAAATTTTTTTTCCTTCGTCGAGGGAAGACGCTCTATAATTAGCGCCCAACGTGTGGTCTTACCAATATATGATAGAGGACAGAATCTATTAGAAGAACCAAGAGAATAAATGGAAAAGAAATAAGGATGGCGAATTTCTCCAAAGATCAGTTTACCCAAATAATTACGGTTCCAGGTGCGAATAACACCACGTGCACAGCACATTTTCGCGGAGAAAGAGATACTACGAAGCTCGAAGAATTCATTGCAGCTATCACAACTTTCAACGAGCTAGAAAAGATTAACGATGCTAATTCGATTAAGGCTATGCTTTTGTAAATCAAGAAAAGCGGAATACGAATAAAGAGCATCCAGAGAAGCGATGCACGTTTTGTCGAAGAAGAGGACACAGGCAGAACAATGTTTCAAAAAGCAGGGCATGCAAGAAAATAATGAATCTCAGAATAACCCGCCTGTTCTCGCATGTTATGGGGGTGGAGCTCCTGGCGTTACTCGGGAAAATTGAACTTCCTGTTCCAACGTAAAAAAGAAAAGTCCGCAGTATTTTAATTTCAATCTGATCGCCACTGCATTAATCGGTAGAGACGCTTTGATAAATCGCGTTAAGATATTTGGTCTAACCGGTGAAGCGTATTTGGACACCGCAGCACGAATAAGCGTAGCAAGTGCTAATTTTAAAAAGACTACTCACCGAGAAATAGTGTGTGATGTAGAAGGTGAAATCATATGTAACCTTGGCCAACGCAACAATAATCAACAAAGATTGGTGTAGACTTTTTACAACAAGCAGGAATCATTTTGAATATGGGCCAAATGTATTGGTACTTTAAGGATGACCCGAAAAAAAAATTCGACTTTGAGAATTCTGTGCCCCTGGCTTTAAATATCATGCAGTTATCATACGATTAAAGACACAGTCCAACTAAAGTTGCACCCAACAAGAACCACGGAAATGAAAGGACGAATTGAAGAATCACCAGATATAGTACAAGAAATATTAGTTTGTTCATACTGGTTACAACAACGTGAAAAAATAAGTCCCATCGTTTCTCCACCGAAACAAGATGATTTAGAATTTTATGGAACTTGCACTAACGCATTTTAAAACAGCAGAGCTAATGATTACGCGCGCGCACACGATCCAAGCTATATTTAAAGATGCTATATCCCCGAATAAAAATACCTAAAAAGAGAAAACGAATTGAGGAATCATCGTCAGATTTTTCATACTGATTACAACAACGTGAGGAAAAAAGTCTCATCGTTTTTCCGCCAAAGCAAGGTGATGTTAAATTTCATGCACCTAATACTAATAGTACAACTAATGACTCGCAATCGACCCCAGCTATATTTAAGGACTCTGTACCCCCTATTTATACTCCTTTGAAATGATGTTTTTAAAACCATCTGATGGATTTTTCCTTCGTTGAAGGGAACAAAAAAAAAAAAAAAAGAAAAAAAAAATTGGAAGACTTATTGCGGAGGAACACGGAAATATTCAGCCCATCAACTGAAGTAACTCTCTTTGCAATTCATCGGACTAATACTGGTAAAAGTGACCCGATTTATCACCATATAGACTCTCCCCATTCAAAAAGGTTCAGCTCAAGGAAAAAATTCAAGTAATGCTTCAATGCTCGATTATTGACGAAACTGAATCGACTTGGTCCGCCTCTATGGTTTTGGTTCCTAAGAAAGATGGACGAGTACGCGTATGTGTACATTATCGTCAACTCAACTCGGTTACTGTTCCAGATATATACCCTATACTTAGAATTGACGATATGATTCACGAAATTCAAATCAACCCTAAATTTGCAAGCAGGATACTGGCAGGTAAGGGTGCATGAAGATAACCTGGCAATAACAGCGTTTATAACTACATTTGGAATGTTCAGGTTCCTTTGGATTAAGAAATGTTCTTACAACTTTTCAAAGGCTGATAGATAAGTTCCGTACAGGACTTGGAGATATAATCTTCAACGTTTGATCTTCTTCTGGCAGACCTCGAAAAAGTCTTCGAAAGACTGAGAAAATTTAAACTCCATGTAAATCGACAAATGTCGATTTTGCTGTAAAGAAGTTAAGTATCTAGGTCATGTCCTCAATTTTAAAGGCATAAGTTTGAATCCAGAAAAGGGAGTGGCCATTAAAAATCGTCCAGAACCACGGAATGTGAAACAAGTCTTATCTTTTCTTCAGACCTGTTCCTGGTATAAACGATTTATGTCGAATTTTGCTGCATATATTGCAAAATATTGCAAAGCTTTCGAAACTCTTAAATAGCTCTTAATTCTTAAGCAAGTAGAACCTAATAAGCTATTTTTGCTTAAACTGATGCCAGTAAATACGCACTAGGGCCAATTTTACACCAGGGGGTCCTGTGCGAGCATCCTATATAATATGCAAGTAGACTGCTAACAGATGCGAAAATAAATTATTCGACGACAGGGCAACAATAAAGTTTCGCGGTTATATTGAAGGCTCGAAAGTGATTCTTATTACAGATCATCAGCCCTTAAAATGGCTTATGACCATTGCCAATTACACATGAAGGATATTAGTGGATTTTTATCATCGATGATCTAGCTGTTGTGGGTCGAGTTATTCAAAGTGAAACAAACCACAGCCGAAGCTTGCGCAAAAGTTCTAACAGAAGAAATATTTCTCAGGCAAATTATAAGTGATTACCGAGTGCAGTTTATATACGCTATTATGCTAAAGCTAACAATTTGCTTTGATATTCAACAAACGTATACTCCAGTTTATCACCCGGAAGCTAACAAGTCGTGAGGCTTGTCGCAAAGTATAATTATTATTATTACTCTTGTTTTTTTCCAAAGTTGAATTTTTCCTCAATAAAAATTAATGACGTACGAGTAAAATTTTCACCTTCATCAGGGTAACAAATTTTAGTTGGTAAATAAAAAAAAGAAGAAAGGAAGCTTCTTTTTTTATACTTTGCAGGCGGTCTTTCCAGGTAGTGTTTGATTAGGTATATCAACGAATTGTCCGAGTATTCTTATTTCACTAAAGTCGGGTGTAAATAATAATCAATCACTATTAATTACTACTCTTACTCAGATGTAAGTTGTAAATTGTTACCGACAGTTATTAAAGTCTTAACTTGTAAGCGATTTCCGCCATCTGCGATTTTTTCTGAATTGATATAATGGGGTCGCTACTTCAGTATGCGTTACTTTACTTCCCGAATCAAAACAACTTAATATTCATAAGCACACGTCTGCCTATGAGTCAAAAGCGTATCTGTGTATACATGCACTTAACAGCCTAGCTACTAACAAATTTATCAAAATATAAAATGTTAAACCATCCACAACAAAACGTTTCCGGCAAAAACTCCCCAAAAAATACGACAACAAGCGGGTTGACTTAAAAGTCAAATTCTTTACAAAAAAGGATTGAATAAATTTGGAAGAGGTATATTTTGATTAAATTAAAATCCGTAAACAAATAATATTCCCTTTGGGTAGTCTTATTAGAGGTAAAAGCGTCATAGGTTCGTTTTTAATATCAAAATGCCTCAGTATTATTTTTTATATTTAATTAAGTTTTATTATATTATTGTATATTTATTTATAAAATTAGGGCAATAAACTGCTGTTACTTTTTATAAGATACGACGGTCTACCATTTATGCAACATAATCTTGATTTCCGAGTAGGTAGCATTTGCCTTAACTTTAGCGAATGTGTCACAAAAGAATAACCTTAGCGAAAGCCTTACATCTATTAAATTGCAATCCTTCATAAATTAATGTAGTTGGTATTATTAATAATTATTAATAATATATTAAAATTGTAAACTTACCTTTCTCACATCTTCGGCACTATGCCATTTGTTTCGAATCTCATAGTAGCTTTCATTTGTCGATGATGAATCTGACGTACTTCTCGACTCATCGTACATAATGTCACTGTAATTCTCAGCAAGAGTTTCTTCGCGGAGTTTCTTTACAAGTTCTCGTTGCTCCCGTTCACGTCGTTCATTCCGCTAAATTACGAAAATAATAAAATAATTTTAATTAAAATACCACAGGATGTCACATTTCTGTCACACCTCTGAACTAAATCCCTCCACTAAAATCGCCACTAGCAAATTAAAGAGAACATAATTGCCAAATGTCATCAATGCAACGAAATATAATGCTGCCCAATGGCTAGTCTTCTCCATGCCATTGAACAGAACCACGTTCCAATCCTCTTGAGTAAGGATCTATAATTTTATTTTATCAAAATCCATTCTGATCTAGGACTTTGCGTATAACTCAAAATTGTATTTTGTTTTAATAATAAAATAAAATAAAAAACAAACAAAACAAAGCGACATTTTGACAAAAAAGCTAAGTCAAAAAAATTTTTTGTATTTTGATTGATTTTAGTAGCAGCAAACCGACTTGTGTTAGATACTTTTTATTTAAATATCTCTTTCTATTTTACTAAATTTTACAATTACGAGTATTAAAAAAAGTTCTAGAAATTGGGTGATTTACGAGTATGTTTATTATTATTTTTTTATGTGCGGAACAGTTACTAATTTTTAGGAATTCGATAAAAAATACTTTTTCTATTTGGGTATTAGGGGTTATAAACATTCTAATATTGTAATAAATATTCTGAGTATCTATAGATTAACTAAAATTGTAAGAAAAAAAGGCAGAGTAAATCATTCTATCAAGGTATCAAAGGAATCATAGCCCTAGTTTCTAGCTTTTATAATTTAGGGAAAGCATTCTTTTTTTTTAATTTTATATAAGGTTTCTTTAATAAATTAAACTTCTGAAATATATGGATATTAAAGCAGCATCGAATGATGAATTAGCGTGGTCAGAATGTTTTTTTTAACATTGTAACAAGAGCATGCAATTTAATTTATTAAGAAAGAGTATCTTGCAATAAAGTTGTTTTAAATATGTATAAATATGGAAAGTATTAGGATTCGGGATTTGTTCTTGCAGGACTAAAAAAACGAGTTCTGTTAAAAAAAAGTTGATTCGCTGGCAATATAAAAATGGAAAACTTTTCGATCAATTCATTGGTAAATTACTAACACTTACTCCTATTTTTAAAATACCTGTAATTAAATATTTGAACCATAAATAAAAACGACTACGTTGTAAATATTTAGGATGATCCTTCTCTTAAGAGTTTATTTAAATTCAAAGTAAATGAATACATCGCCAATACAAGGTCCAAGACGGGACCTTAGCAAGTCATATTATTAACACGGTTGACTGCTTTCTAAAATAATGATTTGAAAAAAAAATCGCAACATACACTTGAATCTTTTTTGGCTATGATTTTCAATACGATTGTGGAAATATTTTATAGTAATGGAGAACGATGTGTAGAAATTGCATGGCATTTAGTCTCATAAAAATTTGTAGAAAGATTTTTTGAAAATAACCTTATGAATTTAGGATTTGACAATCCTACCGTGAAATATTATTCATTAATTTTTATTCAAACCTGCTGTTTTGATATCGAAGCAATGATGAAACAGTTCTGCCTAGGTATTATCTATTCAAGTGTGGTTTAACTAAAATGATGTCTCGCGCATCATATTATATGTGTAAATTAGAGCAAATGTAGTCATACCAGTGTGAGTGGCGAGAGCGGTCAAAATCTTTTATAGATTTTGGTTTTGTGATAGCCTACCTTCATATACAAAGCAAGATGTAAGTAAATCCGGCTTTTAATATCCTCTACAAAAATGCAGATTAATGAGAAATGCAGCTAAGGTAGGTTTAAGAGAAGCAGTGATGTATAATCTGCTAAATGTAAGAAAGCTATGTCAGAAGTCCTATAAACGAAAGCAAAAATTACAGTTAAAACATTTTATCATATTAAAAGCGATGATAAAAAGTAAATATGCGTTGCTATCGAGAAAAAACTCTCAACAATATTAAGCTTTGAAAGTTAGAAAAATAATCCCAAAAAATTGATGAACTATTGTGTACCATTATGTGATACTAGTAGTAAGAGAGGAAATAATCTCGTAATTGGAAGCGAAGTGCATCCAAATTAATCAAAATTAATGTGAAGCCACACAAGGTTTGCTTATTTATATCGCCTAGAAATATCAGATATATGAGAATTATCCTGTATATTATTTTCTTATACCATATGTATCAACATAAGATACTAAGTAATATAAGTTGTGTGCTTTACTTTACGAATAACGACTGATACAGCTACATTATCAATCGCCAGAGGGACTATCAATAAAGAAAACTATGGTAAGTCTTTAATTTATATTTATGTAAATATTGATCACCGTGCCATAATTTCAGTTGTCAAACAACTGTAAAATATAGAAAATGATAAACCTTAACATAAATTAAATTGAAAGTCTCATATGCTCGCCATATAAATGATTTTATTTCGTCTAGTAGACTCACAATAGCTAATAGTTCAAATTTAACCTGTTTGAAGCCGAATGCATCATCTAATCTGAATGATCTCGTCATTGTGTCTGACCTTATGCTGGTTCTCCAGCATTATATTAAGATTCTATCTCATTTTTGCACTCTAGATATCATTTTCTCTCGTACAGCTTTTCTAACATCTTTCCATTATCACAACTTTATCAAAGCTTAGGCCATGGGAGTAATGCATGTTAAGTGCTGATGAGAACAGAGGACTGGATTATTTTCAGATGCTTATTGAATATCTCTCCAACGTATATTATGTATATTATAATATGGCCCAATAACGCCGCCGGCATGCAAACCGCATCAAACCGCACCAAACAGTTATTTTTTGTGGATGAAGTGGTGATTCATGAAGCACATGTGGGTTTTCACCCGACCAATAACGCATATTTTGCTTATTGACGAACCCATTGAGCCAAAAATGAGCTTAGTCACTGAAGATGATTTTGCGACTCCGAATATCTGTAGAAAATTTTTATAATTTGCAGACGTTGCTCGTTAGTGTACTTTACTATGAGAAAATGAAAATGTCGAGCTTACTGACAGTGACAGTTTGATGATTAGTCAAAGAGTGCGTTCACAAATTAAATTCAAAGTTGTCAATTCTCTATTGGAAAACCCTATTTTTAACTGCACATAATGCTGCAACATCTGTCGTTCATGCATCAAAACTTTCTCCTCTAAATTAAACACTTCCCTTCCTTTAAAAAGTGTATGGAGAAACCTACGTCAAATTGGAATGATTGGCAAAAGTAATAGTAGTTGCACCTTGATTTAAATGATCTCAATGATTCCTTTCTGCTGAATAAAGTTTAACCTGTCAGGTTTGACTATAAAAACATCACTCCTACAACTCTTGAACATTAAGCTGATGGTGTCACTGAGATAGAGAAATTATTTTGCCACAAATCATAAGTCATTTTAAACACATAAAAAATACCAGGCTTACCGGTATGAAGTGAGCGTCAAGATACAAATGTCTCGATAGGGAATATTTATTGTGAACGGGCCTTAATTTTTTATTTTTTGGTTGCTATGATACCTGTCTAACATATTTAATATACATCAAGTCATTGAACATTTTTGAACAACATATTTTGCTATCGTGTTAAAAGGGTCGAATTTTGTACCAGAAAATGATGAATTGCGGAGAGCATTAACTTTTTGTTGTCATTTGAAGAAAAGTAAGACAGAGTCGCATCGAATGCTTGTCGAGGCATGTTCTATCAGAAGCAACATGCAAGAGATGGTTTCAACAGTTCAGAGATAACGATTTTGATGTGAGAAACGAAGAACATGGAAGACCAACATAAAAGTTTGAAGACGCCGAATTGCAAGCAATATTGGATGAAGATGAAAAGATGAAAAACTACTTGTAAAATTTTGCGTCAAAGACACGATAAAAAATCAGTTTTGCATCCAATTGTTACTGGCGATGAAAAATGGATTTATTTTTAGAATCCTTAACGGAAAAAATTATGGGTTAATCCGTAACAACCATCAACTTCGACTGCAAAACAAGATCGATTCGGCAAAAAGACAATGCTGTGTGTCTGGTGGGACCAGAAAGGTGTGGTGTGCCACGAGCTCCTAAAACCTGGTGATCGCACCTGACAACAATTGATCAATTTGAACCATGCATTGATCGAAAAATGACCAGAATGGGCCAGAAGACACGGCAAGGTAATTTTGCTGCTGCACCTGCACACAAAGCAAAACTGTTTTAGGATACAACCAAAGCACTTAGGTGGGAGCTACTACCCCAGACGTATTCACCAGACTTGGGTCAGACTACCATTTGTTTTCATCGATGGGACACGCATTAGCTGAGCAGCACTTCGAATCCTACGATGAAATCTAAAATTGGATGACTTTTTGGTTTGCTTTAAAAGACGAACAGTTTTATTGGCGTGGAATCCATAAATTGCCTGAAAGATGGGGAAAATATGTAGCTAAGAATGGCCAATACTCTGAATAAAATGTTTTTTACTTTCCCATTATTTTCACAAAAAAACGCTCACTTCTTACCGGTACATACCTGGTATATGTATGTATAATGATTTCAAACTTTCCCTTGCCTTGGAAAAGTACAAGAAAAACCTGATGCTGCTAATGGCATTGATAATACACATATCAACATTCTGATATGTAATTCTAAGGTTTTTGTAAAAGTACTGGCGGCGCGAATTATTTTCCTTAAGCTTGTTTCTTTTGCTTTCCCAAAGCAAGCTTCAAAGTTTAATCAGAATCCAGTCACGATTAATCAATTTGTAATGAAGAAAAGGATGAAGCTATTGTAGTTGTCACTGCAATAACGCTCGGGTTTGTCATAAATCGAAACCTACAAATTTTCTTACAATCGATGAGACACGTACTATATTACTTTTATGCACACACTCATCATGCCTATATTATAATACGTTGAAATAATATACTCGACTTACTTTCTATTCATAAATTGCAAGTTGCTTTCAATGATGCTGTCGGGTATGTTAACTAGCTACGTAGGGATAATCGTAAACATATACATTCAGAAGATTTTTAAGCCTATACAATACAGCCGCGTATGAGCACGCGAAATTGAACGAGTATATTCATGTACGAATACGTCATACGTATATTCCAAATTTGAATTTTCGCTCTCACTTAGAACATTCAACAATAATATTTACAACTACAATTATCTCAATTCATTTTGTTTATTTTTCATCCAAGCTATTAGGTTATGGAACTTTTTGCCACCAAATACTAAAACATTGTCAATTGTCGCAATTGACGTTTCGCAGCAATTAATATTACAAATAAAAATAATAATAAAATTAGAAAAACGATTTTCATTTACTTCTACACCTCTCCTTTATATATCTAACTCTATTCTACATATTATCTCGCTGTTTTCTTTTTCTTTCTTTTTCTTATCACCTTTTTTTTTATTTATTAACCATATTTATGCATTATAATATTATTTTATGATATATATAAGTTCAATTTGAATATTTTCCTCACAAAATATAAATAATATATACAGACTCATAATGTTTATGCTATCGACGAAAAAAGTGCATAAAACGGTAATAGCATTTTTGAATTGTGTTATGCAAGACTTACTCCGAGAGCTGAATTAGAACAGCACACTACCTACATGAAAAGCAAAATAAATTATGTCGAAATCTGGTGGAGCAACATAACATGTTCCAGGGTCTAACAAGTATGCCCAATGGAACTATCAATGGGATATATTGCCTAAACAACAGTTACATACAAGTACGATTAATATGGCACATTTAGAGATCAGATCCACGAAGCCTTTTTGAGCTAGGTTTTTGGAAAATAGGTTGTGGCACATGAACCGTCGAATCTTTGAAGTGTTTACTTAGATCGAAATATTGGGTTCCATGTCTAAGTGTAAGAGTTATCTGGTCTTATAATTAGCGGCTTATGTGCAGGATTAGCCTTCATATATATAAAAACAAAACTTTTTTAGGCATATCAACCTCTTAATTAATTAATAATAATATGCCAATTATCGATTGTAATTAACCTATATATCGTTTTATGATAGAAAAATCCACGATTGTTCAAATGTTTACAGCAATTAAAATGCCAATTATCGGTTGTAATTGACCTATATATCGTTTTATGATAGAAAAATCCACGATTGTTCAAATGTTTACAGCAATTAATATCTTTAGAAATTAAAAAATTTTCCCTTCCAAACTTATTTACGAAAAGCCGAACCGAATATTTGATTTCTCATATGTATATAATTTTAAAAATTTATGACTACCAAGTGATATACGATTATGCATACTTAGTTCAATTATGTGGTATACTTATTATATAAACACGATTGAGTATAGTCATAGACATTCGTATAAGCGAGAGCACTTCGAAAGAGCACTGATGCGGAATCGGGCGGACTTTTGGCATCGATTGGTAACTGTTGATGAAACTTGGATCCACTATTACACACCAGAGAACAGAATGAGTGCTCGGCACTGGACTGAAGCTGGCACGAGTGCTCCGCAGCGGTCGAAGGAGGCTCGATGGGTCGGAAAGGTTATGGCGTCGGTTTTCTGGCATTGTTATGACATACCTCGAAAAAGGAAAAACCGTAAACAGTGAGTATAACTGTGCACTATTGGAGCGATTGAAGGTCGAAATCGCTGCAAAACGGCCTCACATGAAGCGAAAAAAAAAATTTGTTTTTGCAAGACAAAGTACCGGCGCACAAGAGCATCGCAACCACTAAAATCATTGACTTACGGTTGTCGCATCCACCGTATTCGTCCGACTTGGCTCCCTCGGACTATTAACTTTTTCCAAACCTCAAAAGATGGCTCATCAATAAAAAATTCAGCTCACGCGAGGAAATCATCGATGCCACGGAGGAGTATTTTGCAGACCTTCCGGAAAATTACTTTTCGGACGGGATCAAGGAGTTGGAAAATCGCAGTAATAAGTTTATCAAACTAAAAGGGGACTATATTGAATAAAATAATAAAACAAAAAATTTTTTTCATTCCCAAGGAGTCTTTTACCCACCTAGTAAAAGACAAAATATTAAATAAAAAATTATGGTACCAAACAAAAGACATTAATTTGAAACTTTATACGAATGTATATATATCGATGCACCCAACATCGATATTTATAAATTTAATAAAGAAGTAAGCGTTATTGAACCAGAGTATAGATCATGTATGTCGGAGGATTAGTTCTCGAGATATAGCGTTGTGAGTGGATCAACTTTTGTTATTTTGAAAAAAAAAAAAAAAAAAAAAAAAAAAAAAAAAAAAAAAATGGATTCAAAGCAATTTCGTGTGTTGATTTATCATTGCTTTTTGATGGGAAAAAATGCAGCCGATGCAAAGAAATGGCTTGATAAGTGTTACCCGGACTCTGCACCAGCCGAACGAACCATTCGCAAGTGGATTGAAAAATTTAAAAGTGATCATACAAGCACCGAAGATGATGCACGCAGTGGACGTCCAAAAGAGGCTGTTTAAGATGAAAACATCAAAAAAGTCCAGTTGATCGAGAAAGCTGAGGCTCTGAAGATATCAAAAGAGCGTGTTGGATATATCATACACAAATATTTGGATATGCGACAGCTCTGTTCAAAAACAACAACGTGTTGATGATTCAGAGGGGTGTTTAAAGCAGTTCAACCGCAATAAAGTCAAATTTTTGCGTCGGTATGTGACAATGGATGAAACTTGGCTCCATCACTTCACACCAGAGTCAAGTCGGCAGTCAGCTGAGTGGCGAGCAGGCGACGAACCTCGTCCAAAACGACCAAAAACTCAACAGTCGGCTGTTTCATCAAGACAATGCACCGTGTCACAAGTCGATGAAAACGATGGCAAAATTAAATGAATTCGGCTACGAATTGCCTCCCCACCCACCGTTTTCTCCAGATTTGGCCCAAAGCGACTATTTCCTGTTCGCAGACCTCAAAGGAATGCTCGCCGAAAAGAGATTTAAGACCGATGAAGAAGTAATTGCCGAAACAGAGGCCTATTTTGAGGCTAAACCGAAATCGTGCTATAAAACTGGTATCGAAAGATTGAAAAATCGTTTCAATCAGTGTATCGCCCTCGAAGGCAACTATATTGATAAATAAAGTTGAATTTTGCAAAAACTTTGTGTTTTACTATAAAACGGCACTGTGTTATATACTATACTTGCACCTTACATATTTTCTTGAAAATAAGGCCTAGTTGTTGTTGTGTTCCCACTACGTATCCCTCTAAATTAAGTTTTAAAAAATAGTGATTTTAGCAGTTTCTTTTTGTTTAAAGGCATCTAGCACTATTAAATACTTTTAGAATCAAGCTAAACCTAAATAATCAATCACAAAGTAATCGATGATAATATTGTGTTAACAGTTTATCAGTTTTGTTTAAATTAGGATTTTAACCGAAATATCGAGCCAATAAATCATCAACTTTGAAATCGATGGAAAGGTCCGACAATGACGGAAATATGTCACTATTTATTTTAAAATCAATTATGAAAGCCTTATTATATTACTATTAAAAAGTTGTTTGGTATTTTAATGCATATTTTTAAGAATTTTTGTTAGCCTAGTATGTTTCTGTACTACGATTTCTACGTTTTTGATGAGGATTTATTGTCAGTACCAATCTCAACAACATCGACTGGGTTAAAGATGTTGAATGATGATCTCTTGATAAGAACATATACATATGTATATATGTAATTAAAATTGAAGTATCTGTCTGAATGTATCTGTATCCAAAATAATTGCTTTATTACAAGCCGGTGGAGGTGGCCGTGGTGTAGTGGTATATGCGTAGACTCCTCAAGCAGAGGGTCGCGGATTCGAATCCCGTGCGAGGCAATTTTCTGAAAAAGTCTTTTTAAAGAATTTGTATTTAGTAATATGAAAATCCCGTCGGCGTCAACTCTGACATGAAGGCATAAAACTGATGTTGGAGTGGTTGCTGGCTGGGCTAAATGTAACGAACTAACAACTAGCACGTACTTAAGACCCACTGGTAGAGGATGCACTGGATCCAGTTTGACAACCACCTCTGGAAAAAATATCGAAACCTAATACACCTGAGTTTCAAACTACTATACCATATAACCCTTGGGGTGCGCCCAGGATTATTAATTTTTTTTTTTTTTAAATATGCCTGTCCAATAATTTGTCCGTTCTTATTTGAGGAATATTAGCTGGAACTTTATTTGTCGGATTTTACTCGTATTTGGGTTACTTTTTCTCTGGCGTATACATATTTTATGTTTTATTTGAAAAAGATAGTATAAGTGATGTACTTCTTATTATTTTTTATTTATGCAATTATTTTCAAAAACAAACATTTACATAAAGACAAACTATTACATAAATAAATTAATAAAGAGTTATTTGAATAACTCTTATCTAATATAAGATAAATGATTAAGTAGTTAGCGAGTTTGAAAGACGAACTGCACAGGTGAAGCCAACCCATAAATTTTATATTTTAAGCTTGGTGATATGCCATTATATAACATTTTATGATAGAATAATGATTATCCGTGAAAACAATTTAGCAACTCAAGAATAACAACAATCCAAAAAGACACACTTATTATTAGGATCATATAAAGTGTGCTAATTGCTTCATATCATCAGAGACTTAAAACATAAGCATAGAAATGAGCTTTAGTGCGTCAAGACAGCTTGGAAAAATATCCCAACTTCCATTTTTCAATTACAATAATAATAATAATTACAATATAAAATGTACTATGATAATTTAAAGATTAGTTTTTCAGTATGAATAACATCTAATTCTATGTGCTTTTGGTTCTTAAGATTTGGCCAACAGTTTATCTACTTATGTATTATATACATATATATATATATTTATATGTAAATACTCGTATATTCATAAAATTTAGCTTTTCTTATTGCATTCTTCATCTTCTCCAAAAATAAATATACATATATATTTCTATATGGGCGAATATATTTAATATCAAGTTTTTTTTTTTAGTCTGCAAACCGTAATAATTCCGGCGTTTTTATTTGTTACAACATCCGTAGGTAAAAAGTTTTGTTTTCAATTTTATTTCTGTTTAAGAATAAATAATTTTTTTCTGTTTACGCAATACGAAAATCCATTGATAGAGCTTACCCAATACAAATATGTCATTTAGCTAATAACTTGCAAAAGGCCAAGTGCTCTGTTAAATATTATGCTGCATATATGATATTTTTTTTCTAAAAAATCGAAATATAGACTTTGATACGTGGTTAATAAAAACTAGAAAAAAAGTTAAATGAAAAAGTAGCACCCTGTTTCATTTCAATTATTTTCACAGTCAACTGTAAAAATGGTTATTTTTTACAATATATATTTATTTTTAAAATAAATAAATGGCGCGACAGCCCGGTGTGGGCCAAGGCCTAGCTTTTCGCACTCATTTGTGTTTCTCACTTTGTGACTTTTACACACCTAAGCAGGGTATACTGTCTATTGCCGATTTCGAACGGCTCTCCTGAGAAGGTTTTTCATATGCAGAATTTGACTTTCAGAGGTTTGCCATTGCACGCCGAAAGGGTGATTACGATTTTGAAAAATTTGCTGTTGTGCTCTTACCAGAATACAAACGCAGGTAGGTGGAGTGGCAGCCAGTGAGCCAACCATCACGCCATCGCCACAACGTCCACCATTTTTACTACGCTGAAATAGGGCGATTTTCATTTTTGTATTCTAAGACAAGCTACTTTGTTTTTATTTTAATAGAAAATATAATAGATATATTTGTTGTCCTTCCTTTCAGGTTAATATCGCTTTTAATGCGTTTAACTGACTTATTAAGTAGAGAAGTTTATATATTACAAGATATATTGATATTAATTACTAACAAAGAAGAAAAGGTATTTAATACTGAGGGAAACACTTTATAAAATTACTTTACGAATAGGAGAATCCGTTAACTATTAACAAATAAAGTCTTCCAAAGTTCAAAATGAGCCTTAATCAAATTACGTAGAGATATTCGGATATATATGTTTACAGATAAATATTCGTTGTAAAGGCAAAAGCCAATAACTAGATAATTGGAATTTGAAACTACAAAGTTTTGAGTGCAAAATTTGCTTCTTTCTTACTTATATATATTTAAAAACATGAAAAATAAGTTGGGATCTTGATTTATAAGCTGCAAAAGTAAAATAATGTTTTTCACTTAGCTTTTTTACGTAATCTGGAAGAGAGTTTTTATTTCCCTCTACGTGAATACCAAAGACATAAACTTTTTATTGTTGCCTCAGTTCTCTTCTCTCTTTTACTGTAATAGTCTAAACTGTATCGGTTATAATTGACAAAGTTGATGATTTCAAATATCGAGGGCTTATCATTAACTCTAGAATGAGTTTTTCTGGTTTCCAAATCTACTTTATGTGTGTAATAGCTACTCAAGTACACTACTGAAAACAATTTATTTCGCTCTTACTTGCAATATGATATCGACTTTTGTTTGAATATACATCTTATTCAAACAAAATTTATAATCGGTTTATTTTGCAGAAATATTTCTTCAGGAAAATTGGTTTTAAGCCTAGTAGTATCTCCGATTCTGTGATCTAAAAATAATTGTTGTTCATCATTAATATTTTTTAAAGTGTTCAAAATTTTCTTTACGAAGTCTGGTAATCGTGATTTTCTTTGATTTGCTATCATAATACACAAGGAAAAATATCTTACTTGCTATCTAAATCCGATATTCGAACCACTGCTTGTCTTTTTTTTTTTATTCTTCTTATTTTGTTATAAGGGTGATTCATCCATTAAAAACAACGGTATGGTGTGGCTTATGGGCTGGTGGAATCATTGGTCCATTGGCAAATCAGAATGTTACTGTCAATGGTATCCGTTATCGCACCACGTTAATGGACTATGTGCTTCCTGAAATTCAAGCACATGGTTTCAGTAAGCTCTGGTTTCAACAAGACGGCCCTACAGCCACACATCGTGTGAAACAATGGACTTGTTGAGAAATCATTTTGGTTAGCACTTAATTTCACGTTTTGCTACGGTAATTATTCTTCAGGAATAAGTCAGCTACGATTGACGCTTTAGAAGCCAAAATTACTCTTGCTATCCACGAGATACCAGTCGAGATGCTTAAACGAGTCGCTTGAAATTGGATCTTTCAAATGGAACCTCAGTCGTAGTCGTGGTCAGCATTTACATGATATTATTTTTAAGAAGTAAATGCCATGAATTGTTTTTTTATCCGATGATAAAAACTTTGGATTTACTTTAAAATTTTTGTATTTTATTTTACATTGTAAATCAAACCTTGCGATGAATCGCACTTTATAATATAGATTATATAATAAACTTCCGCAACCTATCAGGGCTATTTAAGTATCTGGTACGTTTTTGAAATATGTAAGACTTTCGCTTTTCAATTTTACTAATGCCAGTTTGGAATTCATTATTTCTTGCAATTACTAGTAATTTTTTGTATCCCCTTCTTAAGGAATTGAATTTATATATCTTAAATGTTATACCATTAAGAATGTTGTTATATTTATATTTTTAGCTCTATTTTGTTCATATTTGAATTCTGAAGGGTCATCCCTATGTCTATTTATCAATCTATCCATCTAAATTACATGCACTTATGAAGTTTGTAACAATGCAAATATATAAATTTTATAATTTTTGTTTTCAATAAAACTATAAGTACTCATATTAACCTTAAGGGACCGAAAATATAAACACATAAAAACAGTCGTAAGAAGAAGGAATGAGTTTTATTTGGTGTTGATTGAATGCTTGAAATCCAGTCCGTGAAAAATAATACCTTTATTTAAAACTAAAAAAAAAACAACTCTTGCTTTTGAATGTTAAGCAAGTAATATTCAAATTATTTTCACCCTTCCAATATATAAATAACATTACTGAGAATTTATTCAGTATCAATCTAGATATACATATTACCAGCGAATCAGAAAACTAAGATAAAAATATGATAATCTCAAGAACAATATGATACTTAATATAATTGAAAATGTACATATCGTATTTAAATTTCAAATGGTATACAAACTTTTTTAAAAATTATGTAACATGCTTGTATACATTTGATTGATAAATTTTTGCAAGTTTTGTGAAGCTTAAGCTATATGTACAGATATGTATGTAAATTGCAAAGTGAATGCTGTGGTGCTTTTTATTTATTATTTTTTTTTAATATTTATTAACTGCTGACTCAAAATTAATCAAATTTGAATAATCTAACAAAAAAAAAAAAAAAAAAATTATTATTGAACTATGATATTAATAAATAAGGGTTTGAACGAAAAGTTAAATTAAACTACAAAATAATTAGTTTTACCATATTTACAAAATATTTTTTGCGTTGATAAACATGAAGTTAATTTTGTTTAAACTCAAAAGAAGCAAAGAAGGTAAATAAAACATTAAAACTAAGTGTGTTTTTCCAAGATCCGGTGATTAAGAATTTAAGAAAGATATACCATATCTTTATGTTTGTTCTTGTTAAAAGTACTTGTATATGATATGTTAATAATTGTAGTTTTTGGGAATTGAAAAAGATAATACAATATTTACCATATTTTTTATAACCATTTTATATTCAACAATTCCGCACATTTAATATTTACTACAATTGTGGTTAATTGTTGATCACGATTGCTTCGAAGTCTTAATTAAAACAAACTGAAGGTTTTTGTTGGATGATTTAACATGTCTTCACAAATCCAATTTAAAAATAGTTCATATCTCGTGTCTCTGTGAAGAAGACAGATACTTGAAAAAATGCCAAAAGCTGCAATGAAGTTAAATGGGGCCTGAAGAAATGCGTACAGAATTTGTGAAATCAAATATTCGTATAAATCTGGATTAGGATTCGTAGGTCGTTGTTAAAAGTATTTGAAAAAAATTAACACTTATTTTTTTCGGTAAATCAATTGTTGCTCTTACGATTTCGGATGATATAATAGTTTAAATAATATATAGGTTTAGGTTGGAAAAAAAGAGCAAAACTGACTATGTAAATATATTTTGTTTTTATTTTAATTTTGGGATTTTTATTGAAATAAAATAAAAAAATATAAACCACTGTGCAATGTCTTCCTTGTACTTGATGGAACCTTTTAAAGCTCATCCTAATAGTTGAATCTTTGTTCGCTTTTTCGAGTAAACCGGTCTTTGTATCGACACAATATTGGCAATATTGATGCTAGTCTTCGCATTAATTAATACCTTTAGGTGTCGCCTAAAAAATAGTTTATAGGTACATATCAAATTCAACGATCCCAGAGACCAATTAAAAAATCGATTTGCCAAAATCACATGCTCGTCACATTTTCATTTTTGTAATGATTTGAATTACTTAGGGAAGGGACCTTGTGGATCTTGTGGCCTTAACTCCTGCATTAAATGTACTATACTTTATGCGGGTGTATGAAAAAATCTTCCTGGCAGCCAAAAAAGTTTAAAAATGAAGAACTGGAAACATTACTCTATGAAGAAGAGCTCGCAAAATCTTTGGGTGTCACTCAAGCAGCCATTTTAAAACGTTTAATAGCAGTTGGATGTATTCAAAACAAATAAATTGGGTTCCACATGAACTCAAGCCGAGAGACGTCGAAAGGCGGTTTTGCATGTCTGAAATGTTGCTGGAACGCCACAAAAGGAAGTCATTTTTGCACAAGATTGTTACTGGTGATGAAAAATGGATCCATTACGAAAACCCCAAGCGCAAAAAATCATATGTGAAACCCGGCCAACCAGCCAACGGTCGATGCACAAGGTTCTCACTGAAATATGGTTCACATCAGAGCAGAATATCAAAAATTGGCTTGATTCATTCTTGGCTGCCAAGCCGGCACAGTTCTTTTGGGATGGGATCCACAAATTGCCAGAAAGATGGGAAAAAGTCATAGCTTCAGATGAATAATACTATTGAACATGTTTTTCTTAAATAAACGTTCAAATTTTGAAAAAAAAACCGCACAAATTAAATTATATACCTAATATAATATTTAAAATTGGCCAGTATTCGAGCAATATTTGGCACAACAGGATCATGCGAACGAGAGCTCACATCTAAACTGTAAATAAACTGCCGCCGGTAGGGAAGAACATTTTTCGAATTGGGTATACTAACAAAGCAACGATAAATCATATTACATCCTAAATATTTTTTAACTTGTCAGAAAAGGACATAAATGTAGAAGAGCTTATCAGGAAAAGTATGTAAAAAAATTCATAAGGAAAAAGTACGAATATTCCTCTTATGAAAAATGGGCAACAACCTTCAAGAGAAGTGCTGCGACAAGGGGCAAGCGAATGGCTTAATATTTTTAAAATTCTTGTTGAACGAAAATGTTCAGTCACCTGTCCGGTGGCAGGATTAGGATTTAAATTTCGAATTAATTTAGTATCAATGAACGAAGGGCCGTTTTTTTCGTGTGAGTTATTGTACTTAGTCACGATGTAGCAGTGAACGGAATCGAACATTGAACTGAAAGAGAATATTGCTCGTGAAATAAACAACATTATTCTGCCATCGCTTTTTTTACGAGTTGGGCGGAATATATTCGACAGATTTCAGAAGTGTATACGACGTGACCCACAACATTTGGAATAATTTTTAAAAAATAAAATTCACATTGCTGTTCTTTAAAGCACTGGTAAAATTAAATTAATGTAGGTGTAAGCGACAAATCCAACTGAGAAGTGAAGCTCGCATGAGTGGTCATTTCGAGATCAACCCGTTAGGTTGACAAGTTCGTCGGGCAAGCTAATCTTTTTGCCAATTTATCTACTAGATATTTTGTGAACTATTGTATTTAATTCGTGTTGAATTCTTACTTGTTTAAAATCGAAGGAAAGTGCTTTTAAGTTACAACCACATGGTGTTAGAAATAAGATGTTAAGTCAGTAATAAAACAAATGTTATTTAAAAATATTGCTATCGTGAGCTTTAATTATTTGTTTTTACATAACTACAGTGTGGAGGATCGTTTTGTAAGCATAATAATTTGATAACTACATCACAAAACGCAAAGAAAAGTTAAAAAGCATTTGGTGAGCCCATTTCATATTTTCATTTTACTCTTTCTTTCTTTGTTTGCCTTGTACAATATTTTGCATAACAATACAAGAATGTGTTTCTAAAATATCCTCTAGACATTTGATTTTCATGAGATGAGGTGTCCTATGCGCTTAAATGAATATTACTGAGAACATTGAATCTCTGACTACAAAAAAGCTTCAAACAATTTTTAGAGAATGTGGTTTATTATACCGATACAACCTGAAAGTAAATCTGGTAGATATACTCCGCACAGTGTCGGAAAAGAGTACATCTCAAGATGGAATTATTAGTTTAGAATCATCTTCAAGAACTTCAATTTCTACAATCATGTCTACCAAGGGTGAAGGTGAAGAGAAGGGAAGTTGTCCAAAAGATTTCTTCATTTACCATTGAAAAAGGAAAGCCCACCATTTATAAAGTTGGCAAAGAGCAAACATTTTTAGCTCGGGTCATTGCTATAAACTGCAACAGTAACACTTATTCTAACAGCTCAGACAAAATTGCTAATACTGAGTTCAAACAAGAAATTCGATCCATGAAAAGGAACTACCAGCCGCAGAAAAGAGTTGAGAGCTTAGGACTTATAATGAGGATTGCATTGGAGAATGATATTCCAATATTTCAAAGGCCAAGAAGGTTAGTTCCGTTGGAAAGGAGCGTAGTTTAGCAGCAGATTTCCGAATGGCTATAAGAAGGAATTATTTGAGAGAGTAACTTAACTTACGCTACTCTTACCGTCTTAGCCAAGAAAAAGGATGGAAACAGTCGACTTTGTATAGATTTCCGAAAGTTGAACTCCAAAGCTATCAAAGACAGATTTGCGTTGCTTAATATTGAGGAAGTTCTCGATATTTCCTTTAAAGATAGAAAAGTCAAGTAAGAGATACACTGCTTTCGTAACACCGGAAGCGCGGTATGAATTCAATAGAGTTCCGGTTGGACTCTGTAACTCGCCGTCGGTTTTTCAGCGTTTTATTAATACGATCTTTCGCAAAATGATTCAGAATGTTACACTTCTCGTTTATGTGGATTACCTCATCATGCCTTCTGAAAACGAAGTCAATAACATCGGACCCTTAAGGAAGGTTTTGGACAGAATGGACTCTTAATAAAGTGGAGTAAGTGCCAGTTTTTGACAAAAGTGGTTCAATTTTTAGGACATATTATGCAAGGAGGAACCATCCAACCCTCAGAGGAAAGGTTTTAGCTGTGAAAAAATTTGCAGTATAGAAAAATGTAAGTGATGTCATGAGCTTCCTGGGACTAACGGGATTTTTTCGAAAGTTGATACCACACACCGAGCTGACGAGAAAAGAAATGCATTTTTTTTTTTGGGGACGAGAATACGAAGAATCATTTATGAATCTTAAAGCCAAGTTGTGTAAACAACCCGTCTTAAATCTTTTTAACCATTTTCACTCAACTCAGTTGCACACCGACACCAGTAAAGAAGGATATGATGCAGTTTTGCTCCAGAAGGGAGTTGACGATCTTTTTCACCCAGTTTTTTCTGAGCTTTAAAACTTTGCCTACAGAGAAGAACTACTCAAGTTATGAGTTGGATGTCTATTCCGTTATTCGATTGCTCAAGAAATTGCGACTTTACCTTTTGGGACTGGAGTTTGAAATCTTTACTGATTGCGAGCTTTTCAACTAAAAATCGTAATCGACGCGTTTCTTTTATATCAAAGTTGTCCAAAATAATTGAAAAGGTTTCTGGAAGCTGTATTCTTGGATCTAAGAAAACTGGCGAAGGATTCCTTTATTCTCTTGATAAGATGGACGTACCTCTTCATACTTTTCATATGGGCCACGTGGGTCCCTTACTATCTACGGCGAAGAGTTATAAGTTTTTATAAATAGTTGTTGACGCGTTCTCAAAATTTGTTTGGATATACCCGGTAAAAAGTACAGGAATAGATGAGGTTTTGAAGAAACTAAGGCTGCAGGCTGATGTTTTTGGAAGTCCACGTAGGATAAATACAGATAAGGGATCAGCCTTCACCTCAAAATAGTTTAAGCAATATCGTGAATCACGAAAGATACACCATCATTTTACAACAATCTGAGTTCCTAAAGGGGACGGATAAGTTGAATGACTCAATAAAGTTGTTATCGAAGTCTTGTCCAAGCTTTCTGTAGAAAACCCATTAGAGTGGTACCAACATGAAGCTCGCATTTGTGGTTATTTCGAGATCAATCTTACTGAGACAGAACGGTGTGTCCAGAGGTCTAGTCGGTCAAGCTAATCTATTTGTCAATTTGCCTACGCTTTCTTTTATTTTTTATTTTTCTCTATCATACTGTAATGTACATATTAAATCTCCTTATTATTCTCTATTTAAAAAAAAAAACTAGATATTTTGTGAAATATTTATATAATTCGAGTTGAATAAATGAATCTTACATTTTTTAAATCGAAGAAAAGTGAAGTTACAACCACATTAATATACCTTGTAGTTCCTTTTTTATTTATATTTCGAATTCTAATTCTGCTACCGGATACCCTGTATATTCATAAATGGTGAGCAGCACTAATGGAAAACATCACAATATGTGTTATTTTAACACTTAACTTAGTAATATATTCAGAGACAGTAATACGGCCTTTGCTGTCGTGCATAATAATGAAAAACCGAAAACTGAACCCGAGATGTATGTATGTTAGATTGAGTAGGATCGAATATCTTTTTAGTATACATAACTTTTAAATCGGTAATTTTGAATTTAAGAAGTTCGAATTTTGTTTAATAAAAAAATGGGAGGGATTGGATATCTCTAACCAATGAAAATATAGGTGTTTTCCTCTACTTACATTAATAAATGAGAAATCATAATAACTACCTGTCGGTGAAATTGATGTCGCACGAATAAAAACCAAACCATTATGGATAGGACAATATTTTATTTTATTTTATTTTTTTTTTTTAATTTAAAAGAAGTTGCGAATTATTTGCGGATAAAAATTTTCACTCGAAACATTTCCATGTGTTCCGACTGCCAACAGTACGCGGGATTGGTACTGAAGTCTCATGCGGTCCCCATTTAGGTACTTACCGCGCCCAAAACTTCTTGATCTAGTGGGAACTAACGTAGTTTAGTTTAGTTTAAATGCATTTTTATTTCAGTTAATTCAATAACTCTTACGTACTTAACAAAAAAAGATTATCATAATTAACTTAAAATTAACTTATTCTAACTGTGTCTTTCGACGTTTCTAACAATATTTCTATTTTTATATTTAGTGCAATTGAAACTTAAAAAAAAAACATTTTTTTTAATGGAAAAAACTTAGTACATGGTACTAATTGTAAAAAAAACTAAAACTTATAAACTACCTAATATCTAAACAAATCTTAATAAGTAGGTTAAGATCTATCTTATTGTAAGCAAATATGATACAATACATTTTTTTTTCTTTCTTGGATTACCCCTTTTTTAATGAAAAGCTGTCACCCGTCTATTTTGTTCTTTTAATTTTTTTTTTGATATTTTTTATCTAATCTAATCTAATTCTTTTTAAATTTATATAAGCCGCACACAGCTAAAAAATTAGGATAACCAACTTTGCTTTCTGTAGAGTAGTACTGGAGGAATTCGACGACTGGGTTTCCTCTTCTCCAAGAAGCCACCAAAATTGTTTGTACTGGCGAACTACATCCCTTGTGTCCCTACCACTCTACTGAACCGGAGACGCTCCGAACTGCTATGTATGACGTCTCTGTCGTAGTTTGAAGCGATGCTTACAGTGTGGCGAGACCGTTGACATGGAACAATATGGTACTCGTATAAGTTTGTTTTTAAGTCAATCCGATCTTATGACAGACAATTTGACTCACAAAGTGATCTAACGCTATACATAAAGATCAAAAAGGAGCATACAAATCCGTTTGACAGATTTTTTTGTTCCAAACATGTGCAAATTAATTATATGTCTGAGTGTGTGAATTGTTTCAACAAAGACTGCCAATGACGTCAAGAAAGTGAGACAAGGAATGTATATTTTTGGTTTGAAGGAAAGACAAGTTATCATAAATTTAGATTAGAAAGAGTTCAGAAGAAGAAGTTACGGTCAGTATGCAAAAATGCTAATATTGATATAAACACACCATACATACTATGTACATTTAAAAAATGTCATCTCTAGCGTGATATTAAAGTATATACAATCGTACATTCATTGCAATTTTCATCAATGAATATCTAGTTTAAATGAAGGTACAACTATCGATTCTAATCTTGGACAAATCGAAGCCCTTTTACACGATTTCTCCATTAATATTCATATGAAATGAAAACAGGCAAGTATTTGCTGTAATGGGAAAAGTCGATATAAAAACCATTTCTTAGTTAAGAGAAATTAGAAAATTGTTTCCATTTGAAAAGAAATCGTAAGCATATAATTTAGCCAGTTGGAAAAGTACCTATATAAACAATTGATGACTTATAACATCCATGCTATATATTATCATGATATAATACTGATTATTAAATTGTTTGTATTTTTTGGTTTCGTATAATCCGAAATGTAGAGATTGTGTCATCAATGAAAAATTATGGTGAAGGCATCTAACCTTACAACCTTTCTTCTTTTCTTACTGAATATTTTTTGGCTGCGAATAATTTCAATACACTTGTTCGCAACTTAAAAATATTAAAAATGTAACACAATATTATTGCGCTCATGTTTAAGTAGATTACACTATTAACGGATGAAATTTCATTTTCAGATGTCAAATCGACTTTTAAATATTATATTTGCAAGTTGTTTAAGTATCAATAAAGAGAATTGAATGGAATTGAATTACAAAATGTCTGATCATACCGACAATTAGCTCTATTCTTTTAGACTTGTTATGGATATATTTAGCGAAAATGAAATTCCTTAAACGTTATTAAATTTTTCGACATAGGTTTTATTCTTAAAAAGCTAAAACAATAAACTATAATAAACAACATAAGATCCAAAAATATTACTCAATTGTTCATTTGTGTTAGATATACCGAGATATGTCGTTTGTCAATAAAAAATGGCTTGAGTAGGGTGGACGCAAAATGTACATTATTTTCCAGTACAGTTTTGTTGACAGGTATTTGAAAATGTATTATAACAACACTAGTATGTACACATAAAGGGCGAGCCAACAACCAGTTTGAAAGTTTTCATTAAATTACTATAAATACACATTTATTGTGAAATCAATGTAGAATTTTATTGATTAATAATAAAATTTGGTTTATGGCAATTATGTATGGAACACAAAATCGTTCATGTGACTACCACGGCTTCCTTTTGTTGCAAGCGATCATCACGAGGTCAAAATTGGCATTGACTTTTTGAAGAATAAGTGGTCAATGGTCGCAATTTCAGTTTGGATGTTATGTTTGAGATCCTGAATTGTCGTTGTTACTCTACATGAAGAAGTGTTAAAGCGTCAAATCGCATGACTTTGGAGGCCAATCAACTTCTCCTTTAACCGATCCTTTAATACGATCTTAAAATTTCGAACACAATATATTGATTGATTGATGGCTTGTGTGGTTGGTAGCACCATCCTGTTGATCATCCGGACCCAATTCATTAAATTTTGAAAAAAATAGCCGGTCAACAGCCATAAAGTGCCCAAAGTAAAGCCCAAATGTTGACTTCGACGACGAATTGAGGTGGTGATGTTTTGGCGTGTACATGCTGGCCGAGCATGCTGATATGGAATTTTTCGTTTTTTCAAAACGCTTCACCATTGCCAATATTCTGGACACACTAAGACGCTTATGTTGACCGAAAAATTCACGAATATTATGAAATTTTACTTTTACAGATTGCCCATTCTCGTAATAAGACTGAATAATAAACATGCATTGTTGAGTGGTAAAAGACTCTATGACTAAAATTATTTGACAACTGTCAAAAAAATCAACTTATGAAATTAAAAATTATAAAAATACCCAATAATTTGTATTGTTTACGTAGATTTTTTTCTCTTAAACTATAGAATTGTTGAACTATAGAATTTTTTTTTAGATATTTTTTCACTTAGTTAGAATAGGAAGTTGGATCAATATTAGTGCTCTTCGATCTTCCATAGAATTTCATGAACTGAGCTACACATTGCTCCCTCATACTTTTACAATTGAAGAAATAGCTCAGCGGAAAGGAAACTTGTTTTCAATGATGAAATCATTGTTCATACAAATCCTATTCCAAGAACTTCACAAATTTTATTACTGGAAGGATAAAAAGATTGGAGAAACATTGACCAAAGTACAATATATTGAGGTAAAAGCAGATTATGTGGAGAAATAAAACGTTTTTTTCTAGAAAAAATATATGATAAATATAAATAATATAAATGTATTAAAAATAAAAAAATATCCTTCATTTAAAAGGTTTAAAACTTATTGATCCAGTCTGGTGTCTTTAAGAAACTAATTGAATTTTGGCGAGATTTTACTCTCTTCTAAGGAATAAGAAAAGCACACTGAGTAAAGTCTCGAAAAGCTGGTAACGGGCGACAGAACGTTTTCATTTTTCTAGTGAAAATTTGTCATTGAACGGATTTATACTGAGATCGGCGTTCTTTAACTAACTTATTAAATACATATTATTTAAATGATATCGGAAAATGTTCTAATTTTAATGTTATTGACCTATATTACAAAGAATAGATTTCATTTTTTTTGGCTTTAGTAAGTTGTAAGAGAAATAAAATTCTTTTGACCAGTCAACATGATCAGAGAATTTTGCGAGTTACAATATTTATGGAAGATTTTGGTATAGAGTGCTTGTGCGAAACTGATTTCCAAAATTCATTTCTAGTTCATTCAATTAATCCACACGTCATCTGGAGAAAGAGATGGCAGAATATAATCTAAAGTCGGAGATTTAACTGATTGGCTGGTTTTTGAAACTATAACCCGATCACTTAAGTTCCTCATCACTATGGTCTGATTAAATCTCCGATCAGAGGCTGTCAGACAGCCGAAGTATGTTTAGCAGCAGATTTAGCGATTATTTTTCGATTCCACTCATTTATTATCTGGTTTCAGTGCGATAATAGATAAGTTTGCATTTTTCCGTTTTTTTTTTTTTTTTTTTTTTGTTGATAATATAGCAGATTTTTTTATTATCTTAATCACCGGATCTTTACAAGAACATTGATATGTAACCAAAATTACCCATTTAATGTTAATTTTTTTCTGTATGTGGGATCGATTGTGTTATTAAAGAAGAAGAAAATTATGCTTACAAATAATTTGCTAAAGGATAAACTTCCGTCAAAAACTGATATTCCTATTAAACTTTGTGAAATAATTGTAATTTTTGAACAGTGATTTTTTGTGAGTTTTTCATATAAGTTTGTGTATAAAACTGTCAGTTAAATTTATAAAAAAATGTTTTTAATAATAAAAGTAAGTATTCAAAAAAAGAAAATATATATATATATATAACGAACGGGATTATGTTTCGATGTAAAGCTTACTTGAAATACGGTAACTGTTGCCCATAAAATGTTGTTGAAATGCTTGCGATCACATTCACATAGTGGATGCTTGCTGATTATTTCAGGACAAGTGCATTCCCTTTCTTGTCCGGATTCGTCCATAAATTTACAAAACTTACCGCCAAATAGATACATGCCAAGAATGCTGTATGTATAGTACGAGTATATATATGTATATTCTGTTTTCTTTTTTCTTTTCTAAACGATTTTTATTTTTTCTAGGTTTCATAATTTGTTTTTTTTTTAAATTGTTGTTTTTAATAAATATTAAATTTTGCTTAATGTTTTTTCTTTCTAATGTTTATTTACGTAATGAAATGTTTTATTTTGTCACATAAAAAATAAACAAAAACTAAAAATCGTTGTTTTTCTCATAAGGGAACAAAACATTGTGATCTTAAATTAAAATTTAATAAAAGATATTCATTTTTTTATGTTAAATGTTATGCTTTTCATATTCAGGAAAAAGTAAAATATTAAAATGGGTTAATATAATAGTGGGTGTGGTTGGGTTAAGTAAAATATTTTTTCTTCAGTTATCACTGTTTTGCTGTATACAAAAATCTTGAAAGAAGTTACGAAGGAGATTTTATTTGTCATAAAACAGAATTAAAATCAATTCAAAAATAAAATAATTTATATAAAAAGAAACTAAAAAAATTATTTGCATTCAAAAGCGTTGGTGAGAAGGAGTGAAATTAATTTATGTGAGTGTGGTTTTATAGGCAATGAAAGCAGAAAGTAAACATTGAATCCATGCAATTGCAGGCATTTAAATGCATGGAATACAAATCAATGCAAACCATGAGTATTGAAAAAAATATAAGGGCTGAATAATCAATAAATTTATATCAAGAAATTGAGGTTCAAATCTCGGTTTCCAAAACTATCATTTAACGTGTGGTTCGATCAAATATGTTGTTTTCGTTGCAAGCCGTTTGCCAAGGAACTCAGACATTTTGGGATTTTGTAGTTTAATTTTTAACAAGGGCGTGACTTTTTCCTGGTTTTAATTTGATGAATTCAATGTCAAAACAAGGGTTTGAATTTGCAAAAAAAAAAAAAAAATGATACAATATTTAAGTTAAAAAAAAGTTATGATATCATAGGTCATAGTTATGACCCTCAGGTGTGGGCCAAAGCTTAGTTTCTCCACCCACTTCGACTCACGTTTTTTTGCAGGAGAGAATGTCGAGAGAATGAGAAAATTTTTCAAAGGCAGAAGTTATGAATTTTGGAGGCTGTAATTGCCTATCGAAAGAATGTTATAGGGGTAAAATTAAGAAAATTAACGAATAAATTGATTGGACAACAATTCGGCATAAAACAACACTTAGTCTCTTTACTTATCATTCGAATTACCATGTTATGCTCAGAGAAAAAGATAGAAGGTCTACGATTTTATCACAACTTGGAATGGTCGGTGAGTGAAAAACTTTCTTATATGCAAGAAATTCTGACATAGTTTGTTAAAACGTCGACTATCACAGAAAAATTACGCAGTGTGTTGATTAGTTTTCGCTGTGGATTATATACAACTACCGCACGAAAACTTATACAATAGAGATATTCAAAACCAAATATCTCTGAAGGCGACTTCAACCGCTTCTACTAAAAAAAAGTCTATCTTCGTCTCAAATGTAGTATAACGTACTCGTATGTTTGAAAATCTATCGCACTTAAATGTACGCTTAATCGCAGCAGTGATAGAATACCAGAATATATTGGAAACGGTGTCATAGAGGACTTTAAAGGTTAAAAGAAAAAAAAAGTGAAATGTATGGACAGCACTTTGCTGATTATTTATGGACATCAATTTTAATAATAGAGAGACTTACACTCACTCTAAACGAGTCTCACACCTACAGCGAAACCGAGCTGACCACGATAAATTTTTTCGTCCATAACGTGCCTTCCTCGTCAACACTTAAACCATCCCGCCATACATCTCCACCACACAACATCCCTCTTACATTTTACTACCAGAATGTAAGAGGTCTTCGCTCTAAAACCAATGCTGTCCTACGTCAATCGCATTCTCTTCCCTTTGATATTTACGCCTTGACTGAAACCAATTTGATTCCCGACATAAAGAACCAGGAATTGTTCCCCCCTACTTTTAATGTTTTTCGCGACGACGATCCTACCCGCCCACATGATGATTCCCCCTGTCGAGGCGTCTTACTGGCGGTCCACAACAGCCTTAACTCTTCTTCCATTAGCATCTCTTCATCCTCTAAAGTCGACTTTGTCGCTATAAAAATATCACTCTCCTTCAAGTCCCTTTACGTTTTATATTGCTACATCCTGCCAGCTCAACCTACCGAATCTTACCAACTTGTTGTCGATGCGATCGACTATTTAATTGACCTGTCTGACTCTACTGACGATATCTTTGTTTTCGGCGACTTTAATCTTCCTCAGCTACAGTGGATTCCATCAGACGATCAATCGTTCTTCATCGCTTCAAATGCCAACTCAGCTAAGGAATGTCTCTTCTTAGATCGCTTAACAGACTCAAGTCTATGCCAAGTCAGTGATGTATCCAACTATATGGGCAGGCAATTGGACCTTATTTTCACAACAGATTCCATTAACTCCTCAGTCTCACTTTGTCCCCTATCTCTCTCTACAATCGATAACTACCACCCCCCCCTTCTACTTTCATTTTTTCATAACTCTTCTTTCCAGTCCACTCCTCCCACAACTCTCTCATCCTACGACTTTCATAAAGCAAACTTTCACAAAATCAGTGACTATCTTAGCAGATCCCCCCTTAACTATCACAACCTAAGCGTAAATGATGCCTTATCCATCTTTTAGCCTTTACGTTCCGTTTTCTCGCCTTAAAACATCATACTACTAGTCATCAACCGATCCACTCACCACTGCCAACTTATTTTCCAGCTTCTTTAAACAATCCTTCACCAACGACTCCTTTGTACCAGATCCCTCCTTTTTTCGTTACCTACCGAACTTCTCCAACGGCCCACATCTCTCTCACATCTTGGATCCCTCTTATATCGAATATAAATTACACCAACGAATTTACACCCGGTCCAGATGGCCTCCCTGCCATATTTCTTAAAAAATGTTCTTCGTCTCTTTCCCTTGCCCTTTCTGATCTCTTTCGTCTATCCCTTTCACAAGGAGAATTTCCTCAGGTTTGGAAAACCTCCTTTATAACCCCGATCCACAAAAAGGGATCAAAGAACGAAATAACAAACTATCGTCCAATCGCTAAACTCTCCCATATTCCCAAACTCCTCGAAAGTATTTTGTATGAAGCTCTAAGTTTCCAATGCAAATCACTTATTTCCCCTAGACAACATGGCTTCCTAAAGGGTAGGTCAACCACCACAAATCTTGTTGAATTCGTATCCTTTGCCATCTCTGCCCTAGAGAACGGCAACGAAGTCGATGTAGTTGCAACCGATTTTAGCAAAGCCTTCGATAAAATCTCTCATCGATTAATACTCTTCAAATTGATATCTTCTTACCTCGAAAACCGTTTTTACAGTGTTCGTTTTAGGTCAGCCCACTCCACTCCATTTTTGGCCACCTCTGGAGTTCCTCAAGGTAGCCATCTCGGCCCCCTTCTCTTTATATTAACCATAAATGATCTCGATAGGATCATCAAATACTCCTCCGTCTCCCTTTACGCCGACGATACCAAATTTTTCAAAACCATTTCCTCTCCCCATGACTCCTTCCTTCTTCAACAAGACCTTGATAGTTTTTCGATCTGGTGCCTCAAAAATTGTTTGGAACTTAATATCACCAAATGCCAGTCCATCACCTTTTCACATAAGCGTTGAATCTCTTCGCGACCTCGGCATTTTGTGTGATAGGGAGCTCAATTTCCGTTTGAATATGGATGGGATAATCCTTAAAGTCAACTCTGTACTAGGTTTTGTAAAACGATGGTCCAAAGAATTCACCAACCCATACGTGACCAGGTCCCTCTATATTACCTTTGTTCGTCCCCTTCTAGAGTACGCTAGTCAAGTATGGTCCCCATATCATCGCGTTCATATCTCGAGAATCGAAAGCATCCAGCGCCGTTTTCTTCGATTTGCTCTTCGAGGTTTGCCCTGGGATGATTCTTTTACTCTGCCCCCCTATCAAAACCGTCTTAACCTTATTAACCTAAACACCCTTGAGGAACGCAGAGATGCAGCCGACTTTCTCTTCATTCATCGACTTCTTTCAGGTCAGGTTGAATGCATGTCCCTTCACAATTCTATTTTCCTCAACACTAACCCTCGTAATCTACGTACCCCTCGTCTCTTCTATCTCCCAACCAACCACACCACCTATGGCGCGAACGAACCAATCTCCCGCATGCTACGAAAAATTAATTCAAACCCTAGCGTCTTTGACTTCCACCGCACCACTTCCTACCTCAAATCGGTTCTCCTTCACCACAACAACCAACCTTAGTTTTAAGTATTAGTTTAAGTTTAATTTTAAGTTATAGCTTGTATTAAGCCGAATAAATGGGGGCTCTAGCCCCCACCAAAATTACATACCATGACGTACTGCTTATGCGATATTTCAGATATTACTGTCTCGTACTTAAACGCACACGCGCAACAGATAATCTTTGTTAAATTACTTTAAGATAGCACATGACATGGCAGTACTGACTAAAAAACGAAACCGAAACTTAAGATGGCATCCCCGTATAATTTTTATAAGCAGAGTAGTCATTACAATAGAGTTGGTACACCAATCTAAAAGATTGTCAGGCACCTGGAAATTTGATGGTGTGAGTAAATTGGATGGGTATTTGTGTTTTGCTGATGGTGAATTAAATTGTGACAAATACAGCTCTGGAAAGGGTAGGGCAACTTAAAAGTTTGTGTTTAAAATACAATTGCCTGGCTTGTTTGTTTTTTAATTATCGCATTTTTTAATTATACTTCTTTCATTTTGTTAATTTCACGATACAGCCAAATATAAAAAAAGTAATCTTACTAACTGTCTAACAAACATTATTTGTACTGACAGTAAATGTAGAAAATTGATATTGATACACCATACAATATAATAACGCAGTGATTATTTAAAAAAGCTCGGAATTTTTTTTTAATTTAATAAGGAGTGTAGACATAGGGTTATACATTGAACACAATATCCGATAAATGAGCACCTCGTGACTGATGGTACAAGTTGGTCCTTTTAATGAAATTTTCGATTGAAGATTGTGGTAGATACACTTGTTTTCTATTAATCATAGAATAATTTAAAAGAAAAAATAAAATTTTCTTCGTTATAGAAGTGCACTCGGTTTAAATGCTTTGCACATAATAGTTACTGCGTTTTATATACTAAATACGAGTATATTCTAATCTAGTCGGACGAAAGTATGAAAGATCCTCAAGAAATATGGCTTTTAGTTAGCCAACTATATAAGTCTTTTAACATGACATACACAACTGTACCTGTTGTAATGTGTGAGCCTCAAAATCTTTTGTGAACCTCCTGATGAGAACATATACATGTTAATGTGGGTTTATGCTGGGACATTTATCACAGACCAAATTTCAGATCGATATACACCATTTCTTGGCAACTGTGTATGTGTATAACATACTTTATGAAAAAGTATTTTGGTTAAGAAAGCGCTGAAAAAGTTATCTATTGTGTATTCTTGTATATTGCAAAAAGTTGTAAGTACTTAAATACTTAATTACTCACCATGTAGAGTGGCCTAGGCCTATTTATTTTTGATTATGATCTGTTCAGAGCAGTAGTTGATTTTGGTGTCCTTGATGAATTTGATGTACTATGCAGGATGACAACAGAGGACGCTACTCTATCAATGTAAGGAGAAGAGATCGCGCCGAAACATATATATATAAAAAAAAAGTATTAACCTTAACGAAAATAGTCAATGCATCAATCTGCTGACGTCAAAATACCATCAAATCTGTCCCAGAGTGATCAAATTGCATGATAGTTAACATCAAGCAGCATTAGCGTTGTCATCGAAATGAATCGAATCGACAAAAGCCCTCAATGTGGCGATGCACTTACAATTTCTTTGTCCAAATAGTATGATGCATCCGCGATGCTCTTGGGGACGTCGTCGTTTCTGCTCTTCCACAAATACGCACTATATTTATTGTGAATTATCGTATCCAAATTTTTTTTGAATAGCAAATTTCACTCTCCTCTGTCAAGAACAGGTGTTTTTATCGTAGGTTGTTTGCAAGAAAAACCGGCTGATCTTCGTTCGGCAGTTTTGAATAGACGGTAAAATTAAGAGAAGATACAATTATCAATTGCATAGCGTATACGGTGACAACAATCTAGTTAGAAGAGTCCAAATAAAATGACTATTATGGCTGGAACATGTAAAGAGGATGAACACCACCGGAGCGGCTGAGAAAATCAGGAGAGACGGCGTATTAGAAAAAGACCTCTACTCAGTTGGAGGATAGCTGGAGGAAGTTGGGTGAATAAAGTTTCTTTTTTGATACCCACATATACGTCAGATTGTAGCGCCACCTAAAGCAAATTAAAATAATCTTACGGAAACGATGTTCTAAGATTCAAAAGATTTTTATTTTGAAAAATCAATATATTCCATAAATGTTGTCTTAAAATTTTGCTGAAAATTTTAGAGCTTGGCTTTATTTGAGATGGCGGGTCGGGAGCCTGTTAAGTAAAGTAAGTTATCTACGGAGAAGTAGTTATAAAAAAAACATATACAAATAATTATATGCATTCTTCCTTAGTTTTGTAGGTAATATGATCCACTTTGATCGATAATCGAAGCAATTTTTTTTCTCTTGTTGTTTTTATTTTTTTTAGATTTCTTTCAAAAAAAAAAAAAACAGGCAATTATTCATTTGCGTTTGCTATTTCGATTCATTTATTATTATCAAAAAATTATTAAATATTTCATATTTTAACTAATGGATACATTAAACTAATTTTTTCAATATTCATGGTTTTTGTAGACATATATTTGAGATATTTTTCGTGCACATGCATATCTCATTATTTCAAAGAAAATTTTTAAACTTCAAATGCATATGTAAATGGATTTGCATTTATTAGTTCAAAATTTAAATGAACACATTTTTTAGTTAATTACGCTTACCTGATATAAACGTTGCTTTAGTATGTTGTATGTCTAGTTGCGAAAATTATAATTAAATCAAATTGTCATGACTTGCGGAAACATGCACATGAGAAAAGATTTGTAATCCTAGTTTTGCTCAATGCAACCTAATACTTCATACAACTAACCAAGACGGGAAGCAAAACTATTATACACATATCTACATTTTACATAGTTCCTGTTACATACGAGTATGTATGTTTTTTAAAGTTCTGATTTCACCTCAGGCATTACGATTTCATTTAACATTAAAGACATTTATTGTGATTCAGGATTTTTCTAAATATTGATTACCCTAAACGTACTCCAACATGTTTCGGAGACGCGGATGCATTCTTTGTTAAAATGAGAAACGAAGAAACAACGCAAGCATTAGAAAGCATTAAAAAATAAAAAAATAAATTTATATATGTATATACAAACCAAAAATATACTCTATTAACAAAAAAAAAAAAAAAAAAAAAAAAAAATCTATCCCAAACAAATTGCATTTTTTTTTTAAAATATACCTATAAAACTTTGTATATACAACGGATTCGATGCCACAAAAATGCAAGTCCATAAAAAACTTATTATTGGATACGTTAACATAAAACACGCACGTAAAAACAATTCTGATAGAAAAAAAAAACAATTATTGTAGTTAAAAAAAAATTATAAAATTTAAACAAAAAAAAAAACCAATACATATAAAAATATTTAAACAAATTTTGATTAGAAAGTAAGAAAAATTAATTAAAGATGTTGTTTCATATTCTACCTGAAATACTGTGACGAGCGCCCACAATAGGGTGTCAAAATTCTTGCGATCACAAATCATCTCTCCATTTTCTTTCTCACAGAATTTACATCCGAATAGATTCATGCCGAGGATACTAAAGTTTTTTTTTTTTTTTTTTGAATTCGGATATTTTTTTGTTTTTTTTTTTTGTTTTGTATGTAGTTTGGTTTTTGTTTTAAATTTAATTGCGAACATTTTATTGTTTTAGATTTTAATTCGATTTAGATTAAGATATAATAAATTACAGCAGATTTGGAGAAGAGGAAATATAGAAAGAGAATAATAATTATGAAATAAATTAAAAAAATTAAATAGTAGTAGTAATAGGTTTTAGTTTCTTTTTGAATAGAATGAAAAACTAGCCTTAAATAAAAATAAAATAAAAGCTAAAGAAACTATAAAAATTTAGAATTGAAAGAACTTTTCGCAAAAAAAAAAAAATTAAACCCAACTTTATTATTATTATTTTTTTAAATTTATTTTACTAACCCGACGCGATGAAATGTAAATCACATTACCATGCGTAAGGCATTGTGTATCAGTATTAAGGGACGTGATTCTATATCTGTTAGAGAATCAGATATTTCAATATAATAGAAGCGAGGTAATCCTTTAAAGGAACTTGACTAAATGAAGTTTTGTAACCGTTTTTCAATTATATGTTAGTCGAAAATCTTCTCCGCAAAAAGTGCCATCTGAATATATGGTAGATTGTCTTCTCATGGGTAAGTGGCTGGTGTTATGTAGAGGGGCATCCTAAAAGAGGAACTATTTTAAATTTCACACTATTGTTAAACTTTCAACAATCAATTATCATTGCCATGACATTTGATAAGGAAAAACTAGAAGGTTATTAAATATGGATCGATACACACACGTACAACGTGATAAAACAGTAAAGTATGTTCAAAAAATCGCGGAAACGTTTTGTAAAGTTCGTACCGCTTTTGGTCATCATCAAGCGTATACTCTTATAGCTATAGTGAATTTATTCTATAAATTTGAACGTCGCTGATGGCTTAGTGATGTGAAGGCTCCAAATTGTGTTCGTCCGGCAGGGTCAGGTGGAAATATCCCTGCAGTAGCCGTGGCCATTTCGCAATTATTTTGCACCACATTTTTCATAAAGACCTTGGTCTGCATGATTATAAAATCTAATTGTCACAAGAATTAAAGCCAGCAGACCATGAACAAAGTCGTCCTTTCGCAGATTGGGTGCTGGAAATGAATAAAAAAGATCGCAAAATTATTCTGAGTGATGGGACTCATTTTCATTTGTCTTGGTACGTAAACAAATCAAACTGTCGCATCTGGTGTTGATGTTGACTGACTGTTTTTAACATGAAATTGATGCTGTATTTCACAGCTGGTAAAATAATGGCTCTATTGAGTAACAAATTTCCTGGACGTGTGATATCTCAAAATGAAGAATGGAGACTTCTATGTTAAAGATAAAGTCTAAGACAATGCTCTACCAACAATTCATGCACCGAAAAAATATCAGTGCTGCTATATGCAAAATACAGCCTCAATTATGCGAAAACGTGATGAAAATTTCTAACAAGAGGGATAGTTTGTATTGAATTTCATTACCAACCACATAGTTTGTACTTTAAATTAAAATAAAAACATCTCATCTTTTTGTAAAAATGTTGCGTTTTTCTATTGATTTAAAACGACACTTCTGGTTGGATAACCCTATGTATATTTAATGATCTGATATGGTTTTTGCTTTTATAGTTGCTTCCATTTTCGGAACCCACAAACAATTGTACGTGTAAAAAGGATGAACTTCCGAAGTTGCCAAATTCTTGAGCTTAAGCAATATGATTAAAATTCAGATATCTACCAACCTTGTAACAATAATTTTTCAAATCAATATGTGCCTCAGAAAGTAAATGGTTCACGCAAGAGTTCAAGTGAAGCTCCATTATTAAATAATGATCATACGGTCAAGTTGTGTTTGGATGCATGTATGTGCTTTTACTGAAGAAAGCAAAGAGGTCCAAACAGTTTTGACAATTGCCACGGAACATTTTGTTTAGAATATAGCATAGCTTCTGTTGTTAAGGAAATAAAAAAATCATTCCACCTTTTGTGTATTTGTTTGTAACCTCATCTGAAATTGTACTCGATAGTTCTAAAAACGTATTCCTGCTTTGGGTGTTTAAGGAATTTTGTATGGCCGTAGCCGTAGTGAGCTCTAGAGTCTTAAACGAAAATATGAGACAACCTAATTGGTCGTAAGTGCTCAGAACATATTTAATAAAGCTTGGTCAGTCTGAACTTAGTGTTAATTCTCAGATACGGTTTTTTGGCTTATTGTTTGTTTAACTTCTTATCTAAGACCATATCTTTTGGGTAAAAGAGAAAGGCTGGTAATTAGTACCTGTAAGGATTACTAAAAGGAGATTTATGCATAGAGTCTAATTGAGTCCTCAAAATAGAGTAAGAACGCAAGGATTCGTGGTAAACTTCCTGTTTTGTCAATTCAAGCTACGATCATTTATCCATGTAATACAGTAACCGTAAGTGTTAAAAATTTGACCGAAATGGACCTCAGTTTCAATCAATCAATTAAAAAGATTTCTAGTGAGAACAATAAATATCATGGCATGAAGTAAAAGCCTCAAACTAGGTCTAGGATCAAATATTTTAATCAGATTTGATATAAAATCTAGACCAGTATGAAGTCCATGACATATTGATATACGATAAGTTTTGTAAGTGTAGGAACTTTAGACCATAGACATATAGAAACAGTTCCTCAGAAGATTCGGCGGATCCGCTCAAAAGAGCGCAGACCTTATAGATATTTTGATATACGTACTAGTTTATGTGCTCTCCTTGTCGTCATGGTTATGCGTCCTATCATGTAAAAGCATACCTGATTTGGGAAAACGCACGGTTACAATAGCGGAAGGGTGTGATTTGAAATTATTTTCACATTAGTATAAAATAATCGGGAGTATTACTATATAATCGTTGGGCTACTAAAAACCAGATACGTGTTCTGGAAATACATGACCATGACATGCTTAAAAGAAGAATATATGCTATTTCCAGGAACACCAGTTATCAGAAAATACTGCACACTTTAAAATGCAGATTCGTTTGAGGAAGTCTGCTCAGATTGAAGATTATGGACTATTCATTAAGCAAAAAATAACATTTCTGTAATCCGCGTAGAGCCAAACTCTTTTATATAAGTTTTATAACGGCAAAGCTAAAGAGCCGGTCAAGGAAGATTTTACTTGGACGGGGCCTGATCGGAGTACGACGTTAAATTTTTGTTTTTTAGGATTCGATGAGTCAAACAAATTGGTCACAGGCTGATCAATCGAAGAAATGCTTTCAAAATAATGAATTAAGGCACTATAAAATTGAGCCTGCCCAATTCAGAGCTCATTCGAAGAGTAGTGACGAAAGAATGCGGAATCAGTCAATGGGAAGGACGGAAAAGAATTGAAGGTCTTAGGAAATAGAAAAGTTCCGCGATGAGAACTACATCAGAGGTTGAATTGATACAACTAAGTGAAGTTTAAACAGCTTTAAGTAGAGAACACAAAGTTTTTGATGTTTTTACTTAAATCTGCTGCCCGATAAATGCCATTTCAGTTTTTATGTTTTATCTTCTTGTAGATCCTTTATTCTGCATTGTACTTGCGCAGAATTCTTGCATTGACCCAGGCTTTATACTTAGACAAATCATGTTGAAAATTTGAAACTTTTCCTAGCTGATCCAGCTGAGCGTTAAAATAATAAAACACTTAAGTATAAAAGCAATGTTTTTTGGGTATTTCATATTTCAGATACATATGTGAAAGAAAATATATTAGCTATTTACAGCAAGAGCTTTAGCTGTTGAGCTATGTTTACGACAACCTTATCAAGACAGTTGTACTCTATGGTATTAAATGCTGGCCATAGGGAGAGAGAAGAAGTTGTTGTTCTTTTAAAGAAAAATAAAAAACAACATCGTTATATATTAGGTTTGCCGGATCTTATGGTACATAAAAGCCAGAAACTTCACCAAATTTCAAGCTTATAAAAGTGATGATGAGTGAATTGACATTTGGGGTGTGTGCCTTCTTCTTCTTCTCTTACAGACGACGATCGGATCTGGCCACTTCGCAATGTGCAATGTACCTCTTTGTTGTGACAAGACAAGACATAGCATTGCATAATTTGTGGATTTTGCAGCTATGTGTAGAGCTGATATTTCAGGAACACAGCTGTCTGCTCTCAATTTTTTTTCTTGGCGCTCAATGGCGCCAGTTGGAATAAAAGGTTCTTGACTGAAATGTCTCATCGTTGTTTGTCATGGTTACACAATATTTTGTGAAAATTTCATCTGCAGAGCGTAAGTTTCATCCGAAAAAAAAGGTGGATTCTACTTTTCAATTGCTTTTGACTATAATTTTTTTCTTAAATCTGGAGGACTACATTTTTTAAGTATTAACACCGTCTATGTGTTACCTATGTAGATAAGATGCATTATTCAAGATTTCGGAATTTTTTGGTTATGAGATGAAATATGTAATCCTATTTCTTCTTGATCTTGTTAATCTATTAATAGGGGTTGTTTCTCAAATCTGAAAAATATTCCATTCTACGACTTACGTGTGTATAGCCAATCCTGCGATGTATTTTTATAGGGTTCTTTAAATATTTCGATCGTCGAATAGATTGTGGCAATCGATTTGCTTTTTTTTTACCTTGGATTTAGCACTAACAATTTGGTTAGTGGTAAACTTACTAGGTCCAAGTACAGGCTGGTAATCTCCAATCAGATTTTCGACACTCCTCTGTGCGAGGAGAAAGAAATAAACAGAAAGTATAGGTGCGAAATAAATAATTAAGAGGTTTATAAACTTATTGGAATCGCATTTTAAAATAAAGAATTCAAGGGACTGCTAATGACGCAAACACAGGCTAATTGCTCATTTCAATTACTCATATATTCCAAAAATAAATAGACCTACCGTTCTTCGCAAGTTTTTAAACTAAAACGTTATAATAAGTACTCGTCCTTCATTTCGATTGTTTTAAGCGTAAGTTTAAAAAATTAAAAATGCCTATTCCATAAAGATTTATTTATTTGTAAATGAAAAGTAAAAAATAATCGAAACTAAATATATAACAAAATAGATTGTTTTCAAAAGATAAAGCTGTAAAAGAGATCTAGATAGAGTTCAAGCGTCTATAATTTTTCTAAGCAATGAAGATTATGGGGGACACGAAAATTGTTCCTCCCCCTTGTGTTAGATTCTTTTTGATTTATTTCAATTTTTATATGTGTATTTTCCTGTTTCATCTTTATCTAATAACAATTATCTATGCTAATAATTGAGGCAATAAATTGCTACACAAAAATTAAAAAAAAAAAAAAAATATTTTTGTTTACGTATTTAAAATATTACTAACACACATAAAAAGATGTATGTGAAATGTAAATGAAGTAAAGAAAGGCTTACAAAAAAACTTGTGATTTAAAGGAAAAAAAAGTTGAAGGTAATGTTTTGGTTTCATTCTTAAATTTAAATGTTCAATGAGAATTTTCACAACAAAATTAATTTTCTATTACTTCACTTGTTGTGGTTTTACATGTGACTAAAAACATAAAAAAAAATTAACAGATAGAGATAGTTTTATTTTATGTAAGCAAGTGGATATTTGAATGGTAAGATTTAAAAAGTGGATATCATTACGAGATAGTTTAAGTTATGTTTTGTAAGCTAAAGTTTAGAGTGTGGAACCGCTATAAAAAAAAGGTTTTTCTGTAAAGTAGTTTTAATAAAAAGAGAAGTAAAATTTTTGCGTAAAAGATACACAGAGAAAAAGACATAACGAAATGATGGTGACGCATAAAATTGGTTGGTTGTTGGTTTGGAAATAAGGATTGGGTTGGAAAAATTTTACGTACAATCTGTTTTCAATTTTATAATTTATAGGGATTTAGTTCTAACTCTAAAAGTGGAGAATATTTTTTAAAAAAAGGAAATGTAAAAGTAAGAAAAATTATATTTTATATTATTTTATTTGCTCTTTCTGTAGCATATTAAATACCATCTTACGATTAAAAAAACAATAACAGTAAAATAATATAACAAATACAATATCTTGCAATTTTAAAATTCATACTTGAATGGCAAGTTTTTGAAATTTGGAACATTTTTAAACACTAGTGTCTATCCGTGTTTTGCGACCGTAATTTTAAATCTTTGTTTTTCTACTTATGACTTCTATTAATAACTTCATTTCAATTTTCTGAATTAGTTTTTTTTTCGTCCAAGTCTATGGGAGTGCGAAAGGCTTAAAGATGTAGGCAATGAATATGTTAACACATTCGGGGATTAAGTTACTTAATCATCAGCATCTATGCACATTGTCGAGATAGATATGATGGCAGAGGAATTCCAAGCGAACCATTATAGCAGTAATACTCCGTTGTAGAATGTTTCCACTATTATTTCAAGAAACTAGTCTTCAAATGATTTTATACATGAGAATAATATTGCTGCTACTAGCAATAAGCATATTTATTGGTGTGTAAAATATTTAGCATATTAACAGATCACACTCAAATTGTGACATCAATTATAGTGTCTTTTTATATGTACGTTTAACGTCGACAACTGGATTAATTATGTCTAGTTCTGGATATCTGAACATTCTAAAGAGTCAATATCAGCTGAATAGCGATGTCAACACTCATCACCATAAACTTATTTGTAAAATATAGTCAGATAAAAGCATGCTCGATGAATGTTATCTAATCTTCACATACTTGATCCCCAAAGAGGAAATTTCTCTGAATTGGGGGTACTATTAAATACAAACAATTTTTTTTTTTTTTTTTATCGATCAACTATTTATTTTGAAGAATAAAATTAATACTGGCAACTAGTGATCGTTGATCTCAAAAAAGGATGTTGTAAAGTTTTCTCAAACACAACTAAAAGTGTTGTGCAAAATTCATAGCAAAACGGTACTCAAATTTTTTTTTAAAAATGTTTGCATACACTGATGACATATTTCTGGCGTCAAAATTCTTAAATGGTATACGAAAATAAAATAACAACCCTCTTTATTTGGAAAGTTTTATAAGAAAATTACAGTGGGATGAAACGTAGTCGTATTTATATTCTTTAGAAAATTGTTTTTAAAATATATTTAATGTATTTGCATTAGTAAGCTATACTCCGATAACGATATTTGGCAAGAATTTACTGTCACGCTTTAGGTAGGTTAGATGAAATATGTGTTTAGCAAACTCGCCATCAATACAAAGTTTGGCAGGATCCGTGTCGGCATAGCATGTATGGCAAAGCTATAGAATTGTTTGCATTTTTTGCATACAAAAGTAATATTGTAACGAAAAACAAAACAGTACTGACATACCATATGTATGCTAACGAATTTATTTCGTGTCTTTTTTAATTGATCTGACATACGACATGGATTTTAGTTATTTTAAAACAGAAATTACAAGTGTAAACTAGAGATTTAAAAATAAATTTTATCTGATTGTTTGTGAATATCTGAAAATAATAAGAATAACAGAAGGAATGTTTTAAAACATTTTTGATCAATAAAAGACCACAACGGATAGTCCTCTTAAGATCAAGCTTTCAGGACATCATAGTGTAAGTGCTTTAAAGCTTCGTGAATATAGCTAGTATTTTTAATTAGAACTTCATAAATCATCAAAATGATAAGGAAATTAGAGTAAAAGAAGTCGATACTTTCTGTTTATTTTGTATAATTTGCAGATGGGAGTACATATCTTTTTGACAATAGTTAAATTTATCTTGATTTTGATGACACTTCAGTCCTCAGATCTTGATTATATCGTCTCCAGTTGTCTTATTAGTTGATAAAAAGTTTAAAGTCACTCACACAATTGAATTAAGGTACACGTAATCTTCTCAAACAAATGCAAACTTATACAAACTTATGCAAAGTCAAAGCAAATATTTCTCGCTGTTATTTTCTTTTAAAAACAAAGAGCCTTAGTGAGTGTGTCTTTTTTCAATTTTCCCCATAGTCCTAAGGAACAGCCGTTGGCAAAAGGTGATTTCTCGCACAGTTTTCACAGTTATATGATTATTCGAATAGGCAGAAAAGCTTAGATAGACAAACCCTATTACTATGCCCTTTAAGGTTAAATCTTTCCCTATTTGGAGATTTTCCAATAAATACGACTACGTTTCATCCCACTGTAATTTTCTTATAAAACTTTCCAAATAAAGAGGGTTGTTATTCACAACAATGAAATATTGAGTACTATCAAATGCATGCCCTTTTGCAGAGAAATATTCGAAAAACTAGTACTACATAGCTTTCTTTAACTTCAAAACAAGACCAGTGCTTTTTTTTAGCGAGGTACCGAGGTACTTGATATTAAATTAAGTAATACTGAGTTGATATATGGTATTTCCACATTTGTTAGCTCTAAATAGAATAACTTCATCCCTAAGAAATTATATTAATAGACTGCAGTATAATGTGAGTGGCTATATTAAAATGCAAACATGATTATTGGTCATAATCTTCGTAAAAAGCTTGTCTGACGGCTGATAATATGCTATTTTTAAAATATTATAAACCAATCAACTACGAGTTTTGACTGTCATAGGATACAACACCGGAATTGAAATTGACAATTAAGTCGTATGGTATACCACACAATTTTCCTTGCCATTTAAGTTTTCTTATATCAAATTAAAACACTTTTCGAATAGATATAATAATTAAAAAAAATAAACTTATTAGTTTAAGTTTTATTTAATTACTTTTCATATTTAAATTTCACGACTGTATCATAAGAGATAACTCTTAAAGAGTTATAGAAAAAAAAAAAAAACATAAACTTACCTAAAGATGAAGATAAACAGTACAAGGAGTGAGAAAAAAACCGCAACATTGTCCATTGTTCGCAGCATCACGAACAATTGCCGCCGGAGGTTTGGCATAAATCTCACCAGCTTAAGAATACGCAACAGGCGAAAAGTTCGCAGAACACTTAATCCGGAACCACCACCGCCACCATTTCCCATGAATGTCTGACAAATTTCGATGGCACTAAAAAAGGGGAAAATATATAAATAAATAAAAAAAAATAAACATTATAAAATAAATCAGTGAAAAGGAACATGACCAAAATCGTCTAGGGTTAAGAAGGTATCACACAACGAGCACAATGAGCTTAACATTTCTCGATACCACCGTAGCAATCTTTCGGTGTTAGTCTTTCTTCTCTAAGGAATTGTCACTTGGCAATAGCTGTGTGCTCTGTTAGAGGCAACTTGTATAAATTCAAGTACTTTTGTTGGTGGGTAGAAGCAACCATTTAATTTAGAAGACACTTGTTGGTTAAGATTGTGGAGGAACTGAATGAGTTGTCGCCCACATGCAGGGATGCATAGCAAAATGTCTTCAAAGTTTACAAGTCAACAACTAGTAGAATGGTAAGTAGAATGTGGCTTTTATGGATAAATGTTGTAGCTTTCTGCAGTCGTAAATGAATGCTATGGCACAATAATTCAAAACTTGTGTCTGCATCATGGATAAAAGAGAATATAGGGGTTTTGGAAAAAACGAAATATTGTCAATCCTAATACCTAATTGTTTTTGAAATTTATGTTAAATCATAACTTGAAAGATGGATGGATGGATGAATGGATGGATGGATGGATGGACGGATGGATGGATGGACCGATGGACGGATGGACAGATGGATGGATGTTGATATTTACAAAACTTCAAACAATCGGTTTTACTTGTACATTTGCCCTTAAGAACATGGAAATGAATATGGAGTCATATTTGATTTGAGAATATTTTTTGATAGAAATAAAATCCAACGTCAGAACGCAAAATTGAATTCACAAGCCGTGTTCGTATTAGGTTTGGCAAATTCAACTTAGAGATGCTTTTATGTCAGATTCAGAAATAAGTAATGATTTCTAATGAAAGCTGATGGCTCAAATACACGGTTCTCTTAAGATATTGTCTCAGAAGAAAAAAAAAAATGTTCACAGCAAACACTGTTTGAATTTTAAAAAGAAATGAGTTTAATATCAACTATTTGAAGATGTACCGTTGCTTCGTAGTTGTATTAATTTTTTAGAGGATAGCTTGTTGTTTGAACTTACCTTAATATCACAATTATACCATCAAACACATTAAATCCATTGGCAATATATCTGAACGGTCCTTCCGCCACTACTTTTAGCAGCATTTCCACCGCAAAAATAGCCGAAAAGGCGACGTTGCTGGTTTCCACAATTGCTGTCAGTTCTTCTGGCTGATTATGATATTCAATACCCATGCTGAGTGTGTTGATAAGGATGGCAAGCAAGATGCCTTGCTGGAAGTACTTATGTTCTACCAAACGTTTAATATGACGGCGAACAAAACTCAATGTTCTAGCAATATACTGATAGACGTCAATAATGAAGGTCATCGTCTTCGATCTGTGCTTATGTTTTTCTTCCAACGGTGATAGAGCGTTCTGGTAAAGGTCATAACAACATGAGTAGTCATCGATATAATTGCCACCACTTCCATTTCCATTACCACCACCAGAATTATGGTTGGTCGTGGTTGGCCGTAACATATTGTTCGAGTTTAAATTTTCCAGGTTCTGTTGGTTTTTCAATGCCTCTGCTGTATGTGGATCGAAACGTGCCAATGAAGTATAGAACGATTCAAGTGTACCTTGTCCTGTTGGAAGTGCAGCAGAAAAAGCAACTGAGAAGGCCAAGAGCTCTTGACATGTCATTGCGTCATGCAATCCTAACTCGGAACAATCACTATATGGATTAGTTAGAGCATGACTGGCAATTGTTTGTGGAAGATTAACCTATGGATAAAAGGGAAGAGAGCACCGGAAGTTTCCACTGTACGTGAAAAGAATGTGTGAATGCTATTAACTGACTTACCTGCCAGATAGTACCATCTCCAGTTTGTGTCATTTTCTCTGATGAGCACACATTTTTATCCTGTGGTGGCTCAGGTATGGATGGTGGGGCATGTAGTATAACAAACTCGTTGAACATTACAGAAGAACGCCGTCTAGCTGATGTAGGTGGACTTAGGAAGCCCGAAGTGCATGGATGATTCTAAACAATAAATAAAAAAAGGAAAAGTTTCTGAATTAAAATCAACAAAGTGACGTTAAAATTACGGAAAAAAATCACTTCAGCACCATAAAAAAATATGTGAGAATAAAATATTGACTATGATAGCGACTGAAATAAAATTTTTTTAATTGTAAATCAGTGTAACAAAACGTGATCTAATAAAAAGTGCTCGTATACGTGGAAAATCCGAGTCGAAAGACCAACTTAAATTTTAGTTGAGGTTCAAAGAAGAGCCCGAAAGCAAAATGATTGTAGCAAAATTTGGTCGAAGTCTGGAAAGTTTAAATCATTATTACATCTGAGATAGGGAAATATAGTTTGACTATGATTGTGTAGCAACCAGCAGGAAAAAAGGTTCAGCAATAAATGTGGGAACAAGTGGGAGGTCTTTTGTTTTCGTTTTCTTGTACCGAAATTGAAATTTATGTTAATTTCTTTGAATCAAAACTGTAATTTGTATATAATATATGGTGCTTAAAGCGATTTATTAATTCAAAGTGATGTACTCGTATGCTAAATGAAGTAGAAACATTCCCAAAATTCCTTTTAAAATATGCCTTAAATCTGACATACATAGGTACAATGTCACACTATATGCTATGTTTGTGACTAAATTGCTGAACATGTTGTTAAACATTCTGAATTTGAATTTTCAATATATTTTCAGCCAGCTTGCGACCGTAAGGGGAAGTATTGGTTTTGAAGATGCAACTTTACTGTAAAATATGCAATACTTCAAACTAGGAGAAACTAATTCACAAAAAACTTTTGGAAGAAGATAAAATAGTAAGTGCTATAAGAGAGCCAGATATGAGAGCGGCCACTAAGATTTAACGTGGAATAAGTGAATGTTTGTTAGTATTAAATACGCACAAAATAAGTACCTCAGATTAGGACCCGTTTCTATAATTTCTATGTTCTAGTCATTTGTCTGGGCAAATACCATCAAGAAAACATTCTCTTTAACATCCATGTAAAATTCTTAAATGGTTTAAAATTAACCTTTTTCTAACAAATTGGTAGTAATTGTTAAAAACTTTCCAATATAAAAGAAAGATATAAGTAATATTTTCACACAAAATTTTCGACATTTAAAATTGTGTCACAATTATCAAGTTACATCTGCTTATACTGACATGTAATGCAAACTAGCCACAATAATCGTGTCATTTCAGTTACAGTGCTAGCCAATATTAACAATTTTCGCCATACAAGATCTCCTGGGATCAGGTTCCACAGGTTTCCTTTATATCTAAAGATGTTCAAATACTTCCGTGTCTATCTGTTATATCCATTCAAGCACATATTCCGGGTAATACTGCAGAACTTGTTAAAACAGTTTAACAACATTGTCCCACATAGAATCCTTTAGTGCAAGTAAGTTTTGAAACGGTTTTGAAACGGCTGACTTACAATTTACCTTCATGTTTTGTATAAGAGTATGTACACCTGCATATGTAGGTGTAAGTTCGAATGAAATATGTACTAATGTTGACTAATATAGAGCATTTTCGAAGCAAAGATCTTTGGTTTTATTATGGGTCAAGAAGCGATTTTTGACTGGGTACTGACAGGAGCTCTGCCAAAGTCAACAATAGCAAACTCCTTTAATATTTCAGTTCTGTATCAGCTATGTATAATTTAATTAAGAAATTCAGACAAAAAACCCGACTGACTGACTGACATCCCACGAGATGTTCGTACTAACTAAAATCCTATATCTATGACTTCAAGTTTCAAGAAGAGTACAATGAAGAGCATCTGATCTAAAATCATATTTTTTATGAGGTGGAGCTTCATACTAGTAAACAACTTCGATTGTATCAATGACCCCACAAAGTTATTATAAAATTAGAAAATACAACAATTAAAATCCATGCTATATGGTATATAATACTTCACATATAATGGCTGGCGGTAGAAGTTTAAATCATATTTTTCCTACATGATTTAGTCTTCAATCTGATTTGATGCTACTAATAACCAATCACCATTTTTAAAAATCCTTTTCTTATGCTGATATAATGAAGATATATTGACAGGTTCGGATTCACTCACTTTGAAACTACGCATCCAGTCAGACGATGATCTCTTTCAATGGTCGCTGATAGTATCACGTATAGACTTTACTCGTATTTAGCAGTAACAACACTTCTAGAGTTCGCAAACCATTTTGAGGAGCTGATAGTTTCAAAAATTCTTAAAACAGAATTTTACATCTAACGCGGTAGAGAGGTACAATCCACTCTGGTTACACTGTGTATTTTCTTGTTTCTCTAATAAAATAATGGCTAGTCCACGGCCATTTTTCCTCTATAGTACTGTCCAACCTCTTTAGCTCCATGACATTTTCTCCGTAGCGCACCACATTAGGAGCGCTTTGACTAGTTTTGACCTCTTATTCCTCCTCATTATTATATATATTAGAATTTAAATTAACAACATTTTTATACACTTTGGAAGAAAGTGAGAAGAGTTTACCCCAAATATTGGTAGCTATTATAAGTACATACCGGATCTGATGGCAAAGTAACAGTTGCAGTAAACAGAGATTATAACACATCCTACAAAAAAGTTGTAGGCTCTTAAGCCCTTCAAGTCAAGGCATCGTTCTGCATACATGAACAGACTCATGTATCATGATCTTTCTCTAGACTTAACGAGCTAACTACTCTTTTAAACGAGGACCTAACGCAAATTCATACGTGGCTAGTAACAGACAGCTGAATACTTAACCCGATTAAATCATATGTATGTGGTTTCGATCTCTAATAAAAAATTAAATCTTAGCCTCCTGTGGCTTGCCAAGGTTGCAACTAGTCTCCGTTACGCTATAAATAGCATATAATCCGCGTTAAGCAATACCAAAAAAGTAGCTTGCCATATATAGGGGTGTTTGCGTAAGCTGTGGGCATTTGCATATTATGGTATATCCAACTGCATGTCGTAAATGGCTGCATAGTTCTACTGCTTATAACATATTCCGATGTAGTGAATAGTTCACTTGTTCATATATCATCGCATTCAATGATGCGGTACGTTACAAACATGGCTTGCGTATAAACGACCGAATATAGTGGTTGGACTCTGAAAAAGTTTCTTGATTTAAAGAATTGTATATTCTTACATTAAATTACTTATAAACAATATCTGTCATACCGGCTCCAAAAATTTGAAGAAAGAACGTTAAGACCTGCTCCATTTTGTCATAGATATCTCAATTCAACTCGTTAAATTTTTCTTGACATTTTATGTCAATGGAATTTACTTTCTCAATATCAGTTCAAAAACGCAGTTCTATAATATATCTTTTCTTCTAACTAGATCAGAATTTCTCTAAATATTTCGCATTTTTATTATAAATATCGCTATTGTTTAAAATGAATTGTATGTTCACCTTTCCTTATATATCTTATAATTAGACAAATCTAAGTACCAAAGAGATGTAATCTATCACCCAATAAGTGTATGCCTTTCATGCGATTCATGTAATTTTACTTAGTATACGTACGATTGTTGGTTAAATTTTAAGTAACAATAGACTTAATTAATGATACATTGAACTCGATTCATTGCTTAGGTTTCCCGATTATTGAATTTAATTATTTTAATTATATATTGGACCTATAACTTAATTCGTGCGGTTTCCATACATATGGCGTAACTTGTATTATTCCATTGTTATTATTCCGTTGGAACATGCGTTGGAAAGCTACCGTCATTGAACGTCAATTCAGTATATGTCATTCATTTGAAGCGTAAACAACAATAATTTTTTTTCACTCAAATATGTCGAACTTTGTGTTTTTGCGGGGAGTTCTTCTTCATGAAGAAAACTGCTGCCGAAAGTAATCGTATTTTGGTGAAAGTTTATGGTGAACATGCGCTAGCTGGGCGAACGTACCAAAAGTGGTTTGCACGATTTAAAAGTGGTGATTTTGGCTTGAAAGACGATGAACGTCCTGGGCAGCCAAAAAAGTTTGAAGATGAAGAACTGGAAGCATTACTCTATGAAGATTGTTGCCAAACACAAGAAGAGCTCGCAGAATCTTTGAGTGTCACTCAAGCAGCCATTTCAAAATGTTTAAAAGTAGCTGGATATATTCAAAAGCAAGGAAATTGGGTTCCACATGAACTCAAGCCGAGAGACGTCGAAAGGCGGTTTTACACGTGGGAAATGCTGCTGGAACGCCACAAAAGGAAGTCGTTTTGCATCGGATTTTTACTGGTGATGAAAAATGGATCCATTTCGAAAACCCCAAGCGCAAAAAATCATATGTGAAACCCATCCAACCAGCCAAATCAACGGCAAAGCCGAATATCCACGGCGCGAAGGTAATGTTCTGTATTTGGTGGGATCCGATGGGTGTGAAACCATCAATGGACAATGATACCGAACACAATAAATCCGTTTGAAGAGAGCAGTAGCCAAAAACGCCCGGAATATGCGACCAGACACGAGGCAATAATTTTCAATCATGACAACGGTCGGACCCACGTTGCTATTCCGGTTAAGAACTATTTGGAAAACAGTGGATGGGAAGTCTTACCCCGCCCGCCTTATAGCCCAGACCTTGCCCCTTCTGACTACCATTTGTTCCGGTCGATGCAGAACGCCCTCACTGAAATACGGTTCACATCAGAGCAGAATATCAAAAATTGGCTTGATTTATTCTTGGCTGCCAAGCCGGCGCAGTTCTTTTGGGATGGGATCCACAAATTACCAGAAAGATGGGAAAAAGTTGTACATGTTTTTTTTAAATAAACGTTCAAATTTTGAAAAAAAGCCGCACTTAATTAATTATATACCCAATAAAAAAATTATAGCAAGCAAGTCTGCAAGGTGGTGAAAATATCTAGGTGTAAATTTGGCTTCAATCTATGAAATAAGGGTCATGCGTTGCAACTACGAGTATATCATTTTGTTTTCCCTATTCTGCCTCATCCCCAACGACTTCATTCAAGCGATTGTCCGAACCCTTCCCATCTTCACCTAATCAGTAAGCGATTAATCTCGCCTATTCAGAAAAAATGATACTATATACAATATTATAAAATATATATTGTATATATAGGGTGATTCATCGTCAGGTTTGATTTTCAATAGGCTGATGACAAATCATCAAGGAAAGACTTATACCACAACAGTGTCTCCAAATTGTTCAGCTGTATTACGAAAATTAGCGTTCTGTGAGAAATGTTTTTCGTGCGATCCGAGAAACTTACGGTGCGCATAATCGACCTACCGAAAACACTATTGCCAATACCATTCGCAAATTTAAGTCCAAGTTTACATTAGTGGATGATACTCGACCAGTTAGATCACATCCAGCACGTAGTAAATAGATTACCATATACCAGCTGTAGCTGAGAGTGTAGGCGAAGACCGTGACGAATCGATTCGTCGTTGTTCTCAGCAGTTTGGCTTGGCGTATTAGACAACTTGGATTACGTGAGGATCTCGGCCCAAAAGCGTACAAAATTCAACTTGTGCAAGAATTGAAGCCAGGCGACGATACGTTAATAAACTAAATTGCCGTATTTGGGCTGATGAGTACCCCGAAGAGTACCAATAGCTACCATTACATCCATTAAAAACAACGGTTTGGTGTGGTTTATGGGCTGGTGGAATCAAAAATGAGGTAAATCAGAATGTTACCACGCCATGTGGTATATGTGCTTACTGAAATTCAAGCACATGGTCTCGGTGAGCTCAACAAGACGGCGCTACATACCATACAACGCGTGAAGCAATGGACTTGTTGAGAAATCATTTTGGTGAGCACTTAATTTCACTTAATATCAAGTCTCAGGTCTTTAGGAATAAGGCAGCTATGATTGACGCTTTGGAAGCCAACATTACTCGTGTTATTCACGAGATACCAGTCGCTATGCTCGAACGAGTCGTCTAAAATTGGACCTTTCAAATAGACCACTTCAGACGTAGTCGTGGTCAACATTTACATGATATCATTTTTCAAAAGTAAATGCCATGAATTCTTCCTTTAAACAATAATACAAATTTTAAGTTCTCTTTCAAATTTATGTGCTTTATTTTACATTATAAATCAAACGTCTCGATGAATCACCCTATATTATATAATTTTCTTACAGGACCTGTAGGTTTCTTTAAAAAAATTTAACATTAAGTATTTGAAATTTCAAATCTGGAGCTAAAAGATTCCTATGTTATGTATATTTTTCTTTTAAGAAAGCTATTTTTAACAACAAGGACAGGAATTAATTTGAGTCAAATATCTTCATTCATTATTAAAAATGGTTTATGACATTATGTAAGCCATATGACCCATGCAGTTTTCGAGCATTTGGAACTCTATCTCACCAATAACTTTTTGAATATTGGCTTCTTGAATAAAATGCGGCTTAGTATTTAGCATACACCAAAGATTTTACATAGCCGCAAAAGAAGTAATCCAGTGGCATCAATGAGTTGACGCGTTCCTAGCTTTGCGTCATACAGAGTATGTAGTATTTTTTCTCTAAACGATAAAAAAGCTGACTGCATCCATACATACGAGTATGTGTACATATGCACTTGTATTAGTTAATATGTGTCATTAAATCCTTCATAATTATAAATTCAATATGAGTAATAAACTATATTATACTTACAATCAATTGTTCGGAATCAATGTTTGTGGGTATCTTTAATAAAATTGTCTTTTGTCCATTGTTGCAACTTATTGCATTGTCTTCCTTCAAATGATTAGTGTTGATCTTCTTTAGATTCGATGCTCGTTGTCCCGGTACTGATGCCTCCATGGATAACTCAGAGTTTTCAGATGATGAATTATGTGCCCCATTGTTTGAACTCATCACTGCATGATGTTGAATCTGGTGATGATTATGGTGATGATTGTGGTTCGGTGCACTTTGCATCAAACTGTTGTTGATTGTTGTTGCGCTAGCATTATTACCGGCTACATTACCAATCGGAATGGTGTGGTGAATGATAGAATTTATTGATGAGAACGATAAATTTTGATTCAATGTTATCGCCCCTCCAGTAGATATGCCACCAGTACCACTACTGCCGCAGTTTGTTTGAGAATTTATAGGTAAGATTGCGGCATGGGTTGATGTTGACAATGTATTGCCACCACTTCCACCGTTTGTTGTAGTAGTTGACATTGTAGCAGCCGTAACAACAGTAGTGTTGACATTATTATTCGAGTTTAATGGCACCATTACTGTTATCATTTGATCCTGAATGTTGGACGGTTTGCGCTGGCTGTATTTGGGACATTTGGAATGATGACACTTGATCCGGCTCGGTGAGAATGTCAAGTTGTCGGCATTTGGTAAGAGACCTTCTTTTTTCTGTTGACGCTGATATCTGTGTTCAGTCAATTGATTTTTTTTTTTTAAAGAAAACAAATTTTTAAATGAGAAAAATATTTATATGAAAGGGTGTTGTTACTATTTGATTTCGATTTTCTAATGAAATGATATGATTCAGTGAGCATTTGCAAATGCATACTTGTAAAAATTTGTGAATACACTAAACATTTAGGCAGTGCTACCCTCATGATTTTGTGTTAATCAAAAAAAAAAAAAAAAAAAAAAAAAAAAAAAAAAAAAAAAGCAAGTTTCTTAACAGATTTTTGATTGTGCTGGTGATAAGTCTAATTGAACTTAGCTTTGGTGTTATTAAGACATACTCGTAATTACTTTTAAATGCGTTTGCCATGAATGCATTCTGATAAAAATTTGGATATATTTAAGGTGCGTAAGATCAGTGTAGAATTAAATGTGTATGATTCAAAAACCGCACAGTTGGGCTGCCAGCGAATATATAAAAACGGAGCCAGAACACTTAAAACTTTCTTGAATTAAGAAAACGAATCTTCATAAAGTATTTACCTTAATTTTTAAAATGGATCTTTTGCACTCACAAATTGTATACGAGTAATTTCATACAAGATAATGTTGATTTAACTGATTTCCCATGTCTGATATCGATAATCCATTCTCCTATCCTAACATTTTTTCTGTCAATTTCCAAAGTGTTGGACGGCGTTAGATGCTTCATAGTAAACTGCAATCGACCAGTCTCCATGATGATGAGAAGAGAAGATTAATAAAAAGGCAAAATAAAAAAAAAAGGAAGTACTGCGACTCGTCTTTTTTTATAATTAGCGCGCGCTTATGGGATTTGTGTACTCTTAAAATGTTTGTATACAATGAGGGCGAAGGAAATTTAGGGGAAAAGAAAAAAGGGTTACTGATGTACATTGTTTTTAAATTATTGCAAGTTATAACGATAAGGAAATAGAAAGCTCGGCAGGGCATTCCATAAGCGAGTCTTACGGCTTAGGAACGAATCACAGGTACGTCCAAAAGTGTGATTTAGGATATACTGATGAGCATTCATAGCGAGACGAGTGTTGAATTTGAAGGGGCGGAATGCGGATTTCAATGGAGAACTGGTGGTGTAAATAGCGATCAAATAAAGTGAAACACGAGATATTACGTCGGTGTTCAAGAATATCAATTGAATGACTAATATTAGTATCACCTATGAGGTTTATCGCACGGTTTTAAATCCTATCTAGAAGGTGCAGAAATATTTTAGAAGCACCTGACCAGATGTGGGCATTGTACTCCAATTTGGCGCGGATGAATGCCTTATACGATGTGTGTTTAAAAAGTAACATGACTTTTGATTTTCTCGGAAACGTACATTCGATTATAGGTTTTCTTTTTGCTGTGTTGGTACACATGTTCCGAACATATGGTCACAGCTTTTAATATAAAGCATATTTAGTTTGTTTTTGACAGATAGAAAGGTAAGCCAATTTTGTGTAAAAATGGAATCAAGTGCTCTAAAACAATTGAAATTGTTGACAGTGGCCCACTGTGAGCCTGCGCTAAGGAAAAAAAAAAATGTTAACAAGTGGTACAAGCTTTTCCAAGATGATCGAGAAGATGCCAATGACAACCCTTGCTCTGAACGCCCCAGCACATTAACGAAAGATGATACCGTCGTAGCTGTAAAGAAAATTGTTTTGGAAAATCATCGAATTATCATAAAAGAAGTTGCTGAGGATGTTGGCATATCGGTCGGCTCGTGTCATGTAATTTGTTCGGATGTTTTGAGCATGAGACGTGTGTCAGCGAAGTTTGTTCCATAACTTCTTAATTTTTGTCAGAAGAACCGTCATAACTGGTGACGAATGAGCCCATGCCAATTTTTCTTGTTTTAAAACTGAAAAGACCTATGAAAGGACGGAGATTTACAACGATTAAGGAAACGGCATCGCTGGACGAGCTCAAGGCTGTACCAGAAAGTGCTTATGAGAAGCCCTTGGAGGATTGAAAAAAGCGTTGGCACAAGTATATTATATCCAAGGGTGATTACTTTAAAGAGGTCAACATTAATAGTGATAAATAACCAAACCATATTGAGGCCAGGTCAGAGGTATTGAAATATTTCATACATCGCTTGAGAAAACTTAGATTTTTTTCGCAGCATTTTAAATGACATCTAATATGTGGTCGTTTCAATGTAAGTTTTCACTGACGCACATACCGAGAATGGAAAGTTTTTTAGTTTCGACGATGTAATACCATTCATGGATAATTGCTGGGCGTTAACACTTAAATGACAGCAGATAGCATTGAGATTTGGAAACATTAAATTCCACTCTGTTGACAATTCCCAAATTAGTCATGCTGATAATATTGGAATTTAGTGAGCTTAATATAAGCCGCCGTTTCCGTTCTACAGCCGAAGAGCAGGAATATGAGTCCGGGAACGAATTTAAAAAGCAGAGAATACTGTCATCAACAGGGGAATTTACTATATTGGATTAGAAGTAGCAGATAAGAGATAATTAATGAAAGTTTAAAAGAGTGTCAGAGACACAATCATCTATTTTGTAAATATCAGACTTGAAACCATCCAAGGCAGCTTGAATTGAAAGTTCCGAAGGGTGTTTTCTAATCCATTGAAGAAGAGAATCATCAATCCCAAAAGCACGCATTCTCGACAAAAGATCCTGATGCCAAACTCTGAAATACGCTGTAGAAATATCAAATGCAACTATCTTGCTTTCGCCAGATTGACATATCATCAAATCACCAGTGGACCAGTTGCTACGAGATGTTTCGAGATATTTCATGAGCTGACGGCTTATCAGCGTTTCCATGACCTTGGAAAGAAGGGACGTATGTTTAATGGGTCTGTAGAAGAGCAAGAAGATTCGCCTTTTTTAGAGACGGGCTGGACAAATGCAATTTTCCATCTGCTCGGAAAAAGTTGTAAAGAGTAGGATTGATGAAAAACCTTACGCAGTGGTTTTTCTAGCGAGGAAGAACACCTCTTCAGAAGAAGGGGAGATATACCATCTGGACCAGCGGATTTGTATGAAGTAAACTAGGTGAAGTGAAAAGTAACCTCTTTGACCACCAGAATGCGCTGCTACTGCAAAAAGGTTATAGTACCTTGAAGTCCGTTCATATTTAGGCAGACATGCCAAATTTCAGTACGATACTGTCTTTAGTTTTGTTTTGACAGCTGATTGTTGCTGACGTGTTTGGCATCATGTTGAGTATGGACAAGAACGATTTTCGTTCTCTCATAAAACATAATTTTTTTAGAGGCAAAACGACGAAGAAAACAAAAGAAAAGTTGGATAAATATTATGGGGCTAATGCTCCGTCAGATTAAACCGTTAAATATTGGTTTCGAGAGTTTCGTGGTGGCCGCAATTCCACTACTCCACTCCACTCCATTCCGATGGGGTTACAGAGGACAATGTCAAAAAAATACATGAAATAGTGTTGGGTGACCGGAAAGTGAAAGTGCGAGAGCTAGCAGATACGATTAGTATTGAGCGCACACGCCATATTTTTAGCAGTATTCTGCATATGAAAAAGTTATCCTGCCGCTGGGTGCCGCGCATACTCACTACTGACCAAAAACACGAAAGCGAGAGCACTTCAAAAGAGTGTTTGGACTTGCGTCGATTGGTAACTGTTGAACACCATAAAACAGAATGAGTGCCCGGCAATGGACTGAAGATGGCACGAGTGCTCCGAAGCGGCCGAGGGAGGTTCGAAGGATCGGAAAGGTTATTGCATCGGTTTTTTGGGATTGTCATGGCATACTCTTCGTATACTACCTAAAAAAAGGAAAAACCATCAACAGCGAGTGTTACTGTGCATTATTGGAGCGATTGAAGGTCGATCTGGGAGTGCTGAGCTAGCCGCAAAATGTACAGCAAGCAGATTGGCATTGTCGAAAGAGCTGACAGCTGGAATGTCATTGTAAATGGACGTTGGAATGGAGGATGAGGCCGAATTTCTAATGTTTTTGACGAATGACCAAACATTTTTACTGCCTTTGGGACATTGTAGTATTTTTTGCCTCAGTTTTTGGTCGTATTGGAATTTCAAACGCTTGAGAAACACGCATTCATTTCTGGTTCGTTTAAACTTTTTTCGGTTTTCCTCTGTCGGGTTGGTCTTATGGGACCGAGAAAACAATTTTCTGTAGTGGATAGTTTGCTTACGGAGATGGAATTTTAACCACATGAAATTGAATTCCGGATTGGAACAGGGACTACTTTGTGGTGGAATTTAGTAAGATACATCACTACGTAGTCAGGTAGCTTCAGATCAAAGTGATCTGGGAGGTGTTGGCGGGGATCTACCTGTGTTTCACTAAGTGCCAAAACAGCTAGTCGGTACTTACAAACGTGGACGTACGCAGAAAAGTGATTACTTTTTAGCGTAAGTTAGCTACGTCAGCCCTGAATTCATCACTCATAATCAGAAATAAACACAAAAAATACAAATGTCGATGATTCTAAGCAAGGTTTCGAAATGAGAATTTTGACGTTGGCTTACCGAATCAAACTGCTGTAGGTGTTATGTTAGTCTGTGGAGATTATAATGCAGATCTCCTAAAAACCCATTCGCTTTCCTCTGTTGACGTTAAAATCATCACCAATAAATATATGCACAACACGGTTTACTAAGGATTAGACCCGCAGTCTTGTGGATCCTGCCAATGTATTTGATTCGCCTATGATACTTTTATTTGACCAATTTTCTTAAGATTTTATTTCTGATCACGATCTCATCTTTTGTACCTTCAAAATAAAACAATCTGTGTTTCGTTGGAGCAATGACAAAAAAAATCCTGATCCAAATGTAAGCCTTGATGCATCAAAGCAACATTCACTATTCATAATACTAAAAAAAAATAATACTACCTTCAAAAGGTTTATGGTATAAAACTAAAAAGGTAGTTTTCTATGAGGCTAAACGACTATTTTTTTGATAGCGGGACTAACATTACATTTTTTGACCAAAGTGAAAACACTGAATTGTTGGCAACAGTCCCTCTTTCGCCAGTCGCGGAAAATTGCAAAAGATTTACCTATTGCCAAAAAGGGTAACTTAAACATTCTAGATGGCTTCAGACTAATTATGATTTTCCCATGTTCATCGAAGGTGTTTAAACTTCTATCACTTCATCAGCTACTAACCCACGCCAGTCTGATTTTCGAGCTAACCACTGCTGTTTTGTTTCGTAGACAAGGCTGCAAGACTCGTGAACAGTTCGTAGCATTAGAAAAGAAGGACTGTTGTAGAGGACTTGTGTCAAAAGATTATGTATTGGAACGATTCCTGAGGAGAAGGTAATGGACATTACTAACAATCAAATTAAATGTAAACCTTAATATAATCTCCACACTTTCTAAATCGTTTGTACCAATAACGAATAAACTGACTAGTTTTAGTGTTAGTATGAAGCTAAATTTTAATGTACATAAAGCCATACCAAATTTTTAAAATGTAATTAAGGGACAGAGAGATGATAATGTATTAATTTAATACTAAGAACCATACTGAAAAGCATTATATTTGGTATTTAAAATACCAAATTTGTGAGTATACTGCTAATTGAATTTAGTTGAAAATCTATTAGCGTTATTTATAGCAATATTTTTGAATTTTAAAAGTATTCCTTAACCTTGACCTTATAATTTATTGAAACACAATGCGGTAAAAATAGGTGAAAATGTGTTTTTCATGAATGTTTTATTGAAACATTTACCTGTGTAAAAGGCAAACAATAATAATGCATTCTTTACGTATATGTAGGTATATATTAATCTTAATTATTGAAACAATATAAGTATTACTGAGTATTATTAAAAGTATGTAGGAATTGCATATATATATATATATATATATATATATATATATATTTTGGACAGAGTGGCCGTTGTGCTCCTTCGTCTTTATTTTTGAATCCAAAACAATGAGACAGAATTTGTAAATAAAACTGCGAAAAAGTGCAAAAAATAAGAAACGGGTAGTCAATTGAAAATTTAAAAATGAAAGTACGATTTTGTTAATTTCGACTTTCGAGTGCCAACTGTATAGGCTTTTACATACTTTTACCTTTCGGGAAGGAACTAATTCGTCATATCTATGTCCTCATCAGAACTAGAAACCATTTTAAATTATTAAGAATATTTGCACACGACTTCAAGATAAATTCAAATTCAAATGTGAATTATAAACGTCAAACAAATATTATGTAATAGGTTCAATGAAAATGTATTATAGTAACTACTTTTTGAAAGAGTGAAGTTTAGGCAAAAACTGATTATTAACACATTATTGGTACACTTTGGACTTAAGTCTGTGCTAATATTTAGGTCGAACATTTTTAGCAGACAAAGATAATTGTACTGAGGAAAAAATTAAAAAGAAGGGAAGCAAGTCGTTGCAATTATGAAGACTTGAAAAGCTATAAGTTTTGATGAAACAGCATTTTGCATTATTAATTTTGAGAGATGAGAGGTACTCAGGGTTAATGAGTCAAATGACGGGGAAAGAGCATCACATTACCCACAAATAAAATGGAAAGAGCTAAAGCTGTATCAAACGTTACAACTTGCTAGAGAAATTAGAGAAAGAGTAAGTATTTACATAAATTGCAGTGAATTACGACTGATCAGTTGTGAACTTGAAAGTTTGATGTGTAACGATTTGAACGACTAAATATTTCGCTGATAGATCGATAGCCGCGGTTGAAATCGGTTGGTAGGTTAGCTCAGTAGGACTGATCGAAATTAGTGCAACCGACGGGTCACGCCAACACATTCCCAATAAAGATACCTTGTAGTATTCTCCAATGGTTTTTGATATTTTATATCCTATTAGAGTTTAGGAAACTTATTACATTACAGGTTTCACCGGTCAGGTGTTGGACCTCCTGTATTTAGGAAATTTTAGGTAGTACTGCATTGACGGTTGTATAATTATTGCTATTCCTTCATGAGCTTAGATAATTCTGTCCCGTTTTTATTTTAATTTTCGTTTAATGTGTGAAGATTTCGAAAAGTACTCTATTTTTAAGAAAAAATTAATTGTTTTTTGTGTATATATATTTTTTAATAACTTAAAAAGTCATAGGCGGATTTTGACCGCGATTTGTTTGCGAGTTATGGTGACCCAAAAAATTGATACATACGGACACAAACACACTCTAGTCTCCACAATTATAAAGTCAAACAATGCTGAGAACTATTATAGAGCACCTATTCTCACATATATAATCGAGTCTGTACAATATGGTCGAGTAACCCAGCACAGAGGCAGTTCCGATAATAACACCAGGCGAAAAGTTTAACGCTTGCGGGAAGATAGGCATCAATAAAGCGCATCAAAACACAAAGTATCTAATATTTCACTTCATGTTGTTTCTGGAGTGGAGAACTGACATACCAAATTCACAGTCAATAATTGACCAAATGTTGCGGTCAGAAGAAAATTTGATGGAGATTTACACATTCATAACAAACGTATGAAACGGGTTGCAAATGATCGAAAAAATAAGACCTTTAAACTTTAAAATATCTAAAAATTTCCATTTTTGATTTTGTGAATGCAAGAACTTTTCTGTTAGGAAGTTAAAAAAGGTGAATTCCAGGAAATAGTTTGGGATGCACTTATTTTCCGCAAAAATCTTACAAAAGAAGGACGGAAGAAACGTGTGTTTGGAGACTACAACCTGTTGATTACTGTTTTTAGAGTTTGCAGGTGATGTGGATATGCAGAGAAAATATAATGGATCCGAAACTCAAAATAATGTGAAGTAAAAGCGGCGATAATTATAATAAATAAACAAAACCAGAACTTTTTCAAGATATACTTATTCCATGTCCCTATCATCATTACATAATAACAGAAGAATTGGCGAGAAGATACATTATATAAAGATTAAGAAGAAGGAAATGGAAGATATTTGTAGACAAAGAAAAGTTGAAAATGGTGACGAGCCAAATTATTTTCAGCTGTGTTCATGCGCTTTGTTTCAAATTTTCCCAAAAGGATACTTAATAAAGAGGTCAATATAAAAACCCGTATTGTGAACATAAAATTGAGATATTGGTGGATAAAGGAATTGCACCGAAATGCAAACCCAAAAGAAAGTACAAATCGAACCAGTAGGAATTGTGAGATAAAAAACGTGAGGTATCTCATAAAACAAACTAACTAACTAAACTATTAGCAAAGATAGAAAAAAAAAAAATAATAATAATAATTATATGGCATACAACCCAAGTAAACTCCTACATCTGCAGTCATTGCAGCATCCCTTTGTTGAAGCTTCCGAAGAAGGGTAATCTATATATTGCCAATTCATGCATTCACAAATGTATTTAACAACTTTTTAACAAATAATTTAAATTACAGTTGATATTTTAACTTGCACATTTTTTTTTAATTGTTTCCTTAAAAGTATTTTAACTGTGTATAAAATAGTTTAATTTTGCATCAAAGTCTAAGAGTAGCACTGCCCTAAAACAACAAATTCTAAAAGCAGGCACAAATAACTGAACTTAGAAAAAATTAAAAAAAAGATAAAATTATACATATTACAAAAGTAACTCAGGAATTAAATTGTCATTAATATGATTATGGATGGAAAACCAAACAAAACGTTGTAGTAAAACTCAAACTCAAAAACTTAATTTTTAAATTAAAGATCCAACTAAACGACTGATTAATTTTGTTATTTTGTTTTTTGTTTTGCGACTACCGTAGGTAAGTAGAAAGCAAGGCAATCTTTATGGGACATGATTTTTTTTTTTTTAATATTTAAATGACACATTTACTAGCTCTAAGTTCTCTAGAACTAAAAACAATCTTAAAATTTGCCCATCAATTTTTTTTTAGTTATTTGCGTTTATATACAACAGTGTTGGCTTCCTCAGGGTAGATGGTTGTGGTTGGTGGTGGTTGATTGGAATGCATACGAGTATATATATAAAATGATTATTGAAATTTAAATATTATTCTCGCTTTCTATTGAAACTTTTTTTTCTTCAGATATATACAAAATTATTATATATATATATATTTTTTTATTTTGGATTCTATATAATGTTGCTGAAATTCCATTTAATTTATTTACAAATTATTTGTAAAATTTTTTTTGCGGGAAAATTTGTAATAAAAAAATGTTGCGTTCTTTTTTAGGGTTGCACAGAGAATAAAACGTAGAGAGTTATAACCCAAACTTTGAAAACTTAAAGTGTAAATAAAAGTCGAAAAAAACAAAAAGAAAACTGAAATAACACCATCATACTTATATAATCTGTACTTCTTTAGTAGTCGTCTCTTGGACCGCCTCCATAGATGAGCGATGTATTTAACAATTTCGGCATAGCAAGTGGCTGGCTCTGAATTGTTGGTACTCGAAGCGAGCGTTGATGTTGAGGTGTAGCGAGCACGTTCCTGACGCATTCGTTCCATTTCACGTTTTTTTGTTTCGGAAAATTGTGTTGCAATAACGACTAGGCACAAATTTATCATGAAAAAGGAACCAATCTGAAAATTAAAAATTAAAAATGGGATTAATACTAAAAAATTGAAACAATTTATCTGGGATATTTATAGTACAAATTCGTTTCGATTCAGTTCAATAACCTGGCCGCCAGCAAATGCAGTGCAATTTTATATCAGATATGCAATATTATTGTATAATAAAAAATCGTTTTTCAAATATGGAAAGATCAAGGCTTGCGACTTCATTACAGAGGATGTTGTAACTATAAGTTCTACTCCTTTCACCTTGTCTTGATTTTCGAGAGAAGAATATACTGGTAAGTCAAATTTATATTAAAATTAAGATAGCGGTAAATTATGCGGTTAGGCCACTCCACGTTTTTTAATTATTTCAAAAGATCATGACCGGGAAATATCTCGAAGTGCTTGTTTTACAAAGAAGAATACAAGGCTTAAAGAATTTTCAATAACTTAAAATTTTAAACGCGTGTATCTATCTCAAAACTGCATTTTTTAAGTTGGTCGGGCCCATAACTTGAACAATTTTTAACTAATTCACTTAAAATTTTGACTAGATCCTTAAAGACATGTTGTCTAAATAAGTACGTAGGACTGTTATTAACAATTTTCTGCAATTTTTCTGCGAATTTTGCAAGTTTGACTTATGACTCATCATAACTAAAAATTTAAAGCAGCTGTTGCTACGGCCGTCAACCCTTCCAAAAAAAAGGTACTCTGAAAAATGCTGCACATCCGCCATTTTTAAATAAATTATGTTTTACAGTCAATTTTTTGTAAAATAAACTTCTACCTTTGTAAACTCGATTTACTTTATATTTCTTCTTAAAAAATCAGAAAAAAAAAAATCTATTTTTACGGCCTCCATTTTTGTATCTCCAATAATAACTTCATGCAGCAATTAGTATAAAAGTTGAATTTCTTTCACAAGAATTACATAGTTCCGTCAAAAAGGTTTATAAAACTGACTATGGCATTTTTTGGTCAGGCTTACTTCGAAAATGTCTAATACTCTTATTAAAAAGCAAACCATTTAGTATTTAAAGTTATTAGGAAAACGTAAATATCCCGATATGTACCAAGGCCTAATTCCTCCACTCACTGTGTTGTTCTCATATTGTAATTTTGCTCGAAGAGAGATGGACCTATGAGTTTTTGCGTGGTATATTGAGAAACATTTTGGTTGGCTGCAAGTCTATTTTATAGAGGTTTGCTATTGCTTGCCGAAAGAATATTATCGTTAGGAGATTACTGTTCAAAAGTAAGGTGTTCAAAAAGTAAGGTGACTTCTGACGATTACGTCGAATTACCAAAAGAGGATTTGCTAAGGATGTTATCATATCTGTCGGCTCGTGTCATGCAATTTTTTCGAATGTTTTGGGCATGATACGTGTGTCAGAGAAGTTTGTTTCAAAACTTCTTAATTTTGATCAGAAGAACCGTCGCATGATCTTCGTTAGTTGGCAGCGGAATAATTTTTCTTGTTATGATATAGGTGAGCTCTCTCTTCCATAGTTGTTGTAGATTGAGAAAATATCTAAAACTCCTTGGACCCGCCTTTTTGTATATTGATTGTGACGGATTGGTTGCGGAAAACGTTGGTCATCGTAGTACTGCAATCGTATTAAATAAACTATTGATATCTAGAACTTTGAAGACATTAATACTATTTCTATATTAATGACTTTTAATAAACGTCGCTGGATACTCTAAATTGTATCCACATGTGTTTTTGATGAATTTCTCCACGTAAGTATACCATATGTCAAACGAGATTTAGCAAGCGAAAAATACACCCATTTCTGGACAACCACAGAAATATATCTTTTTAGTGCAAACACAGCACTATCCCATTGGAGCCGCAAACGGTGTATATGCTTGCGCCAAATAAAGTGTTCGTATATGACAATTTGATTTTTTCTTGATGCTTTTGACAACTTTGATAGCTTTGCTTTTTCTCGTGGTTGGATAGTCACCGTTTTTGTGGTAAATATTTATGGTAGCTGTTGGTTAATTTGATGTGAGTATATGCACTATGATCATGACATCGTCGTACGTATATACTACTGAATGAACGTAATAGTTGCTAGAAAAAATAAATAGAATTAGTTCTAGTACAGAACCTTATGGTACACTGTAAGGGGTGTATTGCTTATTGTATTGACTTTCATCCTTAAAGTTCCCCCTGTCAGGTAGCTCTCTATCCATTTTGCCAATTTTTTCCTTTTCAATACAGGTTATTTAAAGGCTGCTCATGTGTAAGTGTGTCAAAGGCCTTGCTAAAATCTATGAAAATGACCTATACGTGATGGTTTTTACTTAACCCCGTAGTGACCAATTTCGAAAGTTCTTCCAACAGCTTTCCAATGCTCCAATGCTCCAATTTCCTTTTGAAACCCATATTGATTTTGTGTTCGAACAATGTATTTTGTCAGGAAATTGGTTAAGTGCCTCCATATACTTTTCGAGAACAGGCAAAATTGCTTTGGGCTGATAATTAACGATTTCGGTTTGAATTCCACTTTTATATATGGACAGAATTAACGATTTCTTAAGTGTATTAGGCACACAATATTGCTGAACACTTCTCTTAATGATTATTTTGACAATTGGCGTAAAATGCAGCGTTAAATGACCATATATTAGAGATGAATAGGGAAACCTATTATCGGGGAAGGATGAACCAAGTGCGTGCAGACGGACAGGATTACGTATCGTCTGAAGTATGGATTGCAGTCGTAAATTCAACTGCATAAAAGTAAAGACCACACTTGAAATTGCAGCAAATACCGATTGGTGAAATAGCAAACAAAGCGTTCGATTGAGTTCATAGAGCTTTTATACGAATCAGTCGTGTTAAAACTAAATGTCTGCATTGGCGTTTAAATGCATTGTATAGAGTTAATGGAGAATGACTTAACCATCGCGAAAACTGCTAACAGAGAAATGCTGCTTAAGCTTAAAGGTTTCGTACGATAGTCGTTTGTCCAGTCTTAACATGCATGACAACATTGGACATGTACGAGAAAAACACAAAGGAAAATCGGAATAGACCGGCATTCGCGGAACTCTTTGTTGTGTATTGAATCAAGTGCATACTTAACAAATACAAATGTACTAATATGTGTGTACATATATTGTTCTTGTTAAGAGATCAGTTAATAAATACATGTCATTCAAGAAGGTGGTCTTTTAATCGAGGAACATATATTATGGCGCAGTTAGTTTAAGAAGAAGCGGACAAAGAAAATGATAAATTGATAAATAGAAAGCTATTACTATATATTAATGTGCAGTGAGAAATAACAATAAGTACTGAAAATGGACTTTAAAAAGCCAGATCGTCTTCTGCTAGAAAAAGAATTTTACAAAATTTAAGCAAATATTGGGTATATATTTTAATTCGTGCGGTTTTTTTTTTCAAAATTTGAACGTTTATGTAAGAAAAACATGTACAATAGTATTATTAAAAGTATTGCCCATCTGAAGCTATGACTTTTTCCCATCTTTCTGGCAATTTGTGGATCCCATCCCAAAAGAACTGCGCGGGCTTGGCAGCCAAGAATGAATCAAGCCGATTTTTTATAGTCTACTCTGATGTGAACCGTATTTCAGTGAGTGCATTCTGCATCGACCGGAAGATATGGTAGTCAGAAGGGGCAAGGTCTGGGCTATGAGGCGTGTGGGGTAAGACTTCACATCCACTGTTTTCCAAATAGTTCTTAACCGGAATAGCAACGTGGGGCCGAGCGTTGTCATGATGGAAAATTATTGCCTTCGCGCAATGGATATCCGGCTTTGCCGTTGATTTGGCTGGTTGGCCGCGTTTCACATATGATTTTTTGTGCTTGGGATTGTCGTAATGTATCCATTTTTCATCACCAGTAACAATCCGATGCAAAAATGACGTCCTTTTGTGGCGTTCCAGCAGCATTTCTGACATGCAAAACCGCCTTTCGACGTCTCTCGGCTTGAGTTCATGTGGAATCCAATTTCCTTGCTTTTGAATATATCCAGCTGCTTTTAAACGTTTTGAAATGGCTGCTTGAGTGACACCCAAAGATTCTGCGAGCTGTTCTTGTGTTTGGCAACAATCTTCATAAGGTAATGCTTCCAGTTATTCATTTTTAAACTTTTTTGGCTGCCCAGGACGTTCATCGTCTTCCAAGCCAAAATCATCACTTTTAAATCGTGCAAACCACTTTTAGCACGTTCGCTCAGCTAGCTCATATTCACCATAAACTTTGACCAAAATACGATGACTTTCGGCAGCAGTTTTCTTCATATTATAGTAATGAAGAAAAACTCCCCGCAAAAACACTTATTCAATCACAAAGTTCGTCATATTTGAGTAAAAAAAAATTATTGTTATTTACGCTTCAAATAAATGACATATACTGAAATGACGTACAATAACAGTAGCTTCCAACGCATGTTCCAATGGAATAATAACAATAACTCGACGCTGTAGCAGGTCCTTTGTCTTCAGTTCTAGCATGAGCTATATTTTGCAAAAGTTTCAGACCAAATTATTTCGTAAAATCTTCCACGTAGTCGAGTAACACAATCCCAATTGCCAACGGCGACGAGTAGACAATTCACGGTCTTCATTATTACTGTCGGATACCGCAGCAATAATTTCTTTTGTACACACTCTACGTGTGTGTGGCTTGATGTCAAATAGCGTTAAACTAGTGCAAAACTTGGTCACTCTGGTTTAAATTGCTTGCTCACTAGGTCGATCAAGGCGCGATAACGCTGACCATTCACAGTAACGTGACGATCGTTATCGTCGACGAAAAAATATGGCGCAATAACGCCGCCGGCATGCAAACCGCACCAAGCAGTTATTTTTTGTGGATGATGTGGTGATTCATGAAGCACATGTGGGTTTTCACCCGACCAATAACGCATATTTTGCTTATTGACGAACCCATTGAGCCAAAAATGAGCTTCGTCACTGAAGATGATTTTGCGATGAAATTCATCATCTTGGCGCATCTTCTCCAGAACACAATCGGAGAACGTACGTACGTCGCTTCAAATGGTCCATCGGCTTCAATTCTTGTGTCAGCTTGATCTTGTATGCCCAATTCTTGAGAACGCCGTGGAATTGACTGATTTGGATCGCTTGCTACGGACGTCTAAACGGCAGTGATATTTTCGACACTTCGACCAACCCGCCCTGTCTACTAGGGCGAGAATTACGACCAAAAATTGGAGTTAATGCTCTTAAAATTGCAGTCACCGACTCCTAATATCTATAGAAAATTTTTATAATTTTCAACGTCTGCGTTAGTGTACTTTACCACGATGAAAATGTTGAGTTTACTGAATAAATTGACAGTGACAGTTTGATGATTAGTGAGTGCGTTCACAAATTAAATTCAAAGTTGTCAAATCCCTTTTGGAAAACCCTATATTATATCAGCTACCATTATGATTCTGTACATAAGTAAGTTCATATATATACATAATTTCTTTGTAAAGGACACCCAACCAAGGAGGGAAAGTTGGGTAACACTTATATGGTTGCGCTGTATATGTCCTCTCTATAGCTGTAAGTTTGTATATTCAATAAACGCAATTGAATTCACGAAGTAAAAACACGCGATTATTACACTTACATTCTACTTTAGAGAATTGATGGATTAACATTGAAGAAAGCAAAGAAGTATTGTCTAATTGCTGAAATATTATTATCACATCACAAGCCAGGAATATGCAGAAGAGTGAACTGAAAAAACCGGTGGATGTATGTAGTGATTAGAACTAAGCATAAACATTAAACAAAATTTTATAACAAAAAACAAAAATTTTAGGGTAGAGAGGCAAGTAAAACACATGCCAAAAAATCATTGAATGCAAATTGCAGATATTGTAATCGAGAACATGTTTATGGTAAATGTTCAGTGTATGGAAAGAGATGTAAGCTCTGTGGAAGGCAGAATCAATGTGTGAAAATAGAAAAAAAGGTAAGTGACATAGTGTGCTCTAATAATATGGTTGCGTGTTCAAATAATTTGGTTTCAAGTTTTGATAATTTGTATATTGACTCGGTTAATAAGAAAAACGATAAAAGTTCAATAAGGCAATACAGTTAGAAATGAGTGAAAGTTGGTGTTAGACAATCGAAATAATTAAGACAAACATTAATTTTAAATTAGATAGTGGCTCTGAATAAAAAAATTATTCCATTTAGAATATACAATGAATTAAGAGATAAGCCTAGTTCAAAGCTTCTAAGCTTATGATACTCACAGTTTTAAAATAATGGGTACAGTGATGCTTACAATAAAATGTAAAGACATAACAAAGAATGCATGTTTTGTTGTTGCTGATGTAAAATCAAAGCCAATAGTAGGTTTGTGCACATCTCACGAATTAGGGCTCATTTAAAGAATTTATGCAGTCAGTTGTAAGACAAAGGAAGAGTTTATTTCTCAAAACAAGGATGTGTTGAGTGGAATAGGTCGATTTCCGCAGTCGTGTACAATTGAAGTAAAGGCAAAGGAAAGTTGCAAAACTGGAGCTAAGGGGCTCTTATAGATGCGCGTTGATTGTGATTAATAAGGAACCACTTAACCCTCTAGCGCACACTAAAAGCGTGATCCGGTTCGGATTCGAATTAATACACCTAAGGGTTTATAAAAAGGATGAGCTGGATGCTGATAAGCGACCTCCTCCTCCTTTAAACGAAACAACAAATTCAGCCTTAGATCTGGAAGCGTCGATATCCTTTCCTGAAATGGACAGCGCCGATTCCAATTCATCCGATGCGATTATTTACCCGTCGGTCTCCTCTTCTGACACTCCGTCGGAAATGGTAACCGATGACGAAATAAAAAGAGATCATACCAGATTAAAGAAAGAAGATGAGCTCTGAGTTCAAAATCAGAGGACTCCAATAAAACCGTGGTGGAGGCCACTCTGAGAAATTGTCGAAATGATACGGTTTCTCCAGATTAATCACCACCACTCAAAAAAGGCTTCGACCGCACTTATTCTGTGTCACTCCAAAAACGCAGAAATTATCATCTTAATCCAGGAATCATGGATCGTGTAAGGCATGGTTCGTGGACTTGGGACACCTTTACATGCTCCACTCTATATAAAAGACAAATGTAAGGTTAGAACTTGTATAATAGTGAAACGTAGCCTTAATGTATTTTCACTTCCTAACCTCAGCGACCCCGATTTAACCGTTGCCAGGCTGGAGACTGCAAAAGCCTCTTACTGGCTGGTATCGGCGTATCTTGGCAACAATCAGTCGGGCCCCCTCTCTGGAAGCTGGAAGGCAAAAAACTGGCCACATCATCGAATGTGATGCTAACACTCATCACACGGCATGAGGCAGTACCGACATCTTCATTTGATGAAACGAGCGAGTCAAAACTACGTCACCTTCTTTGAGGTGCTGAGTTCTGTAGTAACGTCTCCGACACTTAGCCGGAAATCAGTTCCCCGACAAAGTTCTCCGCACACTTTTTCTGGAACAACTACCGGACCAATTCGGAGAAAAGGCTCGTAAGTTCCGTGAATCCTGCAGTTTTGTCAACGCCTCAATAAAACTTTTAAACTAGGAGTGCCCTCAAGAAAAGCGGCAGGCATCTCTGAAGGCAAAACAACTGCTCGCCTGCTAGTGAAGGATAGAAAAAGTGGTTTTAAGTTTTTGGTCGACACGGGAGCTAATATTTCAGGTATTCCACTTCCGAATCTAAGCCGCCAAAATAAAGCCAAAAGCCTTATTCAATCAAGATTGTTCGCTGTAAATGGTTCAACTATCAATACCTTTGGCAAAAAATCCATGACACTTGACTTAGGACTCCGTCGAAATTTTTTTTAGACTTTCACACTTGCCGATGTCACTAAACTCATCTTAGGAGCTGACTTCGTTAAATATTTTGGACTCCTCGTCGACCTTCATCGCAGAAGATTGATTGATTTAGAGACAAAACTACAATCACCAACACAACTTATTTAGTCCACACATCCGTCAGTTTCTTTAGTTGATTTCGGCCACCCCTATTACGATTTTTTAAAGGAATTCGAAGAAGTATTCAAGCAAGGTGGTGGTAGGTTGGAAACCCATGGTGTCCAGCATTATATCACCACACACGGACCACCAGTAGCGGAACGTGCCCGGCGCTTAGCGGGGAAGAAGTAGTCAGCTGCAAAAAACTAATTTGAAGTTATGATGAGACAGGGGCTTTGCGAATAATCAAAAAGTAAGTGGGCGAGTCCGCTTCATCTCGTGAAGAAAAATAATGGCGAATGATGAGCCTTCGGCGACTATCGGAGCCTCAATAAAGTAACAGTACCGGATCGCTATCCGTTATCCCATTTGCGGGATTTCTCATTAAATCTCCACGGCCGTAAGGTGTTTACAACTATCGACTTGAAACGAGCTTACTACCAAACCCATTTTACCATTCATTTAAAGGATATATCAGCAGACACTGTGGTTATTGCTTTCTTCGCCGGCTGGATCAGTCGTTTTGGTACACCTCAATCTATCACTAGCGATAGAGGTTCGCAGTGTGAATCCAGACTTTTTGATGCGCTCACGAAATTGATCGGTAGCAACAAGACACGAGCAAAAGCATATCACTCTACTTCAAATGGCATGGTCGAACGATGGCATAGATCACTAAAAGCAGCTACCATGTGCCACAGCTCCAACGATTGGGTCATTGTATTACCTGTTGTACTTTTGGGACTACACACAAGCCTGAAAGAGGATATCAAAGCCAGCGCTGCTAAGATGTTATACGGAACTACACTGAGGCTTCCAGGGGAATTTTTGATTGATGAAGAAGTTTCACCTATTCCTCAAGCATTCGTCGAAAATTTCAGCACATTTATAAGGGAGGTGCCCTCAGCCCCCGCAGCACAACAAAAAAAAAAAAAAAACAAGAGCACAAGACATTACACACATGTTCGCACGTCTTTGTCCGAGTAGATGAAGTCAATAAACCTTTGGAGCAGCCATATAGAGGACCCTATGAAGTCATGGGACGGCCATCCGATTTTGTTTTCAATATTAATATCGATGGAATACCGACAACTATTTCGACAGAAAGATTGAAAGTGTTCATTGAAAATCTTCAACCAACGACATTTTCAACAAACACTCAAATGTCATCGAAACGTCAGCTATGTACGTTCACAGTACAGAAAAAAATACACTTCACAAAATTCGTTTAGTACACAAGTCACTCTGGAAGGGGGGGGGGGGGGGGGGGGCAATGTGGCCTAGGAACTCTTTAATGTGCCAACGGATAGATGGTAGCATAGTTGATGTGAAAAATATATTTTGATTTTAAATTAATTGTAGTTATCCTCTTCTTGCTTTTTTGAATTGTTCTAGAAAGTTCTTATTTGTTTTTTTTTTATGTTATCTTTAACTGGTTTTCGACACGACTACATCTTCAGAGAATAAAGTTTTATAGATAATTATCGAATACTTGGTTTCCTATGTTTAATTTATTTGTGAGTTGTCGAGTCAAATAGATAACAACCACAAAATTGATATCACAATATATTAGGAATCAACGTAGAGAACATCGTTTACACCATACCTAAACTTTGGTTTGACAAAGACCTTCATGCGAGCTTTCCCTCTAGATCCTTCTGGGAGGAAGATGTTTTCATAAAGGACAAGTCTATCCACTTCTAAACAGATGGATGTAAAACAAATAGCGGAGTTGGTGGCGGTGTTTTCTTAGATAAGCTAAATCTAAGCCTCTCATTCCGTGATATCTTCAAAAGATATCCGCATCTTTGAATTACATTGATTTCCGATCATCTCTTACGGAGATGGCAGAGCAGTTCAACCTTTGTCTGGTGCCGGGCCACAGGGACATTCCAGGGAACTGTAGATCCGACGAACTCGCTAAAATTGGAACCACTCTACCTATTCTACCGGAAGGGTAGATAGGTAGGGTAGTATAGGTATACCAATAGCTACGTGCAAGTTAAAGTCTCATTTTTTTAAATGGGAAACATATTTTAAATGGAAAAACAACATAAGCGCCATTATAGGTGTCATCACTGGACACTGCCACTGCCACTGCCACTACAAGCATGCAAGAAGGCTTGGCGCTTTTACAAATGATTTCTGTAGAAGCTGCATGAACGAGGAGGAAGAGGAGACAATCCTCCATCTTCTCTGTATTAGCCCAGCTCTCTCTTAGAGAAGAAAACTCCACCTAAGAGCTTTCTTCTACAATGATTTAAATGATCTAAAGAATACAGACGTTAACAGTCTCCTGTGCTTCATCATAAGCTTAAATTGGTTCCATGAGTAAGAGGATCATAGATCCACGTGGTAGCACAACAAGTGGGTTTGTCTTCCAACTGCCATTCTCACTTTACCTAACTTAACCTAGAAAAACAAAGGAGAGATGTTGTATATTGTATCAAGTGCATACTTACAAATACAAATTTACTAATATGGATGTACATATAACGCAATGATAAACTGTTGCAATCTCGCTCTTATTAAGAGATCAGTTAAAAAACTCATGTAATTCAAGAAGGTGGTTTTTTAATCGAACGACATACATCATTCTTCAAATTAAGAAACCGATAGTTAACAAATTTCAGGTCGAGCAAATTAGCTGGTTTCACTCTGTAAAACGTAGGTTGTCGGAAATCCGATTTGAGAAGCGATATAAACCCGAGTTTCATCATTGGTTCGAAGAACATGCAGATAAAAAAATATACGAAAATACTAGGTGGAGTTAGAAGTAGCCTCCTTGACCGCCAGAATGCGCTGCTACTGCAAGAAAGGTTATGGTGCCTTAAAGTCAGTTCATTCATATTAAGGCAGACATGCCAAATTTCAGTGCGATACTGTCTTTAGTTTTGTTTTGACAGCTGATTGTTGTTGACGTGTTTGGCGTCATGTTGAGTATGGACAAAAACGATTTTCGTTCTCTCATAAAACATTATTTTTTGAGAGGCAAAACGGCTAAGGAAACAAAAGAAAAGTTGGATAAATATTATGTGGCTAATGCTCCGTCAGATTATACCGTCAAATATTAGTTTCGAGAGTTTCGTGGTGGCCGCAACTCCACTACCGATCAAGTTCGCAGCAGCAGGACCTCCGATGCGGTTACAGAGGACAATGTCAAAAAATACATGAAATGGTGTTGGCTGACCGGAAAGTGAAGGTGCGCGAGCTAGCGGATACCACAAAGATTAGTACTGAGCGCACACGCCATATTTTGGGCAATATTCTGCATATGAAAAAGTTAACCTGCCGCTGGGTGCCACGCATACTCACTCCTGATCAAAAACACGAACGCGAGAGCACTTCAAAAGGGTGTTTGGGCTTGCTGATGCGGAATCGGGCTGACTTTTGGCGTCGATTGGTAACTGTTGAACACCAAAGAACAGAATGAGTGCCTGTTAATGGACTGAAGCCAGCATGAGTGTTCCGAAGCGGCCAAGGGAGGCTCGATGGGTCGGAAAGGTTATGGCGTCGGTTTTCTGGGATTGTATTCGTGGACTACCTCGAAAAAGGAAAAACCATCAACGCGAGTATTACTGTGCATTATTGGAGCGAATAAAGGCCGAAATCGCTGCAAAACGGCCTCAGATGAAGCGAAAAAAATTTGTTTTTACAAGTCAATGCACCGGCGCACATGAGCATCGTAACCATGTCTAAAATCAATGACTTACGGCTCCAATTGCTGTCGCATCCACCGTATTTGCCCGATTTGGCTCCCACGGACTATTATCTCTTCCCAAACCTCAAAAGATGGTTCATCAATAAAAAATTCAGCTCACGCGAGGAAATCTTCGACGCCACGGAGGAGTAATTTGCAGAACTTCCGGAAAATTACTTTTCGGATGGGATCAAGAAGTTGGAAAATTGCTAGAATAAGTGTATCAAACTAAAAGGGGACTATATTGAATAAAATAAAAAAAAACATTAAAACATTTTTTTTTCATTCCCAAGGAGGTTACTTTTCACCCCACCTAGTATCAACAAACTCTTCCCTCAATAACAAGGTGATACTGTAGTATGGTTCTAATGTTCGCAAATTGATCCAATCCTACAATCTACGCAATTGCCGTGCACTAACGTGGGAGAAATATGCTTTAGTTATTTTTTTGTTTTTTAATTCACTAGTTTTGCTTTTGGGTAGTTAGGGATTTTGGGTAGGTTAGTTAGTTTCTAAACGCGTTTTTGTCCCCAGTTTTTTGTAACCATAATATCTCTTCATACATTCTACTTTTCGAAGTGCATTCGTATTTGCGTTTTTTGAAAGTAATACATCATATCTCTCTATTTCTTTTGTTGCTTTTCGTTCAGTGCTTTTGGCACGCGACAAAAAAAGGTAAGTAGATTAAAGATGCATAGCAAAAAGCAACCGTGCAAGTGCCAACCATAACTCCTAAGTCCCAACAGACTCTGTGTATGACTCTTATTATTCTACTACTGTTTGAGTAATTTTCAGAAAGCGTTTGTTGCCCAAGATAGCAAGGACATGTATAGTGAGTCAATACTAATGGTCCAGCCTGAGGTGTCTTTGACTTTAATTCGAAGGTACAACACAGGTGAGGAAGACTTTGCTCTAGGTAAAAGTATAGGAGACCTTAACCATTTTAAAAAATAAATTGCCCAAAATAGGGATTGCATTTTAAAGTGGTAACAAATGATTGAAAATATTGCGTATCTGCTGTTTTGCAATCACCTGCAT